>JAJEKV010000002.1:42190276-43390276 GCA_021234155.1 Isoetes taiwanensis
CCACTTCCAAGAAGTGCCAAAGTAGTCACTTCCATCACACTCGTAGTCAATTGGCTAGGGATGTGGATGCGATACCGGCCGGAGGGCGGAGTGTTTCTCTTTGCAAAACCGACCTTGTAACTTGTTCCCTAGGGTAATTTCGCCATTCCCGACGATTTGGCAGGGTCGACGGCTATTTGGAGCCTCCCGTGCCCTCTAACCACAAGACAATGCGGTTTTACAAGGTCACCCTCGTGGACGCCTGCTGCTTGGGACAAGTTCTCCGACCGAGCTTGGAATCTTTGGGCCTTCAAGAGGGGCCCCGAACGGAGGGATCCAACCGGCCGGATAGGGGAACCGGCCGGGAGGGTGGTCATTACATGCAGCCCCCCGGGAGCTGCCGTGAAGGGGCTGCCTTCGGGAACTTTTTGGATCCCGCCTGGGGTCCCGACTCTCCCTCTTGTGAGGGATCCCCGCGCAAGGTCCTGGCCTCGTTTGACTTGGGAAGGGGTGCCAGCCGTTGGCCCCGCAACTGCGACGCTGCCCCGGGGACCGTTCTAATGCTAACCCTTTTGACCTAGACCTCTCCAAAAATTTCTAACAAAATTCAGTTTTGGTGATGGAGATGGATTAGGATTCCACCGGCAAAATCAGAATTTATTTTCAGACAATGCATTAATTGCGAATTTATGAATGTCTTGCCACCGAAAAGGGTACTTCTACTTGCCACATCGGGAGGAGGACAGGGTCAAACTCCGCCCGCCGCCCCCTTGTTCAGATTTCCAAGGCAATGCGGTTCTGGCCAGTCCCAAGTGTAATGCACAAGTTCGCCCCCAAAACGCAAACCCTTCTAGGAACCCCGGTAAACCCAGGTGGTTTACGCTTTGAGGCCCCTCCTTGTCGGATAGGGGAAGGGACCCGGAGGGTGGACTTTGACGGAGTGGGGGTGTTGACGGGCAGAGCACGGACCTTTTAAAAAATCCCCCCTGAAGTCGCTGGGGTCTCGGACTTCTCTCCCCCAAGGCCCCGGGACTGACGGACAACCTCCTCTCCAGGAATCGCGATTTGACTCTCGCCAATGGACTCTGAACGCCGACGCTGCCCTCGGGACTAAGTTCCGGGCTGTGTAAGACCACCAAAACCCTCCAAGAAGCCAAAGTAGCTCACTTCCATCAAACTCAGAGTCAATTGGCCTAGGATGTGGATGCGGATACCGCCGTGGAGGGCTTGAGTGTTTTTTCTTTTGCAAAACCAACCTTGTAACTTGCTCCCTAGGGTAATTTCGCCATTCCGGATCCATTTGGCAGGTCGATTTGCCATTCCGAGCCTCCCCCTGCCCCGAACGACAAGACAATGCGGTTTCTACAAGGTCCATTCCTAGATGCTTTTCCGCATCGGCTTGACAAGTTCTCCTGACCGATTCGAATCTTTGGGCCTTCCCCAAGAGGGGCTCCCCGAACGGAGGATCCAACGGTCGGATAGGGGGAACCGGCCCCGGGAGGGTGGTCATTTTAGCTGCAGCCCCCTCGGGAGCCGGCCAGAAGGGGCTGCCCTGAACTTTTTGGATCCCGCCTCTTGGGGTCCTGGACTCTCCCTCTTTGTGAGGGATCCCCCAAGGTCCATGGCCTCGCTTGACTTGGGGAAGGGTGCCAGCCGGGTTGCCCCCCGCAACGGGCTGCCCCCGACCGCTCTAATGCTAACCCTTTGACCTAGACCTTTCTCCTAAAAATTTCAAAATTGGGTCGTGAACAGTGGAGATGGATTAGATTCCATGGGCAAAAAATCAGAATTTATTTTCGCACAATGCATTAATTGCGAATTTATGAATGTCTTGCCACCGAACTTGCTCCCTAGGGACTTCTACTTGCCACATCGGGAGGAGGACAGCCCCAAACTCCGGCCCAAGGCCGGGCCCTTGCTCAGGCATTCTGGGCCAAGTAGGATTTCTTCTCTTGTGAGGGTCCCAAGTGCAATGGCCTCGCTGCAAGTCTCGCCCCCAAAACGCAAACCCTTCTAGAACCCGGGCAACCCACTGTGGTTTACGCTTTGGAGGCCCTCTCCTTGTTAGTAATTTATGAATTCCATCCGGGCGGGACATCAGAGAGGACAGACCCGGACTTTGACGGGAGTGGGGGTGTTGACGCCGTGAGCACCTGCAAACTAGGAACCTCGCAAAAATCCCCCCCTAAGCCGCTGTCTTTTGCCTCACTTCCCCTCTCCCCAAGGTCTGGGACGGACGGGCAACCTCCCCTCTCCGGAATCAAGGGATTTGACTCGCCAATGGACTCAGAACGCCGACGTTGCCCCTGGGGACCAAGTTCCAGGGCTGAAGACCACCCGACTCCAAGAAGCCAAAGTAGCTCACTTCCATCAAACTCAGAGTCAATTGGCCTAGGATGTGGATGCGATACCGTCGCGGAGGGCGGAGTGTTTTTCTTTGCAAAACCGACCTTGTAACTTGCTCCCTAGGGTAATTTCGCCATTCCTGACGATTTGGTAGGGTCGATTTTGCCATTCCGAGCCACCCCTGCGTCTCAACGACAAGACAATGGGGTTTCTACAAGGTCGACTCAGACGCCTCCGGGTTTGACAAGTTCTCCTGACCGATCTGGAATCTTTTGGGCCTTCCCCAAGAGGGGCTCCCCGAACGGGAGGATCCAACGGCCGGATAGGGGAACCGGGCCCGGGAGGGTGGTCATTAGCGCAGCCCCGGGGAGCCGCCAGAAGGGCTGCCTCGAACTTTTTTGGATCCCGCCTCTTGGGGTCCTGGACTCTCCCCTCAGGAGGGATCCCCCGCAAGGTCCTGGCCTCGCTTGACTTGGGGAAGGGTGCCAGCCGGTTGTTCCCCGCAACGGGCTGCCCCGACCGCTCTAATGCTAACCCTTTGACCTAGACCTTCTCCTAAAAATTTCAAAATTGGGCCGGTGATGGAGATGGATTAGGATTCCAGCCGGCAAAAATCAGAATTTATTTTCAGACAATGCATTAATTGCTAATTTATGAATGTCTTGCCACTGAAAAGCCTCGACTTCTACTTGCCACATCGGAGGGGAGGGACAGGTCCAAACTCCGCCCGCCAGTTCCTTGTTCCATTCTACGCTGTAGTTTTCTCGCCAGGTCCTGTGCAACAGTCAAGTCTCTCGCCCCCAAAACGCAAACCCTTCTAGAACCCGGCAAACCCATGGTTTACGCTGCTTTGAGGCCCTCTCCTTGTCGTGATTCTGGGCGGGACCTTGCACCAGGACTTGACGTGGGAGGGGGGTGTTGACGCCAGCACGGACCCTAAAATCCCCCGGAAGTCGCTTGCCTCACTTCCTCTCCCCTGCCCTGGGACCTGACGGGCAACCTCCCCTCTCCGGAATCGCGATTTGACTCTCCGCCAATGGACTTAACGCCGAAATTGCCCCGGGGACCAAGTTCCAGACGGCCGAAGACCACCCGACCTCCAAGAAGCCAAAGTAGCTCACTTCCAACAAACTCGTAGTCAATTGGCCAGGGATGTGGATGCTGGATACCGCTGCGGAGGGCGGAGTGTTTTCTTTCTTTGCAAAACCGACCTTGTAACTTGCTCCCTAGGGTAATTTCGCCTATTCCGGACGATTTGGTGGGTCGATTTGCCATTCCCGAGCCTCCCGTGCCCCGAACGACAAGACAATGCGCGTTTCTACAAGGCCACTCTCGACGCCCCCACGGCTTGACAAGTTCTCCTGACCGACTGAATCTTTTGGGCCTTCCCCAAGAGGGGCTCCCCGAACGGAGGATCCAACGGGTCGGATAGGGGAACCGGCCCGGGAGGGTGGTCATTAGCTGCAGCCCCCCCGGGAGCCGCCAGAAGGGCTGCCTCGGAACTTTTTTGGATCCCCGCCTCTTGGGGTCCTGGACTCTCCCCCTCTTGTGAGGGATCCCCGCAAGGTCCCGGCCTCGCTTGGACTTGGGGAAGGGTGCCAGCTCCGCTGTTCCGCAACGGCTGCCCCGACCGCTCTAATGCTAACCCTTTGACCTAGACCTTCTCCTAAAATTTCAAAATTGGCGTGGTGTGATGAGATGGATTAGATTCCAAATGGGTAAAAAAATCAGAATTTATTTTCGCAGAAATGCATTAATTGCATCGAATTTATGAATGTCTTGCCATCGCAAAAGCTTCCGACTTCTACTTGCCACATCGGGAGGAGGACAGGCCCAAACTCCCGCCCGCCGGGCCTCTTGTTCAGATTCTGGCCGCAGCCTTTCTACAAGGCCGTGTCCCAGTGCAATGCACAAGTCTCGCCCCCAAAACGCAAACCCTTCTAGAACCCGGCAACCCACTGGTGGTTTACGTTTTGAGGCCCCTCTCCTTGTCGATTGGGGAAGGGTGGCGGGACCTTGCGCCAGTGGACTTGACGCGGGAGTGGGGTGTTGACGCCTTAGCAGCACGGACCCTAAAATCCCCCCGAAGCTGCTTGCCCCGAATTCTCTCCCCCAAGGCCCCCGGGGGACGGGCAACCTCCCCTCCTGAATCGCTGATTTGACTCCTCGCCAATGGACTCGTAACGCCGACATTGCCCTCGGGACCAAGTTCCGGGCCGAAGACCACCCGACCTCCAAGAAGCCAAAGTAGCTCACTTCCATCAAACTCGTAGTCAATTGGCCTAGGATGTGGATGGATACCGTCGTGGGAGGGCGGAGTGTTTTTTCTTTGCAAAACCGACCTTGTAACTTGCTCCCTAGGGTAATTTCGCCATTCCCGACGACATTTGGCAGGGTCGATTTGCCATTCCCGAGCCTCCCTGCGTCCCGAAACGACAAGACAATGCGGTTTCTACAAGGCCGACTCAGACGCTCATGGGTTTGACAAGTTCTCCTGACCGATCTGAATCTTTGGGCCTTCCCCAAGAGGGGCCCTCGAACGGAGGATCCAACGGGTCGGATAGGGGAACCGGCCCGGGAGGGTGGTCATTAGTCCCCCGGGAGCCCCGCCAGAAGGGCTGCCTCGGGAACTTTTTGATCCCGCCTTGGGGTCCTGGACTCTCCCCTCTTGTGAGGGATCCCCGCAAGGTCCCGCCTCGCTTGACTTGGGGAAGGGTGCCAGCTCTGTTGCCCCGCAACGGGCTGCCCCCGACCGCTCTAATGCTAACCCTTTGACCTAGACCTTCTCCCAAAAATTTCGGAAAATTGGGCTGTGTGCTGGAGATGGATTAGGATTCCAGCTGGCAAAAAATCAGAATTTATTTTCGCATTAATGCATTAATTCGCGAATTTATGAATGTCTTGCCACCGCAAAAGCTCCCCGACTTCTACTTGCCACATCTGGGAGGAGGACAGGCCCAAACTCCGCCATTCCCGCCGGGCCCCTTGTTCAGATTCTCTGGCTGGGTGTTTCTGGCCAGGTCCAGAAAGTGCAACACCAAGTCTCGCCCCCAAAACGCAAACCCTTCTAGAACCTCGGCAACCCACGTGGTTTACGCTTTGGAGGCCCCTCCTTGTCGTGATAGGGGGACCTCATACCGGACTTGACATGGAGTGGGGGTGTTGATGCCAGAGCATCGGACCCTAAAATCCCCCTGGGGAAGTCGCTTGCCCCGAATTCTCCCCAAGGCTCCCGGGACTCCGGACGGGCAACCTCCCTCTCCGAATCGCTGATTTGACTCGCCAATGGACTCCGTAACGCCGACATTGCCTCGGGGACCAAGTTCCGCGGGCCGAAGACCACCCGACCTCCAAGAAGTGCCAAAGTAGCTCACTTCCATCAAACTCGTAGTCAATTGGCCTAGGATGTGGATGGGGATACCGTCCGGAGGGCGGAGTGTTTTTTCTTTGCAAAACCCACCTTGTAACTTGCTCCCTAGGGTAATTTCGCCATTCCCGACGATTTGGCAGGGTCGATTTGCCATTCGAGCCTCCCTGCGTCCTAACGACAAGACAATGCGGTTTCTACAAGGTCCTCTCAGGGACGCTTCAAGGGTTTGACAAGTTCTCCCGGACCGACTGAATCTTTTGGGCCTTCCCAAGAGGGGCCCCCGAACGGAGGATCCAAACCGGCCGGATAGGGGAACCGGGCTCCGGGAGGGTGGTCATTAGCGGCCTTCTGGGAGCCGCCATGAAGGGCTGCTCGGGAACTTTTTGGATCCCCGCCTCTTGGGGTCCCAGTGGACTCTCCCCTCTTGGAGGGATCCCCGCAAAGGTCCCCGGGCCTCGCTTGACTTGGGAAGGGTGCCAGCCGTTGCCCCGCAACGGGCTGCCCCACCGACTCTCTAATGCTAACCCTTTGACCTAGACCTTCAAAAAAAATTTCCTCAAAATTGGGTTGTGTGTTGGAGATGGATTAGGATTCCAGCCGCAAAAAATCAGAATTTATTTTCGCACAATGCATTAATTGGCGAATTTATGAATGTCTTGCCATCGCAAAGCGCCTCGACTTCTACTTGCCACATCGGAGGAGGACAGGCCCAAACTCCGCCTCCGCCGCCTCCCTTGTTCGTATTCCTGGGCCGGCTTTTCTCGCCAGTCCCTGCAACAGGGACAAGTCCCGCCCCCAAAACGCAAACCCTTCTAGAACCCGCAACCCTGTGGTTTACGCTTTGAGGCCCCTCCTTGTCGATTCGGGCAGGGACCTTGCGCCGCGGACTTGACGGGAGTGGGGGTGTTGACGCCAGAGCAGGGACCCTAAAATCCCCCGAAGTCGCTTGCCCCAAACTTCTCTCCCCAAGGCCCTCGGGAGGACGGGCAACCTCCCTCTCCCGAATCGCGATTTGACTCGCCAATGGACTCGTAACGCCGACATTGCCCTGGGGACCAAGTTCCGCACAGAAGACCACCCGACCTCCAAGAAGCCAAAGTAGCTCACTTCCATCACACTCGTAGTCAATTGGCCTAGGATGTGGATGCGGGATACCGCCGTGGAGGGCGGGAGTGTTTTTCTTTGCAAAACCGACCTTGTAACTTGCTCCCTAGGGTAATTTCGCCATTCCCGACGATTTGGCAGTGGTCGATTTGCCATTCCGAGCCTCCCCTGTGCCCGAACGACAAGACAATGCGGTTTCTACAAGGTCACCCTCAGACGCCCCTGGCTTGACAAGTTCTCCTGACCGATCTGAATCTTTTGGGCCTCCCCAAGAGGGGCCCCCCGAACGGAGGATCCAACGGCCGGATAGGGGAACCGGCCCGGGAGGGTGGTCATTAGCTGCAGCCCCCTGGGAGAGCTGCCAGAAGGGGCTGCCTCGAACTTTTGGATCCCGCCTCTTGGGGTCCTGACTCTCCCCTCTTGTGAGGGATCCCCGCAAGGTCCCGGGCCTCGCTTTGACTTGGGAAGGGTGCCGCCCGGCTGCCCCCGCAACGGGCTGCCCCGACCATTCTAATGCTAACCCTTTGACCTAGACCTTCTCCTAAAAATTTCAAAATTGGGTGTGTGCCGGAGATGGATTAGATTCCAGCTGGCAAAAAATCAGAATTTATTTTCGCACAATGCATTAATTGCTAATTTATGAATGTCTTCACACTGCAAAAAGCGCCCGACTTCTACTTGCCACATCGGGAGGAGGACAGGCCCAAAACCGGGCCCGCCGGGCCTCCCCTTGCTCAGATTTCGGCTGCAGCCTTTCGGCCAGGTCCCAAGTGCAACAGACTCAAGTCTCGCCCCCAAAACGCAAACCCTTTCTAGAACCTCGCAACCCACTGTGGTTTACGTTTTGGAGGCCCCTCCTTGTCGATTCGGCGGACCTTGCGCCGCGGACTTGACGCGGGAGTGGGGGTGTTGACGCTGTGAGCACGGACCCTAAAATCCCCCGAAGCCGCTTGCCCCACTTCTCTCCCCAAGGCCCTCGGGGACTGACGGGCCACCTCCCCCTCCTCCGGAATCGCGATTTGACTCTGCCAATGGACTCAGAACGCCGACGCTGCCCTGGGACCAAGTTCCGCGGGCCGAAGACCACCCCACCTCCAAGAAGCCAAAGTAGCTCACTTCCATCACACTCGAAGTAATTGGCCTAGGATGTGGATGCGGGATACCGCCGCGGGAGGGCGGAGTGTTTTTTCTTTGCAAAACCCACCTTGTAACTTGCTCCCTAGGGTAATTTCGCCATTCCTGACGATTTGGCAGGGTCGATTTGCCATTCCCGAGCCTCCTGCGTGCCCGAACGACAAGACAATGCGGTTCTACAAGGTCGACCTCAGGACGCCCCTCATGGTTTGACAAGTTCTCCCGACCGACTCGAATCTTTTGGGCCTTCCCCAAGAGGGGCCCCCGAACGGAGGATCCAACGGCCGGATAGGGGAACCGGCCCCGAGGGTGGTCATTAGCGCAGCCCCGGGGGAGCCGCCAGAAGGGCTGCCTCGGGAACTTTTTTGATCCCGCCTTTGGGGTCCTGGACTCTCCCTCTTGTGAGGGATCCCCGCAAGGTCCTGGCCTCGCTTTGACTTGGGGAAGGGTGCCAGCCTGTTGGCCCGCAACGAATGGCTGCCCCGACCGCTCTAATGCTAACCCTTTGACCTAGACCTTCTCCAAAATTTCAAAATTGGGTCCGTGGTGGGATGGAGATGGATTAGATTCCATGGCAAAAAATCAGAATTTATTTTGACAATGCATTAATTGCGAATTTATGAATGTCTTGCCATCGCAAAAGCCTCGACTTCTACTTGCCACATCGGAGGAGGACAGGCCCAAACTCCGCCCGCGGGCCTCCCTTGCTCCGTGATTCTGGGCTGCAGCTTCTCGCCAGTCCCAAGTGCAACAGCATCAAAGTCTCGCCCCCAAAAACAAAACCCTTCTAGAACCCGCAACCCACATGGTTTACGCTTTGGAGGCCCTCCTTGTCGATTCGGGCGGACCTTGCGCACGCGGACTTGACGGGAGTGGGGGTGTTGACGCCAGAGCACGGACCCTAAAATCCCCCTCGAAGCCGCTTGCCCCGAATTTCTCTCCCCAAGGCCCTGGGAGGGACCGCAACCTCCCTCTCCTAATCAAGGATTTGACTCTCGCCAATGGACTCGTGAACGCCGACGCTGCCCCCGGGGACCAAGTTCCGCGGGTTTAAGACCACCCCACCTCCAAGAAGCGCCAAAGTAGCTCACTTCCATCACAAACTCAGAGTCAATTGGCCTAGGATGTGGATGGATACCGGCCGCGGGAGGGCGTGAGTGTTTCTTTTCTTTTGCAAAACCGACCTTGTAACTTGCTCCCTAGGGTAATTTCGCCATTCCGACGATTTGGCAGTGGTCGATTTGCCATTCCGAGCCTCCTGTGCCCGAACGACAAGACAATGCGATTTCTACAAGGCGACTCGTGACGCCTGGGCGGGTTTGACAAGTTCTCCTGACCGATCTGGAATCTTTTGGGCCTTCCCAAGAGGGGCCCCCGAACGGAGGATCCAACTGGGCCGGATAGGGGAACGGGCCCGAGGGAGGGTGGTCATTAGCGCAGCCCCCGGGAGCCGCTAGAAGGGCTGCCTCGGGAACTTTTTGGATCCCGCCTCTTGGGGTCCTGGACTCTCCCCTCTTGTGAGGGATCCCCGCAAGGTCCTGGCCCCTCGTTTGACTTGGGGAAGGGTGCCACTCTGCTGCCCCCGCAACCCGCTGCCCCCGACCGCTCTAATGCTAACCCTTTGACCTAGACCTTCTCCCAAAAATTTCAAAATTGGGCTGTGTAGGATGGAGATGGATTAGGATTCCAGCTGGCAAAAAATCAGAATTTATTTTCGCACAATGCATTAATTGTAATTTATGAATGTCTTGCCACCGCAAAGCGCCCCGACTTCTACTTGCCACATCGGGAGGAGGACAGGCCCAAACTCCGCTCCGCTGGGCCTCCCCTTGTTCAGATTTCTGGGCTGAAGCTTCGGCCAGGTCCAAGTGCAATGTATCAAGTCTCGCCCCCAAAACGCAAACCCTTCTAGAACCCTCGCAACCCACTGTGGTTTACGCTTTTGGAGGCCCTCTCCTTGTCGATTCGGGCGGACCTTTGCGCCGCGGATTTGACGCGGGAGGGGGTGTTGACGCCAGAGCACGGACCCTAAAATCCCCCCGAAGCCGCTGTCCCCGGACTTCTCTCTCCCCAAGGCCCTGGGGACTGACGGGGCTCCCCTCCCTCTCGGGAATCGCTGATTTGACTCTGCCAATGGACTCAGAACGCCGACGCTGCCCCGGGGACCAAGTTCCGCGGGCTGTAAGACCACCCGACCTCCAAGAAGCGCCAAAGTAGCTCACTTCCATCACACTCAGAAGTCAATTGGCCTAGGATGTGGATGCTGGGATACCGCCGTGGAGGGCGCGGAGTGTTTTTTCTTTGCAAAACCGACCTTGTAACTTGCTCCCTAGGGTAATTTCGCCATTCCGGACGATTTGGCTGTGGTCGATTTGCCATTCCGGGAGCCTCCTGCGTCTCGAACGACAAGACAATGCGGTTTCTACAAGGCCTCCTCAGATCTCGCTGGTTTGACAAGTTCTCCTGACCGATCTGGAATCTTTTGGGCCTTCCCGAAGAGGGGCCTTGAACGGAGGATCCAACGGTCGGATAGGGGAACCGGCCCGAGGGTGGTCATTAGCGCAGCCCCGGGGAGCCGCCAGAAGGGCTGCCTCTGGGAACTTTTTGATCCCGCCTCTTGGGGTCCTGGACTCTCCCCTCTTGTGAGGGATCCCCGCAAGGTCCTGGCCTCGCTTGACTTGGGAAGGGTGCCACCGCTGTCTCCGCAACGGGCTGCCCCGACCGCTCTAATGCTAACCCTTTGACCTAGACCTTCTCCCAAAAATTTGAAAATTGGGCTGTGTGATGGAGATGGATTAGGAATCCAGCCGCAAAAAATCAGAATTTATTTTTCGCACAATGCATTAATTATGAATTTATGAATGTCTTGCCACCGCAAAGCCTCGACTTCTACTTGCCACATCGGGAGGAGGACAGGCCCAAACTCCGCCTCCGCCAGTTCCCCTTGTTCCGTATTCTCGGCTGCAGCTCGCCAGGTCCCAAGTGCAACACATCAAGTCTCGCCCCCAAAACGCAAACCCTTCTAGAACCCCGCAACCCATGTGGTTTACGCTTTTGAGGCCCTCTCCTTGTCGTGATTCGGGCGGACCTTGCGCCCGGACTTGACGGGAGTGGGGGTGTTGATTGCAGCACGGACCCTAAAAATCCCCCTAAGCCGCTTTTGCCCCAAATTTCTTCTCCCCAAGGCCCCGGGACTGGACGGGCCACCTCCTCTCCGAATCGCGATTTGACTCGCTTAATGGACGGGAACGTTGACGCGTGCCCGGGGACCAAGTTCCTGGCCAGAAGACCACCGACCTCCAAGAAGCGCCAAAGTAGCTCACTTCCATCAAACTCGTCAGAGTCAATTGGCCTAGGATGTGGATGCTGGATACCGCCGTGGAGGGGCGGAGTGTTTTCTCTTTGCAAAACCGACCTTGTAACTTGCTCCCTAGGGTAATTTCACCATTCCTGACGATTTGGCAGGGTCGATTGGCTATTCCGAGCCTCCCTGGCCCGAACGACAAGACAATGCGGTTTCTACAAGGTCACCTCGGACGCCCCAGCGGTTTGACAAGTTCTCCCGGACCGATCTGGAATCTTTTGGGCCTTCCCAAGAGGGGCCTCGAACGGAGGATCCAACGGCCGGATAGGGGAACCGGGCTCGGGAGGGTGGTCATTAGCGCAGCCCCTGGGAGCGCCGCCAGAAGGGCTGCCTCGAACTTTTTTTGATCCCGCCTCTTGGGGTCCTGGACTCTCCCCTCTTGTGGAGGGATCCCCGCAAGGTCCCCTGGCCTCGTTTGACTTGGGGAAGGGTGCCAGCCGGTTGCCCCGAACCCGCTGCCCCGGACCGCTCTAATGCTAACCCTTTGACCTAGACCTTCTCCTAAAAATTTCAAAATTGGGCTGTGTGCTGAAATGGATTATGATTCCAGCCGGCAAAAAATCAGAATTTATTTTCGCACAATGCATTAATTTAATTTATGAATGTCTTGCCACCAGCAAAAAGCGCCCCGACTTCTACTTGCCACATCGAGGAGGACAGGCCCAAACTCCGGCCCGCCAGTTCCCTTGTCCCGTGATTCTCGGCTGCAGCTTTTCTCGCCAGGTCTCCAAGTGCAACAGACCAGTCTCGCCCCCAAAACGCAAACCCTTCTAGAAACCGGCAACCCACATGGTTTACGTTTTGGAGGCCCTCTCCTTGTCGATTCAAGGACCTTGCCGTGGACTTGACGTGGAGTGGGGGTGTTGACGCCGTGAGCACTGGACCCTAAAATCCCCCCTAAGCCGCTTGCCCCACTTCTCTCCCCAAGGCCCCCGGGACGGACGGGCGACCTCCCCTCTCCGAATCAGCGATTTGACTCGCCAATGGACTCAACGCCGACGCTGTTCTCGGGACCAAGTTCCGGGGCTGAAGACCACCCGACCTCCAAGAAGCCAAAGTAGCTCACTTCCATCACACTCAGAGTCAATTGGCCTAGGATGTGGATGCGGGATCGGGCCGCGGAGGGCGGAGTGTTTTCTCTTTTGCAAAACCGACCTTGTAACTTGCTCCCTAGGGTAATTTTCGCCATTCCCGACGATTTGGCAGGGTCGATTTGCTATTCCCGAGCCTCCTGCGTGCCCGAACGACAAAGACATGGCGGTTTTACAAGGTCGACTCGGGACGCCTCAAATGGGTTTGACAAGTTCTCCTGACCGATCTGGAATCTTTTGGGCCTTCCCGAAGAGGGGCCCCCGAACGGAGGATCCAACGGCCGGATAGGGGAACCGGCCCGGAGGGTGGTCATTAGCAGTAGCCGGGGGAGCCGCCAGAAGGGGTTGCCTCGAACTTTTTTGATCCCGCCCTTTGGGGTCCTGGACTCTCCCTCTTGTGAGGGATCCCCGCAAGGTCCGGGCCTCGTTTGACTTGGGAAGGGTGCCACCGGGTTGCCCCGCAACGGGCTGCCCCGGACCGCTCTAATGCTAACCCTTTGACCTAGACCTTCTCCCAAAAATTTCAAAATTGGGCTGTGTGCTGGAAATGGATTAGGATTCCAGCCGCAAAAATCAGAATTTATTTTCAGACAATGCATTAATTGCTAATTTATGAATGTCTTGCCATCGCAAAAGCCCCCGGAGCTTCTACTTGCCACATCGAGGAGGACAGGCCCAACTCCGCTCCGCCAGTTCCCCTTGCTCCGTATTCTCCTGCGGCTTCTGGGCCAGTCCCAGTGCAATGTGAGACCAGTCTCGCCCCCAAAACGCAAACCCTTCTAGAACCCGCAACCCACATGGTTTACGTTTTGGAGGCCCTCTCCTTGTCGATTCGGTGGGGACCTTTGCGCCGTGGACTTGACGCGGGAGTGGGGGTGTTGACGCCGCAGCACGACCCTAAAATCCCCCTAAGCCGCTTGCCCTTTCCCTCTCCCCAAGGCCCCCGGGACGGACGGGCGACCTCCCCTCTCCTGAGCTGCGATTTGGCTGCTGGCCAATGGACTCGTGGAACGCCGACGTTGTTCTGGGACCAAGTTCCGCGGGCTTAAGACCACTCATGTTCACCCAACTAAGAAATGAGTTTTAAACGTTGGCCGGTATGCCGTGATGCGGCGCCGTTTAAACTATTTTTTATTTTGTTGTGTACATGTTTGATAATCGGGGCATGTTTGAGCCTAGACAATGCTTGAGCCTAAGAGGCTTGTTTGAACCTAGGTAGCATGTTCAACCCTAAGGAAATGCAACGCCTACACGCTCAACGCCTCATAGGCTCCTCATGCTTCACTCTATGTATTTGGACTTGTTCACCCCTACAAAATACCATTATTATTATATCCTGCTTGAAAGGTAGAGCAAGCTGATCCACAAAGTAAAGCTAGTGGATAGCATCAAATTAAGCAATGATCAGGTTAACTTGGTGGTGGCAATCGGTTTAAGGTTAGAGAAAATCGAAGTAACTAAGATACCATTGAAGACTCTTTGCATGTTCTAGTCTAGAGGTAATGCTTGAGCCTATGTGGCTTCTTTGAGCTCATGTTCCAGCCGATTCTTTATTCCTCCGGGATATAATGTATACCAAAAGGGGGGAGAAAAAAAAGAATTGAATTGAATGGGTTTTATTGCACACGTAAGACCAATAGACATAGCCTATCGTAAGGATTGCACCGAGGATGTGCATAATATTTGACATATAGAATTTAATGATCGTCCCCTCTAGGTGCTAACTAGAGTCGCCATTGTTAGCATTGCCAACATTTGTATTAAAATGCCCGGTACATCTCGTATTTCGTGGAATTGCTCGTGTAAGATGCTGCATGAGAGCTGGTGGTCCAACCTCTTGATGCTCGTTTTCCGGTGAGTTTGAATGCCTTGATCTGCCAGAGGGCTCTTCAGACGTTATTGACTCCTCTAGCACAACACCTTGGAATATTGGGCGTCCCCCTGTAGTTTGTATGATAAACCACCATGTTGGGTCTTGTCGATTCCAGAAAGAAAAAAATCTGGTCAAAGAAGCTGGACGTGAGATTGATATTGATGGTCTAAATTTTGAAGTGGATATGTGTATGTGTGTACTTGTTCACAGTTGTCTGGAAGGACAAGCGCCTCACTACCAGGGTACATCTTGCTAGAGTTGACAATTAAAAAGCCACTTGTTCTATCATACTTTACTGTAGGCCTGGCCCCCCTTAATTGAAGGTCAAACCAATCGACATCGAATATGAAGGTCTTAAAATTGCCACCAACATCCACCTCCATTATAGTCTTTAACCTCCACCCAATCACGTGTGGCTTCCCGACGACATGACGATCGGCAACACTTGATTGAAACTCCATCGAATGATGCCATGACTCCTAGCCACAAGTCTTCCCGTATGTCAAGAGAACTCACACGATAGTGGGTCCCATGCCACCATATCGAGGGAGTAAGATATATACCGGGCCAAAAGCACCATTAATGTCAATAGATACAATAACATCAAAAGAAAATACTCGATTTTCGACATCAACATAATTTGTTGCAACTACCTTTTTCATGACACCTTGTGCGTATGCCCATTCCAGAGTCGTAATATACTCCCCTTGTGATATGCATCGGTCAAAGCCCGTAGTACCCATTCTCTTTCCATCTTGTCCGCAAGGGTTCATATCCATCGTGGTACGGGCTGCGTCTATTATGTCGTCTCCATTCATGCCTCTTCTCTTCCATTTCTTCCTTTATGTTCTCATAACGAAAGCAATCCATTTTGCCATTGGTGCCAAATTATAAAGAAGAAATTGATTAACCTTAATGATCATATCAAAGCGGAAATGACTTCGTGATACCATTTGCCTTCGCCACTACCCCCACAATCTTTCGCCCCTTCATCACTCCATAAGTTTAGGTGCATCCGGATGTGGGCATGGAAATATATTCTGGTCATATAGAAAGTGACTCTTTCGCAAGCCATCCCATCCCTCGCCATACTACCTTCGGGACGTGCTCTTTGACGCACCATATCCTTCAATACCTTCATAAACCTTTCCAAGAAAAACATCCATCGGCATGTACAGTTCCCTGAGCTCCACTTCCTCAATAAGATGTACCAAAAGATGGGTTTGATGTCAAGAAAGCTCAGAGGAAACTCCTTCTCCAACAAGCAACATGCCCTCGCCATTTTCACTTTCATCTCTTCAATTTCGCTCTTTCGGTATAGTTTTTTACACATCCACCTATGAGGTCCAAAACAAAAACTTAGCCACAAATAAAATAGACGGGGACCACTAAATCAACATGGGTAACAACCTTATGACCTTTGATAGGGCACTTATTGCCTCCAATGGTCCCTTTGTCTAAAAACTCCCCTAAAGGTCAGGGCATGAAGAACTCGCATGATCCAAACACCAAATATAAGTTATGGGTTACATTTTATAGTAGTGCATATATATGTGGACTTCAATTGCTTACATGCAAGAACTTATGCCAGTCATGGACTTTAAACCATCCCAGCTCCCCACGGTTCAAGAATGATTGCATGTAACCGGGTTGGTGTTCTAAGGCCCTTAAATCATCATAAATAGCTCGATGGTCAGCCCTAGCAATAACCCATTTTGCCGAGGGAAGTGGTTGCCCTTCACCCGGATCCATGCCTCTTTCTTTGTATTACTTACCTTAAGGTCCATCCCCGGCATTTGTTGTGTCTTTTTGACCAAATACATGCTTCCATAAAGAGTTTCCCACGTTCTTGAAGATATGCATTGGGTCTAAAAGGTGTTGAATCAATAGGTCGGTCCAATATGGTAGTCTATAAAAAGCGGACTTCCTTTTCATATTGGCAGTAAAGACTTTCTCCTCCGCGGCTTCCTCGCCACCACATCAGATAATTCCTCATCCTCATCGCCTAGGTCGGCTACGACCTCCTCCTCCTTTTGCAGTGCCCCCCACGGATTCCCCGCGCGGATTTTCCCCTCTTCCTTCTTATCCCAACGCTCACCCCATTCTCGTGATGGTAATGCCGCTGGTGGTTTCTCAGATAGTCTACAAGTACATCAATTGTGCACGCTTTTCAAGGGGTGCGTGAGCTGCAAATACTTCCTAAAACCCTCGTGATACTACTTTCTTGGATGCTTAGAGTGACGGTGCTGCAACTTTTCCCCACATATCATGCAAGGGAAGTGCCCCATGTCTTAAACCCGTAACACTTCGGCAAACCCGTGAAAGTCATGCATAGTCCACAATAGTATACCTCTAAGATTAAAACGCCATTTTTATGGGCATCAGACCTGAATACCGTGTTCCACAAAGGGAGTAACTCATCCACAATTATTCTTAGGTACACATCTAAATTACTTGGTTTTTTCTTCCCGTGTATCAATAAAGTCATCATAATGTGCCCACTCTTCATCAACAACCATGGGGTATGTTGTAGTTCACTATCATCACCGGCCATGTAGACCATGCAACCGACATTGTGTACCATATGGGTTTACGCCATCTGCGGCCGTGCCCAAATGCACGCTATGTGGTTCTTTTCCAAAGTCGCCATGTCGCATCGACATGCTTCCAAGCTGCGACTGCCGCCGGGACTCGTGATCACATCATCACTAGATGCATAGCCGTTGAAGTCCATTAGGCTAGCCAATGTCTTGCAACGGAACATCAACTTTAACCTATAGAATAAATTATAGGCAACATATAAGTACCGAAAATAAGTGAATTTACAACTATTTGTAAGAAGTGGTGATGCATATACCTTGGGATTATTGGAAAGTGTCGAATAACCTTCGAGGTACCGCTTTTTCCCTTTTAGGTCATTCCCAGATCTCTCGGTTCATTACATAATGGAGACAATGAGTGGACTTCTCATGCTCGGCGGGGGGATAGAAGATCATACAATCATTTGGACATGCATGTATGACTTTATAACCAAGGCGGGCCGCTTTTGAATCATTTTCTTAACTTGAGATCTGCGGTAGGCATATTGTTCTTCTCTCGAAGGATCTTCTCGTGCAATAACCTCATGCATCTAAGAGTGGTAAGATAAAAGATGGAGATGGTGGTAAGATAGAAAGACTTGATAAGTATGTCACCTCAATAGAGCAGTAGACACTTGCATTGCTCCACTTGAACTTGGTTTGGAGATTGAGAATTAGCAGCACGCCGACAAACGAGAGGTTCGAGACGCAGAAATAATAACCGCTTTTTTCGCCGATAACAATAGGGTCATCGTCGAGACGACCAATCCTCGAAGGGTATCCCACATCTTCTACCATATCCTCTCCACCACCATCCTCGACATCATCTAAATCAATATCGTGTAATTCTTGAAGAGCGTGCAACATATCGAGCATCGCTCGTCCATTTAAAGACTTCGTTTCTCGGTTCGGTCAATAGTTTCATCCTCTTCATATTGATCGTATGCAATATCTTCATATTGGTGCGCGGGCTTGAAATTCAATGACGATAGGTTTCCCCTTTGCCTCAGAAACTTAGAACTAATGGATCGGGATGGAGACCGCTCTGAATGAGTTCATTAGACAGAGTAACGATAACCATCATGTCAAATAATGTAATAAGTATAAAATACATACAACCATTTGTATAGACTCAATGAATGACAAAAACACATAAAAAAAACCTCTTTATTCCTTTTTTTTAGTACAACAATACTATTGTTCCATCTCAAATGGGAGAGGTCTATCATAGCGATAGTTGATGAATAACTCATCTCCAATGTTTATGCTTTTAATAGCACACACCATGATATATCTGCTTTTACAGATCTTGTAAAAAATCTTCCTCCCTCCTTGACACTCTAAAAATTCACAATTGCATCGCCACGGTTGTCAATAGAACTGCTGATGAACCCCCGCAATATTGCCATGAACCCCTGGCCGACCATCAATAAACTTCAACTCCTCATCACATGCCCCCACAGCTATCGACGCAGCATTGGAATTCATTCCATAAATCCTCATACGCCAAGCATATTTAGTCAAAGTTTGCCAAGTTTTCCAATCGTACTCGGGACCTGCATATGGCATTAATGGAATGTGGGTATCTCGCTCCACTTCTATACGCTGCGTCGGAGATAAGGCCGAATCGGCTTTCGGACAAATGCGGCTCAAGATAATGATGTATCTTCTTCCCCAATAAGCAAATTCTTGATCCATAGGGATAGGTAAGTCCATCGCCACAAGCCAAATGTCTTGCGGTGCCTAACAAAGGGTCGGACTAATCTTTGCAATTCTTCAGGAATTTCACGCTCGGGCGGTGAGGCCAAGCCGTTCTTGGGAAATGTGACACATGCAATGTTCTCATGATTGTAGCCCTTCGTGTTCTTTTTCACGCAGGGGAACACTCGGCTGAGCGGCACCCATCCACATTATTGATGAATCTAAGTTCTTCGCTTCGGTTTCATATGCCTCTATGGACAACATTAAACCAAAATCCACATCTAGTTTGGAGGAGACATCAAGATCATCTACCTACATATTTAGATATCATAAACATCTTGAATATATACTTGAACCGGGAGAGATACTCTTAAAAAAAAAAAAAAAAACAAATAATAATTGTATACCAACCCGATATCCATGACGAAAGCATCAGATCGGTGGGTTGTTCAAATGTACCAAATCTTATCGATGGTCTTCAACAACCGCTCTAAGTCGGTCTCTTCAGCCCCATACATCTTTTACAATCGCAAACTATTTTGTCTCTCTCGCCAATTACAAAAGGTAAGTACTATATATCGCACAATAGTTTGAACGGTGTGGATAGATACAATATATGGTAGTATAAACCCTAAACCCTAAACCCTAAACCCTAAATCCTAAATGGGAGAATTGGGCCCGGACACGTAGTCCTTCCACTCAAGGTGAAGCCGACCATGCCCTTTCGAAAGTAACGACCCTTATATAAGTTTCAATTTCAATAAAGATCTTTTGAGACGCTGGCTAGCCCCGATACATAGAGTCCCCTCCACTCAAGGTGAAGTCCACATATGACCTTGACCACGCCGACACCCTCAATTTTGTAATCTACATTGTACTTAGTAAGGTATGAAGGTGAGTTTGGGCCGGCACACCGGGTCCCTTCCACTCAAGGTGGAGGCGACCGCGGTCCTTGACCAAAAACACCTGGCGTTTTTTTTTACTACTCGCAGCATTACACGCCCCTCTCCTAGTTTATATATGTCTAGGCTACTAAATACAAGAATCAAGAACTTACATGTGACGGTTCCAAGATATCCAACCTCCCCCCCGTGGTAAGACAACATCAATTGTCTCCTGGCCATCTCCAAAGGCCGATCATGCCGATGACCATGGCGATCCATGTAGGGGCAGCAACAAGTATAAGATATGGTTAAAAAGAAGAACACCAAAGGCGCTTAGGGCCGGAAGAGGAGCCAAAGAAAATAACAATGAAGGTAGAAAAAGTTGTTTATATAGAAATCTTTAACGTCGCGATGCGACGGACGCCGCCGGGCGACGTAGTGTCAATCGGTCACATGGCCAGTCACCTACGACTTGGCAAGACACCGCAAGTACGCATGTGACGCGTGTCATACGTTCTATAGACCACGCCGCATGCGACGTATAGTCAAACGGGCCAAAATCCGTGTCACATGCGACCGGCAAAGACACGCGGTAAGAAACGCATCGACGTGTCTCGGGTTTCAGACGCCACGCCGCATGCGATGTATAGTCAACGGTCAAATTCCGTGGCACATGCGACCTAGCAAGACATCGGCAAATACGCATCTTGGCGTGTCTTATGTTCTCAGTAATGTCACATGACGCCGCGATGCGACGTCTGACATTTGTCGTGACATTTGTTGTGACATTTGTCGGTTATGAAATTTATATATACCTATCGTTTCCGAAAGCAACCTAAAATCCTGAAAGCAAGTTTTGTGTAACAACCTAAAATCAAGATACCTCAAAACACTTGAACATAGCTTGATTAGTCGCATCACGAAAGCAAATTGTGCGGATGTGTCCGACATTTGCCGTGACATTTGTCGTGACGATGCTGTGGGCGATGGCATTTTTAGGCAAATTTTGATCGACGCTTTGACACATGGGACATTAATGCCTTGGATTTGCAAGGAGTCGTCAGAAGCAGTTCTCCCACTATGCTGGACACCAAGTTCCTCATTCAGATTGCATTTTGTTGCTTCTCTAAAGATGTTGGACTGAGGATAAGGGAGTCCCACTTTTTGACTACCCAATCTTCTCGTTGTAGAAATTCTAGGGGTAAATCCATATGTCATTTCTAATTCTTCTTTTTTTTTCTTTCTCCGGATCAACCGTAAGCTAAATTATGAGCTCAAAAAAATTTCGGATCAACCATCTCCAACTCCATGTCCATCACTAAATTCATCCGCTTTTTCAAAATACCCATAGCACAAATAGGCCTATATAAATTAAAACAAGCAATATTATTGTCATATCCTTATTCATCGTGGCATTCATCTTCTTGATATCCATCCTGATCATATTCATCTTCTTCATATTTTTATCTTCAAGTTCCATTTTGAAAAACTGATTTTAGAAATCTATATCATATCATATATCCAGTTTTTTGTATTCTACATCATGCTTATATACATAAGGCAGTGCCTCAAAAATTCTGGATCAACCATAAGCTAAATTCTGAGCTCAAAAAATTCTGGATCAATCAGGAGCTAATCTGAGCTCAAAACTACCATATTATAGTTATATCAAAAGATAGAATTTAAGTTGTTTCAATACCAAATATCGACTCCAAACGACTGAAAAACTTTCAAGAAAGGGTGTTGCATCCCAGATCAACATTTGTAATTTCCAAAGACCGCCAGAAGGATCCCTTTCGCCACGGTGATGTAAATTTTTTACCTTGGATATCTCTCTCAAATGAAACCACATCATTCACCTGCAAATTCTTTGCCTTGACAAATCTGCTCCAGCCTTTTGTGAAGACATAACTTTGGAAACTATCCCAATAACAGTATCTAAATTTCCACATGCATTGATTTTCATCTTTTTTTTTCTCCACAATTCCATCATAGAAGGCAAATGTGCTTCTGCGTTGATTTTGGAATGACGAAATAAACAAAAAATCCAACGCTAATCGTTATCAAATCAAGCTGCCCACTTGGTTGCACAAGCACGAAATGAAATGCCGGCCTCAAGGACTTTCTTATCTAACCAATCTACACTATCTTGAGAGCCAACTAGATCCACCACGTAAATATCCGTGGAGTGTCTAGCATAATATCCTCTAGGGTGAACTTTTTGTGGCACGATGGCTCAAGATCAAACGTGAATCCAAGCTCTCTCGAAAAGATGACGCGCATCATTTTCTATACTCCTTGCCAACCCCCGATTGTTTGCACCTTGATTGTTTGCCCTAAATCGCTTTTAAAAACAATGGGAACATGAATTGAAGGAAAAGTAGTACCATCCGCCAAGCTATCTCAGGTACATATACCATGAAGATCGAGAAGAATAAATTGTGTTGAACTTTGTAAGCACGACATTGTGCTTACTACATATGGAACCATTTGTTCTCAATTACGTGGCCATCGAAGAGGATGAAAAGAAGCCCCCCAGGCTAAGGGGCACACTGTCGAACATTAGGTGGTTTAGAATTATTCTGGATGAAGCTCAATCCATTAGAAATGCTCACACTAAAAGTTCATGTGCTTGCTGGGGCTTAAGGGCACAATGAAGATGGTGCCTTTCTGGAACATCGCGACCTTCTACGACACATATGTCACATACGTCACATATAATGAAAAGTTCTAGAATGTTCTAGAAAGTTTTAAAAAAGTTTTAAAATATAAGAGAATCTTGGGTGAGCCTAAGGAATCCTTCTAGAAAATTCCAGAATGTTGTAGAAAGTTCTAGAATGAATGTTGCGAGAGAATACACTTATTTTCTTCCCAAAGCATTTTGCTAGATGACCAATTAAAATATTTTGGTTCAACCAACTCCACAATTCTCTTGATTTTCGATGAACAAACTTGTCCAAGAAGGCAATGACCTCCACAACCTCGAGAATGGCCATAATGAAGAAATTAAAAAGACGGTTAAGAGATTTTCGAAAAAAGCGATGATTTTTTTTGCAGTATGTTGTGGATTGTCGGATCATACAATCGATGCAAAGAAGCAACCCATAAAAATCTTGGCGCTCAAACGGAACAAGTTCATGAGTCATGAAGCGAAAACAATCTGAGCATGGCGTTAAAAAACTGCACCAAAGGATCTGATTTTGGCATGTAGGAGCAGAAGAGAGGTCTGTTTTTCGGTATTGGGTGTTCGTGAAGAACCCCCAGCGATGTCGGCAAGCTCAACCGCCTTGTGATCCCTAAGCTCCAGGCTGAAGCCCATTTTCCTTTGCACCATGACATGCTCTACTTTGAAGACTTCCAAGGTAACAGCTGGCAGTTTAGATACTCTTACTGGCATAGCAGCCAGAGCTATGTTCCAATTCCACTTTCCATGTATGGATCTCCGAAACAAGGAAGTCGTATTTAATTAAAGTGGGACTCATTCCATTCCCACTTTTTTTCGGAACCCTGTTATTTTACACAAAAAGGAGCACCCCGACCCGAAAACTGTCCTTAATTCAAATTTTTGTCTGTTACTGTGCATCCAAGCTCTCTCCCAGTTTTCTCAGATAACGAGTCGAGTCCTTGTTTTGGGGCTTATTTGTCCTTCAAAATAAGAGTTTTTCGCATGAGGGTGAAATCCTTCACCAAGACATTCTGGCTCTATTTTCTTAGGTGGGTAGACAAGAGATCACAAATTCCAACAAAAATTAAGCAAATTGCTTATTTAATCACCAAAAAATACTAGTTTTGAGATACCTTATATTTATAAATGGGCTCATTACAATATATATTACAGTGGGTGAAGAGAACATAGTGGTCGTATGGGCACAATGATTACACCCTGTTTACACATGAACCACCTAGTGCAAAGGGCTCGTGGAGCTCTCTCCAAGTCACGGAGCAACTTACAGACGATAGAAATTTGTATGAGGAGTTCCTTCATGGGCCACGTGCTTGTATGTCCAACTGATGTCACCACCCTCTTCTCGGCACCTTTCTTCAATGAACGGGTCTTTTCATTGCTCCCAAGCTTGTACTATCTGGTCGAGATAAGGACCCTGTAAGACAAAATCAAGTTAGTCAAGTGATGCTACAGCAAAAAATAAAATAAAACACGTTTAGGGCACGAGAGCCTTTTTCGACTCGCCGAAGTCGAGAAAGGCTACCGTGAGGGAAAAACACATGTCGAAAGGTCTTTTTCGACCGCGAAGTCGAGAAATGCAACCAAAGCCGAAAAAACGCAGGTTTTAGGGGTTTCAAAGATCTTTTCGACTCCGCGAGTCGAAAGGCAGCCCAAAGTTTAAAACACTGTGTTTTAGGGTCGAGGTCTTTCGACCCAGCGAGTCGAGAAATGCAAACCAAAGCTTAAAATCCGCAGGTTTTACGATTTTGCGGCTTTCGACCGCGAGTCGAGAAAGGCAGCCCAAAGTTTAAAAACGCAGGTTTTAGGGGGTCGGTCGGCCTTTCTTGACTCGCGAAGTCGAGAAATGCAGCCAAAGCTTAAAAACGCAGGTTTTTGAGTTGTTTGCCTTTTCACTTCAGCGAAGCCGAGAAAGGCAGCTTAAAGCAAAAAACGCAGGTTGCCGGGGTCAGAAGGCCTTTCTCGACTTGCGAGTCGAGAAAGGCAACTCAAAGTGAAAAATGCAGGTCTAAAGGCCAATTCTGTGGAAAAGGCAGGTCTGCGGAACTTTCTCGACTCGCGAGTCGAGAAAGGCAGCTTGGAGCAAAAAAAACAAGTCTGAGGGTCTTTCTCTACTCGTGAGTCGAGAAAGGCAGCTACCTGTGAAAAATGCAGGTTTGAGGACCAGTTCTATGCAAAAGGCAGGTCTGAGGAACTTTCTCAACTCACGAGAAAAAAGGAGGTCTGAGGGCCAGTTCTGAGTTTCTATCTCCAATATCATGGAGCACAAATCCTGACTAATTGGACCATATTCTATGTATTTTCTATGTATTTTCTAATGCACACCATATCCTATGCACTTTCTATGTATAGCAATACAAAAAATTGACCCTCCCTTTTTTAATATGTCAATATGTCAATATTTATCAAAGATAGCTTTTTTAAATGGGACACTATATACTATGTATTTTGTAATTTCTAATAAGCACAATACACTATATACTATATGACTACAAAATGAGAAGCTTTTTTAAATGGGACACTATATACTATGTATTTTGTAATTTCTAATAAGCACAATATACTATATGACTACAAAATGAGAAGCTTTTTTAAATGGGACACTACTATGTATTTATTAATAAGCACAATATCCTATATACTATGTATTTTTTATGAAAAAATACACTCGCTATATATTTTCTATGAAAAAATAGACATCACGAGCATACAATCCATGCTGGAAATAATGTTCTAGTACGGACACAAAACTACCCCGCTTTTTTTTCCCCCTCATTTTTGAAATTTGAATTTGGTACATACCTTTTGGTCCTTGTTCTTTCCACGATGGTTCTAATGGCCTGCTGAAGACCCGGCTATGGCGATGGCAGCATCTTTTTACTCCTTCTCTGAAGCTATTTCGGGCAGTAACACAGGTTTTTTCATCAAGCCGTGCCCAGGAACTGTGCCGTGCATAGCTTCTTGCAAGAAATAGGGGATTAAATGAACCTTAGCAGATTACATGAACAAGATCCGGCAGATGGGTGCTGCAGGCAGGAAAAACACTAGGAGCTGAAGAAGCGGAGGAGCGTTTTTGGATGCCAGCGCCACCTTACTTCCCGCATCTGTCGGCCTCCTTCCTATTTGCTTTTGCGGATGATATGGCCTCCTTCCTATTTGCGGAACCCCTGCCAAGAAATCTGTTAAAAAAGCTCCTCTTCCTCTTGTTGTTCCTACTCCAGCCAAATCCCCTGTTTCTGCCCCTCCAGCTCCATCTCCGACTCTTAAGAAAGCTTCCAAGCCTGCGTCCATATGTTTTCATCATATTTCTTCCAGCCTGCTTCCGGCTACTTCCGGCTTCCGAACTCAGAGGCCTGCTTCCGGCTACTTCCCAACTCGACAAAACTCGGCTAAAAGAAGGAGGCTCTAGGCTCCGAAGCATGCCTCGAGAGGCAAGAACACGGCGCCAGAGTATGAAATAACCCAAAAAAGGGGCACTGTATGAGCTTGAACCTTGTCTTTTCTAATAATCCTCTGATTCTTGCCGGTCCTGTCTACTGCCTTAATCCACAGCATGCACCTGACGAAGGGAGGGCTTCTAAAATGCATTTTTCATAGGAAAAAATCAAACGATTGCTCCCTTTTTCTCTTAAAACTCGCTATTGCCTCCATCTGGAAAGTCTGGCATATATGCATGCAATAACAGAGGATTGCAGCGATTGAGCAGAGAGTAGAAGCAAGGGATTAGCCTATACTTCCCAACTCGGCTTCTTTGTTTAGTCTCCCGCTAAACAAAGACGGCTTGAATTTATGGGTTGGTCCTTATTTAAGAAATAAGCCCTCTGCTATCGAAAAGCTCTTTGTGTACTATGGGTCTAAAAAACTATGACAACGAGATGTAATTCTTGAAGCTGAGAACGATGATGAGAGCTCTCCAATTAATTGAGCAGGTTTTCCAATTTGTTTTTCCAATTCTCGACTCGGTAGTCGAGAAGAGAAGAGAATGGTTAATTATTTATTGTTTATAATTAATTAATTATATTATTAAGTGATTTAATTATATTATTTAATTAATTACATTTATTAATTGTTAAATGGTTGTTTAGCTATAGAACCCCTCCTCCCTCCTTCTTTTGTCATGTTCCCCCTTTGCCTCTTTGCTCTTCCCCTTTGCCTCTTTGCTCTCCGCCTTTGCCCCCTCCTCCTCCTCTTCCCCATGTCGTGCCCCTCCCTCCCCTTTGCCCTTCCCCCCCCCCCTTCCCAGCCCCCCATTTGCTCTCCCCCCTCCCCTTTGCCCTTTTGCCCTCCTCGTGCTCCTTTGCCTTTCCCTCCCTCCCTCCCTCCCTCCCTCCCTCCTCCTGTCTCCCCTTCCTTCCTACTCTTCTTTCTCCACCTTCTCAACCCCTTTTGAACTTCCTCCCTCCCCCCCCTTCTTCTAACTTATCCCCTTCCATTACTTCTCTCAACTTCTCCCCAACTTCTCCCCTTCCCCTCCCCTCCCCCCGATCTAACAACAATTCAATGTAAAAAAAAATTTGTCCCATTTTCGGTCCCGAGTCCCAAAATTGAGATTTGTCCCACTTTAATTAAATACGACTTAAGGCCATCAACAGGTGTAGCCACATAGTATCTCGGCTTTTCAAAATCCTCATCAATGGGGTCGGCTTCATATGGAACTTGTGCAATTGAAACATAAATTCCTCCACCATCATATATCACAAAATCATCGGGCGACGTTATGTGTAAAGTTGCAAGTTCAAGCATTGTCTGATTCCAACCTTGATGTTGATCTTTCAACTTCCATAGTGCCATTAGAATTACTTGTATACCCAAAGATGAGATTTTTAGATCATAACCTTCTTTCCCCGTATTGACGTATCCATATGTGCTTCTTTGGTTTGTCGATATAGTTCCGCACAATATTTTTCCAGCTCTTGCAAGCTCTCAAAGCCCCCAAAAAACCATTTTTCCATGATTCGGTTTCTGAAGAGTCTAGATGAAGGAGGTAAACCTAGAATCCGCCATCAGGACGTCGGGACAAGCGGCTGCAAGTCATATTAAACACTATAATGCTTCGGACAAAAGGTAAAAGTGTGGGATTTTTCTTGTGTTCTTGCACAAATTTTAAGGCTTTATCCCGTTCTTCTCTCAAAGAACAATGATTGACAACAAGCCTATTGTCAAGTTACCTTCAAGGATTGTAAACTTGGAACAACTAGATTTTGACACGCATAACGTCGTTTTATAATGAACAATTTATAGCGGTAGCACATCTATCGCGGATGATGCATGCGCAGCAACACGCTTTAGATGAAGCTGCGGGTTGGTCGTCGAGTCTTTTGGGGCAATGTATCAATCGGACGTGTATTGAATTTGTAATCCTAAAAAACCATTAACCTTCGTGTATAAAAAAATATACGTCACATGCGACCACCTACGTCACATATACGTACTGACGTG
Organism: Isoetes taiwanensis; assembly: GCA_021234155.1. NCBI lineage: Eukaryota > Viridiplantae > Streptophyta > Lycopodiopsida > Isoetales > Isoetaceae > Isoetes > Isoetes taiwanensis. The sequence continues at coordinate 42,217,824 of JAJEKV010000002.1, forward strand.
TCATATACGTCACATATACATACTGACGTGTCATATACGTCACATATACGTACTGACGTGTCATATACGACACATACGTCACATACGACACATACGTCACATATACGACGTCGCATGCGACGTCACGTCGTAAACATCCACCTGGCGAGACACCTGTCACCTGTCGTCCACCTGGCGCAAGCGTCCACCTGGCGTGTGTCAGACGTCGCACTACACGTCGCATGCGGCGTGAACCGCGACGCGGACGTCGCGATGGTGACGTTATTTTGCGACGCCGTCGCCGCGCGCACGCCGCAAAGTCCACGTCGCTAAATGTCCATTCTCTTGTTGTGAGATTTACTTCATCCGTTTGTGTTTCTTGAACATACTGCTCACTACCATTATTCCCCTTATAGAAATTTTGCTGCCTACGGTTGACATTTCCAGCTTTTTTGTTCATATAACCAGAACTACCATCAAAACTCCTCTTGTTATCATATCCCCTGCCTGAACCTCGTCTGTCCATGTTTAGGGCTTTCAAACCAACCGAGCATTCACAGTCTAGGATCTCCTTGCAAACTTACTCTTGGCGTTCCGGATAGTCAGCCTCTTCTTGGCTACTAGAGTCGCAATCTGAAAAATATCCCATATTGGGAGTTGTCAATCTTTGAGCGGGAGCAGCAATAACTATCGGCTGCTTCCTTTATGCCATCTGCCAGGCTAGTCTATTGTTGCAAAATCCAAAGTTATATCTTTGCTTCAGCAGACTAGATGTCGTTCTTAAATGGTCATTAAACCCTAAGGAGATATACCTCAATAACTCATATTTACCTGATTATAAAGGTTTATTCATGAAATTTTTAATACTATTGTATTTAGTATTTAATACTAGGTCTAAGCCTATTTCTTATACGCCCTTACGTTCAAATGATAAATCATGTTCAATGATTATATTCTAGGGCTGTTTAAATCATTGGAAGTGTTCCCATAGGTAGTCTAATATAAAAAAAAATCCTGCCTCCTTCCGTAGGCTTGTCTCGGACCCCTAAAAAACATATAACACTGTAACATGAGGGTGGGAATACCCCTACTTGTTACACTAGGGGTCTTCCACAACCCTATATTTATTTCCCCTTGTCATTACTACAAAAAGCTTTTTTCTTTTAACCCTTGTGATCCTGGGGGATATGGTACTTTATTCCAATAAAAATAAATTCACAAGTGACATACCTTGATGAGATTTCAATAGACTTAGAAGAGTATTCTTGTCGTATTTCAGTCCCAGGAATACATTATCCTGGATATACTTGTACACTCGTTTTTGTAAGCCTGGCTTATCAAATCCATTAGATGTAAAGTTGTCCACCAATATCCTGATATCTTGGGCAGCATATATTGGGTTGGAATTTACATACATGAATGGCATCACCTGTGACACTATGACATTCCTAGCCTGCATGTATGGTCTGCAACCACTTGCATGTATGAACTTGATTGCATTAAATGGTAACTGTTCTCTTTTATCATACTTGAAAGTTTGGAACAGTTCTAAGGCTTTGTCAAAGACCTGTATGGACATGTTAAGAAAGTTGGCCTACTACCCCATATGCAATCCGGGGAGCTATCAGAATAAACCGTTTCATCTTTAATCCCTAGGGATTTAAGATTATAAATCTGTAGTTCCACTTCCTCAGATCTTATGGTTTCCTTGAGGAACATTTTAATCCCTGGACAATTGATAGCCATTAAATCATCCATGTATCTAAAAACATGTCGGAATGATCTGATTTTCTCATATCTACCTTGCTTGGCTAAACATTTGATGAATTGTAATCCGAACCAGGCTAGATACAAATTTCACCCGCAAGGGCTACATGAGAAACCCATAGGAATTCCTGAAATTTGTTGCCAAAAGCCCTTCCCTACTTTGACACAGCAATTTGTAAGCAGCCATGAGTTAATTTTAATAAACTTCTGTTGGGTAATCATGTCCCAGCATTTACTCTGAGGAGCTGTCTTGAACCATTTGGCTACAAACTCGCCATTACTGGACTTTTTGATCCATAGATTGCACTTTTTGTTTCTCTTTCTCATAAACCTCCAAGTGAGCACAACAACGTTTTCAATGACTTCACAAATTTCATTATTTCCAAGTAATGGAATACTTTCATAGCATCTAGTGATATCCGCTACAAATACATCTTGGATTTTGTGAGGTAGATTTAGGGCTATATCATAGATAGAATTGACAATTCAGTTGCAATTTATCTTGCCTAGTATGAAAGTATTAATATTATCACATGCTTCTTTAGAGATTTCCGGCCAGCTCATCAAAATGGTATTAAGAATGGCTGTAACAATAAGAGCCATTTCAGAGTAAATTGTGCCATGGGCATTGGTGATCCACCTGTAGCTTCTTTTGTGTGCTTTGAATATTCCAAGTAGGTATGGGAGTCCGTCTGACTCAAAGGTGATGTCCTCAAAGCAGTCTCTCATACAATTCTTAAGTTCCCCTATCAATTCTTCCATTGTCACTACCAAAGGTCTGAAATCAGAACTGTCCAGTCTTTTAAAGGCTTCGTCCCTAATATGTTTAGGGCATATGAAGCATGGGTTATTAGAGGCTTTGTCAATCCCCAAAATATATAAGTTCTTGGCAAGCCAATCCAAGTTTTTAACCAGATCTGGATCATTTAATGCAAATTTACGGGTGATATCGTGTCTATATTCCACATGTAGTTCACTTCCCACATGTTCTATAATGTTAGCAATAATTTCTTCCCTCGAATCATCCTCGATGTGGGGAAACTGATATTTATGGAGATCAAATATATTATAACATGCTTTTTTAATCTCAGCTTTCATGTCCTTCCAGTTAAGTGCCTTATCAAGAATATGGCTCAAACCTTTTTTGAACAGATTTTTAAGCATCCTGTTATGTATAATGCCCAGATCTGTGGTTCTTACATGCCCTATTTCCAAGTCCATAAATTCGGCTAAATTTGGATTTGTGCAGGGACAATTAGGTTCTTTGTCTTCTGCAAACACTGGATATGGTTTATAACATATCTTTTTGAGGTTTCCAGTATACCTCCAAACAAACATAATATCCTCCATGATCTGTACACCTATATCTCCCAGTTTTCTTGTCATATATTTGGCACTATTTTAGGTAAGCAGACCTTGTCCAAAAATTTATATAGGAAGATGCAGTGGACTATCCTCTTTTTATTGCTTTTTTCAACCTGTCGGCCAAGTATCTTGACCAAGCCATCTAGCTGCCCACTTTCGGACATCAGCATACCAGCCCTTCCTATTAGATTGTTCCAATGCTTGCAAGGGGAACCTTGTCGAGTCCATGGATAGAACGCGATTTACATAAGTAATGGTTCTAGACCGATTGGTCTACGTGGACGATAAAAATACCTTCCTTCCTGCCTTCCTTCCTTATAGAAATTTTGCTGCCTACGATTGACATTTCCATCTTTTTTGTTCATATAACCAGAACTACCATCAAAACTCCTCTTGTTATCATATCCCCTGCCTGAACCTCGTCTGTCCATGTTTAGGGCTTTCAAACCAACCGAGCATTCACAGTCTAGGATTTCCTTGCAAACTTCCTCTTGGCATTCTGGATAGTCAGCCTCTTCTTGGCTACTAGAGTCACAATCCGAAAAATACCCCATATTAATGTTTGAGCGGGAGCAGCAATAACTATCGGCTGCTTCCTTTATGCCATCTGCCAGGCTAGTCTATTGTTGCAAAATCCAAAGTCATATCTTTGCTTCAGCAGACTAGCTGTCGTTCTTAAATGGTCATTAAACCCTAAGGAGATATACCTCAATAACTCATATTTACCTGATTATAAAGGTTTATCCATGAAATTTTTAATACTATTGTATTTAGTATTTAACACTAGGTCGCCTATTTCTTATACGCCCTTATGTTCAAATGATAAATCATGTTCAATGATTATATTCCAGGGCTGTTTAAATCATTGGAAGTGTTCCCATAGGTAGCCTAATAAAAAAAAAAAAAAAAAAAAAAAAAAAAAAATTACTTCCAATCGGTTTAGATCTCCCAATCCAATACCTTATGAATGAAAGAGCTGGGAATCCTTGTTCAGCAAAGGAGCATGCCAAACCAATTTTGCAGTTAGTGTTTGAGCCTGTTTGAACAAATTTTTGCAACCTAATCCTCCAAGATCTTTAAGTGCAATGATATTGTGCCAGGCAACCTTATAGTCTCCTAATCCTCCAAGATCTTTAAGTGCAATGATATTGTGCTAGTATGCAGCAACATTTACATGCTTTGCACAGTTTTTGTGAGAACACAGGTCTGCGTGTTAATCTCCAAAAGACCAAGCTTTTGGTAGTTCAATCTTCTCGTCACAATGTTCCCACTATGCACTATGATAGCCGCGAAGTTGAAGTTGTAGATAGCTACAAGTATCTTAGTGTAGAATTCTGTAAGAACACACTTCGGAACAGTGTATTACCAAGCGGGTGGCTGCTGGATGGAGAGCACTCTATGCAATGCAAAACAATTGTTTTCGCGCAGAAATTCAGGATTGGTCACGGAAAGCCCACTTGTTTCGGGCTTTGGTAGAGCCTGTTTTACTGTATGGTTCTGAAGTGTGGGGGCCTGCCATTAGTGCTAGTGCTTGGGAGAGCTTGGAGCGAGTGCAAAAGTCCTTTCTCACTTACAGCCTCGGAGTTAAAACAACGGTGCCCTATGCTATTCTTTTACAAGAGACAGGTTTTTGGCCTCTTCAACATTCTGCCATGAAGCGCCATCTCCACTATATCTGCAAGGTGCACCACATGGATGATGATAGGTATCCTGTTCTTGCACTTGCCATGGTTGAATCTCCTCAGCGTTTGAAACGATGTTGGAAAGAGCATTGCATTACATGGTTTGCCCATTGGGCTGTGCAACCAGAGCACTGCCTGATGCTTGCCAGTTCTGATCCTGAGCTTTTGCAACAATATCTCAATGGTCGTTTTTCTCAAAAGATATGGGATGCAGTTACCTTGGCCCAAGTGAAAACTGGTCATTATCATGCACACATAAATCCCACCTTGCCACCAGGGCCCCAAGCTTATTTGCTTGCTTCATTGTCCAAGAACAAGCTTGTAGCTATTGCATCAATTCGCACGGGGTCCCACAGGCTACGGATTGAGACAGATAGATGGGAGCGGCCGCAATTGCCGCGAGAAGCGAGACTATGTGCATGTTGCCAGTTACAGGTTATTGAAGATGAAAGCCATACTCTTCTGAGTTGCCCTGCTTTTGAGATAGTCTGGAATCATTTTTTGATCTTAGCCTTCCACAACTTCTCAGAGCACCATCTGTGCATGACTTGGCATTATACATACTTGAGGTTCTAGATGAACGTCCTCAATTACTGAGCCCTCAGTAGTCATTATCTCTGATTGTCTAGTATCATCATTACTGCAAAGGTTTTTCCCTTGAAAACCTTTCGAGGCAGGGGTTTTTTAATCCTAGTAGTAATGATTATACTAGCCCATTGTATGGGTCCCATGACCTATTGGTCTCCGTGGATGTTAAAAAAATCTATTCTATTCCTTGCCAGATAAATTTCCTCATTGCTACCTCAATTTCAATATAAGTTGCCTTGTCAGCCACTATAGCAGATGAAAAATGAATGTGTGTACAGACAATCACACTATTTACTATTTCCACCCTTCTGCAACATGAATTTCTTTTTAATTCTATTAGTGACTGAGGCCCAGTGGACATGCAGGCTCATATCTAAGGCCAATAGGAGTCCAAGCGATTTGGTAACCATGTTTTTGCCCAAGACAGGAATACCTGCAATGCTGGTATCCAAAGTATCAAGCAAAATCACACACTTGGATCTGTTCATACAAATGCCGGATGCCTTGCCAAATAGATCCATTGCACAAAATGCATGCACACTCTTCTCAACATTTTCTAGAAAATATGAAGATATCATCTGTATACTGCATCAGAGAAAGAGTGTTACCAACATCTGGCATCTGTAGACATTTAATCTTCCCAGTTTGTTGTAATTTGGCTGTAATTCTTGTCACCATTTTAACCACAACGAGGAATAAGTATGGCGCCAAGGGATAACCCTGCCTGACTCCTCTTTTGTATGGGAAGAATTGAGATGGAGAGCCATTGACAAGGACAGCTGACATGGCTTCTTTGTTAAAAGCACAGATTAGACTGATTACCTACTGAGAAAAACCAAGAAGCTCCATTGCCTTGTGTAAGAAGTCCCAACGAATAGTGTCAAAGGCTCTTTTGAATTTAAGTTCGAGCATCATGCAGTTTTGATCACTTACTTTGCTCCAGTGCAGGCATTCATAAGCTCCAATAAAATTATCCATAATGCTTCTAGAGGGAAGGAATGCAGTTTGCACATGACTAATGATTTTACTTAACATTGGTTTCATCCCGTTGGCCAACAATTTTGCCAAATTTTTGTAGCTAGTATTGGTTAATGAAATAGGTCTCCAATGAGAAAGCTATAGCTTATCTACCTTAGGCACCAGAGCAATAAGGCCAGCATTTACTGTAGGATGGAGATAATTAGAAAGACTGTGATATCATCATGCATTATGTCCCAAAATTCTTTGTAGAACTCTAGGGGAAAGCCACGAGGCCCTGGACTCTTTCCAGAAGCCATTGAGCTCAAAGTAGCAAATATTTCATGCTTCCGTAGAATAACCATACGAAGCTCATTATCAACTGTTGCAGTACAAGAGTCAATAGAATTAAAAAATTCCTTGAGACCTGTCTTGGACTGGGGCTGTAAAACAAATAGATCCCCGCACTTTTGAGTAAAGAAGAATTGAATCTTTTGCTGCCCTTGAATAATACTGTCTATATCATCTTTGAATGAGATAATGCCATTATTGATGATCCTGTTTTTTGCTGCTCGAGAAAAAGGAGGAGCTAGTTTTATCCATATGATTAACATATTGACACTTACTTCTTATGGCTAGAGATTGGGCCTATGATTTTTCTATGTGTTTGACATCAACCTCTAACCTGAATTCCCGTTCCTACAACACGGTATTGTCCTTGTCATTCTGCGTCTGGGCGTTTAGTCTAGTGGTAACACACTAGGTCTAGCAACTATAGGTCTCGAGTTCGAGACCGCCCAGAATCGCACTCTGAACTGTTGGGTGTCAAAACCCACAGACGCAATGTAAAGTGGTTGGGGGCAGGGCCCAACCAAGCAATGTAGTGTGGTGTGTGGTCACATGTCCAGTTGGATGCTGCCTAGTGGCGTGACGTTAAAATACTATCTATCTATCTATCTATCTTTTGCTTCCTTTTCCAATCCATTCTTTCTGCATTTTTTATCCAATTCTTCAACTTTTTTAACTTATCCACAAAACAAACCATTGATCTATTGTTCCCAATTTTAGGAAGGGTTGAATAATACTCTCTAACTCATCACATAATTGATTTTAATGTAAAAGCTGAACATTGAGTTTAAATGGAGTGTTTACCACACAATTTCTTGATGCATTTGAGATGGACTCCAAAATCTGTGGGAAGTGATCATAAATAGAATTGTTGCATTAAGATATAATAATGGCTTGATCCCAAATATCTAGATCTGTTGTATATCTATAGAATCTATCCAGCAAACAGAAAGTTCTATCTGAGCCTTTTCTTTTATTGCTCCAAGAACAGGCAGTTGAGGAGGATGGAGGATGATAGATGAACATACCAATGAATTTATCCCATTCCTCATATTTTTCATTTCTAGTCATATTTAGCTTTTTGCCCATTTTTTGATAGAGGAGTGTTGTTAAAATCCCCAGTTAAATGCCAGTTCCTCACCTGGGTTTATCCAATTCCTCATTTCCTCCCATTGTTCTTCCCTCTCATGGGGCTCAGTAGAGGCATAAACATTAATGATACCTGTATTATAGCCTTCAATCACAAGAGAGCTAACAGACCATCTACTTGATGGGGCAACAAAGGAGTCTGAGGAGAAACCTTTCCAAATTGTCCAGATGCCACCACGAGTGCATATGCAGTAGCCCAGGTGGAGCCACTCTTGGACAGATCCATTCCCCCAACTTGGAGGATTCAAACAAAGGCAATCTATGTTCTTGAAGTAAAATGATGTCTGCCTTCATTTCTTGTATGGCAATTAAGGTCCTCTTTCTTTTTAAAGTCCAGCTTACTATCTTCATAAAGATTTATTTTTGGTGTTGGTGGCTGGCCCATCAGGGTTGAAGAGGACCACTTTCTTACTCCTTTTCTTGAATGTTTGCGGAGTATAAAACTCATCCATCCCAGACTGCATAGGAGAAGACATAATCATGTCATTAGTGGGAAGTATTTCAATATCTTCAGGGTTTCCATTGATTTCCCAAGAGACATGTTTACTATCCATTCTGTGCTCACAATTAGTTTGCCTCTGCAAATCCAGATGTTGTTGCTCCTTGGTTCAATGAGTTCTCCCTTACTAGAAATATGCCCTCAACATCTTTATTCTTGGAAGATTATTAGAGGGATTGGTTGTTGCACATTTGGCTCACCACTTCCGTCCAATTGTTCCTTCTGTTTCACAAAGATAGAACTCTTCTCTACTATTTGTTCACAAGGCATTTCTTCCATGTCTTGCTTTTGCATTGGTGGAAAAAGAATTTGCACTGGAAAATAAGGGGATTTAGTGTGAGTATGAGCACACTCCCCCTTCTCCACAGCAGTGAAAGGTGATTGAGATTGGAGATGAGGATTTGGAGATGCCCCATTTTTTACTCGTCGGCTCCATAATTGTGATCCCATAGTTCAACACCTGATATCCTTTAGGCTCATTAATTTTCCTTATCCAAGCCCTTCTTTCCTTATTTTGGGCTGATTGTAGCTGCTCATTTCTTTCCTTTTCCTCTCTAATCCTTTGTTTCCTAGCTTTCCTTCGTATACTTCCATCCACTCACATTCTTCTTTCTGGAATTAGGGGTGTTTTCCTTTACAGGAGTTATCCATGGGTTGGATTGCTCCAAAACTGGTTTCTTTGGTTCCCTGAATCCTATACAGACCTGCCACTATGAAACCAAATACCACAAAATCCACAAGGAGGGGTAATTCCTCTTCATTGCAAAGAGAGACTCTTTTGCAAACCAAAATAGTCACAATAGTCAATTCTTGAAGGGATTGATTTTAACAGATCAAGCCGAATCCACACTCTCGGGGGTTGATCCGGCATTGCTTCCATTCCTATAAAGTCATCCAATTCCTGGAAAAAACTTCTCAGAATATCATCACTCCAATAAATTGTGTTAAGACCCTGCATTGAGGCCCAAGCATTTGGGTATTGGCTTTCAGGATTGAGCCTTGCTTGAGAAACAATTTTACAGATACAATATACCCGCATTCAACAATGAAAAAGGGGAAATCAAGCCATAAATTGTAGAAATGGACACATGCTCAATCAGTTTTTTGAGCTCGGCTTTTATCATCGAGTTTTTTACTTCCTCGTGTCTAACACAACCAATCATTATTTGGTTTGCCATCTGCTTCAATCTAGCTTCCACAAATGGGTTTTTCAAGATTTTACCATGGAAGATATGCTTGGTTCCCTGTTCGATATGCCCGCCCTTCTCCTCTTGCAGCTTGTTCAAATGTTCTAAAATTGGCTTTACAATGTTATGTTGTCGCTACAATATCCGCATCTCCAACTGCTCTCTAGTTGCCACCATATTTATAGGGTCGTCTTCATTTGTCGCTTGCTTCTCATGCTCTAAGCCTGACAGGTAAGTGAAGAATTCCCCAAAGCCACCATCTTCTCGTCACCTTCCTTTCCCTTTTCCCCTCATCATTACTGACTGTCCTGTTCTAACATTGACCATGTCTCAACTTTCTCATAAGATCTACCCATCTATTTTCCGCCAGATCTGACATGACAGACATTCTTCTTGCAATCATCTCAATGTCATCTGGCCTGGAATCCAATATCTGACTTGTAACTGTTTCACTACCCTTATCAAATGCAACTAGGGTCGATTTGCCTTTATCGATTGCACAAATAACAGACTACTCACAAACCCCCTTTTTTCTAGTTTTGGTTTCGAACTATTCAAACTTTGAGTCAACAATAAAACTTAACTAATGATCTTCACTTCAGACCATTCACAATAGACATGGAAGATACCATTTGCAGATGCATCCCTATTACCCATATATTCCCCCAACCAGAATTCTTCCACTAGAATAGAGATTTCAGGAATGATGGAAATAACGGGATCGAATTGGTGATCTGAAAAAAATTGTTGCATCACAAGAAAGTTCCACAACACATTTTGTTCTCCTTCAATCCATGCACAAGTATATCAATCCCCCTATATGAGAATCGTGAATACTTTCACCACACTAGCATAGAGACGCCACCACCTAGCGTCCAGGAAAGTCAGAGCGCCACCGCCCCATCCATACCCTTTGAAATATAAAGTGGTCATTAAAATAAATCAATCGAATATACACAAACTACACATTAGTCATAACGAATCCAAAAACTTTATTAGATGGAAAACGCAGAAATGATTAACTATGTCGGATTGACTAATAAAAGATGGAAAATGAACCAGAAGGAAACAAGGACGTATATGTACCAAAAAATGTTTAAGTAATATATGAAGGAGCCCATGCTCTGAAGGATTGGCGAACATTACCAAATCATCAAAATCACCACTAGATGACTTCTACCCTAAATTCAGCCATGGCACAGGACAAGATGGGATCGGATTGGCATGGCCCGATTTGCAACTGTAAGCTGGCCATCAAGTCGGATTTTCCCCTTACATCAACTTCTTGGGTTCCCCTTGCATCAGCCTCTTGGGTTTCTCCTGCATTAGATTCCTCAGCCATAACGGCTTCTCCTAGACCAGGCCCCTCCAATAGTTCAACTTTTTCTAGGATGGTTTCTCCCCACTTTAATTTCTTTTTCCAAGTCTGATCTCCTGCAATCCAGTTTTTTTTTCCCCAGGATCGGCTTTCGTTTTCCTTAGATCAGTTTTTGTTTTTGTTCTCCAAATCCAATTCCCATAAACTGCTCAGTTTCACTGCCGAGCAATTGGTCCATGTACCAGTTCACTAGAAAGCACCAACTCGTCACCCAGAAGCCACTTTTTAGCAAAGTTCTGATTCCATTAGCTCTGCTTGTGCCTTCAACCATGCCCATGCTTATAGCTTTGATCCTACAGATCCTAATCTATAGTCCCCCCTGCATCTCGCGAGTTCCATACCCGCAGGTCTAAAAGGTGTTGATGTTGCTTCGTCTTAGAGGTACCATACATTTTAGTCTATCCTAAGTTCTCTCTATTCTATTCTCTTTTTTGCCTTGATTTATTCCTGTCTCAATTGTTCTATTCCATCAAGTTGATTCCTTTCCCTACATCATGACCCATAAGGCCAGAGACATAGCAAGATATCATCGAAGACAAAGCCTTGCATGCCATCAGACCTTGAACATGTCTTGTAAGAAGACAAAGCCTTGCATGCCATCAGACCTTGAACATGTCTTGTAATGTTCCTTAACTGCCACGGCCTAACCAACTAGCCAAAACATCTGGAGATCCATGGGAAATCCATATCATCCTCTTATGGTGGTGTCAAGAAATGCTACACCAAGATCTACTCGAGCAGTACAATCTCTCCCACTAGAATACATACCACCCTCTTATGGTGGTGTCCAAAACAATACTAAGGCTATACCTTCCAACAATATCCAAGTCATACATGCCCCCATGGAGACTCGAACTCGAGCCCTGCTCTGATACCAAATGTAACATTTCTAACCGACATGCCCTTCAACAACTGGGCAAAACCATCTAAACGTTTGTGAATAGTCATTTCTACCCATTTACGCTAGTGTCTCAGGAACGCCCCACAGGCACATTCAAGGATCGAATACTGGAGCGATCTCCCATAGGCCGTTATAGGTCCCTTTCCTCAGCCACAATTGGGGCGTAGATGACTTGGGAGCACCTTCTCTAGCAGCTCTGCCAGATACTGCTCCATTTTTGGATACACAGATGCTTACAGTTCCTGCCATATTTCAAAGGTTTTGGTATACAATCAGTGTTACGAGGATATTTGTGCATTTGTCAGTGGAAACCTAGATATAGGTTCTACAGCTTCTGGAAAGTTTGATGAAAACAATACATCTTACAAGTGCCCCACATCCAACAGCTACATCTATAGACATACTCTGTGGATACCATGATTCAAATTGAAGGAGATATATCTGGAGACACGCTCCTGTAGATACCAACTACAAACTGAGATAGAGGCTCAGACATCGCCATATATAGATTTGAATGTTGACATGCAAGATGGAGCTCAGGATCATACACATGGGCCAAAAACTAGATCCTCAGAAGGCACACAGAGCACAGGTTTACATCAGGCCGATCAAGCCCAACACTTGAACCGACGTCTCATAGAGGTCCAGAAAATATGTTCTTGTTCAAATACAACGGAATTGGCACGTTTCTTCACAGATATAATGTGCATCCAGAGTCCAGGAACCTTCACTGCATGAAGAATGGGTGCTTAGAGGCCAGATCACTGGTGCCACATTCTTGTGCATTTTTCGACATCATGGAAACGGCTACCTGTGCTTATATCATGGGAGTCATCTCAAGGGCACTCGCTTTTCTGTGCAAGAGGATCTCTCTCTAGTTCAGTTAACTCAATGCAGCGAAGAGCTACACATAATTGGAGTGCAAGGCTTCTAAAAAAATGGGCAAAGAATGCTTAGAGGAAAGAATGCTTAGAGGCTTCTAGGGGAGGAAAATTCTTGAGCTCATCCGCATCATACTGACGGCTGTGGGGTTTAAACTAGTTATGATAGTCGACAATCAGCTTTTGGCATTATTGAAGGGCATCAGGTGTGGCCTGCTCAATAGCTGGCGTGGCATCAATAATGAATCCAGTTTGAACCATTTCTTCTAGAGCATGATGGGCTATAGCGGGGACAAACTGGCATTCTGCAAGAAGAAGAGTCTCCAGGCCAAAAGCTCTGACATTAGCATTTGCATTGGGGGGGTATTTTAGACACATGCTCATTGGGCATCCTAATCGCATGTCCTCATGAAAGAATTGAACTTGAGACCATAAAATGCAACCAAATAATCCATGTCTTTCACATAAATTAAAAGAATAATCTGAATCTCCATCCTTAAGTCTTGTGGTACAAAACATAATATATAGAAAAGGAAGTGTACAAAGATTGAATTAACTTTAGTATATATCACAGTTTTTGGGGACCCTAAAAAGTTGCTTTCACCTTTGTTGTAAAAGCAGTTCCTAAAATATGTGGAGAATTGATACCTTTAGAAGAAGGTATGTTTCAGAACATATCCTGTATAGTGAATCATGAAGGAAAACTACTAGTTTACCTTTAGTACTGTTTGGCAAAAATTGTCTATTTGTGTTTGTTAGAGAATCTACAAGTAATAAACATGTGCTAGAGAAAGCCAATATTGTGTACTAAATCTTTTATTAAAAACATTCATGATCTTGGTAAGTAGTGAGGCTTCTCTTTATGTATCATTAAGCAACAAAGAGAAGAATAATAAAATGGAGACTTGTCTTATCCGTTGTGATATCTGACTATTACTTGGGTCAATGCTATGCCTAGGAATGCAATATAAATGTTAGTATATCCATCTTCTTTTTATGTACTTACTTCAAGAGAACCTTCACTTCAATAGTGAACGCATGCAGGATTATTTAATATCATGTGTCATGGCCTACGCTAAATTGATGAGTTTACAACAATATCAATTTTATTAACTAGATGTATGTGTTTCCTTGGATACGTTTCCCTATGTTGCTTATAAGCGACTTTATCTAACTTTTATGCCTAAAAAACAATATATAATGTTACTATTTCCAATGGTAAACCTTGTAGTTGAAACCATCTCTAAAGCATGCATTAAATTAAATAGAAGAAAAGAAACATAAGAGGATTATTATTGTAGGGATGGCATAGAGAAAAAGAAGGAATTAAAAGTGTGTCTAACCATACCAATCCTTTTGATGATTGTGTTCATGCAAGGAGCTAAGTATTTTATATTTGCTCATCTTTTAATCAAAAAGTTCATCTTTATGCTAAGCAATCATAATCTAAATTTAATACTTGCTCACCTTTTGTTTTTCAAAAGTTTATCTTTTATGCTTCGTAATCATAACATTTTGATATTTATATTCCCCACAAGATGGTGTTTATATATTGTATTTACAGTTGGAATGTTTGTCTTAGAATGAGAAACGGGATGGATCATTTTTTGGGATTCGATAATTACTAAAATCATAGAACGGTTCTAGATAGAATAAATGAAATATAGTTCTTGTCCTCGTGGAAGAAGAAAGAGGGAAAAAGTATGCCATCTTTTTATACTCTCACCGACATATATTTGTAAAAGATATACCAAATGGAACATCCATCCTAGTATAAGTTGTATCAACGAGGATGAGAAGCCACAAATGGGCATCCCCTCAGGGCCTTTTTTTTTTTCCTTTTTTTTTTTTTTTTCCTTTTGCCCTTTTTTTTGGTGGTGGGGGGGGGTAAGTGTTTTTTTTTTTTTTTTTTAAGTAAATGGTATGGCTCAAATAAGCAAGGATCCTATCAATGAGATAGGGCTTCTTGGCAATGTGCAAACCATACGGAGGAGGAACTCGCGTGAAACTATATGCATTAGCAAAACGTACTTGCATTTCTTCTAGTCCTACCAATCAAAGCATAATAAGTGCAGCCAATGACATATATTAAAAGGAAGGTAAAAATTTTTGAGAGAAAACAATAGGAAGATGTGCAATCAACTATTGGTATCCAACTTGAGTTATTGTTCAAGTTGTATTTATCAAGCCAATGTTCTATTACACCATAATTTACATGACCCGCTATTCCCCTCTTCATGGAGCAAATAGCCAAATTATACAATGCATGTAAAGCCAACTGAGTTGTATGGTCTTAACTTCAGGTTATATGGGAGTATGTTGAAAGAGAACTAAATTGTTGAAACTATGTCAAGATAAGATGATGTATATTGGAGAGGTAGTTCAAGATGGATGCAATTTCAATGGATATGAGAAGCTAATAGACTTCTTCATGATTTGATAATGATGCCATCCTAGAGAAAGCGGAATTCTTCATCTAAATAGTAGCGCCAGATGCTCACATGCTTCAATCTATTCGTTTGAAAAAGTGAATCTATAGGTATAGGGATTTTGAAATTATGCTTGAAGTTCTTGTGAAATGTAATGATCAATAAATCTTGAAACACAAAGCTCAAATTAATTTGCATTGGTTGCTCTTTCTATCCATTGCTAAACCACCTTGAAGTGTACCTTGACTCCTGTCTTTATAATATGATGCCATATGTATTGACTGCTATATTGCCAAGTAAAATACGAGATGCTACTGCAATTATTAGTTACAACTTTGGAAATGTCATTAATTCCTTTCCTTGTCATGACAAGGAAGAATATACATGATTTCAATGTACTTTATCAATAAACAAGACTAGTTATAGTATAATTGACGAGTTTGACAAAGTTAAAATTCATATAAATTTAAAACTATATATAATAGTAGAGAGAGCATGTATTGAGATTGACACTACGAGACAAATGTGAAGGCAGATGAGATTAATGAATGTGAAAATACATGAATTGAAGGTAGCATGTATTGATAAGGATGGTTTTTGAGTGTGAAAGGCTAATAAGTTAAAGGGATAAAAATACGTCCATCAAGGAAGGGGCAATATACTCGATTTGTTTAACAATATTTGTGGATTCAATGCTTGGAATGTTTGGTTTGTTGGAATGGCAGAGAAGGTACGCAGATTCACATGCTATGCTGTCGAGATTTGATATTATCATTTTCTGAGCATCATAGAAATAAAAGTACTAGTATCAACCTTTACAAAGGACTGGTTTGGGTAACTACCCAAAACGAAGATCCAAGACAAACACTAACAGACCATGGCTGCCGCTGCAGCAAGGCAGGCAGTCAGTCTGGAGCCTCGGGCCAAAAAACGGATCATTCAAGGCGGTCCATATCACAAACGAATGATCCCATTTGTCAAACTCAAAAAATATCACTTCAAATCAGTTGATAATCTGAAACTTAAGCCAGGAAGAGGAGCTGAGCTCCAGGGTGAGGCCGGTTTTGAGATTCTTAGCAGAAACATTGTCGGAACAATCCTGGAGAACATCTGGGCAGGGGTGGAGCCGTTTTTTCTCGTTAACAAGAGGAACTCCGAATAATCTGAGCGGCCGGGAGTAAGAATCGGACAGGGGTTGGTGATGATCCTCTTCAATCTCTGAAACATTGGGAGAAGAATGCTGGTGGCTCTGATTCGTGGCAGATGCTTCGAGCAAAAGCATGGCTCTGGAAGGCCTGTTTTCGACGGGGCACTGCGGAGAATTAAACAGGACTTTACAGCTTGCTGTGGCGCTGCCTCTTCGAGCGACCACATTGGCTACATTGCTCATTTCGGCGATGGCAGATCCGTCAACAATCCCCC
Source organism: Isoetes taiwanensis (assembly GCA_021234155.1). NCBI lineage: Eukaryota > Viridiplantae > Streptophyta > Lycopodiopsida > Isoetales > Isoetaceae > Isoetes > Isoetes taiwanensis. The sequence goes on from JAJEKV010000002.1 coordinate 42,234,356, forward strand.
CTTCGCTGCATTTGAGAAGCTTAAGCCAGCTTAGATCCTGCCTGGCATGTTTCTCGATACAGACCAGAACTTCGTCGTAGAGTTGCCTCAGATGCAAAACCTCTGAGAGCAGAACGTAATTCTCCCTTCTAAGCCTTTCATTTTCGTCCAACATGCTCATTGTATTACCTCCACAAGGAAAGCAAGCCCATGATCTAGAATCCTCCATCGATCCAAAAGGCTGCCCAGCTTTCCGGCGCTGAATCTCGGAGAGCAAGTGCTGGCTCCCGCGCCGGAAGTAGTCGTTGGCAAACTCCCACCGGTCGGAGACTATTTTCCGAAAGCCCTGGAGCCCAACCCAAAAATCTGTGAGCCAAAACTATCTAAAAAAAAAACCCAACTCAACCCAACCCAGACCAGAGCTTTAGTTTCAGACTTACATAGGTATTGAGCTGCCTGACGAAGCTGGAGAAGTTGTTGTGCTTGAAATAATTGGGCAGAATGTCTTTCGCGAATTCCGGCGGTCGCCAAACCACGAACGTCGATCCGTCGTCTCCCCATGAAACCACATCGTCCGTCGCCGGATCATCAACCAAATGATACGTCTTGGTCAGAAACGGCGCCGGAAGAGCTCGCGATTCTACCGCCAACATGGCATGCTCAAGCTGGTCGAACTCAAGCTCCATCGCCAAAAAAACCCAGCTCTCAAATAGTTTTTCCGCTACTTGAAGCGAACTCAAAAAATCCAACGCTCCAGTGCATTCTTCATGTGACTTCGCATCTGCTAAGGCTGCCCTGCGCCCAGATCACGAGCCATATAGTCCTCCCTCCCGTTTTTACCCCTCCTTTTGACCGCACTTACCCTGTCGTTTTTTACCCTGATGGTAATGTATCCCCTAGATCTCCATTATTCCATGGAATCTATCCCCCTTTGCCCCCGCCTTACTGCCCTACAGTGACTGCCCCTCCCGCCGTCGCTGCTCCCCCTGACAGTGACTGTGACTGCCCCCGTAACGGCGCCGAATCAACCCGCATCATTCTTCTGCCGTCCATGCCCTTCACGTGGCTGTACGGCCTGCTGACGTGGACTGTTTGTCCCCCTCGTTCCCGGCCACGCACGGGCGCCCTCGCTTCTTCACAGCAGACATTTTCTCAGTGGCTTTCAGTGAGATCCTGGCCGTCTGATCGTATCTTTGTTTTGCCCTCTTCTACGAAATGGATTCGTGTGTATCTTTTCTTCATATCCTCCCGCAATCTGCCCTAGATGTTGATGCTTTTGGATTTCGCCCTCCATCAATTTCTTCATGTCATCTTGCATGCTTGTTGTGGCCAACTTGTGTCTCTCCCTCACATGTTTCAATTCAATTCAAATTCACATGTATCAATGCTATATATTGTATCTCTTCTCCCCCAGTTGCCATGTGTCCACAAAGCTGAAAGAAGCATTCGTGTATTCTTTGCTCCTCAACAACATAACTTCAGCCCGCACCAAATTTATGCATGTCGTCTTCATCCTAACACGTATGCTAACCTACAAGACAATGCTAGTAATTTCACACCAAATGCCCCAACATAATGTGAAAAGAACCATCCGCTTTTGTTTCCTAGTAGACTTGTCCAAGTGTTAGCTTTTTCTCATGTCGAGACAACACAAGAAAATTCTAATTCTTATATAGTTTAATACATCTTGGTTGTAGGTTTTCAATGACGTGAAAAACCTATGTAGAGTAGTTGTTGTTTAATATGATCATGGGGAATTCCTCTGATATGCTTGTACAACTAAGAATCATCTCAAAGTGATTGATGCTTCAGGGACATTTCTTACTTCTGGAAGTACTTTGTAACATTTTGAGTGTATAATATGAAGTAAAACACGTTCTTCAAAAAAAAAAAAAAAACTAAGAATTTGGTATACCAAAGCATGTGAGGAGATGATGACCAATCTAAGTATTTTCATCCATTAGTAGAGTTGTTGTGAAGATGGAGTTAAGCATGGTCTCATAAATATGATAATAATAAAACCAGAGTTAAATTGCAAATTAAGTTCCTTGATGTCAGTTGATGTGTTCGCTAAATATGCGACTATTTGTCATCATTATATATAGATATTGATATGGATATGGTAGCTCGGGGGAGTGGCCTTGAACGTTGGTCTTGGTGGACTAGCATGGGTGTGTGAGATTGGCGAATTAATGGCAAGGCAAGGCAATTAAATTGGCAAAGATATTTTAAGTTAGAAATAGCTAAATAATATCATGTAAGATATTATTTAATGGCTAAGCTTTATAAGGCTTCTTTAAAATAGAAATAGCCGAACCTTTTGTCTAAAAGAGCCAGCATCGGATTTATACGGGAGGCTGCATCGAATTTTTAGAGCATCATCAACGGCTGTCGACCAGATTCCGGACGTCTCCAACTAGCTGCTGCTGTCGACTCTGCTGATCCAGCCTTAAGCCCGCTTCGTCCATAAGTCTATTGAGCTTCCCTTTGCCGGAACTGTGATCCTTGCCTTAAAGTATTGCCATAGCCTTCAACTTTGCCAATGATCTGCCAGATCTCAACACCGGTTGGCCCGGTTGGGTGGAGAACTGCCATTATTTGCCTTGTATTGAGAATCTTCCTCTAGTTTTGGTGAACTAGAGCCGGATCATTCTGAGCTATTGGTGTAGCTTATATCAATTGGTGTAACTCGTATCTTATGTTCATTGGATCTGTGCTTATTTGTCTTCTTATTTCATACTTAGATCATTTTGTCATTGTTAACGGTTTATTCTGTGGATTCTGTAGCAAACCTAGACGGTTTACAGATTATGAGATTATGATTTGTTTGAAGAGATCTGGTATTCTATTTAGAGGAGATAAAAGGTATGGTTTATTGTTGTGAACCTATAAAAGGTATAGTTTATTGTTGTGAACCATATCAATTGGTATCAGAGCCAAGCTATTCCTAAAGTTTGCAAAGACTTTCGGTTGGTGCTGGAGATTGCAAACAGGAATAGAGAATCTTATTCTGGTTATTCTTGATGTTTGTAAGTCATCTAGTTGGTGCTAGTGATTGCAAACTGGAATAGAATTCCTTCTCCTTTGAGAATCTAAATGATCTTCTTTCTATGAATTTAAAATCTTTCCTTGAATTATTCTTTCACAATTTGATTCTACCCAGATCACTCAATCTTTGGATATCAGTACGAAAAAAAAAATTGTTTATTGCAGGAAACATGGTGCAGGTGATTGGTGACGTGGAATAAGCAGAGGGAACTGAGCCTAATCTTCCTTATCAATCCATTTCATTTGCCAAAATGGATCTCCTTTCAATCAAGCCTAATCAAAACTGACAATCCATCTCCTTGGCCAGGATGGATCTCCGTTGAAACCTTTCCTGCATCTACAGTGGTGGACGGATCAATCTTTATCTGAACTCTCTATCCTTGATAAATTTTGAACTATTCCAAACTAAACGAGTTTAGTGCGGTCCATTGTTTTAGTAAGACGTCTTAATAATGAATATCTATCTGTAAGAAATATTAGTTTAAAAGTAGAGGTGACTTCAAAATCTGTTAAATGATTTTAAAGGATTCGTGCCTTTAGAGAAATTGTAAATCTATTTTATGATTGTATTGCTTCCTTCTAATGAATGATCATGCCATTAATAGTTGCACAATGGTTGGTGCCATAAGTGTTGATGTTAATGGATGATATTGAAATTCTAGATTGGTGTCTAGAGTTTTGAGCAGTAGTTGGTGCTACTGGTTGGAGTCGGTGCTTCAACAGAAATCCTTGATCTTTTCTTAATCTTGCCTTTATCTTAAAATTTAAATTTTATCTAGTAGATCTTAAGCTTTGCTAATATATCTCAAAAGAATAATCAAATCTTTCCTGAATCTTTATCTTAGTCTTTAGCCACAACAGTTGTGATTGTCATAAATAGTTGGTGCTATTTTATGAAGTCATAATCCTAGCCTTTAGTCCTTAAAATGGATTGAGTTAGTGCTCATGTACAAATTGAGTTGGTGCTCATGTATAAATTGAGTTGGTGCTCAATTGGATAAATTAAGTTGGTGCTTAATTTGTTTATGGACACAACTGAGGTCAGTTGCCTTCAGAAAAGGGAGGAATTGATATGGATATGGTAGCTCAGGGGAGTGGCCTTGAACGTTGGTCTTGGTGGACTAGCATGGGTGTGTGAGATTGGCGAATTAATGGCAAGGCAAGGCAATTAAATTGGCAAAGATATTGTAAGTTAGAAATAGCTAAATTAAGATATTATTTAATGGCTAAGCTTTATAAGGCTTATTTACAATAGAAATAACCGAACCTTTTGTCTAAAAGAGCCAGCATCGGATTTATAAGGGAGGCTGCATCAATTTTTCGGAGCATCATCAACGGCTGTCGACCAGATTCCGGACGTCTCCAACTAGCTGCTGCTGTCGACTCTGCTGATCCAGCCTTAAGCCCGCTTCGTCCATAAGCCTATTGAGCTTCCCTTTGCCAGAACTGTGATCCTTGCCTTAAAGTATTGCCATAGCCTTCTGCTTTGCCAATGATCTGCCAGATCTCAATACCGGTTGGCCCGGTTGGGTGGAGAACTGCCATTATTTGCCTTGTATTGAGAATCTTCCTCTAGTTTTGGTGAACTAGAGTCGGATCATTCTGAGCTATTGGTGTAGCTCTTATCAATTGGTGTAACTCGTATCTTATGTTCATTGGATCTGTGCTTATTTGTCTTCTTATTTCATACTTAGATCATTTTGTCATTGCTAACGGTTTATTCTGTGGATTCTATAGCAAACCTAGACGGTTTACAGATTATGAGATTATTATTTGTTTGAAGAGATCTGGTATTCTATTTAGAGGAGATAAAAGGTATGGTTTATTGTTGTGAACCTATATAAGGTATGGTTTATTGTTGTAAACCATACCAATTGGGAAGAAGCAAAAAAGAAAAACTTAAATTCATTAGCAAATCTTAAGTCTAGATACTCAGCTGCAATAGCTTTGCTCTTTGGCAGCTTGGAAGGAGCTCAAAAAATGAGCATGGTATATTTTTCTAGAATTTTTGCAGGTTAGAAGCATGACCCTGCTTGAATATATTTTGCAATGGCCGAAACTCAAAAAAACCAACTTAATACCAGGCTTCTAGTGTGACGTTCCAGCATAACATATGGTATGAATACGTATATTATACTGACACGTCACTAGTACATGTCGACTCAGATGACATGTACACGGCGACCGTAAAGGGTAGTACCCTAGGGTACGACCTTGTGAACCATTATATTGCACATGTTAAGGCCACATGTGAATATAATATCTTTTGCCATGTGGCAATAGCCCATTGACCAAAAGGGCCCAGCCCTAAAATTCGTGGGGATAAAGGGGCATAAACCCTAAAAGGGAAACCCTTTCGGTTTCCAGCCCCTATAGGTCGGATTGGAGCAGCATTGGATGCCATTTTACTTTGAAGAGTAGCAGAGGAATCGAATTCCTAGGTTGCAGCTCGATCCAAGACCGGCCAGATCTCGAAATCCAAAGAAGATGGACGCTTTCGAGGAGTGGGAGCCAGCCAAGAAGCGGGTTAGTGGTTGATCCGATAGTTAGATCCGATTTTTCAGCCCTCATTCCATAGGATTAGTATCCATTCTTAGCTATAGGCGACCCCTACAGCCTAAGAATGATAAACACTAACAAAGGAACCTAACCATGTATGATTAGGTAGATTAGAATAGATGTATTCTATTATTTCAGTTCTGTTGTGTTGATGTTTGACATTCTATGCGCCACTCTTGTGTATTGGGAAGGGGGGTAGAGACCCAGAGCCCAAGTAGATGGATGATCCTAGTTTTAGCCCATTAATTCCCAATTAATGCGGCCTGTGCATAAGAGCCCGCCTGGCTGTGGGTGGCGGAGCTAGACCGGCTGACAAGGGAGGGCTTGTCTAATCACAGTTGATCCCTCTGATGCGTAGCGACGGCCGAGGAACGTTGTGAGCTAGGCCTAATACCCTGGCACTGCGTGAGGGCAGGGTATGGGCTCGACACCTCTTGGGTGATGCGTCATCTTCTAGGGGTTCAAGTCGTATACGAGCAGTGGCTCTCTAGCTCGCCTGTGATTGGCATGAACCTTCTGGAGGAGAGTGATCTCCTCCTGCCTCATCGGGGCTGGGGAGATGCAACCCAGTAGTAGTAGCCCCTCTGGCTATTCACCCGGCAGGCTACGGTCAGGCTCCAATACTTTTCAGCCTATCTGCAAAGTATGCATAGGAGGGGCGGATGGAGTGGACTACCCAACGGCCATGTTCCTATGCCAGCCAAATCCATTTGCCATGAATTCTGTCTGCATTGCTATCTGGGAGCCCAAGCCGTCAGTCTTTCCCCATGAGTCTGAGCCTGGGTAGGACTTCCCTATGTTATGCTGATGTACTGATGTGTTGATGCAGCTACTGTGATATGGTGGACCACCCTTCGAGGTGGGTATGTTATTATTGATTTATGTCATGTGCTCATGTGTGTTTACGCTTCCGCAGTTAGATCGATCCCGAGGGAGACGGGATGAATGACACGTCCATTCTTCCCCGTCGGGTTCTTGGCCACCATCAAGAGCCCGATGTTAGGTAGACGGCCTCACGTCAGCGAGCAGATGCTGGTTTGAGGGATGATCTCCAGTTTGTATACGACCAGGGCATCGTATATGAGCTGGGGCCATCACCAGGGTAATAAAGAGTGGCTAAAATTCGCCAAATGGCAAATTTTTAGACCTTTAGTCAAATTTCATGGCTAAAGTTTATAAAGGCAATTTTTTTAGAAAAAGCATAATTTAGCCACTCCAAAAGGGGGTAAATTCTGAACGCTTAGAGTTTAGCTGGGATTGTTTGCTGCATGGTGTACTGAATCGCCTTCTCTAAAGTTGATTAGGAGAACCCTGATCAATTCAAATAGCCATGCCAATTCTATTCAGGGACCTCTTTCATTTAGGAATTGCCATTAGCTACCTCAATCATATTTTGAATTTGTATCTATAAGTCATTTAGGTTAAATGCTATGAAGAATGTTACATGATGTTGCATTTTAAGCTTTAAATAGTAGTGCTCTCTTCTTGCAATTGTTGACCCTAAAGGGCTTTATCACCAAATTCACCATTTGGATGCATTTGACCCCAACGTAAACATGCATGTTCCTTCAAACGATATTGTTTGTTCCTTATGAATTGTACTTTGAACAGCTTTGTTATCCTTTTGTAAAAGAAGCATATTGAATCAATGTCATTCATGTACTAATCAGTGCTCAAAGTTTGAAGTTAAATAGTTGCACTTTAGCTGGGGACCAAGAAAAATTCACCAACATCAGAATTTCATGTCATATAAATTTTACATTTTAGCCAAGTGGGAAGATAATTAAAGGGCTTCATTTTATCAAATTTCGCCAAGAAAAAAAACTAAGAACTTTTGTTTTTCATAGGTTTAGCCAACCTTAATTTGAATAGAAAAACATTTAGGGCCGTTAAAATTTACCCTGGGCCGTCACAATGGTATCAGAGCTCCGATCTTGGCAGACCAGGATCGAGCACTGACCGTAATCCTATAGGAACTAACTAATCTAGACATTCAATCTTGGAGATAAAAGCCCAAGCATGAACCTCGAGTAGTGGGAAATTTTTTTTCTTCCCGGGGTAGAGTTAGTAATCATCTAGAATTAGGATAATTAGAGAACATAAGTAAGATAGAACAAATAGAAGAAAAGCACCTAAGAGAGCCTAATAAATTTCAGGCACTTTCGGCCGACACCTCCAAGGGTGCGCCAGGAGCATGTTAGGTCCATACCTAATGGGTCTCTCGTGCACTCTTAGAGGGGTCACCCCATATGAACCCTAGAACTCGGCCTTAGGAACCCCAAATTGTAAAATATAAGATGAAATCCCGCTTAAAAAGCTCGAATTAGCTAGATTTGTATGTTAAAACACAGAAAAACATTAAGTAAAAGTCATTTTTGGAGCAACACCTCTAAGGGTGCGCCAGGGCATAGTTAGGTCATGACCTAACACCCTCCTCGCGCACACTTAGAGGGGTCCCCTAAAAGTAACCTCGGAATTTGATCCAAATTTACTTAAATTCTAAAAGTAATGATAGAATCTTGCTTATAATGCTTAAATTAGTTAGAAATGCATGTTAATTTGTTTAAATTGGATAAGTTTAAAGCAAAAAGAGGTCAACACCTCTAAGGATGCAACAGGGCATAGTTAGGTCTGGACCTAACACGCTCCTCGCGCATGCTTAGAAGGGTTCGAGGAAAAATAGTAGAAGAAGACCCAGCTTCGATTCGAGATATGGAGGATTTCACCAACAAACCAAGAAAATAAGCACTTAGGCCAAACCCTAAAATTTAACCCTATAAATTAAGTGGACTTAGACCTCATTTTTTTAGGGTTTTCCACGTTGTCCTTCGAGCTTGTCCCAACAGGCGATCTTCCGGCGCCCTGATCCAAATCGAACTCTGTCAAACAATGGCTAGGACGGAGCAGACCGCTTGTAAGGTAAGCAACGATGATAAGCCCAACGCCCAAGTCCTCGACGCCGAGCAGAAACTCAAGGATGCTGAAGAGAAACTGAAGGCCGACATGGAGAGGCGACCTAGATACTACCGAAATCTAGAGAAGAGGCGGAAGAAAGAAGAGAGGACCAAGAGGAAAGAAGAGAAGGCAAAGAGGAAAGAGGAAAAAGCAAAGAGGAGAGAAGAGAGGGCAAGGAAGAAAGCACAGGAAGCAGCCGAGGAGGCCGAAGAAGACCAATGGCGCGAACAGGGAACGAAGAGCAGGGAAGAACACCACAGGAAAGGCAAAAGGGTGATGACAGACGAGCCCCCGCAGAAGAAGAGGAGGAGCTCGGTCGACATAGTCAGCGGTGCGAAGGCGACCAACCTCCATCGTCGTCGGAAGATTCGAGGGACGCGCAGAACTTCTTGGAAGAAGTAACTTGTAGGAACAGGAGAATCCTCGCAGAAGAACAAGAACAGTCATCCTGAGACAGATGAACCCCAAGAGGAGGGCCAAACCCCAGCCCAAGACCCGGCAGGACCCTAGATTGAACTACCCCCGCCAATGCCTCCACCGTTTTCGCAATGGCAAGAAGCGAGAAAGCTAGATGCAGACAAAGCAGCACCAAAGAAGGCGAAGAAAACGGCCAGAGAATCATACACTTTAGGGCCCGAGAGGAGGTACCAGAAAGAGTTAGCAGACTATACCGTATATAAGAGGATGCACACCGAGTACAATGCCTATTACGAGGCTCACAAGGTAAAATATATTGAAGGAGGGCGGCCAACACGTGAGACACTCCGGCTGAAACCCCCACCAGAGCTTCCGGACCCCCCACAGAAGCCCAAGAGAAGATCCCAAAATTCAGTATTTGGGAAAGCCTTGCGAGAAATCCGACACTTCCAACGGAGTTACGGATTTCTTATCCCCAGAGCTGCATTCCAGAGATTTGTCCGGGAGATTTTGTGGGATTTCGACCCCGACAAGCGAGTAACCAACGACATGTTACTCGCTTTACAAGAAGCAGCAGAGATGGAGGCCGTGCAACACTTCGAAGATTCACTGGCATGCACGGTCCATGCAAAAAGAGTCACGCTTCAGCCAAAGGACATGAGACTGGCCAAATACATCAAGAGGACAGATAAATAGAACAGAAGCTACTTTTCCTAACTAACAGGCTTATATGAAAAGTGTGAAAATTTTGAATAATAAGGATATATAGTTGTTTAAAACGTGCATTGAATTAAGTATAGTAGTAGTTAAGGAGCAAATGTCCAATTTTGACCAACACCTCTAAGGGTGCGCCAGAGCACAGTTAGGTCTGAACCTAACCCCCTCCTCGCGCACTCTTAGAGGGGTCCAGCCAACTGGGCCCTTGATCAGCCACTTACCTGCTCCAAATGAAGTAAATAAGCAAAGAAACTTGCAGTTAAGAGGAAAATAAGTAGGAATTCACGTCTTTGAACTTGTTCTTGGCATCCATTAGGCATAGATAGACCAACACCTCCAAGAGTGCGCCAGAGGCCACTTAGGTCCCAACCTAACACCCTCCTCGCGCACTCTTAGAGGGGTCCGATTTTTTCAAACCCCATAACTTGAGCTACAGAGCTCCAAATCGCCTGAAATTTGTTGCAATAGGACCGTTAGACAGCCTAGAATCCATTTATGACCTCAAATTAGGCTAGAAATGTCAAACCCTAGCTCAAAATGACTAAAATTGCTGAAATCCTTGAATTGTTTTTCCAAACTGTGGTTTGTTTCTAAATAGAAGCATATCCCATTAGTACCTCACAAGTATTGCTCTCGGCTCAAAGCTGATGCCTTACTCCTAGATAGAAGTGCCCAAGAACACCCCTTTATTATAGTCATCTAGACCTCAGCATAGCAACCCAAGTCCAACTGTTGGTACATCACCTCTGCTCATGCCAAAGGCATAAACCCTGACCTAATTTTGTGTCCTTCTAATAGAGTTTGACCTATACAGCCGCCACATTGACACTCCCTATTGCCAGGACCACCTAGAAAGGAGCCAGAGTCTAGAGCTGCCCAAGTCACTCCATGTGTAGAGATTGGACTCCCCCAAACCAACTTTGCTAGGACCTTAGAGTATGCCTCAAACATCATGAAGGCTCTGTAAAACAAACCTCATTTCATGCCATACCACACGTCCTAATGTCCATAGACTTGTAGATTATAGATGTATCCAGTAATGCTGCTCGAGCCATCTTGCTTACTTATAGAGCCCAGAATGTTGTAGGGGAACCCTTCAAGTAGACCCTTAGACTCTAGGATATACGAGCGTTGCTTTCGAAGTATAGGGCCAGAGCCACAGAAGAGCTAGAGGCGCAACTTCTTGAAGACATCGAGGACCCGACCGATCTACAGGCAGATAAGGAGTGCGAGACTCGAATGGATAGGACACAAAGGACGGAGGAGACGACCTAGACAGCAGGAACAAATCACGCAAAGGCGACCAGAAGGAGCTATGGTAGGTGCAATGGAGATGACCACACTTCCACGGACAAGAGAGACACCTCGGAATGAAGCAAAGCCCAAGCAACAGAAGTCGCACCCAGAAGTTCAACCTGCGGAGGAATAACAATGTCTGCCTACCGACCACGATCTCAGAGCTTCGAAGACATTCAAGAACGCCCGACTGCAATAGCTAGGTGATCAACCGATCAATGGCACCGCACATCGGCAACCTTGCAACGACACACTGCATATAGGGACGTTGAGCAGTCACCGCATTCCTTACGACAGACATGCACATTAAGAAGGAGCATCTTTTTCAAGGGGCCACATCGACGAACACTCTTCGCAACTTGGGGTGACGAGCTCGGATCAGACATGAAGCTCAACAATAGTAGCAACATCTCAAGGAATCCTGGAGTCAACCAGAACGAAGAAGATGCAGCAAAACCGAAGGATCAAACGCGATAGGAGGAGGGGAAACCCTAAAGGAGTATAAACATTTAAGTTGATCTTCATAGTTGTTTTGAAAAAGTGGATGAATTAAAATCCCAATGTAAATGCATATATGTCTATTGTATATCTCGGGTGCTCACAGATATAGTGGAGAAACATGAGTTTAAAGTCATGTTTTACGGATTTAGCGCTTAGATCAGGAAGCTCCTTCACTTCGACTACCAAATGAGGAAGCAAGGAAGCACAACTATAGCCCAACATCAAAATGGAAGAGCAAGTACGAAGGAGGAACGACCCGGCATCAACGAGCTCCCTAGAGGCAACAGGAGGATCAAAACTGACGGGCACAATCAAAACCACTGGAGGGTACCTCAAGACAAGAAGACGGCATAGCACTGAGGAACGTGACAATGTCCAAGCCATGTGACCGAGGGGATCAAACAAGGAAGATTGGAAGCTCGATGGAGGAGCAATTAGGTGAGGCGAGCCGATAACTTGCACGCGGACTTGCATGCAACTTGGTGAACCCAAGGATGGACGATTCAAAGAACAACTGCAGAAGAGAACAACTCTAGAGAAGTATAGCCAAAGAAAGCGCGCACAGCCTCAAGAGACGCCTCCAAATAGCTTCAAGTATCATGAAGGGGGGAATAATTACCGCCCGAGAATAGGATCAGGAAGCAGACTGAAATGTCGAAGCATCAACGACCAGCACACCTTTAGTTAGAATGTGATGCAAAGCGTGTTGTGCAATAGCCGACAAACATCGGACGGCCCAAGTATATCAACAAGTCACTCCGGAGTACGAGCGGACGTACAAATAGGAGGATATAGATCGTCAACACCATTGCACCGGGAGGAACACCGATGACATTACCAAGGAGTAGGTGTGCAACTCGAAGGGAGGCATAAAGGGGACTTAATAGCTCTAGTAGTAATTGTAATTATGTAAGCTATATGCTTTGCATATATAGTTCCCTTGTTATTCCCTCCCTCCCATAGCGTAACAAATTAAAGGAAGAGATGTCAGGCAATTGCAGGGGTGAAGCAACCAACATCCTCAACACTCTTCGAGCAACAAGAGGACTCGATGTATGAGACGTCGATGGAGTCGAAGAAACAATATCGGATACAGAGTCGTCCTTTAGCTGCCAAGACAAAGAGTTCAAGATGAAAGATTTTTTTTCAACGGCGCCACCTTCAGGCTTTTGAAAAGCGGCATGGAAGATTCAAGTGATCAACTACACCATCAAAGCCACCAGCAATGAGAGGCTTCTAACGAACAAAGTCAACCTCTACATCAAAGGGGAGCCACCGTCAAGGAGACTGAAGTATCGAGCGACTCGGAAGAACGTTACCTTGCTACTTCAAGCAGACAACGAGAGGATGAGCTTCTAGCAAGCTCAAGGATCTAAGGCCATGGGGCCTAGTAGGTTACATCCATATTGGGATTAGAAGGCATTGCCGGATAGTCTCGCTGAAAGGATTGCCCCAATATTGAGCTAAGCGTCAAGGATTGGGAAGGAAACGCATAGGAGTGACTAAAATTATACATGATTGTTAACAGACGTCCAACATATTGAAACCACTTGGTGAGATTGATCTCCTCGCTAAGAAGGAATCATTACTAGGATAATTGTTGACCATGTATAAATCTAGCACCTCCAAAAGAATAATCCAACCGAAAGAAAAGAAGTAATCTAACAAGTCCGGCCAACTTGTTACGATGGCATCAATTCGATTGGTAGGAATATTCCAAGAGTTTAAATAACTAAGAAAGGGGGAATCTCTAGAATATAAAAGAATAATACATGTAAGGTACATCTAAAATAAGAATTATAGTAATCAAATAGTCTTTTGAGACAAAAGGAATTGTCGTCATGACAAAACCTTGTGGTTTAGAATTGTTCTAACTAAGTAGGTAACCCATAACTATATTGAAATAAATGATAACATAATATGTGCATCCATCTTAGATAGTTAGATATATGTCAGCTAAGGCTAGTAAATTAATGCGCTAAGTAAGAAGCGTATAACCTCTTAAGGGGAGAGAATAGATATGACGTTGTGTACAACGTCGTTGAAGGGGTGCAGGACCATTTTTTTTTCGAAGAAAGTGGGAGGGCTCAATCTTATGATTGAACGTACTTGCATCGAAGTGACCGACCCGTAGAATAGAGTTCACTCCGGCAATGGCCGAAGCGAATAGAGCGTAAGATAGATAGATACCTTAGTGCTCAGGAGGCCTTCAACGTGCGAGACTGACGTAGTAGCTAACTACACCAATGAAGTGGAGCAAAACTATGGGAGCAATGCAACGACCAAGTCACCTCCAAATTACTCCACGCCGGCTCAATGGGTGGATGCGTCCTAGCCTTAGGTAAGGTGTGCCCATGCATAATAAGCTTTAATATGTCTTATTGACAAGTTAAATATAGATCCTAATAACCACATAGAATTTGTTGTACATATATGTATCATAGGGAAATAAGTTAAATAACAACGGTAATGTGAGGTAGCATGTTAATTAATCCTTCGCAAGGATGCAATTCCTTCCAAGGATAGCTATATAACCTCGGGTCCTTATAAATATAAATAGAAAATAGAATTCAGATATACTTAAGTGCATCTTAGGGATATACTTCCAAGGGTAATGTAGGACCCAAGGAAGAGAATAAGAAGCACATCTAATTCTTGTGTATGATAATTAAAACCTTGTCTATGTAACAATAGCTCTAAATCAGGGTTATTGTGTAAATAATCGCGACCTAAAAGTTGTTAAATATTGCAAAGCTAGAGTAAATATAATTGTACGATCGAAATTAATGTATCAGATACTATGATAATGTAAATTCATAAATATTACCTTAGAGTAATTATGTTAATCGCATGCATTAAGGGAAGTCCAGCAGGATCGTGCAGGCGTCCAAGACTGTCATGTTTACTTAAAGACGTTAACAGATGCTAGCCCACATGCAACAGTTGGTGGAGGAAGTACGAAGATATCCTCTCGCAGCAAGAGTTCTAGAGTAGTTGCGATTTCTACCATTTAAACTAATCGCTTAAATTTTGTGTGAGATAGTAAGTATGTAATTATAGATATTGTAAAATTAATGCAGGATTTCAAGGTGCAAAGACTTGCAACACAAATTTTGTTATAACGTGTTGCAAGGGATGAAGAGTACCTTGGGAGTGTAAATTTTGTATGAACTTGATAAACTTTGATAAACTTAAATGTTGTATTAAGTAAGGTTAGTAATTACCTTGCATTGATTAAGTTATGAAGCGATAAGTTAATTGGATAATCAAATAGTACAGTAAGGTCTTAAACATTACCTTAGAGTAATTCTAATAATTATGTAACTATAGTAATAATTGCATGCATCAAGTCGGTTGCAGGACAGGAAGATCCCAAGGTGGGGAGAACCTTGATGCTGCGGACAGCATCATTTTAAGGTGGGGAGAATGTGACGTTCCAGCATAACATACGGTATGAATACGTATATTATACTGACACGTCACTAGTACATGTCGACTCAGATGACATGTACACGGCGACCGTAAAGGGTAGTACCCTAGGGTACGACCTTGTGAACCATTATATTGCATATGTTAAGGCCACATATGAATATAATATCTTTTGCCATGTGGCAATAGCCCATTGACCAAAAGGGCCCAGCCCTAAAATTCGTGGGGATAAAGGGGCATAAACCCTAAAAGGGAAACCCTTTCGGTTTCCAGCCCCTGTAGGTCGGATTGGAGCAGCATTGGACGCCATTTCGCCTGAAGAGTAGCAGAGGAATCGGAATTCCTAGGTTGCAGCTCGATCCAAGACCAGCAGTCTCGAAATCCAGCAGCATGGACGCTTTCAGAGGAGTGGGAGCCAGCCAAGAAGCGGGTTAGTGGTTGATCCGATAGTTAGATCCGATTTTTCAGCCCTCATTCCATAGGATTAGTATCCATTCTTAGCTATAGGCGACCCCTACAGCCTAAGAATGATAAACACTAACAAAGGAACCTAACCATGTATGATTAGGTAGATTAGAATAGATGTATTCTATTATTTCAGTTCTGTTGTGTTGATGTTTGACATTCTATGCGCCACTCTTGTGTATTGGGAAGGGGGGTAGAGACCCAGAGCCCAAGTAGATGGATGATCCTAGTTTTAGCCCATTAATTCCCAATTAATGCGGCACGTGCATAGCCCCTGGGTGGGTGGCGGAGCTAGACCGGCTGACAAGGGAGGGCTTGTCTAATCACAGTTGATCCCTCTGGTGCGTAGCGACGGCCGGGGAACGTTGTGAGCTAGGCCTAATACCCTGGCACTGCGTGAGGGCAGGGTATGGGCTCGACACCTCTTGGGTGATGCGTCATCTTCTAGGGGTTCAAGTCGTATATGAGCAGTGGATCTCTAGCTCGCCTGTGATTGGCATGAACCTTCTGGAGGAGAGTGATCTCCTCCTGCCTCATCGGGGCTGGGGAGATGCAACCCAGTAGTAGTAGCCCCTCTGGCTATTCACCCGTGCAGGCTCTGATCGGGGCTCCAATACTTTTCAGCCTATCTGCAAAGTATGCACAGGAGGGGCGGATGGAGTGGACTACCCAACGGCCATGTTCCTATGCCAGCCAAATCCATTTGCCATGAATTCTGTCTGCATTGCTATCTGGGAGCCCAAGCCGTCAGTCTTTCCCCATGAGTCTGAGCTGGGTAGGACTTCCCTATGTTATGCTGATGTACTGATGTGTTGATGCAGCTACTGCGATATGGTGGACCACCCTTCGAGGTGGGTATGTTATTATTGATTTATGTCATGTGCTCATGTGTGTTTACGCTTCCGCAGTTAGATCGATCCCGAGGGAGACGGGATGAATGACTCCCCGTCGGGTTCTTGGCCACCATCAAGAGCCCGATGTTAGGTGGACGGCCTCACGTCAGCGAGAAGATGCTGGTTTGAGGGATGATCTCCAGTTTGTATACGACCAGGGCATCGTATATGAGCTGGGGCCGTCACATCTAGCTATGGCGATAGCGTCTCTTTTGGTGTTCAAATCCGCTCTAATGGAGAGTAGTGCTAAAATAAAAAAGCCCAGTCGTCTCCGAGCTCCAGCGTCCAATAAGTAATTTATATGTATACGAAATACCTAAGCGAATCGCCATGATCTGTGGGTAGGAGCCAGATGGATGGAACTTGTAGGGAAACTAAAGAAACATCTATAGATGTATCCTTTTTGACGAATTTCATAAGGTGGAAGAATAAAGGGTAGCATAATCATATCCATATCCATATTCATATCCACAGCTACATCCACAGCCATAGCCATAGCACAATTTCTTTATTGTCTTGCCAAAGCACGAACAAGGCAGCCCAATTGGGATCTTGGGTCCAAGAATTCAAATTCTAATACTAGAACAAACATGGAGCCAGATGATCAGGATTTGGACATATGGGCAATGGGATAAAAAAAGGGGATTTAGTACCAGCATGAAGAAAATAGAATAGATGAAGAAATGCGACCTTAAATGGCAAAGACGATGTTCGAATGGCAGCTACATGGAAACTTCTTAACCCCTGCAGGTAAATGACTGATGTAACACACATTTCTATATATATGCTCGAATCTGATGATAGATCTCGAGATAAGAAGGTTGAAAATCAAAGATTTGAGATACATTAAATGTAGGAACAAGTGTAGCAAGGATAGGGCCGAAGTTGCATATGTAGAATGCGAAAAAAATACGAAACATATGTCCTTTTTTGTAAAAAAAAATGATGCATTTTTATACGTGAAAAAAGAAAAACGACCGATAAAAAGTTGTCAAAAACAGTCGCGAGTGCACAGACTCCAGAGCGTGTCCGCGTATAAAATGCCGTGTTCGCGATTTGCTATCTCTTAGATGCTAGCAGTGTTACGCACCCGGCCATAGTGTCCCCATTTTGCAGACGTCGGATGTCAGTGACCACGTACTTAACTATTGGCAGGCGTCACAAAATTTTTGCAGACTTAACACTGCACCTACACGGACACAAACAAGCTCAGGAATATTGGCGCTCCATATTGTGGTCGTATGTTATCTTTTTCCAGAGGCATTAATTATCTTCTGCGACTGAAGAACGGGGCAGGTATTACATATGATTTTGTACGGGTTTGGCAAGCACGAATATGCCAAAACTATATAATGATGACACCAAAATTTTGGTTTTGGTTTTGTTTTTTCAAAGGTCCTGTGGCTGTCATTTTTTATGGTTTCTGTTTATGGAAATTAGGTTTCTGTTTTCGTAGCATTTTTATGTAGCAGGGCCATGGTGTGAATATTATTTATCCTATAATTAAGTAACAACGTATTTCGCACCGTGGCCTCGGTGCAAAACAGGTTGTCGTTTAGTTATAGGATAACTCATATTCGGACCGTGGCCACGATGCGAAACAAGTTGTCGTTTAGTTATAGGATAGCTAATATTGGCACCGTAATTTCTAAACATAAGTCTATACCTACAATTTTTAGGTTGATACAGATACAAAATACATATAACCAAACCAAATAATACACGGACATAGTGCAATTAAAAGTTTTTTATTAAGAAAAAAACTAATACTTTACATGCCTCGAAAATATTTCGTCAAAGCAACATCCCTCTGCATGATTGTCACCCTCTTTCCATGCACGGCACACTTCACACAGTCTTCAAAATACCTGACCATGTGATTCTCAGTTGCCTCGTGCAGAGCATCATACACATTTGCAGTAAATCAATTCACCTCTTCTGGCATTGGAAAAGCTCTGCCAGAACCGTGGTACCTCCTCCTATCCTCCTTCATTTTCGCGTACCTGTTCTGAACCTCCTCCCTATAGATTCTCGCCATAGTGAGCTTTGGAAGTACCCACTCCACGTGATTCTGGAAGTGCCAGATCTCCCGAATCCATCCGTACTTTGGCTTAAACGGCTTGCCCTTCTTGTTGAGCTTCAAAGGGCCTTTACACAGCACCTGTTTTTTCTGCAGCTGCTTAGGCGTGCGTGATTTCCTTTTATGCCTACTAGATTCCCCAACCTCAACGTTAGTCTGATTCAGAAGATTCAACACTATTTCCGGGTTAGGGATAACATTTAGAACAGCATCTGGAACAGGTTTATCCTGAACATGAATATTCTGAATAGGAATATCCTGAATAGGAATATCTTGAACAGGAATATCCTGAATAGGAATAGCTGGAACAGGAATATCCTGAATCGGAATAGCCTGAATAGGAATATCTTGAATCGGAATATCCTGATGATTCCCAGTGTTTGACTGAGTTCCTGCTCCTTCGAACACACCAAGCACCTGCACATTCTGATTGGGCCTGGTTATGTAACCTATCTTGTTAATTAAGGTATCCAAAGTGCCCATTGTTGGAGTTAACGAAGCCATCAACGTTGGATAGATTACGAAGGATCCGAGTGCCTCGTTCAAATTGTCAGCTCCCATCGAAGGAAAAGACAACTGGGTCTCTGGTTCAGTTACAACGTCAACAGAAACGACGATGCAATCTTCAGGCACAGGCACACCATGACAAACAACTGCCTGCACGAAAAGACCTTCACCGACTAAATTGCCTGAGGAAAAAAGATATACACGCCTTGGCTCGGACGACATGTCTCTGTATATCTCTTCTACTGCATTGGCAACATTCTGAACTACTTCGTCCAGACCTGCCTGCTGAACAACACCCTGCTCGAAAGATTCTGCTCTGTGCTGGTTACCTGATGCACTGGCATAGTTACTGGCGCTAACCTCAGAATTGTTACCATTTTGTTGGCGCCCAGATAGCGCCTCGTTTTGATGAGTTTGGTTGCTGACAACGTTAGATCCTATGGTAGCACTACTCTTCGCCTCCATCTCTGAACTGTAATGCAAGAAATGAGTGGAGAAGGCTGATAAATGTCTATATAATATCTTAAGAATAAGGTTTTAAGAAAAATATATCGAACAAAGAAATCTATTACAGACCGTTGCTACCGTGCGAAACAAGGAATCGATAGACAAAGAAATAGAAGCAGTTCGCACCGTAGCCACGGTGCGAATATTTGCCATATACAAGCATTGATAACTAATATTTTGCACCGTGGCGACGATGAAGTAAAATATAACTGTGAAAACAAAATAAACTGGAACTAAAGGGAATGTTGCAGATATGATACAGATATGTAAGAAGTGTCTTTGCATTAATTGAACTTGGTTACAACTTCATTTTCTTAGAGACATGAAGATCGTCAGAAATATTGACTTCTTCCAGGTCGGACTCCTGCAGACCAGCATCCAACAGGTACATAAGACGAGGAATTTGTGGCTCCCTCTCTTCCCAAATCAGTTGAATTGTAGCCTTATCCACCCCCGACATGCGCAGCGACAGAATACATACTAAACCCACCAAAAACATGGGTGGCAATATCTCTCCTGACAGCCACCACTCAATCAGAATTGGCAGCTAACAGGTGGTGACTACCAATCAATGAGGGAGCCTTCAGTTTCAAAACCTCCTTGTGATGACCATACAGATATTCGTATCATACGAACATTTATACTCGTATATACAA
The DNA here is from genome assembly GCA_021234155.1 of Isoetes taiwanensis. Lineage (NCBI taxonomy): Eukaryota > Viridiplantae > Streptophyta > Lycopodiopsida > Isoetales > Isoetaceae > Isoetes > Isoetes taiwanensis. The sequence goes on from JAJEKV010000002.1 coordinate 42,254,365, forward strand.
AAAATGGTCGCCACACGGATGCATTGCACAAGACAGGGTTTAAACTCGCAACCTTCCAGTTGCGAGTCATACACCTTGCCAAGTGCACTACCAATATTTATTGAAGACATTCCGTCACGTCTTCCTCATGTGTGGGACTATCTCCAGGAGGTTCTAGAACATTCTAGAACTTAAATGCATGCGCAACACTTGGCGCGATATTATCCATTGGAGTGGCACGATCCTGACCGTTGGCCTAGATATATAAGGAGGCACCTCCTTCTTGTCGAACCATTCCGGTTCAACGCCAGTCTTGAGCCTTCTAGGCATCTGTCTCGTGTTCCTGCTTGCCTTCGGGCCATTGTATGCTTGATTCCTGTTCATATATTAGATTCCTTGCCGATCTTGGCGTACTTCTTCCGTATTTCTTGCATATTCTCCACGTATTTTCCTTGTTTTCGCGTAGGTACATGACACTCCTCAAGTCCGGATGGGCTGTACTTGGAATGGAACACAACAATTTCCCCCTTATGAAGGTAGCCCATATAGTGTGCAATACTTCCATCTCGACCAAGGATGACACTATAATCGTCAACAAAAACTTCCTGCGCAAGCAAAATTCATTTGCAACCTAATCGGCTACCAAACTTAATAGGTACTTAGCAAAAGACACAAAGTTATAGCTAGCATACCTCCACTTCGTCAGATTCAATAACCTTTTTGGTGGCAATGTTGATAGAAGACCTGGAGGAGCTTGATTCCCCTTTTGATTCAACTTTTTCGGTATCCTTAGCTCCTGAACAACTCCCCTCGAACTTCACTTCTGAGACTTCATTCAAGCCCATTTCTGCCATCTCCAGAACTCTATCAAATGCAATTTCTGGAGCTACTGAAGTTCCATCATATCAGCTCCATTGGCACTTCTGGCTCTGTGACGTCCCCTACTTCGTCTAGGATGCTCCCATCGTATCCGAAGCGGAGTTCATCCCCCTGATAGCCAAACTAGCAGGGGCCATCCACCTGACACCAATCCCATGAACCGGGCCAGTGAGGAAAGAGTGGATGGGTCATTTGCCCGTCTTCCTTCGGGACCATCCTAGCTGCGGAAACGTGAATAAACATGAGCACATAACATCAATACATCAATAAGCCCACCTCGAAGGGTGAACACATCATAACATCACATGTACAACAACATCAATAGCATCAACATGGGGAGATCCTACCCAAGGCTCAAACTCATAGGGGATCGACTGACGGCTTGGGTCTCCAGAAGTCAATGCAGACCGAGTCATGGCAATGAATTGGGCTGGCATAAGAACATGGCTGTTGGGTAGTCCACTCCATCCGCCCCTCCCGTGCACACTTTGCAGAGTAGGTTGAAAAGTATTGGGACCGGACCGTAGCTTGCCGGGTACATAGCCAAGAGGCCTACTGCTGGGTTACATCTCCCCAGTCCCGATGAGGCAGGAGGAGAGTCACCTCCCCTCCAGAGACATGCATGCCCATCACAGGCGGCTAGAGGGCCACTGCCCTTATTTGACTTGAACCTCATGGAAGGTGATGCATCACCCCAGAGGTGTCGAGCTCATGCCTTGCCCACACTCAGTGGCAAACCATTAAGCCTAGCCCACTAAGATCCCTGGTAGGCTTTACACACTAGATGGATCAATCAGTGATGGGACAAGTCCCCCTTTTCCATCGGTCTAGCCCCTCCACCCACAACCAGGCGGGCTCTTGTGCACGGGCCGCATTAATTGAGAATTAATGAGGCTATCTAGGAACATCTGCTACAGAGGCTTTTAGGGTCTTTACCCCCCTTCCCAATACACGGGAGAGCATAGAATGAACACCATCATCATCAAAGAACTGAAATGTAGAATAACATCTAATCTATCTACCTAAACATCCAAAGTTAGGTTCTTTTGTTAGGGCTTATGATCTCGGGATCTATAAGGCCTCTAAGGCTGAACTAACATGCTAAACCAGCTCATTGCCAAGCCAAAAGGTGGCTTTGCACAACAGAATGACTATTTACCTGGTGCCTGACTTGCTCCAGATCCTCGGAATGCGTCCATGCCTCTGATCCTGCTGAAGACTGTTGTTGCTGGAAGATCTGTTGTGCAAAGACGGCTTATCAGAGCCTGGCAATGCGAACTAGGGTCTTGGTTTGGCCAGAATGGCTCTGGGAAACCCTAATTGCGAAAAGAAGAAGGGTTTAGGTTTTAATGGGAAAGTCCTTATATAGAAACCCTTAGGGTTAGGTTAACATTGGCCAAATGGGGTTTTGCCATTTGGCATGGGGTTTATAGTTGTATATGTTTATTAAACATGCACAACATACGAGGTTGCCCCCTAGGTGCAACCCTTTACGTCTCGCTAGTACTTGTCATGATGACAAGTATGTGTGGGGTAGCAGTATAATATACATATTTGGGTCGTATATTATACTGGAACGTCACAATTTCCCCACCTTGAATTGATACTGTCCTCAGCATCACGCGTCTCCCCACCTTGGAAACCTGCATATCCTGCAATTACATTTGATACATGTAACTTTATAACATGATTACCCCAAGGTACTATTTTTAATTCATCATAACACATCCTTGTTTAATATTATACTATGATAAGAGGTTCTTTCATTCTCTTGTTTTATCGTCTATTATTCACAAAATTTTATGGCTTACATCATTATTATAAACATAGTTCCAAAATTCTCTAATTAAGGTTCCACATCATTTCCTTATAACGCATCATGATAAAATTATGTGTTGTAAGTCTTCGCAGTGCAACCTTCCTGCTGCTAGACTCTTCTATTGGCCTGTAGGTTCAACACTACGTCAGTACACATTTAATTATTATAAAGTTGGTTGTTAGGGAACCACCCATTAATTACAATTTACATGGATGCAAGACTAATCTCCCATTGCTCCATGAATTGGGGATACTGCTTCTTCAAATCTGATTGTAACCACGTAGCGTCCTCCACAGGTAAGTGCGTCCATTTCACTAGGTATTGGAGAAATTCGGATCTTCTTGTCTTCTTATAGGCCCTGTCAAGAAGAACCTCTGGGACGATTTCAAGCTGGTCGTCCGTCATTTCCAGTAAGTCGGCTGTCTCCAATACTTCCTCTAGATTAGGAGTCTGCCTCTTTAGGAGACTTACATGGAAGACCCTATGGATTTTGAGAAATGTGCTGGCAGGTCCAACTTGTAGGATTGGGTACCTACTCTTTTGGTTATCCTGAATGGTCCAACCCATCTTGGAGCAAGCTTCTTGCAATTTCCGATGCAGAGCTTGGCCTGCTTCACCTTGATCTTCAATCATACATTGTCTCCCACCTGAAATTCCCTTATCGTTCTGTGCTTATCGGCTACGCTTTTCTGCCTACGCCGTCGGATGGCAACATCTCTTCAATTCTTTTGCCATACTCACTTGTGATCGTTGATATGGCATTGCAATGCGTCCTTGTCTTCAATGGCTTCCTAGAGAGCGCATCTGCAACTACATTCAGCTTGCCTGGCTTGTAGACTATCTCGAAGTCATACTCTTCAAGAAACTCCATCCACCTCCTTTGTCTCAAATCCAGGAGTGGTTGCGTGAAGATGTACTAGTGACTTTGGTGATCTGTGTCTAGTTGGAACTTTCTTCCCAACAAATAGTGTCTCCAGATTCGCAATGCTCTTACAATGGCCAAGAGCTCTTGGTCATGGGTTGGGTATCGCTGCTCCGCATCATTCATCTTCTTGGAGTCATATGCGACTACCCTTTCCTCCTGCATGAGTACTGCACCTGTTGCTATCCTGCTAGCGTCTGTTGCTACAAGCTTATCCTTGGCTGGATCTGGCAAGACTAAGACTGACGCTGTCGTTAAAGCTTCCTTCAATGTCTCAAATGCTGCATGGGCCTTCTTTTGCCAATGACTTGCCCAATCTTTTATCTTTCCTGCTTTGGTGAGGTCTATCAATGGAGCTGCCATCTTTGCAAAGTTCTTGACGAACTTCCTGTAATACCCTGCTAAGCCGAGGAATCTCCTCACTTCATGGGTGTTCTTTGGTGCCGGTCAATCAATTACCGCTTCAATCTTTGCAGGGTCGGTGGAGATCCCTTCCGCTGAGATCACATGCCCTAAGTACTCCACTCTTTCTGTTGCAAAGTGACACTTGGATAGCTTCGCAAAAAGCTGATGCCTCCTCAACTTTTCAAGTACCTTCCTCAAGTGCTGGGCATGCTCCTCTAAGGATTTGCTGTAGACTAGAATGTCATCAAAGAAAACTATGATGAAAGCATCTAGGAATTCGCGGAAAACATCATTCATGAGCCTCATGAAGGTTGCTGGAGCATTGGATAATCCAAACAGCATCACTGTGAACTCATAATGGCCATATCTCGTCCTGAATGCAGACTTATGGATGTCCTCTTCCTTGATTCTGATCTGGTGATAACCTGACCTCAAATCTATCTTGGAGAAGACCTTTGCTCCCTGCAACTGATCCATCAGATCATCTGATCGAGGTAGAGCATATTTGTTCTTGATGGTGTGCTTGTTCAATTGACGATAGTCAATGCACATCCTAAGACTTCCATCCTTCTTCTTCACGAAGAGTATTGGCGCTCCAAATGGAGAGACACTAGGTCTTATAAACCTTAGGTCTAGTAGATCCTGCAATTGCTTCTTCAATTTTGTCAACTCCTGGGTTGACATCCTGTAGGGCGCCTTGCTTGTTGGCTTAGTTCCTGGCTCAAGTGCTATTTCACACTCGACTCCTCTGTAAGGTGGAAGTTGCTTAATCTCATCTGGGAACAAATCATGGAATTCCTTTACCAACTTTGCTATAGGCTTTGGGAGCTTGCTCAATGCTTTGGCCTCTTTCTCTTCCGCTGTCTCTTGCTCGTCAACTTCGAGTTTAAAGACATAGGCCACTTGCTCCTTCTTTAAGCATCTAAGTAACTTCTTACTAGACATGCATTGCATGATTGGGGTGACTTCTTTACCTGTTATCTCAATGGATTAGCTCCTGGCGCACTCTGTGAGGGGTGGGGTCAAAAACACTGAGTTTTGCTCCAATTTTGGTAATTCCAAATACAACCTAGATACTTACAATTTTACACATTAACATGACCAAAACATAAATTTGTATTTACAAAAAGTCTGTATTTACAAATCTTCCTTTTTAATAAACTTAGTTAATTTCATATCTTTAGGCATACATGTTACTCTTTTTGCATGAAGGGCACATGCTAAAGAGTCTTCAAAATGTTAAACTATCCTCTGTTCTGCTGCCTCCTGTAGTGCGAGTAACATATCACCTGTTACCCTCTTGGAGTTGTCAAACTCTTGCAAAATTTCACGGGTGAGTCTCGCGAAGGCGGCTCGTGGGATCAACAGCTCGTAGCTCCTCTGAAAGTGGCGGATCTCCCGAGCAACTCTCGCGAAGTATGAATCCGCCTTTTTCTTCATTGGCTTCTTCGGGGGTGCTGGTCTTTCTGGGGGCGGCTTCAGGGTGTTCTTCTTCGACGGCCTGCCTCCCTCCACGTAAGTCACCTTGTGCTCCTCATAATACTTGGAGTACTCCTCGTACATTTTCATGTACTGGTTGTACTCCTTGAGCTTCTTTCTGTACTCTTGCTCGTGCTTGAGTACATAGGACTCTCTTGCTGGTTTGAGCTTCTTAGAATCCGCTGTCGGCTTCTTTGGCGAGGGCCATTTGGGGTAAGGGGGTGCTCCTGCTGCCGGCTCCTCCTCTTCGGCACCTGCATTTGAAGGTCCCGAGCCTTCAACTGAGCGGGGGACCCTTATCTCATCATCTGACTCAGTGTCAGAGGTTGAGGGTGGCCTATCGGGCTCCCGCTCTGCTAGTACGACTCCTTTGGCCGGCGTTGTTTTCGTCTTTCGCCGAGGTTTCTTCGACAGCTCCGGGTCCTTTCCTTTCTCCTCTCTCTGCTTCTTGCGCTCCTCTTTTCTCCTCTTGCGCTCCAGCTTCTCTTCCTTTTTAATTCTCTCTTCTCCTTCCCTCTCTTCTCTATCTCCTTCAATCTCTGGACCATTTCTTCTGTCATCTCCTCGTCCTCTGCCTCCTCATTCTGCCCTGCATCACCCTGACTCTCAGGGTTCTCCTGCTCTTCTGTGTGTTGGGCACACTCCTCCTCCTCTTGATGCTCCTGATCCTCCTCTTGGGCATCAGGGTTTGCATCTGGGTCTTGCTCTTGCCCGGCTCGCTCCTGAGCCTGTCTTGCCTTCTGTTGAGCAGCCTGCTCTTGGGCGCTGACGAAGTTGTCTGGCACTACTATTTGGGCAGTTTGTTTGGTTCGGGCCATGTTTTGAAATGGTCTAATCGCCTTCCTGGCGCCTAAAAATTGCCTTCTTGAACGACAAACAGCTAACTGGAGAAGGAAAGTGTAAATATGGAACCCTAAAGGTCTATTTATAGGTCTGGGGGTTTTAGGGTTTGGACCTGCAAATTCATGTTGTACAATCCTGCAAGGTATTAGTATTTATAGGATCAATACATTAGGTTTGTTTAGGCAAAAAGTGTCCACCACTCACACAGTGCGCGGGAGGCTAATCCAAAAATCTTGGAAAACCTGGGCGCACTCTGTGAGGGGTCATCTCTTTTTTACTTTAATTTTCAATTTATAAAGTGTTTCTTAGTGTTATAACATGCAAATCTAGCTCAAATCTAAGGATTAAGCTGCCCTGCACTATCAAATTACATTAATTATGCATCTATCTAGGTCAACATGGGTCGACCACTCACACAGTGCGCGAGAGGCGAATCCAAAAATCTCGGATTGGCCCTGGGCGCACTCTATGAGGGGTCACACCTATTTTGCCATAATTTTTAGGGTTTTGCTAAAAATTCTTACTAACTTAGCATTTTTCTACTTGCTGCACTAGAGATTGGAAAAAAAAAAAAGAATTCCAATTTTCGAGGTTCATGCTTGGGTGGCTATTCCCAAGACTGGAAGTCTACTGTTAGTCCACTGTTAGTCCTAACAGGGAATTCAGTGCTCGATCTTGGTCTGCCAAGGTCATTTTTTTTCTGATACCACTGTGACGTCCCCTACTTCGTCTACGATGCTCCCATCGTATCCGAAGGCGGAGTTCATCCCCCTGATAGCCAAACTAGCAGGGGCCATCCACCTGACACCAATCCCATGAACTGGGCCAGTGGGGGAAGAGTGGATGGGTCATTTGCCCGTCTTCCTTCGGGACCGTCCTAGCTGCAGAAGCGTGAATAAACATGAGCACATAACATCAATACATCAATAAGCCCACCTCGAAGGGTGAACACATCATAAAATCACATGTACAACAACATCAATGGCATCAACATGGGGAGATCCTACCCAGGGCTCAGACTCATAGGAGATCGACTGACGACTTGGGTCTCCAGAAGTCAATGCAGACCGAGTCATGGCAATGAATTGGGCTAGCATAAAGAAATGGCTGTTGGGTAGTCCACTCCATCCGCCCATCCCGTGCACACTTTGCAGAGTAGGTTGAAAAGTATTGACTGGACCGTAGCCTGCTTGGTACATAGCCAAGAGGCCTACTGCTAGGTTACATCTCCCTAGTCCCGATGAGGCAGGAGGAGAGTCACCTCCCCTCCAGAGGCATGCATGCCCATCACAGGCGGCTAGATGGCCACTGCCCTTATTCGACTTGAACCTCATGGAAGGTGACGCATCACCCCAGAGGTGTCGAGCTCATGCCTTGCCTACACTCAGTGGCAAACCATTAAGCCTAGCCCACTAAGATCCCTGGTAGGCTTTACACACCAGAGGGATCAGTGATGGGACAAGTCTCCCTTTTCCATCGGTCTAGCCCCTCCACCCACAACCAGGCGGGCTCTTGTGCAGGGGTCGCATTAATTGGAAATTAATGAGGCTATCTAGGAACATCTGCTACAGAGGCTTTTAGGGTCTCTAGCCCCCTTCCCAATACACAGGAGAGCATAGAATGAACACCATCATCATCAAAGAACTGAAATGTAGAATAACATCTAATCTATCTACCTAAACATCCAAAGTTAGGTTCTTTTGTTAGGGCTTATGATCTCGGGATCTATAAGGCCTCTAAGGCTGAACTAACATGTTAAGCCAGCTCACTGCCAAGCCAAAAGGCGGCTTTGCGCAACAGAATGACTATTTACCTGGCGCCTAACTTGCTCCAGATCCTCGGAATGCGTCCATGCCTCTGATCCTGCTGACAGCTGCTGGAAGATTTGTTGTGCAAAGACGGCTTATCAGAGCCTGGCAATGCGAACTAGGGTCTTGGCTTGGCCGGAATGGCTCTGGGAAATCCTAATTGCGAAAAGAAGAAGGGTTTAGGGTTTAAGGGGAAAGCCCTTATATAGAAACCCTTAGGGTTAGGTTAACATTGGCCAAATGGGGTTTTGCCATTTGGCATGGGGTTTATAGTTGTATATGTTTATTAAACATGCACAACATACGAGATTGCCCCCTAGGTGCAACCCTTTACGTCTCGCTAGTACTTGTCATGATGACAAGTACGTGACATGGCAGTATAATATAAATATTTGGGTCGTATATTATACTGGAACGTCACAGGCTCGAAGTCGATGAAATCGTCTAAACCTACAACAAAAGCATAGATCTGTCCAAGGACCTCGTCAAACAAGTGACCGAAGATATATCATGGAGAAGCAGGTAGTCCTTCCCTTCCACGTTAATTGGCAGGTGTGATTCCCCATCTGTCAAGTTTATTGTCGTGCACAGCTTCGTCTTCCTGCTCTTCATCATCATCCTCATCTAGCTTTTTCCACCAGTTCCTCCTCTTTATCCGCATCAAAAATCTCCTCGACAGGTGAATGATGTTCTGCAATAGTCCTCACTTGTGGTTTCTCACTAACTCTTTGTGGCACCAAATAGATCATGTAAGTAGCAAACATGATGTCGATTGGATATAAATTATCCTTCCCATCCATCTCACATAAGTCGGAAGATAGCCTTTTGAACGACCTTCGAAGCTTATCATGATCAACTTTGGGAAAGAGCTTCATAAACGACTTCACACTCAATACAGTCTTTCCCGTTGATAAAGAAGGACGCGTTTCAGCATCTACCACCGTCATGAAGCTTTGAATGTACTGCCCATACAAGTCACTGTGTTTATTCGCCTCAGATATTATATCCACCGTCAGGCAAAAGTTATTGTATACTACAGTAGCGTCCACAGGGTTTCCAGGTTGCTGAGCAAACTCTTCTAGTAATGATAGGCTATGCTCAGCTTCCTTCCTAACGATCTCATCATACCATGCCTGAAATTGTTCCCATGCCTTCTCTGACCTGGCGCTTGCCATTTGCGGAATTGTATAGCCTCGTTTAGAGCAATAAAAACTGTGATCGCCTTTGTCGAAGTGGCTACGAGGTCACCGTTCAAGTGTCCAAAAGTGGCATATATTGCGTCGTGGCCACGGTGCGAAAACATGTAATGCGCCTACAGAAACAAAGAGGGTTTCGCACCGTGGCTATGGTGCGATGTTTATCGAGGATAAAAGATAAACAACGACAAACAACAATGGAAGCAAAACTATTGGCAACTACAACCAGTGGAAACTAATTGACCAATTAAGTTCTTAACCAATACACATATTATACTAAGCTAAGTATACTAGCTGCACCAATTTATACAACGGTGAGAAAAAATCTAATACGCCTACAGAAACAAAGAGGGTTTCGCACTGTGTCCACGATGCGATATTTTTCGAGGATAAAAGATAGACAAAGGCAAACAACAATGGAAGCAAAACTATTGGCAACTGCAACCAGTGGAAATTAATTGACCAATTAAGTTCTTAACCAATACATATATTATACTAAGCTAAGTACAATAGCTGCACCAATGTATGCATACAGTGGCATATATCACGTCGTCCCCACAGTGCGAAAAAATCTAATACGCCTACAGAAACAAAGAGGGTTTCGCACCGTGGCCACGGTGCGATATTTTTTGAGGATAAAAGATAGACAAAGGCAAACAACAATGGAAGCAAACCTATTGGTAACAGCAACCAATAGAAACTAATTGACCAATTAAGTTCTTAACCAATACACATATTATACTAAGCTAAGTATAATAGTTGCACCAATGTATACATACAGTATATAGAAAATACTCAATAATGCTGGCAATAATTGTTTATATATATATATTACTATATAGTATCATAATTATGGTGGGTATAAATAGACATGCATCAAGAGGTGAGGGCATAGTCTCGGCCTGTGCCTTTTCGTTGTAGCTGGATGGAGCTTGTTCATGAGATTACGTGCAGTATGAATCATAGGGATCTCTAGACGTGCCATCTGCTTGGTGTTGTCCTTGAAGACTGGCTATGAACCCTTCACGCGATTATCCTGATCCCTTCGATGTTGTGATCCACCTTATATGGAATCGAGAGAGTGGGTTGTTCATGATAGAAAGGATCTTTGGAGCACCTCAGAACGATGATGAATCTGAATAGTTGACCGCAATCGTCTGATCTTATATAGTTGTATCTGGATAGAATAATTCTATCTATATATTTTAGAATGTTAAATGGATTGCCTTGTTTGTTTTTCATATGGTGGTTTATCGCACCGTGGCCATGGTGTGAAACTACAATACACGAGTACACAAACTTCAGCATCGTTCGCACCGTGGCCACGATGCTGAATTTGCATAAGGATCCAAGTTTTTGGCAGACAACACTGGGATTTGAACCCAGTAACACCATTGTTATTTTATTTGTTTACTATTTTCACTTAAAGAAAGTACAACAGGAGGTATACAAAGCTTTGTGGTATACAACTCTTTCCTACGTTTTCCTACTTTGACACCATCCACCAAAAAATGGAAGAAGTTTAAGTCACATTCTGATTCCAAAATAATTCTTACATCGAATAAGGACCATGCTTCTTCAACTTTTAAGATTTTAAATAATTGACCACCTTTAAAGATGGAAATGTCAATGACCGCAGAGTGGGTACCATCAGCGTCGTCTTGTTCCACCGGAACCCATGCCCATCTACTTCCTTCTTTTACTTCCCTCCAACTTCTATACTTGAAGGTAATGTACATTGTTTGCTTTCGAATAGAATACCTGATTCGAACGCTTTCCTTCTTTATCCTGTAATCTACCTTCTCAACTCTTTTATGCAGCCGGGACGACCAATCTTCACATAAAATGTTATCCAGAAACAATTGAAAATCATTTACGGTAAATATTTTTGATGTCTTCTTGACATTCTCGACATTTAAATTAAAATCCCCCTTAAACCCCCTTTGGTTTGGGTGCATATTCACACGGGAGGTTACTCCGGGCAACGAGAGCTGTCGGATGGGTATAATTGCCCTTTATTCCAAGATCTGGACCGTACATAGTGATCCTCGTTTGTGGGGTATGCATGTACAAGTTTTTGTATACTATATATTAAGGTTTGCAAAATACTATAAGGTTTGAGAGAATGTACTTAATAGTGTTAATTTTGTACATGTATTGTAAATATATTTTTGGGGCTCTCGCTGCCCTACGTAACCCCCCGTGTGAATATGCACCCAAACCAAAGGGGGTTTAAGGGGGATTTTAATTTAAATGTGTGAAATGCAATGGTTTATGTTAATAATGTTAATGGTAGTTGTGTGTTGATTGTTATATTAAAAAAAAAAAATGGGCCCTTCGGGCCCTAACTAAAGCAAACATAGATAAACTTTATGGGTCTAAACATTAATTACTAAAAAGCACAATAACATCAAGACAAACAAATTATTTCCATTGCATACCAAGAGCCGCCCAAATATACGCAAACAAACTGTTATAAAATGGGCAAAAACAACAATAACATCATAAGGTTTACTGAAGGGGGCAATATAAAGCCAGTACCACTCAAAGAACATGATCACTCAAAGAACATGATCATTTTATACAGAGGCTGCCTCTTTTTAAAAAGGCCAGACCACATTTTCTGGATGGAAACTCTCTGGCAGAACTCTGGAATAGATGATGTCCTGCTTGAAGGTTCTCATGTTTACTATAAGCTAATATCATAGCATTAAATGAATCTCATGTTATTTATGGCTTCAAATTGTTGAGTAGCAATGCTCCTTTTTCCCAAAAAGGCTACTGAAAATCCTGATGCCCACACCTGGAGCATTTTAAGAGGCTTATTATTCTAGAAAATAACCAAAATAGGCCATTTGATAATTGTAACATACTTTTCTTCTGCTAAATCCTAAGAATAAAAACCAGACGTGCTGATATGGACATATAGGACACTTGAAACACACGAAATATGGACATACAGGACACTTGAAACATACGAAATCCTGAACATATGGACACTCTGGTTGCAGTAGTAAGAATCAAGCCTCAGAACTCAATGGACTTTGTTGAGGATGAAAAAAACAAACACAATGAATACAACCTTTACTTCAAATATCAACACGGAAAAGCTCACTAATACTTGACAAAGCATGCAAAGAGGAATACTATCAGTTAAACAAATAATACAACACAATAGCAAGGTAAAAATATACCTGGGGATCTGGATCTGCTATAGGTGCAGAATCAACCACACAACCTGTTTCAGAACAACGCCATATCTGTAAAGTGCAAACTTAGTGATCAACTAGTGGCAGCTTACGGAGTTTACTAAGTATAGCATACTTACGTGAGCCAACCTGTATTGCTGAAGGTATGAAAGAAAAGATGCTTTTCTTTGCCATCACCTTCTTCCTTTAACCACGTTGCAAGATGATGAGCCAGTTGATCAATTTGTTCCTCTGTCTTTGCAACCTTGACACACAAGAGGTCGCTCATAGGAAGCACAAAAGTAACAACATTGATTCCTCTGGCATTGTACCAATCTACATATTTCTTGAGATGCTTCTGTTTGGATCCAAGCCACCCTAACAAGACCACTGTTGCTACCTCTTTGTACCACTGTTGTTTCTAACAATGCAGCATCAGAGCTACATTGCCAGAAATGGGAATAGCCAGATGCAGCAAAAGCTCTTCTTCGAAAAGCTCCTGAAGATGAAACCCCTCCTGCAGGTAGTATCCTTGAATGAATAACCGCTGAAACAGCAGATGGCAATCCTGGTCCAGAACAAGCACCCGAGTGTAAGAGCAAAGGGGACTGCATGGGATGCTCAGAGGCAAAGGGGACGGCAGAAGAACCTGGCCTTGCCGCCCTTGCTTTGGCTCGACGGAGGCCTTTCCCAAACCCTATGCTTTGTTTTTTCATGAGAAAAGGGCTTTCATTATAAGCCCTTGGATCTTTTTGAATTAAAAGAGGGCTTTCTTTGTAAGCCCTCTGATCTTAACCATTGAGGAGGATGAAACAAAAATTGCACATGCAAAAACTTAGTGCATTCTAGATGTACTGATTAGTATGCCTCGTGCAATATGCCCATGAAATCATATGAAAACCATGCCAAAAAGCGTATAAAATTATAAAAAAAACCCTCTGTTATAATGATGCCAAAAAGCATATAAAATCACAAAAGAAAAACCCTCTGTTATAATGCTAGATATTCGATGGCTACATTTACCTCCACGTGTCTACATACTCTGCCTTTTTCCTTCAAAGAAGAGAAAATTTCCTGTGACAATTTCATCTTGGCAAGAAATACAGAACTGGAATTTATTGGGCGGGAGCTAAGCTGTCATATTGGGGGCAATGATAAGTCCACAATTTTGCTTCTCCGAGGGTAATATTCATATCTTAGGAACCAAATCCCTCTTTTCCGCAGCGGCACTTCCGTTTGACCTTCAAACAACAATGATCCAATATCATAATAGAAAGCATGGAAGATGCTTGTTATGGAGCTTGATGGCTCCAGGTCCATCACGTTCAAAATACAGAGCCCTGAGATACCAAAAACCCAACTATTTGATTTCATAAAAAAATAGTGAAAGACAGATTGAAACTCACTAGTATGTAGCTCAGGGAAATTACGTCGACCTCTTATTTTTTTCTTTTCCCATGTCTCTGTGTGTGTATAGGTGCCTCACCTAGATATATACTTTCCCTCTAACCTCAAATCCGACAACAATTGCCTTCCAATGAGATGAAATCACATTTCTTCTGCCTTCGATCACCCAGTGAGGACCTCTGAGTGGTGACCGAATTGTAATGAAGCTACCAAGAGATATATTAAAGCAGTCAAAATCATTGTCAACTGTAACAGAGTTAATCGCCATCTGAAAGGAACCGACAAGCTAATTAGAACCAAAACAACCTGAATTTCATGAAATTAAAGAACTAGGATGGATTGAAGCATACGAGCAAACTGGGAGTGAGAGGCACGAAAAGCCAAACGGCTTGGGGAGTTGGGGGTACTTATACGTACCCCATATAATTCAGGGCGGAATAATTCGTAATTATTGCTTCCTGCCCACCGAACCTCCAGGATAGGTAAGGAAAATGCCGAACTTGTACCTTGACGACACCTGGCATGAGAAGGCAGGCATGGATACGCGCTCGCATTTTGATTGGCCGCGCGATTTCCACCATGGCATCGAGTTTGGGACAATAAGTAATCCCAAAAAACCTCTAATGGTTGACTGTAAACTTTCTGCAGTAGCCATGCAGTTGCTCTACTGTCCATAAGGCATCTGTTCTGTTGCGGCAGAGTTCATGCCATCATCTTGTGTTTTGGGCAACTAATTTCATGGCTATATGTTGACTGCATCATTGACTTGGCAACCTATGGTGTCAGAATCATATGGTGACCTGCAAATTCAGGTTTAGCTCCATCTTTTTTTTTTTTTTTTTTTTTTTTTTGGAGGGGACGGGGATGGTCGTGCTTACTCCATATGGAATATCAGGTGGAAAATTTCATGGAGCGATGGTCATGATTGAATGATTAAATGAATAGAGCGATTATATTCTATGTTTAAATCTCACAGTTCTATTGCGAAGCAATAGAACTGCCATTCTTTAGCAAGGGACATCCAACTGTTATTTGGGGGCCACTTATTCCTTTATATACATGTTTTTCTTGCTTACTCCTCATCGACATTCTCTTGAGCTAGTTTTCTCCTTTCTTTTCCATCCTACTAGTTTGTTGCTTCACTTCTCTACCGGATTGAATTTGCAGTTTTGCTTCTATCCAATCAAGCATTACTTCTATCCAAACATTTGATAGACTTTTTGGATCTACAGTTTCTCCTTTCCATTGTAGATATGAGCCTTCTTTCTTTATCGATTTTCCCCTTCGCCTCGATCAAGCTCTGGCCTGTGGATTCGAGCGCTCGTTGCATCGAGCCATCTTGATCCTTATTGATGAAGTGTGCAGAGTGCTCTATGACAGGTTATTTGGGATCACAACATGGCTTCTATGGTTGCTTCCAAGTCTTCAGATGGCTAGGGTTAGGATTCTGCATATTCTAGACAAAGCACTTTCTCACCAACAATCCTTATCTAGTACCTTGTTGAGCTTGAGGAGAGACGAATTGAGTTCTGGATGCCATGCAATGCTAATGTGATCTTTGTTTGTGTAGGATCTCACTACGGGATCAAAAAGCTTTGATTGTTCTTACTTTGTTAGCTTATTTATAGATGCAGGATCTGGTCATGCGCCATAGAGGGAGATGGCCTTTAATTTCTCTGGAGGCAACGAGTTTGATCCAGATGTAGTTGGATCTTCTGCGGTCAGTGGGTTATAGGATAACAATGTAGATCAGAGCTTTTCCCTTGTCTGTAATCCACGAGAATGGTTCACCTGAGTTCCCAAAAATACTAGGGTAACTTTACTTGGATGGACTTTGGATGAAGCTATAAAGTTTGTGGTTCATTGTGACAACCATCTTTTTGAGCTTAGGCAAGAACCACTGGTGCTTCTTCAATTCTGCAAGCACCAGTGGTTATATCTTCATAAGTTTATCAAATCTGGAAGGTAGAATCCCAATTCAACATTTGCAATTCAAGTTCCTCCCACAACTAGCTCCACTTCAGTAATCCCCACCCCTGTCCTTTTTGATAAGTACAATGATTTTACCAATGTTTTTAACAAGGCCAATGCCAGCGAACTTCTGAAGCATCATCACTCTGACTGCCCTATTGATCTCAGCCAGTGATGACCTCACATTTTGACCATATCTATAGACAGAGTTGGAGGAGACTTATATCGAGAAGAATCTTGTCTCTTTCTTCTTCTTCTTTTCTAAGGCAAGATATCTTTTTGTTTGTTAATAGTATGTAAGTAAATACACTTATTCATTGCCCATAATAGCCATATTGTCTAACTATATCAGCACATCAATCCAAGAAAAGAGTCTGCAGATTCAGTACCACCCCTTCAGCTTGAAGCAAATACACAACCATTATAGATGCAAGCATGGCCTTTTGAAGCTCCACCACCAAAAACTGCAAGCAAATGAAAGGCTTAAGAGAGCAAATGTCATACCATGCGTTCACTTGACTTGAAAACCTTCTTGCATTGTAGTAGTAAAAGAGCTCTTTAACCCTTTCCAACCACGTACTAAGGAGTTTAAGGCTCTATCTTCCTACTTTATAAGAGTTAATATACCTCAAATCGAGGTAGTCTATTTGCTCTCCAAAAACTTCTCACATACTAGCATAGGCCACATCTCCATTATGGCAAAGGAACCAAGGTCTCCCCCCAATACTTCTTTGTTTGACCTCCTCCTTTGTTCTTCCTATCTGTTTCTGCACTAACCTGCAAATTCTAATCTGCTGAGATAGGTATGGATAAACTCTAGAATAGCTCAACCCAAAAACAATCCATGATACAAAACAACAATAATAAAGCCAGAGACAAATTCAACGGAACCATTTTCCTAAAAAACTGCAGATCCAACGGAACCATTTCCCTGAAAATCTGCCTTCCTTAGTCCCTTAAAGGCGCATCCAACAAGATCTGTGGCTCAAGTGGCCAAGCCTTGAAGAGTTCAAATACAGGCAGCTTAATATATCTAACAATAAAGTCCATCAATTACAGACTATACCATGATCTTCTTTACAACTGGATGCACAAAGCCAAAGTAGTCTACAGTTCTTCAAGGCTTTTAAACAGTATCAAAGCAAGCATCTTAATGCTCCAACATTCTATAACATATTGACAATCCATGATTCAGTAATTGCAGTGAGTGCAGTTCCAAACCGCAAGGAATGTTGCTTTTCTGTGCATTGAGTGTAGCAAGAAGTACCTATGTCTGCTATAATGTGTAAAAAATAGAAGCTAGCTAGAACTGGAAAATTGAACTCAAACACTGTTCAAAAGCTCCTAGCATTAATCAAGTAAAAGCATTTTAGTCAATTTCATTATCGAGCTCCCATCCTCCCGCGGCCATGATGCCATCCTTATTGTCGCTGACCACTTCTCCAAGATGGTGCATTTTATTCCTTGTAGCACCTCTATCTTCAGCAAATCCACATCTGACCTTTTGCTTCAAGAAATAGACTGACTCCATGGCTTACCAGATACCATTATCAGTGGCACGGACCTTAGTGTGTTGTCGGCTTTTGGAAGCGTCTTCTGCAACTCTTGCATTTGGAATGTTCACTCTCTTCTGAATATCACTTAATGACAATGGGCAAGTGGAACATACCAATCATACTCTTGAGCAGTATTTGCAATGCTTCATCAATTACCAGCAGGATAACTGGGTTACCCGTGGCAAAATTTGTTTACTGTAGTTTTTTCATGATTCTATGGGCCATACACCATCCTTCGTTAATTCTAGTACTAATCCTCGATGGTCCTATTGTGCTGCAGCGCAATAGGCTTGAACAAAGGTGCATGATGTATATGTTTAACGAGCGGCAATTGTGGTTGCAACACAATAGGCCTGACAAAAATTGCATCCGTAACGCGGAAATACAATTGTTTTGTAGAGATTAAGAGCAAAGAAATGCAGTCGGACTAGGGCCACTTGTGATGGGCCAGTGTCCGGGTGAAGGATACGGAGATGTCATTCGTCCCATGCCTTCTATGGGAATCCTATATAGCGGAAGCATACATACAAGGTTAGCACCTGGCAACAATGCAAATAATAATATACCACCTCGAAGTGTGGCCTATCATCATCCATAAGAATATCACAGAACATCAACATAACAAAGAAAAACACCATAAATAAGGGCTCTAACCCGAGCTCAGACTCATGGGGGTCGACTGATAGTCAAGGCCTCCGGATAACAACAGACAGAATCATAACAATGGCGTTGGCTGGCATAGAACAATGGCTAGGGTAGTCCACTCCGTCCGCCCCTCCTGTGCACACTTTGCAGATAGGTTGAAACATGCTATGGCGTGGTTGTAGCGGAGACGCAATCCCATGGAATCATCCGATGGGACTACTCCGAGTTACATCTCCCCGGTCCGATGAGGCAGGCCAGAGAGGCATCCCCTCCCCGAGTATGATGGGTCCCCAGGTGTGCTAGAGAACCGGTGCCACATCAGTGACCCCCGCGTTCGTACCCGACTTATTTCCCTAAATCTAAAGGCGGGCTCACCTGCCCGTTCGAGTCCGGGGCATCCCTGAAGGCACGTCCCATGCGACCCAGGGCGTGTCAAACCCATACCCGGCCCTCTCTGTGACCGGTTATAAGCCTAGCACACTATAGGAGTCCTGTAGCCATGCTAGGTAGGACCCCACCCCCCCTTCTTCGTCATACTCGTTCTTTGGTGCTGAATCACATCATAGCATCCACACCCAGGTAAGTTCTTGTGCACAGGCCGCATTTACTAGGTTTTAAGAGGTTCTAGCTAGGAGCATCACTAAATCTAGATAGCTTTTAGGTCTCTACCCCCCTTAATCCCATACAACACAGGAGGAACAAAAAAAAAAAAAGAGAAAACAAAACCAGGTACGAACATCCATATAGAATAAAATCTAATCATCCATCTACTCAAACAAGGGTTAGAATAGCACACAACTACCTAAAGACTGACCTGTGTCTTGGCTGGACCCATTGTCTCGAAGAACATCCATAGAACTGGTCAGGTGTTAGGTTGCAACAGCTCCTTCCTCCCTCAGCTCTTCCCAAACTCGAATTTGGGGCAGAATTGGGCTGGGAGCTCAATTTATCACCCAAAAATGGCAAATAGCCCTTGTCAAATCGAGTTAAGCCAAGTGGTGCACTCTAATTAGCCTTTTTGGCTAATTAATACCATTACTTGGTCTACTTAGGTTAGTTAATTACAATAACCCCTTTAGGTTAGTCCCTAATGGTCCTAATACCTTGGTGATGTATCAGGTTAGGTATATGTATACCGTATACTTACATGGAACGTCACAGCGGCGGTCAAGGCCGCCGCGAATGTTTCTCTTTCTCAACCCCCTGTCCTCTACCTACTGTATTGTAGTAAAAAACCATGGTATTCTCACTACGCCTATGGCTGCTATGGCTATGGATTCAGAACATGCAATCTAAAGTTGGCATTAAACTTCTCATATGCTGCCAATATACGCTTTCAAGCATGTTCAATGGTGGTTTATAATCATATATATCCCTACATATAACAGGATTATAGTAAGTAAGTAAGTAAGTGTATATTAACGTCCACGAGAACCAAAACGGCTATGGGACAAAGTACAATGTTTAATCATTTTATTTGACGCTATCAAGTAACTCATGTATAAACCTGCCAACATGTTTCAAATGGTCTACGTCATTGAAGAATTCCACTAAATTTGAACTACTCCATCTCAAGTGCGAGAATTTTGCTCGAATACTGTCGTGCTTATGACATCTAAAAACCGCGTGTTCTTCCGATTCCACCTCACCCGATTTACAAGTACAAAGTCTATCCTTCTGTTCCAGCTTCATCCATCGTCCAACTTCTATCATAAGCCTGTGTGAGCTCATTTTGAACTTGGCAATAGCCTGGACAAGATATTTAGGCATCTGAACTGATAGATATAATTGCGAACCAAGTGTCATCTGGGGGGTTGAAGTCCCGAAAGTAGTAACTCACTTTTGCTTTTCCTGTGTTCTGCATGTATCTAGTAATACTTGCCTCCCGTGATACTCGAACCTCATCCAATGAAATGTTAAACCGGGCAATCCATCTCCTAACATCACGATACCAGTTGTTTTTATTAGCATCGTCCCATGTTTTTGAGGCTTGTACAGCAGTAAATGAAAGTTTATGCGCTCCTTCAGAACATGTTCGTCCTAGGAATCGAATTGTTCTTTCAACTGCCACAATTTCTAGAGGGGCAGAGCCCATTTCTGTAAGCATTACCTCATAAGGGGTGCTTTTCTTCACCCCAAGAAAGGTTTGAAGAAAGAGCTTTTGTATGCCTTCTAGTTCAGCCCATTTTTTCCTTGGAATTGAAGCTCCCCAAATCTCCGACCCATACAAGGCAACTGGCACCACAAGCGCATCAAAAAGTCGCTTAAGCAACTTCCAGGATTGAATATTAGCATGCCTACATTTATTGATCATTGCATACAAGGCCTTTGTAGCAGCAGCAATGCGGTGATTAACACCAGGCGACCAAGGGTGTGAGCAGGCACAGATCTCATATCTCAAATATTCGTAGGAAGCAGCATGCTCCACTAGCTCTCCATTGTAATGCATGTCGATATGTTTGCGTATCCCAAATCCAAGAACCTTGGTTTTACTATGATTGACCGTCAACCCATATTCAAGACAAAAGGATTCAAGTGCAACAAGCTGTGCTTGAAGATCCTTCTCGTTATAAGCAGATAGAAGGAGATCATCCGCAAACAGTAAAAGCATTATCAATTTGTGGTGCAACTTCGGAAAGTTACACCCAGCATCAATCAAATATTGCTCTAAACGATCAATATACATACCAAAGAGTGTCGGTGACAGTGGGCAGCCCTGTTTAACACCAGTATCGCTCACAATTATGCCAGATAATCCATTAGGAGTGACGACCCTTCCTTCCACATTTTCATACGACCTTCCAATAGCAAACACCCAATCACTTGGGACTCCAATTTGGGTTAACTTATCAAGTAATTTATGTCGGGGAATTGTATCGAATGCCTTAGCAAAATCCACAAAACAGCAATACAATGGCTTCCTCTATGCTTTAGCTTCCTCCATCAATGCTCTAATAGTCAAAATATGATCTAGAGTGGATCGGCCTGCCCTAAAACCAGCCTGCCCGTGTGCTCTTTGCCCATTTTCTTCTGCCCATGACACCAGCCTCCTATCAAATATGAGACCAAAGAGCTTAGCCAAAATTGGACTTACCATGATTGTGCGATAGTTGCTTGGTTCAAGCTTATCTCCAGCTTTATGGATCGGATGGATAAGGCTAGTTGTCCATGCCTTTGGGAAACCTTCTCTCAGTGCTTATTAAACATGTCTGTGACTCTTGATACCAATTCATTGCCACCAGCCCGCAATATTTCTGCTGTAAACCCATCTATATCAGCTGCTTTTCCTCTTGCTAGATCATGAATTCCAGCAAACACCTCATCTTCCATGATACAGATGCACTCTAGTTCCTTTTGTGGCAATTCCAATTATACAATGCTATAGGAGAAATAGGCTGAAAGAAGCTAATAAAGGAATGCTAAATTACCCATTGCATGTATAAGTCAAGGTAGTTGCTGAAAAATGAGAAATGGATAACAATTGCATAAAAGTTTTAGAGTGTATATTTCTTCAAAAGTTCTTCAGAACATACTTGGTAATATCTGATGAGAGAGATGAAGTCTTGTTAATCTATGCGATTTCTTTGCTCTTCACGAAAGATAATTCAAGCCATTCATTTCTATAATCTTAATTCATCGGTCCATGGCAAAATTTGCGACATTATCATCTCAAAACCCATTGGTATACACTAAAAAAATGCTGAAATTGCATTAGAAGCTTAAATGAACATGACTTTGAAAAATATGTAGAAAGACATGGAAATTTATGTCAAAAGATGAGAAGGATGCTTGCAGCAATATTCTAGCTTAAATAAATGAAAACGATTTTCTATTGGAACTAAAGTCGAGATTTAGAATAGAGAAGTATGTACATTTTGCATCTGGGTGAAATATGTTTGTGACCATCTGCTTCTATTCTATTCTTTTTTTCCTCAATACTGCATCAAAACATTTGTTTTGGTAACTAGTTTGAGAATCCAAAAGACCTTCTCCTGGGGATACTAAGCACTAGACCGTATGAGAAAACCATCTTCAACCTGCTTGCTCAACATAAGTAATTGGCACAAACATTGGTCAGAATAAGATGCACAAATAATAAAAAGTCAAGTTCAAACTAGGTCACATTTCTCTCATCCAAATGACATCATAAATTTAACAGTTCAGACACATCGTAAGCATTGGAGTTTTTTTCATTGCCATATGCGCCATAAATTTTAAAGCCCAATCTGTAGTGCAAAAGCTTTTACATCTACGTTAAGGTAATACAATTGCTGCTTCATGTATATCCTGGTGCTTGGCCGCTCGTACGGCAGCAAGGGTTGGTGTGGTTGATTTGGAAGCGGCGGCGGTTGTGGATCTTTCAGGGGATTCAGCAGCCTGCAGCCTCTCTGATTCCTCGACTCAGGTACAAGCTATTTCAAAGCTTTTTGGTGTTCCCGGGATTAGTAGAGCGGAAGTTTTCCATTTGGCGGGACTTCTTGGGTTACCTGAAGCTTTCTGCAGAGAAGTGACCCAGATGTTCTGCATGTTTGATTTCTTATCTATGTATGACCGTTACATGTCAGTGAATCAGTTCATAAGATACTGAGGAGCGATTACTATACACCTGCGGACTTTTGGCAGATCTATATGGTTCCTTACTATGCTTATGTGGAACGGAGTCTTCTTGCATTGATGGACGGCTGGCGGCAAGTCGAGAAGAGGCCTATATTTTTGGATCTGCTGCACCTTTTTATGCATATTTCAATGCCAAATTGGATTCCATCGACTCCTAGACCTTCCATTTTCCTAAACTTTCACTGGAACCTCTGGGATTGTTTTTTCACCTGCCTGAACATCCTTTGCTCAACCTTGCCTCCTAATCTTGTTTTGGTTTTAGCTAATACTGGGTAATCCGCGAGAATTTTCTTTGGGGTCATTGACTATTTTTCCTTCATCAACAAACTGTTTATTGTTATTTCTGCTCTACCAACAAGTCAAACAGTGAGACTGATTATATTTTGGACTAGTCCTACATTATAGTCACCTCATGGTGATGGTCACATCCTAGGGACATTTTGTTTCAGAGATCTTTGCTATGCTTAGCAGATCAACTATGTATTATTTCTCTTGATTAATGGAAAAACCAATTCTTACTCTCTCAAAAAAAAAAAAAAAAAAAAAAAACATATTATTCTTCTCTGGAAGGATCTTCTCGTGCAATAACCCGTGCATCTAAGAGTGGTAAGATAAAAAGATGGAGATGGTGGTAAGATAGAAAGAGTTGATAAGTATGTCACCTCAATAGAGCAGAGATACTAGCATTGCTCCACTTGAACTTGGTTTGGAGGTTGAGAATTAGCAGGCACGCCGACAAACGAGAGGCTCGAGGCGCTTAGGAAATAAGCGCTTTTACGCTTCGATAACAATAGGGCCATCATCGGTACGACCAGTCCTCGAAGGGTATCGCACATCTTCTACCATGTCCTCTCCACCACCATCCTCGACATCATCTAAATCAATATCAGATAATTCTTGAAGAGCGTGCAACATTTCGAGCATCGGCTCATCATGAAAGACTTCGTTCTCGGGTTCGTCAATAGGTTCATCCTCTTCATATTGATCCTATGCAATATCTTCATATTGGCGCGCTCTGGCTTGACATTCACAACGATAGGTTTCCCTTTGCCTGTAACTTAAAAGTAATGGATCGGGATGGAGACCGTCCTGAATGAGTTCATTAAACAGGAGTAACGTATTAAACATCATGTCCAATAATGTAATAAATATAAAATACATACAACCATATGCATAGGCTCACGAATGACAAAAAACATATTAAAAATTCCTTTTTTCTTTAAAGTACAATACTATTGTTCCATCTTGAATGTTAGAGGTCTATCATAGCGATAGTTGATGAATAACTCATCTCCAATGTTTATGCTTTTAATAGCACACACCATGATAAATCTGCCTTTGGGCAGCGATCAAAATGAGCGAGAGGTTTTGATGGCGGTGAAGGGGCGGACGGCTATGGCGGCGGTTACTGTTGCTCTGTAGAAGCGACCATGTTGGAGATGTTGGATGCACCCAGGGCAGGGTAAGACATGTTTTGAGCAGGCAAAAAAAGGTGGTGTGTGGAGCACTTCTCGGTGGTCGAGTTCCCCTATTTTATGGAGTAGGCCTTTGCTGTGGTGCAGAACCTGCCTGTTTATCTCTAGAGCTTAATCATGTATGAGCATGGTAAGATCTGCAATTTGTTATTCAGTCCTAATCAGTGCTGAGTCATTTCCTATCTAGTAGTTGGATTTATCTTCTAAGACGGCCGCACCACTGTGGCTGGGCCTTGCAGTCACAGGAGGGCCACAGTAGAGGTTCCTGCATATTGGATAGCAGTCACCAGCATTATAGATTGAAAATAAGGGCTTCTATATTGATGTTGCAACCTTGCGAGCTTATTAGACTCAGTGATTCCATAGATATTTATGCAGTGCTATGAGACATATCTGACATAAAAACCCATCTCAGCAATGAAAGCATGATCCATCCAATAGGGGTGCTAATGTTTTGAAACCTTGCAATATTTATTGCATTCAATGGCAGCGAGCAAAAAGCCAGCAAGAGGATCTCTTCACAAACCAAGGCACAATAAAGAGGTCAAACCATTTGAGGGCAAAAACATGAAAATACACATCCATATTGACCCCAATAAACGTAAGGAATGGCAGCTCCATGCATAGTTACCATTAAAATGTTCTCAGTGTCAAGGCAAGCTTCATATACCCTTTCAATCGGAAACCTCACACCAATATTACATCATATGGTTGCAAAAGGAAAATTCAAACAAATAAATGCATGTTACAAGCAGAAATGAGCTGCCTACCATATGAACACCTAATTATTATTTTTTTTTTTTTTTTTTTTTGAGGGAACTGGGTTGTTTTTTATATTATATATAAATCAAGAGTACAATGTTTGATGTTAATAGAGAATTACTACAGGAGTAATCTCGACATCTTCATTCTCTACAAACACAAACTTATTTGTTTGCTCCAAAAGCTGATATACATGAAGCCCATATATAATCCGTCCACAGGTAACCAGATGACGTGATGATGATACCTGAGATAAGCCATTAAGGCCCCCTAAATTCTCAAACCAAGTAGAAGAACCACATAAATTCTCCTGAAATATTGGGAAAAGGCAAGAAAACACGTAGAGATCAAGATAGCATAGCGATGCGAGAATGGAATGAGGTTCTTGGCATAGCAGTACCAAAACCAATCAAGCATCAGCACTTGAAAGATTCGCCCAGGCATAGCAGTACCTGAGCAAGAACTGAGAGCTAAATAAATATAGGGTTCTTGGCATAGCAGTACCAGAATCAATCAAGCATCAGCACTTGAAAGATCCGCTCAGGCATAACAGTACCTGAGCAAGAACCGAGTATTTAGGATCATCTCCCCATGCTTCCTGTTATATCTGCAATTTCTGACCATTTACCAACAAATCTGTAGTAATCCACATAATTTTACTAATCAGTGTGAGTCTTTACTATCATCCAAATACATAATCCAGACCTTTCTGCTAGGAAGAAAGAGTGGAAGGAAGGGGAAAATTTCTACTGTAAAGAAGACTTGAAGAAAGATAGCACTGCCAAAATCTGAAAACTGCCACCATAAGCTAATATTCCAAAATGATAATCCTGCTCCACCTTATAGACATCTACGTCTTTTCGGTGTGTTGCTCAATAAGATAGAAACAGCCATAAAAGATAAAGAAAGATCCTTCAGGAAAGAAAAGATCTTTCAAGAAATAGAGTACCTCTGTTTTTATCTCTTAGAACCAGATCATAATGCTTCATAGGAAGCAGAAGAGCAGAATTAACCACGTTAGTGGCTTACCCGGAATCGTTAGCATACCGCCCTGGTGCTGCTACAGAAAATCTTTTTGCTATAAATCTTTCAACTCCACAAACAGAGATCAGAGTTTCCCTTCTTCTAGCAAGGGAAATCAGAGTTAGGAAGACAAGAATTTAGCAGCAGTTCCGGTGGAGAGAAGGGGGGCGGCCCCTGTCTCACGTCGCCGCCCTAGCCGCTGCCGCTTGCGCCAAGAACCATTTTTCCTCGAGCATTTGAACACCTAATTATCAACTAGAACAATGTATGGTCCAAGCAAAATGCATGAACATAGCCTGCAAACCATTGAAAACCTAAAAGGAAAACAATATTAGCGTACATCATTTTGAGGCCAGAGAGTTTCAAGCCATTTCTTGCAGTCATTTTCTTTTAATTGTTTTTTACGCATAGCATCAGATGCTTTGATTGAAAACAAAATACACAATCCATTTACTGCCAAAATAGAAACGTAGAAGGAACTGCAAGGACTTTCTATGTGACTCATTTTTCTTGCATATCCAACCTATCTATTATTTTCCAGCAAAATAACCTTAGATTCTGACAATTTTGCTTGGTTTCGATGATATGTATACTCTATTCATCGTACAATAGAGAACATGCTTAGTGAGGAAAATTTTAGCAATATACCTCAAATTTCGTTTGGTTGAAAGCAGAGCTTCAAGACGGTACAGTTCTTATTTTAGAATTTGAAGAGGGCAAACAGGTAGCCGACTCATCAGCCATGAAGTTATAATCTTCTTTGCATCTGAATTCCTTGGCTTTCATTTTACTAAAAATTGCAGTGACTTTTGCAATGACTGCAGCACCTCCACGATTAGTCCCCTTCTCAACTGAACTTGTTCTCTGAACTAGAAATTTGGAACTTAAGCTTGAGAGTCTATTTCCTGTACATATTCTATTCCTTGAAGATGGCTTTGCTTTATCTAAGCTAAGCAGCTTCAACGGAAACTTTATATAAGTAGGAAAAGTGAAGTAAATCTTTATGTTTACCCTGATAAAAGTAATATGATAGCATTAGCAACATAATGACTACTCAATTGGAAAGATTACAAATATTTTATGCTCCTACATGTTGTCACTCATTCGCCAATTAGTAGTGTTTTCTTGTTAAAACTGATAAGATAAGAATCCATATGGAATAAATCTCGGTGCATTTCTTTCGAGGTACAAACAGTATTCTAAATGTGTGCATATGAATGTAATTACAATAAAATTTCATATTTTTTCATGTTTGTATGATAAAAAATATTAACATCTGTCCACCAGTAAAAAGAGCTTACGTCACTTGCAAAAAAATAAAGAATTGCAGCAGCTGCCAGTGCTAAGTGTGGATCATCCATGGGGATTGCCACTATAGCACCCAAAAGAGGTTTTGCCAATCTGCATGAAATAACACACATCTAAATGCAAGCCACATTAAAGCATATTTATGAGTATATTATAGAAGTTATAAAGCTGGAACCACAGCCATTAGACTATAGAAAAGATTGCGGTTTAGAAGATACCCATTAGACTTTAATAGAAGACGACACTGCAAAGATCCAGCAATATTGAGAATAGATGATAAAGTAGCTTTCTGCACAGTAAGGGGCTGACCAGCCCACAACCCATCTATAGGAAAATTAGCCTCGTCCACGTATTCCATCATCTCCCCTGGTTCTTGGGCTTCCATTAAAGTATAAGTTGTAACTGACTTGTCCTTAGTCAGAACATCAGAAAATCCATTACTTTCTTCACCACCTGCATGTTCCTTACCAACGATCAAGAAACTTCCAATGCTATATTCTGTACTAGAGCTGCCTCGATTCTGATTGAACCGTGTATAACTCCGACGCATGTCCATGACTGTAGGCTATGCTTTTCTTTGTGCGCAAACTATTTGGTTCTGAAGCCTGTGACCAAGATGATGAATCTTATGAAAAGAAAAAACCAGCCTCCTGTGAACTGGTATAGTGGGATTCCTGTGAACTATTCCACGAGACTTGAGAATTTAAATCCTTTTTGCATCCTCTATCTTCGTTTAAAAAACTTATCTCGATCAAACTGTGTCCTTTACCTTTATTCATATGCCTGCATCTGTAATCCAACTGGGCCCCAAATCTCTTGCCCGAAATAAATCTTGCAAACAATAAAATGTGCTAACTCTAGAAACTAATGCTGGTTTTTGCTCAGAACTGTGGCTCTGTCTCTACCCTATGATATTAGGGTTTTGGATTCAGCAGCCTTTTAGCTAATGCGAGTGCATTGAGCTCTACAAACTACAGCCCAATAATCCTGAGCTCAGATCCAGTGAGGAAGTTTCCGTCAATGCCAGATTTAGAACTACGAACCAAAGAGCAATCTGACTGTTCATAAATCGGACCGTTGCAACACCACCAACTCTAACAGAAAATGATGCCTTGTTGCCGCCATAGCCGAAAGCAGAAAGGGAAAGTCCCAGGTGTGTTTTATAGCAATATCGTTGGTTTAGATCCTTAAATCATTGCCCTATGTGCAAGCAGGAAGTGGATACTATGTGTCGATTGGAGGGCTGCTCAAACAAATTCTTTCAAACAAATAGGTGCTAAACAGAAAAAGAGATTGTATTAGACATGAGTGATGTATATCTTGCAGAAATGCTTGAAAGGGACATTCTAGGGAAAGGTCCTTATGCACAAATATCATCATATTTGAAATGAAGTGGTATTCCATTGAGCTGAATGGAAAAATAAGGGAACAAACTGATGAACCCCAAAATGAGTGAAGAGGGGAACAAAATGATAAACCCTAAATGAATAAAACAACAAATACAACCTTGGGTTAGACCACCCGATATATAAGATAATTGTGTACGATGAGTCCAGGCCCCCATATAGAACATTCAAAAAGTCGCTATATTATAATGCTCCCGAACTGCAACAATTGCAATAGTCAGGTCGCGCCACCCATCCAAGTAGTGATCAAATCCTTCCTGCTAAGATACCGCTCCATGTGTCCCTCTTGGTTGCTCGTATAAAAAGCAACCTTATGCACATCAGAGAGCTCCAAACTGCAAGACCAAACAACATGTGATTGTCAACTGTGTTAGAAGCCATCTACGGGCCAAGAGTCAGCAAGCTACAAAGTTGGACTAGAAATACAACAGCACAATATCAAAATGGAAAATACGATCCATGAGGATCTTCGAAAACCATAGGACTACGCCGAAATAGAAAAATATAGGCTCGACTCAGATGCGTATAAAAAGCAGCCCCATGCACATCAATGAGCTCCAAACTACAAGACCTAACCATATGTGACTGTCAACTGTGTTAGGAGCCATCCACGGGCCAAGAGTCAGCAAGCTATAAAGTTGAACTAGAAATATAAGAGCACAGTATTGAAAATTGGAGAGATGATCCATGAGGATCCTCGGAAGCCACGGGGCTACGCCGATATAGGAAAAGGTAGGCTCGACCAGGGGGGCTTCCCCTTGGTGCCCTCCAGAAGCATCACATGCTACGCTGGAAAAAATGCAGAAGCCCATCGGCCAACATTGAACGAAAAGTAAAATCCATATAGCAGAGTAAGAGGTGGGAGGGGGGAAACTCTGTACACCAACAAGATTCAGCTCAGAGGAAACGCCGATGAGGAATGCAGGAAGACATAAGGCTTTTATGGGAGAAAGGGCCAAAGAAAGCTTGTGCTATAGCAGGCTTGTGCCAAAGAAAGCTTGGGTCCAAAAAAAGAGCTGGCGCTAAAATTGGCATCTCTATCCCTAGAATGATGGTTCTCTTCTATATAAGAAGAGAACCATAGCATTTCTCAGCTTATATAAGTTTATGTTTGAATTTTTTTTCTAAGCTTTAGCTAATGCCGTAAAAATCGGACGTGGTCATGTTAAAGTCAGCGCAAATATACCATGGATATACCCGTGGTTTAAACACGACGACATCCGATATTTGTGGCACTCGATGCTTTAGGAATAGAATAGAATAGAATAGATTTTTTAGCGTCCACGGAGACCGACTGGCCTATGGGACCCAAACAAAAAGAGAGCAACAAGCGTATTACTGACATGATTAAAAAACCCCCGCCCCGAAGGGTTTTCGAGGGAAAAACCTTAGCAGTAACAAGTATGCTAGCATGCTGTACAATTGTATAGGACAGTTCAATACCGTCCCAGAGGACACAACTGAGTCCGTGCATAACAGATATTGTAGTTACTATAGTTCTAAAAGCACTTGATTACTTGGAATATTCAAGGTATTTCAACTTCCATTTCAGACATCAACCATTATTACCTCAAATATGTGGTTCTTTCCATGACGATTAGATGAGATTTATTGTAAAGCATTCACATGATACTTATCTTGGGTTAGCAAATGTATAATTGCATGAATTACATTTACATAAGTAAATAGTAAATTTGTCATAATATTATTGTCATGTTCTTGAAAGAACAAAATTGAACTTTGTAAATATAATAAAAACGTACTTAAGCATCTAAGTCGCATTTAATTAAAGTGGGTCAAATCTCGAAATTTGGGACTCAGACTGAAAATGGGACTCATATGGCATTTTTTTTTTTGAAATGAATGCTTGAATAGAATTTTTTCGTAATAAAGCAACAATAACATTTACAAAGAACAATCCGAGAAAAGAAGAGGAGACGGTGGAGAAAGAATGGTAGGAAGGAAGGGGAGATGGAAGGGAGGGACTCAGGGAGGGAGGCAAAGGAGCAAGGGAGAGGGAGGAGGCGGGGAGAGGTAGGAGGCAAGGGATAAGTTGGAAGAAGGGGAAGGAAAGGGAGGAGGGAGGGGGGAAGGAGGGAGGGAGGAGGGAGGGAAAGAGAAGAGCAAAGGAGAAGGAGGGGAGGGGAAGGGGAGGAAAGAGAAGGAGGGGGCAAAGGAGGAGAGGGAGGGGCAAAGTGGGGCAAGGTTCCCCCCCCCAAAAAGTATTAATTATTAATGTATAATTAATAATTAATTAAACTAACTAAATAATTAATTAAATAATAAATTAAATTAAACACACAATACAACTGCCTCCATTCTCGACTCGGTAGTCGAGAATGAAGCATCCTTTTCCAAAGCTTTTGCCCTAAGCATCCTTTGATACTTCCCTAAACATGTGTTTGATTTGCTTGATTCTCGACTCGGTAGTCGAGAATGAAGCATCCTTTTCTGAAGCCATGGCCAAAAAGCTGAATCCACCATGGTTCAAAACTTCATTAAATCTTCGCGCAAAACTGTAGAGCATGGCAACAGGATCCTCCTTCCACATCTCTTTGGCATATCTTCATCTGCAAGATGCGGAACCGTGATGGACCAGCTCCATGGCTCCCAATACGAAGGAAGATAGCCAACGCAAACGCATGGACACCATAGCCATACCTTCCCGTTTTCTTCTGTTCTGTTTATTCCGGCGCCATAGCCATAGCCATAGCGGTTGCACTAAGCAAGCTTAATCCCGAGGCTCTCAACAACCGTCGGACCTCTATACCTACACCATACTGCCGTAGCCATCGCCGTCTGCACCAAACTGCCGTAAATACCTACACCAAACTGCCGTAACCATACTGCTGGATCTGGGATCTCCTTAGAGCTCCAAGCATGGGGATGGCATGCAATCCGTTTATTCATGTCCTCCAATCTGTTTATTTCCTGCCTTGCAAGCTTGCCCAACGCTTGCTCTTGAGGGGACCTTCAAAGGGCATTTTTTTTTAAACAGTTAGAAAAGCAGCTATGGCGTTCTTCTAAAGCTTTTCTCGAAGCTGCAACAGAGCATGATCTTCCTCTTCTAAATCTGTTTTCGAAGCTATATTCCAACGTTCGAAGAAGCCTGGCCGTTTTCTTGTCTGGACTGGAGCAGCATCAATGCAAAAACTTCTCGCAGAATGAAGAACAGAAGCAGTTCCGGCCCCGATTTCAAAGGTATGATTGCTGACAAACTTTGTGTCATGGATTCCCTCCCTTCGCCCTGTTTCTTGTAAAATATGGCTTATCTTGATCCTATTTCTCACAAATTTGTTAGCATTTGTTGCAGTTTCGTCTAGATTTAGCATGGCAAAGAATCAAGAAAAAAAATGGCAAAGAAAAGGTACAGACCAGTGCCGAAATCTTCAAATTTGGGCTTGAATACCTAGATATTTATAGACCCTGATGTTTCCCCTGCCTCATCCACCTCAGAAATAGAACTGTAATCCTTATTTTCCAGCTGCAAGTAAGACCTTTTTTCTTCCCGTTCTTGGCTTGGCCGTCGCTGGCAGAGGGAGTTCTTTGCAACGCATCGACTGTGGCCGTCTGTGGCTTGGCCGTCTGTGGCTTGCCGATCCAGATCTGCCATAGCCAGTTAAGAGCAGAAGGTGTCCGCCATAGCCAGGGTTCGGTTCGGGAAGCTCATTTCTTGAAGCGGAAGAGAAAGATGCAGATCCGGGTGAGTTCGTTTAGATTAAAGTCCCAAAATCGAATAAGCAATTTTTCTTGGTTTCCAGGTGCCGAATGATTCAAGCTCAGCTATGAAGAATGGAGAATTGCACTGACGGGTATTGAAGCTGCGGCAATCCGGAAGGCATTCCGGAAGCAGGGTGACCCAAAAGAACAGTTCCAAAGGTATGTACCAAAGTTCAAATTTCAAGCATGGGCGGGAAAAAAAATAAATACTAATATGGCATTATAATTTGACATATTTGTTTATACATTCTAATTTCTCTTTTAATAAGTATGCTATATGTTCACGTGTTACACATTACGTTACCATTATACTTATACTGTATAGTAGAAAATGTGCCTAAGGCACATAATTCTAATTTTAAGGTTAAAGGGTCTAAGTTTTAGGTATGGTCAAGTTGAATAAATATGAGTTTTAGGTCGTCAAACCAATGATTATACTAAGTAGAAATTTAATCAAAAATGTTGCTAGGCAATGTGTGTGCATATAAAGCATAAAAATGGTGCATTTAATGAAGGCTATTTTTTTTTATACGTAGACAATAGTTGCATACATTATTTGGCCTGCCAGTTAACTAAACAGGCTAGTTATCAAGGTTAATGCATAGGTTTGCATAGGCTTAATAGGCTTAATAGTTCAATGCTTAATAGGTTGAGTTTGGATCGGAGGTGGAGTAAAAGCCAGTGGGAGCTATGGCGTTGGGAGCTTCTTCCAAGCAGTACAAATGAACTTCTGTCTCAAAGGTATGTACCAAAGTTTAAAATTCAAGCATGGGCGGAAAAAAAAGGCGAATACGTTGAAAAAGAAAGTGTGAAATAAATGATTTTAAAATTCAAGCATGGGCGGGAAAAAAGGCGGGGTATTAGAAAAAAAAGGGTAAAATAATACATTGAAAAAGAAAGTGTAAAATAAATGCTAATAATATAGGATTATATTTTGACGTGTCCCCAATTTCCTCTTTTTATATGTGTGTTTTCATGGAAAATACGTAGGAAATTTATGGAGAGGGTATTTTTTCATAGAAAATACATAGGATGTTTGAAGGTTATTCATTTTCGACCTTCTCGGACTCTGAGCTTTGAAATTGCCCTTTTTTTACTCTGAGCTGCCTTTTTCGACTCGTGAGTCGAGAAAGGCCCTCAAACTTGCATTTTTTAAGCTTTTTGGTCGCCTTTTCGACTTCGCGAGTCGAAAGCGACTAAAAACAGTTTTAGGTCGAAGGTCTTTCTCGAAGTCGAGAAAGGCAACTCAAAGCGAAAACACAGGTTTTATGGATCGGAAGGCCTTTCTCAACTCGCGAAGTCGAAAGGCCTTCACCCATAAAACCCGTTCAACTTTGGTCGCTTTTCGACTTCCGCGAGTCGAGAAAGGCCTTCCGACCCATAAAACCCGCTTCGGCTTTTTGCCTTTTCGTTCGAAGTCGAGAAAGGCCTTCGACCCATAAAACCCTGCGTTTTTTGGCTTTGAGCCGCCTTTCTCGATTTCGCGAGTCGAAGAAAGGCCTTCCCGACCCTAAAACTTGCATTTTTCGCTTTTGAGCTGCCTTTCTCGACTTCGCGAGTCGAGAAAGGCCTTCTCCCCTAAAACTGCGTTTTTCCTCCGAGCTGCCTTTCTCATGCTGTATTTTCCAAAAATGGCCCTAAGAAAGCGTGTTTTATTTTATTTTTTTGCATGTAGCATCACTTGACTAATTTGATTTTGTCTCTTGCAGTCCTTATCTCGACCAAATAGTACATGCTTGGGAGCAATGAAAAGATCAGTTCATTAAAGAAAGGTGCCGAGAAGAGGGTGGTGACATCGGTTGGACATACAAGCCGCATTGGCCCATAAAGGAACTCCTCATACAAATTTCTATCACCGTAAGTTGCTCAGGTGACTAGGAAAGAGCTCCACGCGCCCTTTGCACTAGGTGGTTCATGTGTGAAGAGGGTGTAATGATTGTGCCCATACGACCACTATGGTCTCTTCACCCACTGTAATATATATTGTAATGAGCCCATTTATAAATATAAGGTATCTCAAAACTAGTATTTTTGGGTGATTAAGTAAACGATTTGCATAATTTTTGTTGGAATTTGTGATCTATTGTCTACCCACCTAAGAAAATAGAGCCAAAATGTTCAACTAAGAATCTTTTTCAATTAGAACTTGATAGGTCTAATGCATGTTTGCGTTGCATTGTTCTTGTTCTCGACACGCTATCCAAGAAAACTGGAAGAAAAGCTTGGATGCACACTAATAGACAAAAATTCCAATTATGGCCAGTTTTCAGGTCGGGGTGCTTCTTTTTGTGTAAATTAACAGGGTTCCGAAAAAAAATGGGAATGGAATGAGTCCCACTTTAATTAAATACGGCTTATCTATATCATTACAAGAAATTTATCGCGGGGGCCTTGGCCGCCGCGAACATTTCTCTTCCTCAATTCTTTGAGGAATTAGTGAATCCAGCCTATGTTAATAGGAGCTCTGTATTGATGAATGCATTGTCTCCAATATCACTATTATCACGACTTTAATATTGGTTTATTATATATTGCATAGGAACACTTTGTCAAATGACTATTGCTTAAATCCATGCAGTTCTTGATCTTATTCTTCCCTGGACTTGAATTATACACAACTATTGCTTCAATCCATGTAGCATCCAAAACGTATGTTCTTGAAACAATCTGTTCTGGTCTTGATCCCCCTTGAATGCTTAATCTCCCACTCATATACTGCAACAGAGAAAATTAAGATTTTAATTGAGGGATAGTTTGAGAGTGCACATACACCTACAGTAGTCTAGCAACCACTTTTTGTAACGACGATAAAACCCTAAACCTAGTTTTAAATGGGGAGGAGACAAAATGCTTTCTATTCTTACAGATTTGCTAAATAAGAGTATCAGATAAGGCCTACCATATAGTTTGAAGTTTAGAGTACACCCAATTCATAAATCAGGGGACAAGAATGTAGTACAGAATTACAGAACCATCCTGATAGGTAGCACTTTCGCCAAAATTTTGGGAAGCTTGCTGGAATACAAGTTGAGCACCTAGGCAGAAGAGAATGGCAAGCGCCCCAATTTTCAAGCGAGCTTTCGGAAATATTTTAATACGTTAGATCATGCATTAACACTTTGTGTGTTAGTAGAGAAAGCAAAGGCACCATCTGCAGCATTGTATATTGCATTTATAGATTTCGTAAAAGCATTTGACACTGTGCAGAGGAAGGAGTTAGGTGACAGAATGGAGCAGCTCGGTGTTCCAGAAAACATAAGAGGAGCTATCTCACAATTGTATGTAGAGGTATTAATCAAATTATCTCGGGAAGTAAATCTTGTGATAAGGAACACTACAGGGGTGCGCCAAGGATGTCCTTTATCTCCTACATTATTCGGCCTTTTTATCGACGAGCTTGAAGAATGGTGACATGCATGCTCTTTGGCAGGGACTCAGCTTGGAGCTTACATAGTACAATTATTATTGTATGATGATGGTGTGGTGCTATTGGCATCCAACAAACATGTGCTACAAGAGCATTTGCATAATTTAGCAGCGTTTTGTGCAGCAAGACAAATGAAAGTAAATGTTGCAAAATCCAAAGTTATGGTGTTCGGGACAAGGGAGAGACCAAAGTTCATGTATATAGAGCAGGAAATTGAAACAGTGGAGAGTTTTAAGTACCTGGGGATAGATTTCTCCTCAAGATACAACTGGAAGGACTGTGTCAAAAGGAGATCCACAGGCAGGAAAATGGCGCTCTATGGTATGCTTTCTAAATGTTCTAGAATTTCTTGCATGATTGGGGGCTTAAAAAGCTTTTATTTAAGATATTGGTTCAAACCGTGCTATTATATGGGGTTCCTATATGGGGACCTAGCATCTCTGCCAAGTTATAGAATCAAATAGAAACAATTCAGAAGCTATTTTTGAGAAATGTTCTTGGCATAAAAGCTCAGATACAATATGCAATTATGCTTGCAGAGGGAGGTATGTTTCCATTATAATTGGAAGCATTATTTCAGACTGTAAATTTCATTAATAGGATTAGAGATCAATCACCAGAATGCTTATCCCATCAAGCAATGATGGTTTCAGAGCAACAAGGTTGGATGCATGATTTCAAGACCTGAGCAGGAAAATGGGGTCTGAATGATGAAAATTGGCCTGAATGTAAGACAGATGCAAGAGCATTACTAGAAAGACTTGCAATTGAATGCTTATGGCAGCACCGAGGTAGTAGAATGCTTCATTACAGAGCTCAGATAAATCACATATGCGAGTATAAGAACCAAGAGTATTTGCGGTCAGAAATGCCGATCCATCTAAAGCATGTCATAGCTCGTTATAGAATGAGCTCGCATAAATTGGGAGTTGACACAGGCAGATGGTCAAATACTCCACTTGAAAATAGGGTATGCCGAGCTTGTGATTCTTATAGTGTAGAAGATGAGGCACATGTACTACTGCATTGCACGGCTTACAAGGAGATCAGGGAACAGTTTGAAATCCAAGCGTCAGATCTTGAATCATTGTTTTCTATCTCTTATTATGAGTTAGGATTATATTTGAAGGCGGTAGATAGTCATCATACTTTGATATTAAAAATATGATGTACTTTGCTGGTTTTTTAGTGCTCCATGGCCTGTCAAGGCCCTAAGTGAGCAAGACCAAATAAATAAATAAATAAAATAAATATTGATAAATACAATTTTAATACATGTACCATTTTCTTGCTGCCTCGACATCAGGCATCTTTAAAACTTGTATAATCCTTTGTTCATAATAGAAAAAGATAACTATAGGTAGAGAATGTACCTGTCAGCAGACTATATATTGACTTTGCGTCTAATGAAAATACAAACATCCTCTTTTACGGGTGGAAATTAATGGATATTTTTTGTTTTATTTTTTGTTTTCTGAAGGTGTAAGGACATTGGTCTGTGTGGACCCTCCCTATAGAAAAAGTCAACGAATGCATGGTGAGGAATAGCAATCAAAATCTTGGTGTTTTTACTTCGTTTGGAGAAGTACATGCTTATGGCCATAAGAATTTCTGTTGGAAACTCTCTAATAGACACTTTTTTCCCTGTGAAACCTGAACCATGAACATGAATGCTAGATGATAGCAACAGGAGTCCTACATTGTTCTCTCAGATTGGAATCTCAAATTACTCACTCTGCTTCTTTAATAGACATGAAGAAATACTCAGACTTTCTACTCTGCTTAGCATAAACTTAAGGTAGACATCATTCTAACAAAATTGAACTAAAAGGCAGATTTAGGAACAGACAGAAGCGGCCACCGAAAAAGCCTGATCTATGAAGCCTTGTAAATGTTCTTAGCCAGCCGATTTAGCAAGAATCGGGTTGTTCGAAAGTAGAGATCCAATAATAGAAAAAGACTAGTAAACGTGTGCCCGGTGTTGCCGAGCTAATGTCTTGGCATGTGTTTTTATCCGGCCTTTAACGTCCATATATGCAACTTAGACAACATTGCATATTAATATTGGCCAAAATGGGCATTATTTGCCTTTGTAATTATTTTTATTAAATTGTTTAATTACATTATCACCAATGTATTAACTTTGCGTTTATGAATTTCAATGGAGAAAACAATGTTTTATAAGGAATGTGGAGGGCAGTTAAATCCACCTCTAAAGACAAAAATTTGGAGCATATTGGTTGCGTGTGGTATGTGGTACACATTTAGAGTGCACATTTCGTGCATGTGGTGTTTGAGACTTAAACTTTATTATGTTTTGGAGGTAGCAGTTCATTAGGTTGCAAGACTCCAACCTTATTGGTTGACCAACCAATGTGTCTTAAACTCATTGTGGTTATACGAAACGTGGCCAACACTCACACATAAGAATCGTAAAAGCTTCTTAAGCGTTCATCTCTAGTGCCAATGGTCTATATTTTGGTACATTAAGTTTCTTACGGGACTTTTGATGGTGAATAGACCTACAACTTTTGACTATATGCACTATTTTCAATGTGTTTCCGTAATCATTTGATGTAAAGCCTAAACATTCAAAACCTATAATCAAGCAACATCATTTGAAATGATTCATTATTAGTGTTTCAGCCTATAGAATAAGACCAAAGTGTCATGAACTTGGGCTTGGGCCCTCTATGACATAAATTTGTGTGAGGCTATTACATAAACTTCACCACCATTATATTGTTTCCATATTTGTGTAAACAACATGCATTCGTAGTCCTCAGCAGCACAACCGGTGACCAGTAGCATTGGAGTGCGTCAGGGCTGCCCCCTCTCCCCCACACTCTTTGGCTTGTACATTGATCAGTTGGAAGATTGGCTCTCTGAGCATGGAGGTGCGGGCGCACATCTCATGCATCACACAATCCGGCAACTCATATATGCTGACGATGTCAACCTCATGGCCTATACCCCAGAGGACATGCAACGTCACCTGGATGCTCTTGACACTTTTTGCCAATTCACTGGCATGCGAGTTAACTTGGCCAAAACTAGGGTGCTGCTAGTTGCATCATCCCGTCAGCCAAGGCTTCCCACATTCACTTACCAGGGGCAAGAGGTAGAGGTGGCTCCGACCTACAAGTACTTGGGGATTGAGTTCTCAACTACCACCCATTGGGATGCGGCTATCAGGTTGCGGGTCACGGCGGGTTGGAAAGCACTATATGCCATGCAGAACAACAGCCACAAGGCAGAGTTGTATGCCTGGGGTCACCAATCACATTTGTTTCGGGTCTTGGCTGAGCCGGTCCTTTTGTATGGGGCAGAAGTGTGGGGTCCGGTGATATCCCTCAACACTGGAATGACCTCGGCAGTGTGCGTAGGCCTTCTTGGCACGGGCCCCGGGGTGAAGTCCCGATTCCGTGCAGATCCTACTCCAGAGACAGGCTTTCTACCCCTTCAACGGGTCGCATTGGAACGCCATATCGTTTACTTCCAAAAGGTGGTCGCTATGGCTGATACACGCTTGTCCCCCGCCTTTGCTTTGGCCAACGGCAATGGGTCCCCAACGCCTGAAATCCTCATTGGAAAGACAAGCAAGCTCGCTGGTTCTCACGCGGGGTGTGCAGTAAAACAGATGCGCCCGTGTCAGGGACAAAGAAAGATCGCGAGGCACTTAAACTATACCTTGATGCTACTTTCCTTCGCTAAGCCGTGGGATGCGAGGCTCGGACGCATGTTAAGTCGGCACACTATCGGCAGCAAGTCAATCCTATGCTCACAAGAGGCCCACACCAAGCATTTGTACACCCGGCTACCCATGAAGAAGTTGACTTATAGCTTCCATTCAAGACGGGGCACATCGCCTCCGATTGAAACAGGCGTTGGGCTCGGGAAGCACGAGAGCAAAGGCTTTGCCAGTGTTGCCACCAGGGCGCGATTGAGGATGAATGTCATGCCCTCCAGATTCGCCTTCAAAGATTTGCCCATATCCGAGAGCGATATGTTCGATTACTAGTGCCTGGCCAGCCGTTGCATCAGTTATTGACTACGGCGTCAGTGGGTTTGTTGGGGTCGTACCTCCAGGAGGTTATGGATGCATGGACTCGTTTGTGTCCTACGTGACGGTATTGAACTGTTCTATGCAATTGTACAGTGTGCCAGCAGGCTTGTTACTGCTAAGGTTTTTCCCTCGAAAACCCTTCGGGGCGGGGGTTTTTTAATCCTGTCAGTAATATGCTTGCTGCTCTCTTTTTGTTTGGGTCCCATAGGCCAATTGGTCTCCGTGGACGCTAAAAACCTATTCTATTCTATTCTATTCTATTCTATAATCTTCAATATTGTTGTATTGTTTTCACATTTGTATAAACAACATGCATTACATCAACATTCAATTGTTTGCAAATTGTAAAAGAGACATGCATTAGTAGTCATGTATAAACAATGCAATACACCTTGTAAACACAACGTTGATGTGCAAAGTAGTCATTTTGATATTCAAAAAAAAGATTTCACCTTTTAGAAACAACAAACCCATATTATATGGCCTGACAAAAACTTTCAAGCTATCGCTGCACAAACCAGGTTCCATAGCCACCATCAACTTATATAATTGTCTCTGCAACTACTTTTTACATGTTATAGAAATGCAAAAAAATATATAACATAAAGAAATAAGTCATTTCAACGCTGCTAAAATGATGTAGCAGCATTGAGATGCTTCATTAAAATCTATGGACAATAGACATACATGCAGGGTACTCCGCTGGTGGTCATGGTTCTTCAACACTTACAACAATAAATCTCAGCAAAATGTATTATGATTAACAAACCAAATTACAATGTATAAACTTGTGTTTTATATAGTAGCGAATAGCAACATTCTTCCACATTTTAAAGTCTAGCATCACTCCTACCATAGTGTCGAAGCAATCAAATTTAGACCCCTCTGTTCTGCAAAGTGCAGATTCTGAATTGCTAGAGTGCCTATGTGCTCTTTACGGTTAGTAAGTGTGCATAAGCCATGTTATAATTACCCCTAACAGTATTCGAAACCTCCAAAACAGGTCTCGCTCTTACTTTTAAAACAATGTCAAAACCAGAGATTAGACTCTTACAACTTGTCAGCTTATTATTTGTTCTCAAATTTTCTTACCTGGCTAAACACGAGTTTAAAATAGCTCCCATTTGGTGTTGTTAAAAGTTTGTCTGCAAATAAAGAAAAAATAAAGTTTTACAATTGAGAAGAACAAAAAAATAGGCCTACAATATCTTTGCATACATCTCTGGTCTGTTACTTTTGCCATGCATAACTAACAAAGGAACAAAAGCTTGAACCTTCTTCTCAGTTATCCAACCTGGCGATGCAATTCTTATCTTCATGGAACATGGAATAGAATTCAGAGATGAACTTACAACGTAGTTGATACTGTCGCATGAAGTATTATGCAGGTTTCAGCTCCTGCAACCACATAATTCAATATGCAATATGCAATCATGGGAGTTGAACCCATGCATTGCCAAAATAAACACATTGTTATAGAATATTAACAACTGAAATATGTGAAGAAGGTAGCTACAAATGAAT
Source organism: Isoetes taiwanensis (assembly GCA_021234155.1). Classification (NCBI taxonomy): domain Eukaryota; kingdom Viridiplantae; phylum Streptophyta; class Lycopodiopsida; order Isoetales; family Isoetaceae; genus Isoetes; species Isoetes taiwanensis. The sequence continues at coordinate 42,295,790 of JAJEKV010000002.1, forward strand.
ATTGTCCATTCTCAACAAATGAACTGGGAAAACTAAAAGGCAGATTTAGGAATAGACAGAAGCAGCCACCGAAAAAGCCTGATCTATGGCGCATGTCATTCAATTAAAAAAAGGCCTGGATTCTTGCAAATGTTCTTAGCCAACCAATTTAGCAAGAATGGGGTTATTTGAAAGTAGAGATCCAATTATAGAAAAAGATAATTACATGCAAGAACATACCTGTCTGTAGACACACAAGCAACAATTGCCAGTTGGGTTGAATCGAAGAGCTCGTTTTGAAGATACGGAGACCAAAAGCAAGAACGAATTATCAGTTGCAATGGACTGTCCAACCATTTCATTAAAATACGAGATTCAAAATTAACAAATCCTAGGAAGATGACATCCCATTGCATGGGCAAACATTACATCTTCCAAGAATCCTCAATCTGCAAGGCAAATTTTGTAGCTAATTCCAGTCAGAAAGGGAAGTAATTTCGCAGCAGAGCATACGTACCAAATCTACGGTTTCGATGCCAAACTTCAATGAAATTTTCTATACAGCATAGAGTCCAAATCCCATAAAAAATCTGAGGGTATGTAGGCAGAAATTTACAACTCAATACCGAGTATGAACAAAAGGGCAGGCATGTTGCAGCGGCAAAAGCTGGCGCCAGAGAATTCTGAGCGCAGAGAGTGGTGAGAAATTTATGGCTGCTGTGAAGTTGCAATTAAGCAAATACCGACTCAGAGAATCTTACTTGCGGCCATTCGTCCTTCACCATAGATTATCCCAGATGCCCAACATGACCATGGCTATAGCTTCCGGCTCTAAAGGGTTATTGTTTGTCTATTATTAAGATAAACAATCTGGCGACGCGGCCGTCCTTGGAGATGCTTGGAGCCTCTGGCTATTATTGGCGGAACAGGGATTCCAAAGAAACGTGAAGGAAGAAAGAAATATTTTCTATTAAAAAAAATACACGTGTCGTGCTCACATCTTTTCCTAGGACGGAAATATTAGCCTTCAAACAAAATGAAACAGGCTTATATATATTACGAAATACAGGCAACAACACATGGTATTGGGTACGATGTGGGTTGTCGCGGTGGCCTCACTTTCATGCATTCATGGCCTCAAAATGGCTTTCATGCAGAGATAGAGAGAGAGAGAAAGAGAGAGAGAGAGAGAGAGAGAGAGAGAGAGAGAGAGAGAGAGAGAGAGAGAGAGAGAGAGAGAGAGAGAGAGAGAGAGAGAGAGAGAGAGAGAGAGAGAGAGAGAGAGAGAGAGAGAGAGAGAGAGAGAGAGAGAGAGAGAGAGAGAGAGAGAGAGAAATGAAATGAAATGAAATGTATTATGTCTGTGGAGGCCTCACAGGCCTATAGACAACAAAATTACACATCTTCATAAAACAGTAGATGAGTCTCAGTTTCCTCATCTACTTCTCCACTCTCACTCTCATCATCATTTTCATCCAATAAATTGTTTACAGTATGTACATTGGTCTCTCTGTAGATCAACACTTCAATCATGAAGGATCCTATCTTATCCCCTGGAAGTGAGAAGAATGTTGTGAGATCATTCTCTTCAATCCCAAAGCGGTCTCGTATCAGCTTGTACGCGGGACATTTCAGCAAAACATGTTCTTCATCTTCTATATCACCACTCCCACATACTTTGCACTCTCTCATTTCCCTGGGAATGCTCCTCCCCCATCGTCCTACCTCAATGCCAAGCCGGTGAGAACTCAGTCGCATCCTGCTAATTGTATGCCTCTTCTTAACCGATATGTCCTCCAGTAAATGTTTTGCAACCTTCAACTCAGGATTCATTTTTTGCTTGTATAGGAACATCTTAGTCATAGGGGTCTGCCATATTTTTCTTTTCACCTGACCATAAACCCATTGTCTAATATCACCATCATATAAAACCGCATCATCCCACCTAATCCCCACCGGTTAGCCATATTTTTAAGTCTGAGAACCACCCTTTATCCTCACTTGCCTGCATAGCCCGATATGGTATCCTATTGTTATCCATGCTCCTAATCTTCTTCAAATATCGAATGCATCGAGCATCGCTTCTCCCTCAAGAGGCATTATCTCGCGATTCGGCTAGCATCATTTGGTAAGGTGTGTCCGAATCTTCACTCCCAATTCTAGACGAGAAATTTCTTTAGGACTTGTTCAACATCATCCCATAACCCTTTTGGCAAGCCTGGTCCCCAAATCTCGCAACCATACTGGGACAACACTTTGGACTAAAGATTGGAAGAGCTTAATCTTTAGTCGCCATGACCACAAAGAGATTCTTCGCACATGCTGCTCAGACGCATATAAGGCCTTGAGTCCTCCCTCCACTCTACGGATAATGCAAGTGTTCCATCCGTGATTTCGTGGATTATCAATCCCAGATACTTATAGGCCTCACAGTGTGTCTCTGACCTTATCTTTGTATTTAAACCGATGGTCTTGTCTCGAGTGCCCCAACCGTCATGATTTTTGTTTTTTCGGGTTTACTTCCATGCCCTTCTTTTCACGTAAACTAGCCAATGAATTCAAATGTTGCCGCATGTGGTCTCTTGTCCGTGCAAACATAACCACATCATCTGCGTACATTACGTGCTGAATTACATACCCATTTACATCCGTTCCTCCTCCCCCATGACATCCGAGCAGTCATCTAAAAGCATCAATAAATAGGCCAAATAAAGTCGGAGACATCGGACATCCTTGCTTCACACCTATATTACGCTTACATGTTCTGGAATCTCTTGAGAAAGTGGTTTAGATAGTTGAACTAATACCTTCTCATAAAGTACTCGAACTGCATCTCGTAAATCTTTAGGCACCTGCAATTCCTCCATCCGTTCCCATAGTTTCTTCCTGGGAACCTTATCGAATGCCTTCTTAAAATCAACAAATGAAATATAGACGCAGGTTTTTAGTACCTTTAACGAGTCCATGATGATTTTCAGCACCAGCAAGTGGTCTAGTGTGGATCTATTCGGTCTGAACCCAGCCTGCGTCTCTACCCTTACACCCTTTGCCTCTGCCCATCTGCTTATTTTTTTTTCTAGAATAGTAGCAAACAGTTTGGAGAATAGGCTACTCACCATGAGCGTTCTGTAATTGTTAACATCCGTCTTCACACCCCCCTTGTGAATTGGAACAACTCTGTTCAATTGCCACTCCTTGGGAAATCCACGAAGTCACGCTTTGAACATTAAACATGTTCACAATTACGTTACATAGTGGCTTGCCAGCCCACTTCAAGTGTTCAGCACAGAGCCCCTGGACATCCTTGGCCTTTCCATTTGCGAGTTGCCTTATTCCTTCGGACACCTCTTCCTCCATGACCATTAAGTTTGATATCTCCTTTATCTCATCTGGAATACCCTCATCATGGTATAATTTTTTTACCTGCTCCCATATTTCACTGGCGGTCAGGGGGATCTCTTGTTTATTAGTCCCTTTCAGCTTATTCCAAAAAGTTTTCGGCTCTTCAAGATATTTGTTTACTAACATTTCTTGCTGGTCCCTTACAAACCTCCGTTTTTTCTGCCTAACCATTTTTTGATATTCTTTTCTACATCGATCTCGCTTTGCCCCCCTGCTGTTTCTAAACATTTTCTTTGCGCTTATGCACTCACCATCAAACCATGAGTTACACTTCAGGCCTTTTTGTATACGCTGAGATGTGGAGCATTTGACTGAGGCAATAGCCAGTATACTATGTAATGTTATGCTGATTTCATTTGCTTTATCTGTCCACTCTGCTTCTGCAATTAATTCTTCCACTAGTTGCTCATAGTGTTTTCTCTTTTTCGGATTCAATCTCCCACCTATGACGCTGCGAGAGAGAGAGAGAGAGAGAGAGAGAGAGAAGTGAAGTGTATTAAGTCTTTGGGAGGCCTCAAAGGCCTAAAAAGACAACCAAACTTTTACACATCATCATAAAAGAGTAGATGAGTTCCGGAATCCTCATCTAACTCGTCCTCTCCTCAACATATTATCATCCTCTATAATGTTATTCAATCTCTTAGGACAATTCTCTCTACATCTCATCAATTCTAATATATATGCCCCAATCTTATCTCCTCCCAAGGTAAAGAAGGTACAAAGATCTTGGGCATTAATCCCATGTTGTGCTCTTAATGCATGATAAGCACTACAATGAAGCAATGCATGTTCTTCATCTTCTATTTGTTCTTCCCATAAAATCTTACAATATCTCTCCATCCTAGGGATAACATGTCCCCATCTACGGTTCCACTCCCAAATGATCTGAGCTAAGGCGTATTAGATCCTATTGCATGCCTTTTCTTTATAGAGATATTCTCATGTAGGTACTTGGCTATTCCCAAACTAGGATTCATACTTTGCCTGTATAGAATCATTTTTTGTTTTAGGTTGAGACCACATCTTCTTGTATACCTTACAAAAACCCATTGTCTCAAGTTATTGCCTACCGAATGCCTCCTTTGATCAATATCCCATTTCCTTAGCCATCTTACAACATCTTGAAACCATCCTTTATCCTTGCTAACCAAAAGGGCCTTGTGGGGAGTCTTGTCTTGTCCATGGTATCCACTTTTTTTCAGGTATCTAATGCATCGATTAACGCTTCTCCTTCTAAGGCATAAGCCCACATTCGATTAACATCATTTGATATGATCGAGCTTTTACCCTATCTCAAAGGCGTATGAATTTCTTTAGAATTTGCTCTAAATCATCCCATAATCCTGTGAGGCTAGGCCCCCCATATCTCCTTGCCATATAATGCTACACTCGTACTAGTGAAACAAAAAGTTTACGCTTAAGTGACCAAGACCATAAATGTGCTTCTCGGCATAGGCTACGCATAGCATAAAGAGCCTTATAACTCCATCGATTCTCTGCTTTGTATGCACATGTTCCATCTATGGTTCTGTGGAAAATCAACCCCAAGTATTTATAGGAATCACATGTATTCACGAGCTCCCTTATATTGAAATAATTCTGTTTAAGTGCCCCTCTTGTCATGATATTTGTCTTATCCAAGTTCACTTGCATTCCCATGGTATCCTGGCCGGGCCAGCCCATCTAAATGTTTACGCATTTTGCGGTGATCGGCAAAAATAACTCGTCATCGGCATACATTAGTATCTCGTGCCACATAGCCATAAATATCATCCCCTCTGGGCAATTGTCATGTAACCGAACCCTCAAGGCTGTCAATGAACAATCCAAGCAGTGGAGATATTGGATTGATATATATTACGGGTTTTCTCTGAGAGGGAAAGGAAATATCAATACCTTTTCATATATATTACGGCACCTCTATCAATATACTCTATCAAAGGCCTTTCTAAAATCACAAGGCTACATGAGAGGGAAATTTGAGCAAATTTGATATCAATACCTTTTGTGTTTTCATTGCTATAATACTTTCTCTTCTCCAAAATAGATCCGTAACCGTTGTTCGGTGTTGCGTAATTTATTAAATTTCTCCAATCTCTCCCACAATTTAGGTCTGAGGCAGAGAAATAATAGGATGGAGGCCTTTCTATTTCTGCGTTTGTAAGAGAGCTTGCTTCATTTAGCGATCATTGGATTTCACTTTTTCTTGAGGTAGGCTATGCATCAGATGTTTGAAGCTCTCCGTCACAAGAAACTGATTAGAGGTCTTCAAGGAGTTCTCTCATTTCTATGCTAACAAAACATGTATTTCCATTCTCTGATCTATTACACTTGTCCTTATGCTTCTGCAATACTTCTTCCATGCCGAGCATCGAAAATTTCTTCAGGCTAATTCCCATAAAGCCACGGTATAAGTATTCTATTGTCTAGAAGTAGCAAGTTGAATTAATTATTAAACATGACTTTAAACTATGATTTAAGCCCTCCACTCTCCATCATGAGGCAACCCTTCTTGCGCAGCACCTTGTTTTTTTTAGTTTTTGGGTTGCCCCTAGGAGGGCAATCCCTTGTTTACATGGGTTTTCGGCATATTCCTGGTATATGTTGGTATATACCAAGAACATCCCAGAAACTGCTCCAAACTCCCAATAGCCTGTAAATTCTCGGTTGCCCCTGTTGCTGGGCAGCCGCTCCAAAACCGTCTAACCGGCAAACCCTAAATAAGTGTGGCACCTCGACCTCGACCTCTCCTTTACTTCGACCTTATTCTTTCCGGCCCTTCGTTCTAATCTCCGCAATGAGTCATGATTTCTGATGCTAAGCTATTTCATGCTTCAATTTGAAGCTTTGAGCTTGCAGAACCTAGAAGGGGCGAAGCAGAACAAACAGGTATGCTATTGCCTAACCATTTTTTGCAGAGATTGCTTTTGATTCTGTGCATTAGGGAAAGTATGCCTCATTTTGATCTGATTGAATGTGTCCACATTATCGCCTGTTGAAATTTTTACTGGAGTTTGCAGACCGAAGCTCCAATCTTGTATTCCAACAGGCAATCCATTGTAGCAGGGGAGCAAGCGAATTGTACTTCGTAAGCATAAGTTTTCCATTCATATAATTTATATATGCTAGTTTTCAATTTCATTTCAAGCACCAATATGACTCCTGGACACAAGACTGAGGACATTTTTCCTTATTCCTGATAGTTATATTTGTGGTTATAAGAGCCGTTTCCAAAATTTCATCAAATACCTGAGAGAGATGGGAGATGCTGGCTCATTCTTTTGGAAATAAAAAGTTTCATGAGTTTTTTATTCTGGAGTTAATTATCTTTGTGAAGGGTAAAAGCATGTTAGGGTGTACCACTTTTGGAACCTGCAAAAGTACATACACTAGGTACTTCAGAACTGGGTACTTTCTCATTTTTATTTTCATTAAAACTAGTACAAAGGTCCAAAATAAAAGTCAAGGACGCATTAATATTCAAAGTTAAGATAAAGATAATGCTACCGGAGACCAAAATATATATAAACGTTCTAAAATGTAACTTTTATTGAGATATTACACGGGTACCCAGTACCCAGTCCTGGGTACCTTTTTAAGTACTTTTTTGGTCACTAAATAATACTTTTTAAGGGACACCCTAACATGCTTTTACCCTGAATGTTAAAGAGTTTCGTCTGCCGTTTCCGAAGAAGATAGTAGAGGCTAGATACATGAGGCTTCTTATTTTGCATTTGCATTCAAGGGTGCAAAAGGATGTTATAGGGAAAGCTGGGCATTCTGGAATGACTGAGATTGCCATATGCTAGAGCATCTAAGGCATAGAGGTGTTGGGACTTATTTAATTTTTGTTTAACGTTTCTATCTTTTTTTTTTCTTGATTGGAGTTGATTTTAATAAACGAGTTATTGGCTATAATTTTCTGAAAGTTTGTCCAAGAAAGAACAGTTCTGAGCTAAGATATAGCTGAAAGATAGTTGGTTTATTGCTTTTATTAATTTGTTCTTGATTGGAAAGTAATGCGTCATGATGGTCTAATATATGCAAAGTTTGTAGGATTTAATTGATATCTTGACTGCCTTTTATATAAGATGATGTGTTTTACCAATATGCATAGGTTTTCAAGACCAACTATTCATTTTGTTGATGAAATATATGACCATGGTTGAATCCTAGCTCAACGCATTGTTCCAGTTTCAACAGATGATACATCGAATGCACTTGCAACGAGAGTTCTTGAACAGGTAGATGGCGCTTTTAATCCTTTTAGAAAATCTTGTTCTTTGATACTTATTGTCCTTCTGTCTTGAGTAGATATAGTACTTCATTTTTGTAGGAACATGTAGTTTACGTAGTTTGCCTCCCTGGGTCTTAGAAGAGATGCACAACGACAATGATATTCTCTATACCGATAGGGCTCGTAGGACGCAATTCCGAGTATCTGTCTCTTGGATGTGATACATTTCCTATCTTGAAAGAGAGAAACCCAGTACAGGCCTATGCTGATTATATGAGAAGCTTTAGGGACACTTTCAATGACATGCTTGGTGATACGATAGTGGTGAGTGGCATAGTTCCCATTTGATGCCTTATCGTATGCTCTTTATGCCGCCTTATCTGACTGAAATTTGTGGTTCTGAAATCTTAGGAAGTTCAAGTTGGCATGGGCCCTGCAGGTGAATTGAGGTATCTTGGATTCCAGAACGTGATGGCATATAGAGATATCTTGGCATCGGAGAGTTCCAGTGTTATGGCAAGGTAATTCATTTGTCTGCTTCCTCCATATAATAGAAATTGTAGATATGCCATGCTTGCAGAGTTTGTGATTTGTTAAGCTTTTTTATTAGAACGGATACGACGATATGCCATGTTTCATTTCTGCAGTTTTATCTGTTTGTCATTTTATTTATTTTGCATGTTCTGATGGACAACCCGCCTGGGGCCATGGTAGTCCATTTGATGCTAGGTCCTACAAGAGAGGATTCACTGTTTCTCAAAAGGGATGGTAGTTGAAATACACCATATGGACATTTTTTTTCTGAATTGCATTCTGGAATGCTAATAGATCATGGTGAAAGAATTTTGGCATCTACAGAAGCCATCATTCGGAGTACACCAGTTAGACTATCTGCAAAGGTTGCTGGTATCCACTGGCATTATGGCACCCGATCTCATCCACCTGAGCTGACTGCTAGATATTACAATACTAGAATAAAGGATGGGTATCTTCCAGTTGCGAGAATGTTTGGTAGGCATGGTGTTACATTCAATTTTACTTGTTTTGGAATGAGGGATATTGAGCAACCACATGAGGCATTGTTGAGAGCCAGGACAAGGTGCCAGATTCGTCAGGTGAGATCTCTTTTCCGAATTTTTTTTGGCAGTGATCTAATCTTTAGTTGGATATATCATTGAGATTGTTATTTGATGTGTCACATGGTTGTTGAGAGTTAGATAGAATTTAAGTGGTCCTATCATTCAAGATCATCTAGTAGATGATAAGATCTACACCTCTTTGGCTGGAAGATTTAAAAACTTTTGAAATTCCAAGTACAGCCAGAATGCCTTCTGTTCCTATCTTTTGTATTAGGCTAAATTCCTCCTTGCATCAAGTGCTTGGGCTTTGTTTTAGATTTCTTAAAGTTCTCACAATGTTGCCCATGGTTTTATTACTTATATATGATCCATTCAGGAAGCATTTTTTTCCTCTAAATATGTCAGACATCACTATCCATGTGATTAAATGTGCGCTTTCACCTATAGATGTTGCTTCTATAGTACATCTCTGATTTCTATAAGGACATCGTTCCCTTTACAGCCACCAATGACTACTCTCCTTCAAACTGGTCCTCCTGCAACCATCCATCCTTTTAATCCATCTATACATGATGAATGACCATCCATCCTCTTATTGCGTTCACACGTTCATGGCTATTCGCGTTCATTGGCTAGCTATCCAATGCTTCACACATCAGCAACCATCCATCCATTTTGTCCTATACATGATGAATGACCATCCATACTCTTCTTGCTTTTCACACAATCAATGGCGATCCATCCATTATAATCCTTTTCTATGTTTTTCTAACCACTATGCAGACAAAAGACAGATTTAAAGATGTATTTTACAATCAAGTTCTGAAGATTGCAATATTCTCCTCACAGGTGCCCACCATCTTCGCATCGAGACGGGCAGGTGGATTGGGGAGCCCCGCCAGGACAGGCTCTGTCAGTGCTGTCAAACGGGTGCCATTGAGGATGAGTCTCACACTTTCCAGAGTTGCCCAGCGTTCAGTCACATCCGGGCCAGATACGCTCCCTTAGTACGGCCGGACGTGCCCTTGCATTTGCTGATGAACACACCGTCAGTACGTGCCCTGGGGTCATACATTCAGGAGGTACTGGACCTGCGGGGTCACCTTTGCCCCCGCCTGGCTGCCCGCTGACTAGGCACTACGGGTGTGGTGCATGACTGTATATATTTGGGTGTTTCTGCATTTTATATGATTAGCACAGTTTGTCAGCAGGCTGATTGCTGCCACGGTTTTTCCCTCGAAAACCCTTCCGGGCGGGGGTTTTTTAATCCGGGCAGTAATCCGCTTGCTGCGTTTTTTGTATTGGGTCCCATAGACCGATTGGTCTCCGTGGACGATAAAAGTACCTTCCTTCCTTCCTTCCTCAAGTTCTGCAGCACAAAATGCTAATAGATGCTATCTACTTTACATACTGAAGCGAGATCTGATGACGTATTTATGTCTTATAGATTGATGGCCTAACAAGGCATAATATCAACCTTTTCATTTCATTTCTTGGTAAGCATATTAAATTGGTCTGTGATATTACTAGAATCAATATTTGGTAAATGTCTAAGTACATTAAATGGTTGCCTTTTCATTCTTATGCAGTATAAGCTTCCTTAAAACCGTGCCAGCCAACCATTAGGAATTTTTCTGCATACTTAAGTTGCAAATTTAGGCATTTGCCCTTCCATTTGTCTAGTCATTGAATTTGGTTCTTTCTTGTTTGCCAGGAATTTGTGATATCCCAAAGGGAGATTGGATACCTGATTCAGTAGACAGAAATGAGACATGCCATTATATACAGGGGCACCAGAATTGCATGAAGAATGGATGGCCTGACAATGACTATTTGTATTGGAGATGGAAACAAACAAACTGTGATCTTCCACGTTTCAATGCTATAAAGTTTTTAGAGTTAATGATGCATAAGAAAATGGCATGTATTGCTATGTGCTTTGTCCTAGATAAAAAATCTGTGATGGGCACTATTTAGGTTCTTAAGATAATTCTTGCATGTCAATGGCCTCTCCAAAGATAATTCTTGATGTTTCCTTCATGATGGTAAATAGTGCTGCTCTGAAGCAACAAAGCAAATATGAATTTATGAATTCTAAATTCATTAGCTTTTGGTTATTTAGATTTTCCTCTCATTGACGTTCAAACAAACCTTAGACCCTAAACAAATAGCTCCTGATTTTGAAAGATTGGAAGTTTTGCGCATAACATAGGCTTAAAAGAAATGCACTTTTGAGAAGGATCCCCCAATACCATGGTATCTACAAATAGAGGTATCATAGCTGATTAATTGCAGGGTCAATGCCTCAAGATTGTTGTTACACCAGGTCATGCACATTACTAACATGATATGCACATATTACTAGATACTTGTGATAAAAGGCAAGATGTGGAGAATCTGTCATAAACTTCTCGGAATGCAATTAACGAAGAAATAACAATACTAGCATTTATAAGGTGTGTAGGTGGCATCGCCAACAGGCCAGAAAAGCACAAGTTCCTCCGTTAAGAAGGCCAAGGATTTGCAAGGCCAGTTAAACTCCATAAAGACAACATGAAATGACCAAACAAAAAGACAACATGAAATGACCAAACAAAAAATATAAAGATACATTCTCGGGCCACTTGAGGGCAACCCTCTGTGCGCAGCACCTTGTTTTATTCGGTTTGCCTTTGAATTAATTTGAAACGTGAACCCGTCCGTCTCTTCAAAACCCTAGCCTTTCCCCAAGCCTGCCCGCACAGCAATTTCGTTGGCTGCAGCTACCCAGCCAGACCTGCTGCCGAATCAGGTCTGTATTAGAACAGGCTTTGGAACTGCTAATCTTGGCAGAGGGTTCAAATCGACATTGTTTTGTTGTTCTCTACCGACGTTCTGGTGCCGGATTCTCACGGGATTATGACATCCTTAGATTTTTCAGACATTACAACCATCTCTTCTTCGGAAAAAGTGTGCGTCGATGATTCCATCAAATCCAAGGACGTTCTAGGGATAACTAGCTCTCCGTCTATCAATTCCTCATCGGCCAAATCGAGTGGCGTAGCACGAGAACGGTCACTCCGATGTGAGTCTGTGTGCCCTTTTTTTTCTCGTCATTTACTATTCCCAAACTAATTATGAACTTCCGACTTTGTTAGTAGGTAATGTTGGCACATCGCAAAGAAAATGCAGAAGTTTGCTCAACTTATGCCTAGGTCTTTTGGGGAGACACTTGGAACAAATTTCGGATGAGATCTCTATGGTTGCTCCAGTATTTCCTTCTAAAGTAAAGGTATGTCTCAAGCAAATCATGTTAAACCTAAATTTCTCTAGTATTATCCTTTTAAAAATGATGAATGATGGAAAGATTGAGTCAGAGGTTAATCCAGCATTGCAGTCTAGCATTGCAGTCTTAGTTGAACGGGCTTTAGCAAAACTTGTTAGTGTGGGATTACATGCACTGAAAATGCAATCTTACACTTTTCAGTTCCTTGCGTTCTTTAGAGGACCACACTATGGGCCTCAGTTATTATAGTTTTGCATTCTCTTCATAGTTAAATGGATGGCTTTGCGAAGAAATAGAAATGGAATAACATGATTCTAACAATAGAAAAGAAGATGCTTATTGCATTCAACTAGTCAGAGCTCTAGACTGTAAAAAATATACTACCATCTTTTAGAGGTACAAAGGCCTTGCCGTTAGGTTACATACAAAAGCCTTGCCGTCAGGTTACATATGATACATATGAGACTGGAAGTATCTTCCACCGAGAAAACATTATTATAATGTAGTCCATGGAAAGGATACTTACTGCTGCATCCAAAGAGATTAGTATAACCCTCATGGTTATGTTCCTCCTTGACCATGTACTCCGTTTTAAGTGCCTATGCCTGAACTTCTTTGTATTGTATCCTTCTCATCTTGATTGATATTAGAGTGTTTCTATTGCTTTCCAACATGATATTAGTGTGCTCTATGCTAATTTGTTTTTAGAGAGAGAGAGAGAGAGAGGACGGAGGGAAGCGGGCAAATTTGGCTGTAAATTTGGCTGGCAAATTTGGCTGCAAATTTGGCTGGCAAATTTGGCTGTAATCTCTCCCTTTGCCTATTTCATAGAAGTCACAAGAAGTGATTTGGGCTGTTGAAGTGTCAGGAAGAATCAAAGTACCTGGAGGTTGGTCGAACAAGATAAATAGCATCATTGGGGTTAAACCGGGCTGTCCCTTGCTCCCTAGTTTCTTTGGCCTGTACATTGACGAGGTTTTCCTTATCCCTTTGTTCTTTGACCTGTAAAAGCTTTGTGTGCACACTGAAGAGTGCACTTCCATCCTTCTTTATGTGGGCACTGGGAAAGGAAATTCTTCCAAGCTGATTTCCAAGAGATTTCAGTAAGGCTCTATCTCTTCAACACTTTGGTTAGACGAGCTGCATTATATGGTGCTTGAGATTTAAAAGCTTCTCACAATGGATTAGTATATAGACTTTAGACTCCCCACATAACTTGAAACATTGAGACAGATCACTTAGGTCTCACCATCAGAAATATTCTAAATTTACTGTATGCTATGAAATTGGACTTGGACTACATATGAAAGGGAGCACATTATTCAGTATACATGTTTATAAAATGGAGTTGCAGAAAGGGAGAATAGAATGCTCTGCTAAAGAATGGTTCCTTTTAGATAGCGTGAACTGCTGCTCTTCCTAAATTTGGGTTCTAGTGTTGAATGTCTGGCTTCTCAAAAGTGTTCTTTTGCTTTATAACTTTTATGTGTCTGGCAGATTTGCTTAATAGCAATTGCTCGTCGAAGAGGATTGCTACATGATAAGCTTTTGCTAGCTTTGGCAGATGAATCATTTGAATTGCTGGATATATCTGGATCAGATGTCACAGACATGGGCTTGGAGGGTACAGTGAAAATGTGCCCTCTTTTGAAAGCAGCAGACATTAGGTATAGTTTTGGGCTGCATTTCTTTTGCACATGCCAGAGCAACTATTTTGAGAGACTATGATTTTTGTCTTTTTGCAGTCGATGCAGCAGAGTGACTTCTCGTTCCATACTGGCATTGGTTATGCATTGCCCTTGTTTGCAAACATTGAGATGTGGGTATGAGTTTTTTATGTGTAAAATGTCTGTTGTCTTATTCTATAAGCCATTTTGACTTTTAATGGTATCTTAACAGTGGCACTTTAATGAGCAACAAAGCAATAAAATCATCACTTAGCTACATTTGTCCAGGCTTGAATTTGGAAGCAGTAGAAGAAAGCTGGGAAAATCTTGAAACCAAGGAGATTAGAAGGGGTGCTTTATCTTTGCAGTGGCTGATTTGGGTAAGCAAGGTGTCGATATGTGGCACCTTTTTTAAACGACAAATCAGGTTTTATTTTCCTATTTTTGTGTTTAGGTGTGAATCAATGGTGTTTAGACTAGCGCTTAATTGTCTATTTCAGCAAGTAGATTTGCAGACCTTAATGTAGGATTCACATGAGCCTCTAAATTTGCAGCAGTGAGGGAGGTGGCCGTGACCAGCGGTACAGCAGCCCTCTAGCTGCAACAGTCCCGCTAATAGGTGTACGCGCGGCTGCTTAAAAATTTGCAGTGCTGCTTGAAGATTTGCAGCGCTGCCTAAGATGTCACGCCCTCTTGCAGCTGGCATTTTTTCCTCTATGTGCATGTGAATCTGCCATAATTCACATGTATGGCTACTGTGAATTGCCCCCAGATGTTTTTACCCCTTTTTTTTCGCTGTCACTACTGATCGTTGGCATGCACCCTTGACTGTTATTAAATAAAATACAGCCACCTACATTGCCATGACTTTAGGAACTAGCCTTTTTAACCTGATGTTGAGGTTGTGTGGTTATTCACTTGAGACTTAACATTCTAGAATTTTGATTCGGCTGCTAAATTGTGATAAAAATATTCACAATAGTAGACTGTTCATGATAGGTCATCTGTGGTTAAACTTGAAGGTGATGTTAGGATGAACAATTTCTATGTTTAGAATTTTTGATTCGGCTGCTAAATTGTGATAAAAAGATTCACAATGTTATACCGTTCATGATAGGTCATCTGTGATTATAGTGGAAGGTGATGTTAGGACGAACAATTTTTGTCTAGAATTTTTGATTCGGCTGCTAAATTGTGATAAAAATATTCACAATGGTATTCATCTGTGGTTAAAGTGGAAGGTGGTGTTAGGACGATCAATTTTTATGGCCATGTGTAACAATTTTTTGATTCATGCAGCCTTCAGTTGATGAGACGTCAAAAGAGTTTCTAGAAGTTCACTGGCCGAAGGTAGTATTGAATCCAAAGCCTGCTAAATTGTTGATGCCTCAGATTCCATCAGAGGCTTTCCCTGACAGGGTGCTCGATGATCCCATCATATCAGACATCGATCCAAGGACCTGGGAAACAGGAGTATGTGCACAGATCATTCATGATAGAATGGAACTTTCATTAGCTGAGCGCTTCAGGATGGCGTTTGTCAAAAGAGATGAACGTCTGGCCCCTAAAAGAGCTAAAAACATGAGACAAAACCAAAGGCGTGCTGAAAAAGTACATCTAAGCTCCAATGTAGAGGCCAAAGCTCGTTTTTTAGCTGGAGATATGTGGGAAGTATCTTCATGAACTGGTTATTTGTGAACATCAATTATTGTAAATATATATCTAATAATGCGAGAAAGAAAGAATGGATTCCATGATCTATCACAGTATTCTCTTCATGAAAAGCTTGACTTGCTTGCGTCTGCATAAGATGATGCATATAATAGGACTTTTGTTGAGAACAGCAGCAGCAGCTAACATACGAGTGGACAACTAGAACTATTTATTTATAAGGGCACATTAAGATAGAAGTTCATGTCAGGATGTTCTAGAGAGTTATCCAATCCGAGAGAGTTATCCAGAAGATAAATCTAGTTGCTCTTTCAATGTGATAGGGTAGGGATTTTAATTGGCAAAAGCGAACCAAAATTAATATCCTAAATTTGGAACTTCAGAATTTTGTCGTTCAGCTCAACAACTTTATAATGAAGTTGCCTCTCATAAAATGTTCTCAACAAGCGGTAATTTTGAGCATCCACAACAGAAGTTCTAGTTAAAAAAAAAAAAAAGAATTCGAAAACTTTGAAAGTGACGGAAATGCTGTCTTATTCATTCTTTAGATTATTCATTCTTTAGATGTGGCACTTTTTTTTTCCTTTCCTTTTATGGGATTCTGCAGATCTATTAGATTGCATGTAAAAAGTTACATGATATACAAAATTGGCAAAGTTAGGATCTCTGACACCAAAGGCCAACTACAACTACAGATCACCCCATGGGAGGGTATAAGGGTAGGTTCACACTTACCGTTATGTTATACTAGTAACAATGCCCTGTGTTGCTGGGCATAAGTTGGAGGTATAAGTTGGAGGTCTCTAAATGTTTTACCTGCAGTGAGAAAAGTGTGCAGTAACCTTTTATTATAACAAAAATATCCAACGATAATAAGATTGCCTAGCGTTGCTACGGATAAGTGGGGAACCTATAAAGTTATATATCTTATATTATAATGTTGTGTAATAAACCACGCCCTAGATCCAACGGTGAGATCGCCCTAGATCCAACGGTGAGATTTAGTGATCCAATCAAGGGCCAAAAAGTCACGTCAAGAAAAAAAAGTCACGTAAGAAAAAAAAACATACAGGGAGGCTAAACCCTAAGGACGAGGGCGGATTTAACCACAGGCAATGACGGCGATCTGCGACTATGCCAGGCTTCTTAAGATAACGGTAATAAGCTAGGCTATGGTGGGCTTCTTGAGGCTTTTTCCTTCTCTACTTCCTTTGCAGGTACCTCAGGCTTCCTTTGCAGGAATAAAGCATTGCATGCCTTATTTTGGCGGATAATAATAGGTTATGTGTGTGCAATGGAAGAAGGATCCGGCAACGATGATGGCAACGTGAAGCAGTCTGTCTCTTCAATTTTTAGGCATGCCCACAAGCTTCTGTACCAACGCATGAGAATCAGAGCAGAAGATAGCCGCATTTTTGTTGGTAGGTTTCATTTCCTTGACAAGCAGGGTAACATAATCCTGCATGATACCGTGGAACACAGAACTCACAGATCTGTATCATCTCCGGAGCACACTGAACAACGCAGCCTTGGGTTGGCTCTCATTCTGGCGCACTGCCGAATATTCTGTGTGGATTGCAGTTTGGCTTGCTTTCTATTCAAAGAATGATTAGTGCAAACAGAGGATGGAGCCGTTTAGGCTGATCAATTGGTGGCTTAAACAACATATGCAGATCTCATTCCAACAATCTTCCTACTCCTGGTGAGTGTATTGGATTATTTCCATTGCCCTGTTATGGAAGCAAAGCTGTTTTTGGACAAAGCTGCTATCAGAAGGGAAAGGTGCAAATTTGTATGTTTGTTACTGGACAAGAAAAATGGGCTCTGTATCTTGACTTCTGCATTAAGCACTCTGTAACTGTGTCAAATATTCAGCTATGTCATGCAAAATTAGAAGTCTTGGGAGTCTGGTAAGGTAGCAAATCATTTCTTCTATGCTTGATTAAAGATCGATTTCATGATATGAGTTGGTCGCTAATCCACATTCTTGGCATTTTTAAAGCTCAGCAATCTATCACAACGACTAGGGATGGTTTAATATTGGCAATCTTTGTTACAAGCTCTATCCACAAGGCAGCCGGACTTCCTGCTATTTTAAGATAAGCATATCTTATTTTTTTATCTTGCCGTTCATCTTAGCCTCAGAAGCCAATGACTTCTTAATTTTCTCTGACAAAACCCACAGAAAAGATCGATTTGTGGATTCACGGTCTGGTTTTTAATATTAATTACCTCAGAGGCCGATGGGTGCTCAATTTCTGTATCAAGTGCATAGAAAAGGCCGATTCTTTGGATGTCTTGCAGCTTTATCATTGATTTGCAAACGCCATAGCTGTGGCAAGTCTAGCCTTATCTAGCTCACTGTTTGTTTTTTCTTTTATTTCTAGATAGATTAAGTTTATGAGTCATCTCCTTCTAGAAACATACAGCTCCGTGGCATGTTTATGGAAAGTTTCCCCATTTTTTAGTGTTTTTTAAGCTCAACTATGGCTTCCGATCAGGGGATTCAGAAAAGGGTATTCTGATACAGTTGATGGATTTGCTAATAGAATCCTCTAATGGGATTAGGAAATAGCCCACAGAGAGATTGCTTGAGCTCTATCATGAAGAGGTGATGATTTTGATCAGAATGATTGCATAGCCACAACTGCAATGCCTTTTGCCAAGCTATCATTTCGATGTAGGAATATTGTTAATTAAAACATAAGGCCAGCACTTGGCCTGACTTCCCTGCCTAAGGACCAAGCATGCCACTATGATGTTTTGAACTTTAATTTCTATGCGGTCCATTTTGCCAAACTCAGGCACACAAGCATGTATCCAGTGAAATCTGCATTATAGTAGTTACAATTCATGATTGTGGCAGAGCCAAATGATTTGCTTTTGCAATGTCATGAAGCCAACTAGGTAAAGGTCATTATCTGCAGAAGAGCTGAATAAACCAAGGGCTGAATATACCTTGCTCGAAACAGGAGTAAGGGCGGTATTTACAGGAGAAAGGAAATATCATAGCAGGCTGGATAAGAGCATTTCGAAAAGGGAGATTTTTACGAAGATAATAACTGGAGATCCTCCTTGCAGTGGGAGCGAGCCTACTCAACTTTGTTTGATGCATTGGATTCAAATTGAGCTTTAGATGTTCTTATGCATTTGAATAATAGTTGAAATGACAGTTGAAAATGATGGTTTCGAGTTATAACGAGCTATCTTTTTATTGTTGAAGCTCATTATCATACATAAACTTTGGCTGTAGTAAGCAGCGGTGATTTTAAAACCTCATGCAAATGTGATAGATTATGTGTACATATGAACTGGTTTATGTGGATTAATAAAACAGTAACAGCTTTGCTTTGAATTAGGGTATAATAAATAATGCATGTCCTTTCCTTTTTGGAAACAACAGCTAGATAGTGCAGTATAAAAAGACTATCTTGCTGCCGAAATGTACATGCTTCTAAAGTGGAAATCAATTATTTGGTCATGAATATTTGATGACATACAACGTACAGGCTGGCTAGAGCAAAATGATGGCATGCATATATCTCTCCTTCAGGTCCACCACTTTCATCCTTTATGCGTTGGTGCTCACTGTCAATTCAGGTCCACCACTTTCATCCTTTATGCGTTGGTGCTCACTGTCAAATGGTAGACTTAGATAATGACTTCTACCTTTCATTGGACATTAAAGATGGGATTTTTGTAAGCAATTCCTAAATTGAAAACTAATATTTGATTGTGCTCTATTTGCGGTTACTACATGCAGAGGTGCAAGAAGCACTTTTTGTTGTTGGGGGGGAAACGAGAACAAGTATGACATTGTGATAAGTGATGAACAAGTATGACATTGTGATAAGTGATGTATACATGTAAGACATGGATGGTTTCAAACTTCTGGAGTGAGAAAAAAGTTCCACATGAAACAAACATAAGAGCAATTGTTGTCATCAAATTGTAGCAAAAAAAAAAAACAAATGAAGTGAAAATGAATACTCCTAATGCTCAAAGGATGAGAATTAAGTTGAAATGCATGTTTAATTACATAGTTTTGTAACCATAAGTGCCTCGCTACATTTCTAACAAAACACAAAACAATAATGGTACACATCTTTTCTTTCTTTTAGCCTATCATTTTCAAGCTCTTAATGTATGCCCAGCAACGCTGGGCACCTTTACTAGTATATACAAGTTTTTGTAGTCGCATTATGAGTGGTTGTTCCCAAGATTCTATAAAGACTTCGATAGAATCCTTAAGATTCTCTTGAGATTCCTGTAGATTCTCTAAGATCCTATAAAGATTCTTCTATATTTTTCAAGATTGCACCAAGATTCCCATAGATACCCTTAGATTTCCCTTAGATTCCTTATGATTCTACAAAGATTTCCCTAGATTCTTAAGATTATATGGAGATTCCCCTGGATTTTATTAAGATTCCCTTAGATTCTTCGAGATTCTATCTAAATTCCCATAGATTCTTAAAGATTTTATGACAATTTCCATAGATTCTCTTAAGACTCCCTAAGATTCCTCTAGGTTCCCAAAGCTTATACCATGATTCCTCTATGTTCCCTAAGATTCTATGAAGATTCTCCTAGATTCCCCAAGATTCTATGAAGATTCTCCTAGATTCTCCAAGATTCCATCAAGATTCCCCTAGATTCTCAAAAATTTCAGGAAGATTCTTCTAGATTCCCAAAGATTCTCTTAAGATTCGCTTAGATTCTCCTAGATTCCCAAAGATTCTCTAAAATTCTTAAAGTTCTACAAAGATTCCCTAGATTATTAAGATTCTACAAAGATTCCCTTAGATTTTATTAAATTCTTCTAGATTCTCCAAGATTCCATCTTGATTCCCATAGATTCTTAAAGATTTTATGAAGATTCCTTCAGATTCCCCTAGATTTCAAAAGAATACCCTAAGATTCCTCTAGATTCTCCTAGATTCTTCTAGATTCTCCAAGATCCCATCAAGATTACTTTAAATTCCAAAATATTTTAGGAATAATCCCCTAGATTTCAAAAGAATTGCTTGAGATTCCTCTAGATTCTCTTGAGATTCCTCTAGTTTCCATAGATTCTATGAAGATTCACTGGACCCCAAGATTCCTTCAAGTTTCCTCTAGGATCTTAAAGATTTTATCAAGATTCCCTTACATTCCCTTACATTCTCAAACATGCTCTCTTGAGCTTCCTATAGATTCTCTAAGATTCTCATGATATTCCTCTGGATTCTCTAAGATCCTATAAAGATTCTCCTAGATTTCCTCAATAAAGATTCTCCTAGATTTCCATAAGATTCTTAGTATTCGATTATGTTGGCTCTAACTACGAGAAAATAGTGCCAAAACACCACTCATTGGAAAGCTCTCGACGAGAGCAATCCAATGGCATGGGCCGCACCTTCAGCCGACCCATCTACTGCAAGCTACGTGCCTTTGAAGGCGATTAAGCAAAGAGAGGCTTCCTAGAATGTCCACCTCACTACTTTTTTTTATTAATGAGGATGCCACCTCACCTCCTTTTAAAAAAAAATTAATATTAATGGCTAGGATTTATGCTCACCTTTTAATCTAACGGTTAAGATCTGCTACACCAAATATTGCTGCCACCTCATCATGTGGCATTGAATGCATTCAATACACGTGGCAACATCTGGGCTATTTATTTAGCACATTCGACGGCTCAAATCAATTTGGCTTAAGCTTCCCCCTTGATGTTCCAATACTTTGAGGTGTCGTCGCCTGGACCGTCGATCTCAGATCTGGATGGCTCACAAGGTGACACCTCAAAGTACTGGAACAAGGGGGGTGCTTATCACTAATATATATACACGTATATCACATGCTGGGTCATCATGAACATTTTATATATGGGTATCGATCTTGGCCGTTGGTTTTGCTTGGGTGGCATTTATGTAGGATCCTAACCATACATATGATTTGATGTGACATTCATTTATAAGATGGTGGGGTTGCAACTTTCAATCCTGGCTGTTTATTGTTGAAGAAGCAATCTTGGCCATTCACATGAGTGCATGGGGTCATGTATGGGTCATGTGGATGCATGAGGTGGCAAAAGGTGGCAAAAGCTAGATGTGACAATTTGTTTGTCGGGTTATGTTAGAGCATGGGGAGATAACGTGGCGTTGTTATAATGTGCCAAATTTATTGGTTATATTAAAAAAGGAAAAAAAAAAGGAAAACCATTTACGATGGTTTTCGAGCTGTGTGCTTCGGCGATGGCGGCAACTGATAGGATTTGGCTTATTTTTGCATTTCTTAGTGTCTCTGTAATGGCGGTGATGGTGGAGCTCCGCCAGACTGTGTTGCTTCCGGGTAGAGTGATTTGTTTCTAGTGAATCGTTGGCGCTCCCTCGCATAGCTTAGAAATTACTGTCTGTGGCCGGATCTTGCCAATATCTTTCTTTGTAATATTCATCGGCTTGCAAGAGGCATATGCGATTTCTTCTGTTGATAATTTTTTTTTCTGTATTCATTTCTTCCTTTTTCTCCTCTGGAAACAAACCATCATTGGCACAATTTTTCTGTTGGATCGGGTTCCTCTGGCGACACATGAGAAAAAAATACATGCAAACTAGGGAGGATCTAAGGTTTCTAGAAATTTCGTTGTCTAATTTGTGTTTTGTCTGTCATTTCAGATCCCGCATCGACCAAAACGGAAGGGCAGTGAAGTGTTCCAACTCCTTTGCTGGAAGATTTTTGAAGATAGCGCTTCTTACAACATAGGTAGACTCTTGTGTGTGTATGGCTATAAACCGAATTGAAACTGCAGTGGTTAGTAAGGCATTAGATTGGCATGTACCTGGAAAAGGAGTTTTTAGCGTGCCCATGTTTTGTGGCAATTTTTATCTGTGCCAAATATGGCGAACCATGTAAATCGGGCTCTGAGACTGTGTAAGAATATGTTCTGGGCCGGATTCTCTTGCTTCGACAGTCTATTCTCTCTTGCAATTTTTATCTGAGCCAAATATGGCAACCCGTGTAAATTGGGCTCTAGGATTCTATGTAGGATGTGTTCTTGGGTCGGAATGATCCCAAAGCTTAGCAGAGGTATTCCTGTGTTGAAATAAAGCAAAGCTAATTTTGGACCAGATTTACAGCCTCTACTATCGATAAATATCCAATTCTAGGTTGCCTTTGATCGGATTCTCCGGTTTTAAAGCTGCATCTTCCATTTTCTTCAATGCAAAGCTTGCATTTGGAGCTCAGGCAAATATTCTTTGATTTACCTAGTTAGTAGCGGCACTAACTCTGTGCTTCTTTGTTGCAGAATGTGGAAGGCTGATATGTAAATAGTGGATGCCATAATCATCGAATTCCATGAATCAATAACTCGAGGTTTGAAGCTTTTAGTAAAAGATTGTCTCTGCCCATATATGGCAGAAGATTTGTGAGGCAAGATGCATGCACCCAGATAGAACCGCATCACTTGCCATGGTGATCAACTGCAGAGGCAGGCTGACAGATCTACCTGAGGATTACTTTGGAAATGCAGCATCCTTTACTGTTGCCAACACCACTGTAGGAGAACTAAATGTAAAGGGATGCCTTTTGCCGTTTGCCGTTTGCCTTGCTAAGGTGCCTTTTGCCGTTGATGAAAGCTTGATGAAGACTTAAAAGGCAGGCAGATTGATTACTGTATGCTCACAAACCAGACTTTACTCATTGATGTTAACAACCAATGATGCAGGTTAAAGGGCAAATTACCTATAATGGCCATGGATTGCAAGAGTTTATTCCGCAGAAAACCTCTGCATATGTAAGCCAATTTGATTTGCATGTGGGTGACATGACTGTTAGAGGAACGTTAGAATTCTCTGCACGTTGTCAAGGTAGAATCACATCATTGTTTAGCGTTACTTTATGAATTGAGTGTAATCGGTACATGTTTTTTGTTTACCAACATGTCCGTGATTGGTGTTCTTGAGATGTAGGATCTGTGCAAGTGAAGTTTGACACGCAGTATATTCTCCATGCCATGGAAAAGCTGGAGAACTTAGAGATGGAATTAACAGTGAGAACAGACAAGCACTTGGGGACATTGGCAATCTTGTGTCGGCAAGGTAATGTTCTAATCTCATTTCTATTGTGGCTAGAATAGCTTCCGCCAGAGCTGCTGCTTTCAATATTAGTTCTGCATTTGAAGCATAGGCTTGATTGTGTGCACTAGCTTTTGAGTCTCATATCGTTACTCTAGAAGGTGCAGAAGTGAGCATAACAATCTGCTTGTGTGATATACAGGTCTACTTTACTTAGTTCATGTGCTTATTGTCATGTATTTAATGTGCGACCTCTTAGTGCTTGGCACGGTTTTGCAATTATTGCTTTTGTATTGCTGAATGTAGTCATTGTTCATTTTATCAGCCAACATCTATTGATGTAGTGGTGGCTCCAAATCCACCTACACCTGCATTCTATCCTTGGATCAATTCTAGGGGCTCAGGTTCTCCGCTCATCAATTGCCTGATGCCGCCTCTGCCCTCCTCGGATCCTGCACGTAAGTAACAAAGTTTTTCTTCTTTTTTTTCAGATCGGTGAACACGAATATTGGTTTGCCATAATGGGGTTTTACTTTATAAAACCATGCTTGCTTGTGCTGATCGTCAATCTTCCTTTGAGGATGGGTTCTAGGCACTAAATGTTTATAGAAGATAGCATTTGTCAACTAAATTACAAAAGCTACATTTAATTGTATGAACTCGTTTATCAGTTCCACATAGCACCTATTGCTTTTTTTAAAAGGTTCCTAGTTGATAACATTGATGGCAGTGTATTGAAATTGAAGTTGCCCAGGGAAAAGCTTGGTCCCCATTTTAATTTTGTCAATTTCTTGCAAGCCACTAGATGACTTAAGATCATTGCCTCCTGAATTAGCATTTAGAGATGGCGTTATTATTACTATTGTTGAGCAAGGCATTTAAGTGTAACAAGAAGATTCTCTTTCCTTTATCCCGAAGCCAAATTATCCTGATAGGAAAAGGCAACTGTTCTGTTTCTGTTCGATGTGGTCAAGCTTGCGGCTTTATGCAGACGGCAGTCATTGACAAAGAATCACAAGCTCACGGATCCTCAGATGAGCTTCAATACAGAACATGAGGTATCGTATTTAGGCATTGTGGCTTTGACTTCCTTTTTTCTTTTCTTTTTTCCACCAATGACATATCTAGACTTCAAGCATGCAACTAAGTTTGAGGCATATTTGTTAAGCATGCGCAAAACATTCTGATGCTGATAGGTTTTACTGTATATGTTCATTCAGCGAATAAAATCTTAGTCATTAATCTTAGTCATTGTAATCGTTCGTCTATTGAATCATGCTTTCTAACTCTGCTCACATAGGTTGATGAATCTTGCAGGTTCTCATGATGTGTGGGTCAAGAAATTCACAAACATTTGCTGCTGCGTTTTGGTCCAGTTGAATCCTGATTGGAGAGAATGTTTTTATACAAGGTCCCATTGAATTCTGCTTGGATTGAGTTTACACCTTGGTGATATGTTTGTGTACCTTCATTCACTTGTGCAATGGAAACTTTGCTGTAAATTAAAGTGAACCTCCTGCAATTTGTTAATGAAGTACATGAGTGCACGTGATTTTGGATAAATGTTGGCTTCCCCGCACATTATTATCAAGATTGTCTAGGAACATGCCAATGTCAAAAAGAAAAAAAGGGGAAAGATTATCCATCTCCAACATATATCCATTTTCAACATAGGTGCTACCCGACATATGTGCTCCAACCTAGCATTTTTGCGCTTTGCCCCAGGTTAGCACTTTTACGCTGCAATAGTATATTAGTGACAGATCTTTGGATATGTACAACAATGGAACCATATAACAAATGATGGATTGAACAAGCTTTTCCACGTAAAATGCAGGTAAGAAGATGATGAAATAAGATTGCATAATGTACATAACATAACTATGCAAGAGTCACCCCAAGATGTGTGGATAGGAAGTGCATGCTTGCTTGACTTTTATTGTTAATAACCGGCTCTCTCAAGTGCTCAAATTCACAAGGAACATGTTATAAACTATTTGCTTGAGTTGGTCATTAACAACCGGCTCTCCCAAGTGCTCAAATTCCCGCGTTAATCGGCTCTCTCAAGTGCTCAAATTCTCGCTAGTTGTTTGTCTTTAAGTTTCATTATATGATTTTCTTTTCCATGACATCAATACATTCATTAGTTAAATTACATTGATAAGTCAAACCTTGGACGAATTAAAATGGTGATCCAGATTCACTTGATAGCTAATGTTAGTATGCCCCAAACCAAATGTACGACTAGTTGGGAAGTAGATGGCAATGCCTTACAAACAGCTTACCAAATTGCTAGATCATGTCTCCTCGCATTTCAAACTAATTAGCTCGCTCTCTCAGGCCACATATAGCCCCCGTCTCATCACAGACATGTCACTGCATATTACATATGTCTTAACACTCTTAAAGCCTGAACTACACACCATAGGAACTGCAGATTTATATGAATGTTGATGAATGTTGGTGAATGGGAATCTTGAAGGATCTTTATAGAGACTTGAATGATCTGAGGGAATGTTTAGATGCGGTGAGAGAATCTAACGATAATTGTGGAAAATTTTATCTCAAACCTTAATTTTCCTGGCTAGTCTCAACATTAGAAGTTGATGTCTTAACTCTCGTGAAATCTTTGAATAATCTTCGGGAATCTGGTGGAATCTTCAGAGAATCTTATATAAAATCTAGAGAATCTGGAGAGATTCTTTTCAAAACTAGAGGAATCTAAGGGAATCTTCATAAAATATTTGAGAATCCATAGGAATCTTGATGATTGAAGAATTTAGAGGAATCTTTATGGAATCTAAAGGACTCCAAGAGAATCTATATAGAACCTTGGAGAATCTAGAGGAATCTTCGGATAATCTTTAAGGATCTAAGGGAATCTTATTATACTCTTGGGATAATCTTTGAGAATCTAAGGAAATCTTATTATAATCTTGGGGAACCCTTATAGAACTAGGGGAATCTTAAGAAAATTCACGTGAATTCCTATAGAATATTGGAGATTCTAGGGGAATCTCTGCAAAATCCTAGGGAATCTAAAGGGATCTTCATGGAACCTTAGGGATTCTATGGGGATTAGAGGGAATTTTAAAAACTTTAGTCCCAAACGTTACATTTCCTAGCTAATCTCAACTTTAGAACTTCGTATCTTAATTTTTTAATTTCAGACTTCGATAATACTTCATGCCGGGTCGACTTCATGCGGTCCTTCATAGTACAACCACTTGTATAATTGTATATATATATAAGAGATAAGTATATATAAAATTATGTATGTGTTTTTTAGTGACATGGCAAGAGAAAGTGACGTGTATGAGGGAATTAATTCCACGTCAGATTGAGATGGAGGGCCAGGATTTCTTTAGGTAAAGTAGGGTTTGGGCCATTCCGGCAAGGTGTGGGGCTCAGCTTTGAGTCCTGACTGCTGGTTGTGCATGTACGTCCGCGTTTTGGCGTCGGCATGTCTGTTCTTTCAGCGCCCTAATTCTTGCAGCTTCTCCCTGAACATGGCTATGCAATTCGCTGGAGCCTTTAGTGCAAAATAAAACCCAGAAGTTCTGTATTGGCTAAGCATGGCTTTATTTGTCTGAATTCATCCAACAGCAGAAAAACGCAGAGTTCTATTTTAGCCGCTCTATCGATTCCGGAGCCCAGGTGTCTATCAAATGGCCTTCACTCTTTTAATTCCCTCTCTCCGATCACCAGCAGGAGGGGAGCCGGCTTGCACAAAATAGATTGTCAATTAGCTCTATTTGTTGTGCTTATTGGAGCAACTCTATTAGTTGTGCTTATTGCAGAAACTCTGCGCCCACTAGCATCAACCAGCCAAATTAAAAGCTCGGTGAGTCGTTATCTCAGATTTTGAATAGATAGTAGAAGCATGAAATTTGTTGTAAAATAGACAGGAATCAGTTGGAGGGTTGAGACAATGTAATATGTTCTATTATTTAACATTTCTTAAGAATCAGAAGCATGATTTGTCAGACAATGCTGCCGTTTTCTAGTGGCTTGAGAACTACATTTATCAGTCTACCAAAATCAAGCCTCTATATTGGTCTGAAACTTCACATAAATGACTGCCTGAACAACCTGACTTTCAAAATGATGCTGAGTCTGATACCGCCCTTTAGCATCTGCCATCGATTATTCACATTCTTCACAAATGGCAGTTTACCCAGAATTTCCTGATTCTTAAATTTAATTCAAAAGGAGAAAACATCAGAGCACTATCTTTGACCCAAACATGATTGTCTGTACCAATAGCTCTGAGGCATCATTGATCTGTCTAATTCTTCCATCCTGTCGTTTGTAGATGTGATTTGCTCCTTTGATTTTGCACAGCAGGGACTTTTATAGAATCCAAAAGGCATACACTGGGCATCAACCCATTTATTCCGGCAGCATCTTCTGTTTTCAATCTTTCCTACACCGCCATTTTAAGGATTTGGCCAAAGCAGAGGTATGTCCATAGTAAATAGATGCAGGGGCCTGTTTTGTGCCAATGGTCTGACATGATAAAAATGGGTGGCTATTTTCAATCAAGTTGCATTTATTCTAAAATAAATTTGGTGCATATATTGCCTCTTACAGCTTTTGCTATGTTATCCAATCAAAATCAAAACAGCCACAGAAGATATTTAGGATCTCAACCCTTTGCAAACGGCAAATTGGTACCAGAATAAGACTATTGTTTGGATACCCAATGCTATTTGAGCAATACCGTGCAGGCATTTTTTCAAGCTCTCAAATATATTCCATGAATCAAAAGAATATTCTGCCATGTTGAGCAGAATTCTACAGTGGAATTATCTGCAATAGAATGGCCTCGATTTCAGAGAAGACTAATTTTGGGAAGCTATAGTTTGGTCTTAGCCTTCAGATGCAGCATGGATTTTGCAATGGAGCAAAAGCTCCATGTTTGAATTTGTCGTTGCACAAGCTTTTTGGAAAATCCCCCTAAATAGTAAAGATGCATTAGAGTTCGTTCCAAATAGTGTTCCAAATAGATAAGTTTATGTTCCTGAGCCTTGATGTTTTGTGCGGCTTTGGAAGGAAAAAGAGGAAAGAAAGTTTGTTTCAAACCCAAGATCATCCTAAGAATGTTAAAGTTTAGCCTATTTATGAACGGAATTAAAATCCCTTTGCAAAGTAAGTCTGATCTACTGTGGTTGCAAATAAGTCTTTGGTGTGCTTTGCACCAATAGAAGCTCACACTTTCGCTTGGGTTTTTCGTATACAATAGGCTATGGTTGCATCTTAGTTGATTATCTTAATATTTGATTTCAATCTCTAATATACAATTTAGATGGGCGACAAATGGTAGCTTAAACGCCCAAGGAACTCAATGCATATTAGCTTATCTAATGTGGTTGCAAATAAGTATTTTAGTGTGCTTTGCACCAATAGAAACTCACGCTTTTGCCTGGATTTTTCATATACAATACGCTATGGTTGCATCTTAGTTGATTATCTTAACATTTGATTTCAATCTCTAATATACAATTTAGATGGGCGGCAAATGGATTTTCGAATTTGCCCTCCTATTGTATATTAAACAAAAATCTAATAGCTTAAACGCCCAAGGAACTCAATGCATATTAGCATTTTTTTAAGGTTTAATGGCATTCTTATCATGAAAAATGGATTGCCTTTTGGGGTAAGTCAAAGCAAAAACCTAATAGATTCAAGCACCCAAGGAACTCGAATGCATCTTAAAAGTCTTCTTAAAGTTTAATAGCATTTTTTATATCACCAATGGAAAATTCGGCATTCCCACAAGGCTTGCTGTAAAAAATGCCCACATCAAATTTCTTTATATGGTTTATATATGAGTGATGATTAGATGAGTTTTGTGCCCAATTTAGGTAGCGAGGGTTCAAACCATGAATAGGTGGGGATCTACGGACTGGGAAAGAATGAATGTTCTATATGGTATTTTATGTTCATTTAATCTTTTAAAAGAAAAAAAAGTTATACTTCCCATTCTCTAAATAAATAAAAATTGCACCCATCGATCTATCTTACTATACATACAGCACACATTCATATAGTCTCCATCTCACCCATACCACTACCCCAAAAAATCCTTCGAACTATAGCGGCGGCAACGCCGCCGCAAAACCGTCTTGTAAAGTTATAAGTACCATAATAACAATGTCCGACATTAGTTGAGAACTTGTAAATGATTCCAAGATGGTGTTGATGTCCTTGGCTCTCCATTTGCGTTGACGAATATTACTGCAACTTCGTTTATCTCCTATGGTCTAGGCGTCGGGAAGCATTGAAGTACATCCTGGTGTCTTTCTCGCCTTCACCTAACCGTTGTGTCCGTTCTTCTATCTTGTGCATCATCATGAGAGTTGATGCACAGGGGCTGACAGTGCGTAGTTCAACATCCTGTTCTTTGAGGAGGTCGCTACCGCAATTTACATTCTGGGGTTTTGGGCTCGTCCTTGCATAATTGGCATCTAGAATGTAGAGCTGGGAATATGTTGTGGGTTGGAAATTATCGACATAATCTGGCCCTACCTTATGGTAGGTTTGTCCTTGGATCTTGAAACAATATAGTCCACGTCCTTCAAATGCTCGACGTTGATGCCAAGGGAAGCAAAGGCGAGAGCATTATCGTATGCCCTGATGCGCTAGTGAAAGTTAGTGCATTTTGGGTGTTGGTGACTCAGTAATGTTTGAATGAAATGGGGGATTAGTTGTACAGGCTCCAACTTGATTTGTCCATCGTAGACCATCGTCTTTGAATGAAAATGCCCTACAATTCATGCATTCCCGATTGAATGGGCCGCAATCATCATGTTCCACCTGTGTGACTGCAAGCGTCCTTGCTATTTTATTTGTAGATGGGTGGGCTCTCCTTTCACGTTCATATTGTGCGTGTTCGTCTAACCTTTGCTGATGCTCCTCTTCTGTTTATGTTGCGACATGATAAGTTCATTTCTTGCGCCGATGTTGGGCATGTTCAACCAATCTTTGCCAATTCTCCTCCTTTGTTTCTGTGGTGACTATTTGGCATCT
Source organism: Isoetes taiwanensis (assembly GCA_021234155.1). Classification (NCBI taxonomy): domain Eukaryota; kingdom Viridiplantae; phylum Streptophyta; class Lycopodiopsida; order Isoetales; family Isoetaceae; genus Isoetes; species Isoetes taiwanensis. The sequence continues at coordinate 42,326,179 of JAJEKV010000002.1, forward strand.
TTCATCACGTCTTTGTTGTGCATTTGCAATCGATATTCATCGGTTTCTATGATAGCCTATTGCAACTTTCATCACTTGTAATTGTCTCTTTCTTTCTCCAATCGAACTTCACGTTGTTGCAAGCCTTCTTTCTCGTCCTTCTATCATTGCAAATTAGGTGTCAAAAGGATGTTAAAATTCTGTGTCCTTGCTCCTCCATACTCTTTACAAACCTAACTAAAGGGCCTAACTAAAGGGCAAAAAGCAAAACGTGGTAGTGTCTTTGCTAAGTTCAAAAGTCTTTTTGTACATGGAGAAAAGACAAAAAGATGGTGTCTTTTTTAAGTTCAAATAGTGTGTTCTTTGTCTTTTTGATGACCTTTTACTTTTTGATGAACATGCTTGCAAATTGTGCATTTTGTTGGAGTCCATCAAACGCCAAGTGCAAAATGCACCTTCATCTGATAGCTCTTCCTGTAAATTATGGTTTTCACGCTTATAGAGGGCTATCCTATTCTTGCATGCCTGTCTAAACTCTAAAATCCAGAAGATTGCATAGATTCTACAACCTGAAAATTGCTGAATACAACACTGCATTACATGTTCCAGTTTCATTATCCCACAAAATTTCTTTACACATAAGATGCCAATCTTATTTTTCAAATTTATAAAATCTTCCAAGAAATAGTACTGAGCATATATCAACCAAAAAACGTTTTCTGTTATACATGACTTCATCTATCAATAGAATATGTAGATAAAGAGGACAAAAATGTATGCTGCAAATCTCGCATTAGGATGCTTTTGGTGGTCAGAAAATTGGATTCAGAGAAGGCAGACAAAAATGTGCTTGCCATGGCTCACCATGGGCGCCATAGCCAATGGCAAAGGCAGCTCTGGAGAGGAAGTTCCTGTCATGGACCTTTAAAACTTGTTCTGCAACAATGGCCTACACATGATCTGTAGCACTGACAAAATGAAGCAACCGTTCAACCTATAATGCCTAACACTAACCCTTTGAGCATTTAAGTAGCCAAATTAAGTATCTGCAGTACATAAAGCATTCACATCACTTGCATCCCCTGCAAGCAGTCTAGATAAGCGCCATATAAGCCTAATTAAGGAGGCATTTAAAAACCAGCAAATCTCATGAGATAACATTATTGTACTTTAAGGGAGATCCCGAGCCATATTTTTATTCTTTCACATCCCTTTGCAACAACATTAGATCATAAACTTAGAAACTATTTCATATTTTGATGTTTATACAGTTCAAAAAATCGTGGCTAACCTGAGCTCTATGCTTGTGCCAAGTTTTATTCTTCCAGCTTTGAAAGTGCGTCTTCGCTTTCTTGAAAGAAGAATACAGTATAATATAACAGCAATCTAACCCTTTGAGCATTTAAGCAGCCAAATTATGTATCTGCAGTACATAAAGCATTCACATCACTTGCATCCCCTGCAAGCAGTCTAGATAAGCGCCATATAAGCCTAATTAAAGAGGCATTTAAAAACCAGCAAATCTCATGAGATAACATTATCCTACTTTAAGGGAGATGCCCAGCCATATTTTTATTCTTTCACATCTCTTTGCAACAATCTTAGATCATAAATTTAGAAATTATTTCATATTTTGATGTTTATACAGTTCAAAAAAACGTGGCTAACCTGAGCTCTATGCTTGTTGCCTGCCTGTGTTCTTGCCGACATTATACCTGCTATAGCAAGCCCAAAGGGAGCTTGGAAGTTGGCATAATCTCTCCATTGTTTACAGTTTGGAATAAACGGAGCTGAGACATTTGCAAAGCCAATATCCAGTGCTGTAGATTCACTGATCTCTATCATAACCTCTCAATGGCAGAGTATTTGTTGAGAGATCTATCACAGCTCTCCCAAGCATGGAATAAACTAACGGCTAGGGTTAGCCAAATGGCTATTTTGTAGCAGTATTGCCAAAAAAAACGGCTAAAGTAAATGGAAAAAATGCCCAAAAAAAAGAAAATTTTAGCCCAATTTTTTTGCCAAGTGAGTTTTTAGGTTGAATTAGCTAAACTAAGATAGAGTGGGCTTGAAAAAAAGGATAGATTAGCCTGAAATTCAACACCAATGTATGTACTAACTTTAAGAAATTTCAAATGGGGTTTATATTTTTCTTTTTCTCTTTTCCACTTTCTTTCTTGTTCGAAGTACAAAGTTGAAGCATTAGAGGAAAAGGAACAATGTAGTCCCTTTTTTTTAGGTTTTTGAATATGTTCATGTATGTTTGTGTCTTGATTTATGTATTTACAATAAATTCACTTTGCAAAAATGCTTGGATTTTTTTAAATTACTATAGCGTGATGGCTAATATTTGCCTTTCCATTTTGTGAAAGTTTAGCCAAAAGCAAGAAATTGTAATGGAGAAAAACCATTTAGTTTAGCCAAGTGTTAGAAACTTCTAGCCCCAATTTGAAGGTAATTTAGCTAAACCTATTTTGGCTACATTAAAATATAGGAGTGGTAATTTATTCCATGCTCCCAAGATGCTAGAATCGAAGGGCAAGATTTAGAAGAAAAAATAAATAGAGCATGGATTTCAAATAATGCCAGGATGGTTTATCTGATAGTGTCGGCCAGTTCGCTTGCAGCAACAGATCATTCTCGAACCGTGAATATCTTCTGCATATTTAAAAGGAGTAAAGAATAGAGTATGGATTCGAAATAATGCTAGAAGGGCTTATTTCATGGTGCCGGCCAGTTCGCTTACAGTCACAGATCATTCTCGAACCATGAATATCTCTTGCAAGATTTAAAGGGCAAGATTTAGACAGAAAAAAAAGAGCATGGATTCGAAATCCTATATTATAGTGCCGGCCAGTTTGCTTGCAGTAACGGATCATTCTCGAACTATGAATATCTCGTGCATATTTTTCAAAGGGTTTTCGCCATAGCCATGCCCTGGATTGGATGCACCCTGGATTCGGCGCACTGTCTGTCATGCGGCTTGGCCATTGGTAAAAAAAAAGTTCATCCATCGAGTGTGGGCCGTCAGATTTGGTCAGATTGATCCTAGCCGCCCGATCTAGGGCACGATGCACAACCGACACACCATAAAACATTATAATATAGGATTAAAATGTAACTTTTAACATCTTACCCGTTATGATTAAATTATTTTGCAGTTCACACCAACCCATGGGAGGGTATAAACCTTGATTTAAGCAAAATAGATGAAATGTATCAGAGCTTAAAAGCTTAATATAAAAGCATAGAGTTCTTTGCTGTTAACACAGAATTCAGAGAAAGTCTGCTTCACTTGGCGGCTCGATCATTGATCCACCACTCCATCAAGAGTGGTGATGAAGAAGGCATCTTTTGTATGCTCAAACATGATATGATCAAGCATTCGGGCCACAAGTGATGGAGTCAAACAAACGCAGGATCCAAGAATCTCTAGCAACCTCCAGAATGTGAAGCTTTTCGTTAAAGTATTTTTTGAGTTTAGGATTGAACGTCCATGTGTCTTTATCACACACAGGAACTGGTCCAGAGTTTTGCAGTCGATCACCTTAGATGTAACCCTTTGAGGTTCAACAATGAGCATGTATATTGTAGATCGATCCACACCATAGGATCGAGGTTCTTGTGAGAAGGTGAGCGATATATATTCGGTCTTTTCTTATTTCTTCTCATTCGACGTTCTTCTCACAACAGTATAGTTAGCATTGGGCAAACCCTCCTCCTGAGCCTTTTTTCTGTTGCCTCTGAGCCTTTTTTCCATTACCTCTTCCTGTTCGGGGGATATCTCTTCTTCAAGTCAAGATGCTCTTGTCCAACTTCAATGCTACTTCCTTCTTCAACTTGGTTTTCGGGATGTTTGTTATGTTAATCGCTTTTGGTAACTTTCTTCTCCCTTCATTTAATTTTCATGTGTTTATCCTGGCGTTCGGATGGGCTCTTGAGTTTGGAGGATTTTGCACGATTTGGTTTGTGAGATGGCAATTATGTTATTGAGTTTCAAATGATCATGGAGAATTGGGTTTGTGAGCACTTAGGATTTATTTTTTATGGTTATAAGCAATCCAACAGGAAAAAGCTTTTCGTGTTGTGCATTCAAAAGTCGTCTTCTTTTTCATGTTTATGCATTTGGATTCGTTTGGCTCGCATGCGGCTTAGCAGATGGCAAATTGAGGGCGTTTTATGATAGGCTTTATTTAAGCCTTGCGGATGGAGATTTGGATTTATAGTAGGACCAATTGGAGGTCAAGATTTACGGTTTTCAGAGTGGATCTTTTCTTTGGGGTTTCGGATTTTTTCAATGGAAAATCAAGAGGCAATATTGCAGTCTAGAATCAGGGTAGCTTTCCTTATTCGGCCTGTCCTCGCTGGAAAATATGCCGGAAAAATTTTTGCCCGGGGCCAAATAAGGAAGGTCTCCCCAGAATCGTATACCAAAAGGCACTTATGATTGCAGCTTGCTCTTCCTTTCTTGGACCCAGCCCAAGTGCTTCTTCTTTCGAAAAAAACGGGACCCGCTAAACAGCAGGTTTTTTCAAATCGAAAAACACACTCGATTCAAGTTTTCTGCTTCCGTCGGCCCCTGCCTCCGTCCCCTGCTTCCATCGGCCCCCGCCGTCCCCTTCTAACCGGCGCCACCAAGATTCCCGGTGGATAAACACCGGAAAAACAAGAAAAGGACAAAATTTCAGGGTCCCGTTTTTTTCGTCGGTGAATTTGTGTGAGCAGGGAAATTTCAGCTTGAATTTTTTCTGGCGGCGTCGGCGGGTCCACTCGGCGGCGACCCCACGTCGGCAAACAAATTCGGGGCTGAAATTTCCCTGCTCACACAAATTACACCTTCCTTAATTTCACCGGGTATTTTTTTCTCTATCACAGGTGTTCCTCTCCCACAGGTATTCTAATCAGTGTTGCATTGGATCTTCGCTCAGGGATATTTTTGCAGAGGCAGCCCCTGCATGTATTTTCCATCCGTTCTGGCAGGGCTATTTCGGATTCTTCTCAATTGAGCGGTTTGAGGCATATTGCTTTTGAGCAATCGGATTGGCTGGGGCCTATTCTTAACCTCTGCACTATTTTTGCATCCATCGGTGGCATCCCCACTTTTAGGGTGCTCACCTTTTTAAAAGGGATTATAAATATTAGATTTGAGTCCTTAAATTACAAGGTTTAAATAGGCCAATTTTTACTCAACAAATTTTGTTGCCTAACATTTTTTGACATTATCCCCGCATGCCCCTATAATATTCATTGTACCTAGGGTAGTTCAAACCCGTTTATTCCTCTTTTTTCTCAGATGCTCTAGCGCCCAATGGCTCGAGTCTTGCTATCCCCATATGGACTTTTGGGCCTTCTTGCACCCGCATTTTCTCCTGTCTATCTATCTTTTGCATTTTATTTTTCCGTTGGCATATCTTTTTCCTTGTTGTGGTTCCGATGCCGTCTCAATTGTTTGCCCGCAATAATATCGTTTTATTTGAGGTTTTCATGTTGTTTCTTCAGGTGGCAAGTTTAAACATGTTTTCATGGCGAAGATTCGATTTTATTCCTAAATCATAAGGTTTTAAATAGATGCTCTTTCAAAGGCTTTTTACTCTTAGGCCTCTTTCATTCTTTCCTATATATTTGTCCTAATGTTTCACACATATTCTTTATCTCCATATTCTCCCAAGCCATTCATTAGTACAAATCGATTATGTACCGAGATTAATCTCAAGAGGTTGTGCAACTAAGCCAGCTAGGGATGGGTAAAGGTTCTCGTATATGGTGATGGCGGCATATTTAGCAATATTGGAGTTCGACAGGGCTGCCCTTTATCTCCTACACTTTTTGGCTTGTACATTGATCAATTGGAAGAATGGCTTGATAATCATGGCGGCGGAGGTCCACATTTGGCACACTATATCATTAGGCAACTTATGTATGCTGATGATGTTTCACTTCTGGCACATACCGCTGCTAGTATGCAGCAACATTTACATGCTCTGCACAGTTTCTGTGAGAACACAGGTCTGCGTGTTAATCTGCAAAAGACCAAGCTTTTGGTAGTTCAATCTTCTCGTCACAATGTTCCCCTATGCACTATGATAGCGAAGTTGAAGTTGTAGATAGCTACAAGTATCTTGGTGTAGAATTGCGTAAGAACACACTCGGGGAGCGATGTATTACCAAGCGGGTGGGCTCTTTGGATGGAAGCACTCTATGCAATGCAAAACAATTGTTTTCCTTTGAGAAATTCATGATTGGCCACGGAAAGCCCACTTGTTTTGGGCTTTGGTAGAGCTGTTTTCTTTGTATGGTTACGAAGTGTGGGGGCACGCCATTAGTGCTAGTGCTTGGGAGAGCTTGGGCGGGTGCAAAAGTCCTTTCTCACTTACAGCCTTGGAGTTAAAAGAGCGGTGCCCTATGCTATTCTTTTACAAAGAGGCGGGTTTTGGCCTCTTCAACATTACGCCATGAAGCGCCATCTCCACTATATCGCAAAGGTGCACCACATGGGCGATGTTAGGTATCTGTTCTTGCACTTGCCATGGTTTGAATCTCCTCGGCGTTTGAAAGCGATGTTGGAAAGAGCATTGCACTACATGGTTTTGCGTTGAACTGTGCAACGCCGCCTTGCACGATGCTTGCCGGTTCGATCACGAGCTTTTGCAACAATATCTTAATGGTCGATTTTTCTCAAAAGATATGGGGCCTTGATTACTTTGGCCCAAGTGGCCGGTCATTATCATGCACACATAAATCCCACTTTGGCACGGGGCCCCAAGCTTATTTGCTTGCTTCATTGTCCAGGAACAAGCTTGTAGCTATTGCATCAATTCGCACGGGGTCCCACAGTCACGGATTGAGGCGGTAGATGGGGCGCCGCGAATTGCCGCGGAGAAGCGAGACTATGTGCTGTTGCCGCCATGGGTTATTGAAGATGAAAGCCATACTCTTCCGAGTTGCCCCTGCTTTTGAGATAGTCGGAATCATTTTTCGACCTTAGCATTCCATTCCACGCTTCCACAACTTCTCGGTAGCACCATCATTGCATGACTTGGCATTATACATACTTGAGGTTCTAGATAAACGTCTGCAATTACTGAGCCCTCAGTAGTCATTATCTAAGCTTGTCTAGTATCATCATTACTGCAAAGGTTTTTCCCTTGAAAACCTTTCGAGGCAGGGGTTTTTTAATCCTAGTAGTAATGATTGTACTAGCCCATTGTATGGGTCCCATGACCTATTGGTCTTCGTGGACGTTAAAAAAACTATTCTATTCTATTCTATTCATTTCAGCACATTGGATATGGCTACAACCTTGATTTACATTATTTTCATGGCATATCGGGTGGTGATACATAGGGAGGATATCAACATAATACTCTTCATTTGGCGAGCTCTTTTAGATGTTATTGTCGATTCGTTCAGTTCTTTGAGCATGTGGTCGCTCTTAGTAATTTCTCATTATGTGCGAGATTCGAAGTGGTGGTTTGGAAGGTATTGCGTACACCTGAGCAGTGGGTTAATTGTCGATGTCGAACATTCCAGACCTAGGCCGATTCCCTCTTATCCTCAACTTCGGCATCCTTTTCTTACTTAACTCGAAGTGACCTCGCCCTTGACCTTGGCTTGGAATGTATTTTGAACCCGATTTTTCCTTTGCCCTTGAGCGGATTTCCTTTGCCACTTTTTCTTTGTAATGTGTTATTGATGTCGAATTGTCCTTTGCTCATGAACCTACATCAAATTTTCCTTTGCCCTTTAATGTATGTTATGGATGTCGGATTGTCCTTTGGCCTTGAACTCACAACGAATTTTCCTTTGTTCCTTAGGTATTGATTTTTTCTCTGCCTTTGAACCCACAGTGAATCTTCTTTTGCCCCTTTTCTCTTTCAATGTGATATTTGATGTTGATTTTTCAATGTCTTTGAAATCATAACACATTTTCATTTGCCATCTAAACTATATTTGTTGGGCAAGCAGTTGATTGTCGTCATTTTTTACATATAAGTTTGGGTTTTCGGAGTCTACGGGAGCAAGATGGATGCTCCAAGTTTTCTGCAGTTCGATGCTCCAATTTTTCAAAAATTTGGTCATTGCTTTTCTCATAGGTTGTGCTACGTTGCTATAGTCTCCTAACATAGGTAAATCACGTGGTCTCTAGGTTCCATTTAAGAAAGTCTCATAGTGCGCAAGTGTTACCTTTGTTTTTTTTCTGTCATAATCCCTTATGTACCGTTCACTCCATTTTTTCATTTATCTTCATATGGTTCCGTAGACTTCTTTTGTGGCATGGAAATTATGTTTTGGGCGTCTTCTTTATTGATCTGCTTTTTCGATAGATACCTTCGCTTTTGAGAGTTCCAGCCGCATCATTCTGTAACCTTAGTCCATCGACCCATCAATATTCCTAGTCAAATTTGGCAAGTTAGGTTTTCCATTATATCCTAGGGGTAATTCTTAGAGGGAGTCCTTCTTTTCGTAGACATTGGAGATTGTTGTTCCGTACTATAGCTTGTTATTATTTTTTCAATTGTCTCAGGCTTCTGCCTCATTACATGTATGTTGGGCATTGATATGCTAAGGCTTGAAGTTGTGGTTTAGAAGGTCAAGTATGTGCATAGACAATGGGTTCTATTGTTATCGGACATTCCGAACTTAGGCTGCTTCTCTTTTAGCCTCGATCTCGTCCTCTATTCTTAAACTTGCCTCGAATTGGTCTCAATCTCGATCTCGACATGGACTGTTTTCTTGCATGTTTGGACATGTCCGCCATCCTGACCAATTGCCCAACTTGGTCCAATCTAGGTTTTACGTGTTTTTTGGGTTGCCCCCAGGGGGCAAACCCTCACTCATGTGAGTTTCTGGCATATTCTAGGTATATGCTAGAATATACCTAGGATATGCCGGTAATTGCTCCAAACCTATTGTTCCCTGTAAACTGGCAGTCAGCCGCATTCTAGATCGCGGGTGTTTGAACCGGCTAACTGGCAAGGCAGGCTGAAGCTCCAATTTTGCATTCCTTACTTATTTCTGTGTGTGCTCTCTAGTTGTGTGGCTCCATCCTCCATAGCCGATGAGTTTCGATGTATATGTAGCTTTTCTCGCTAGAGAATCCCATCTGGTCCGCCAACATGGTTGTTTTCTGGAGGTTAGGCTGTCGGATTCAACGTGCCACCATTACATAACGGTGGTTCAGCCTCATCAAGCTGCAACGGTATACTCTTACTCTCTCAATTTTTCTTTTGCCAGATGAAGCTACATATGTAACCCTTCTAGAAGCATGCACAAAGCTTTCTGCCCTAGCAGAGGAAGGGACTTACATGCCAGGATAGTCTATAGTGGATTGGAATCAAGCATGCTTGTAGCCAATGCTTTATTGGAAGTATAGAAGATGCAAGAAGGGTGTTTCCCGTTATGGCTGTGCCCGCTATTCGCAAATTGGACGACCGCCCAATTTGAGGGTAGTTTATTCTTATGTTGATGATGAACTAGCACCTGAGCCCCCTCCACCTAATTTGAGAGTAGTTTTTCTTCTAGTTGGCTGACAATGTAGCTCCTGGGGGTCCTGCCACCTACTCATAAATTGGGCAACTTAATTTTTTAAATGTGGGAAGTATATGTCGATAAATAATGCTTTCTGACGCTACTTTGTGCACAATTGTTGAACCTTTACCAGGATGGGCCTATGGTGGGCAGGGATTTTTTTGAAGGTTCAAGTCAATGCCATTTCAAAGGAATTCCAGATGGCATGGTCAATATTGGTGTCCAAATGGTGCTTTTTCCTGAAGTACAACATCTTCTATTGCTAACTAGGGATGCAGATACTCTTGGAGAGGCCAAGGATCCGTCGTCCTTTAGAGACAAGAGGATGCACGCGATGCATGCCTGAATGATACACTAACAACTTCAAAGAGAGGGTGTGTGGAAGAAAATACTTGTGCAACGCCTGTAGTGAACAAGAATGCTAGAACACTAAACGGTGATAATAGTGTTGAAGTGCGCTAGCAAGAGGCGGGGGAGGTGGGACTCCATTGACCTGATATATCCTGATCGACAGTGCAATTCCTTCAAGCAGAGGGTTCATCTCTTTCATTGATCCTGAGGATGTCGTATGCCACCAATACCTGGGGATGAAGTTTATAGGTGTGATAGTCATGGAGGGCTATCCGCCCCCTACTAATGTTGACCTACATTGCATGGCTTGACTCTATCATCCTAAGCCTGGTATGCTTGTAAAATAGAACAATGAATATATCTTGGTGAAAGGTGTCAAAGTCTCTAAAATCTTGAGCAGAAGAATCCTCGATGAACTGTTATCTAGCATTGGCAGTCCAGGATAGACCACCAATGAAACCATTCTGAAGTATCGAAAGACATTGTGCTACAGATTGAGATGCTGCGAGAAGTTTTCATAAAGTGAAGTGATCAACGTGAAGAAGAACTTCTATTCCATGGAATCCTCTGATCAGGTCACCTACGGATACGACATGTTTAGGAATAACATGAAAGGCCGCCATGTCCAAAGGCTAGTATTGCATGGCAAAGTTGTGTATGAAAAAGCCTAGTACCTAGATCTTGGGATATCCAAATTATGATATCTGAAATGGAAGGCACAATATCGAGAGTGGCCTCGTAAAGATGAGCATGGGAAACAACGGTATAATGAAACCTTGGGCCTCCGCCTTAGCCTCCCAGGAAATTTTCTCAATGTTTATAAAAGAAAACTGTGAATCCATACCGCACCGAAGTTAGAGGAATGAGGATGATATTCGTGAGAATATTTTGCCTATAATGTTTTTGAAAACTTGCATTCTCGAGGAAGTCAATGCAGAGATTGATGCACTGACAGGAAATAAGGTTTCATACCCTCAAGACATGGAGGCACAGTTTTTGGGATGCCACAATTGCGAGGAAAATACCATTCTCCAAATGTGACACATGTGAAGTTACTCGCATGAAGTTGTTGAAGACCAAAGATGTGGCAGAAAGGAACATACTTCATGAGCAGAGAAACACAGAGTGGAACAAATCTCCTGTCATTCACAGATTTGTCATGGAGGGTGTACTCCTACTGGCATCCACAGAAAGTCGTGTGTATCATTCACAACAAGATGGATCAAGCAAAGACAATGATACCGAAATTACAGCAATCAGTGAAATCGCTATCGAGGTCCAGCGATGGAAACATAACAGGTTGCTCAAAGAACCTAAATATTAATAGTGAAAAGTTGTAAGAGGAAAGAACAAAGCCTTTCTCAAGAACAAATCAGAGTGGGAAGTTTTTAATCTTGATATGCTATGTTCAAATCAGCCCTTGAAGAAGCTCAAATTAGAGTGGGAGGAGTTGAACTCTGATTGATAATTAGCATTATTTTGCATTATGAAGTTATGTGCTCTATGGTTCTATTGTATATTGTTTCACAAATACTAAGTAGACAAATCATGTTTTACAGTTAGGTGTGTAGACTTACTGCGTATTCAATAGTATAATCATCACTGTACAACTCCAATGGTATAATTGTAGACATAGTAGCATGGTCAACTCTATTGTTGGATGCAACTCTTGCAGGAGCTAGAGAAGATAGCTCACATTGAGGGATGCTACGAGGACTTCTGACCACAAGCTAGGCAGTTGCCGACCGACCGTCCAGGTGCAATTGTAGTAGTAGAGCCACTTGCAAGCATCACACCTACTTATATGGGTCCTCGGAAAGACAGACCACTACCAGAATTTAATCTATTAAAAGAGTTGCATAAAGGTATGTTTGTTCTAGCACACCTGGATGATATCTTGTGCTCCACCTGGATGAGGTATACAACTGAAGAGCCTCAGATGGATGATAAGAAGGAGAGCTTTGAGACCATTCAGGTAATTTGGTGGGATCCAGTACCAGTGAGGAACCAAGTATATCCATCTAATTATGTCAATTGCTGGAAGAAAAGATGGAGGCCAACAGCAGCGAATGATCGCATTGACATAGAGACCATCGATTTTGCGTCGGTTCCTTCCAACATTAAGAAGCTTCCTATCACTATCAAGATTCCAGTGCACGTAGCTGAAGCATATTCAACACTTGTTGGGGATGGCAATTAATGTGAGAAAAACCTCAGTGATGTACAAATTCAGAAAATGGTCCAAAAATTCAAGTTTTGTCCATATAAAATGAAATAGTGCAAGCTCATGGGTTGTCAATTTCTGCTGCTCCTACCATGCCATGTGAATGAAAGAACAAACAGTCAGTCAAGAAATGGGCTTCCTCTTTCGACCCTATAGAGGAACATATGACGACCATACGGGTATAATACACATTTGCAAAAGGCTTATGATGGAAATGTGTTTAGAACCAATGACCTTTTGGTTATTGAGTGCACTATCACCATGAACATAGAGTTATGCAAGTGTCATATTTTATATTATACATTAAATGTCATTCATGCACCTATGCTAAGTGGCGTCTTGGATGCCCACCAAGTTGTATGCATTCATCTAGATTAGAAGGCAGTCATACACTATTGGAGTTCATGATTAGGGCAATATATGCAGATATTTTCGAGGTTAACAACACCATTCCAAGGAGGGTGCACATTTGTAGTGCATAAATAACATCATCAAATTTCTTAAGCCATTGATTTTAAAGAAGAGGAAAAATCATGTGGTTGAGGGTATTTTATTGTTTGCATGTTTTTTTAGTGTGTACTACATATTAGGTTTCAATACTAGATTGGGAAAAGCATTCTTGCCAGCCCCCTGACCTGCAGAATCCAGGAGCTGCAGGTCATGGGGCTGGCAAGAATGTCTGACTCCTTCCTGCTCCACTACGTCAAGGTAAGCCAACTTGATTCTTCCAGTTTTCGGCATGCCACTTTTCATTCTAGATAAGAATGATCCTTGAATCTGTAGGAAGCAATTCCCACTTACCTTGACGTAAAGATCACCCCATGCCCGCCGGCTTTATTCGGTCAGATTCCCACCAACGAAAGGCTTCCTTCATTCTAAATCAGTTGCATTATATTTAACATGAGGCAGTGATAGCATTGATACTACATAAAATCTCCATAATATTGAAAAGGCTCAAGACTGGGAAGAGAGATCCATCAAAGCCACCAAAAGTACAAAGGAGGGCCTCATTGCGTGATTATCATGACTGAGAGTCTGCAGAGACATGGCCCTCTTAGCATGCTATCATCAAGCACAGTCATGTTCGTAAAACAAAGTCACCGCCCCTGTCTCATGGCTACCGTGAAGCACAATCAAAGACCTCATGGTGTGACTACGAGACTAAGGTAATTCCCCATTTTGATATTGAACACCTCCGAGATTGTAGTCATTAGATCTCAGGGTAGTTGGAGCAAGTCAAGGAGCAATTATCATGGTTCGAAAATAGGAGAGTTCGGCTCCTAAAAATCCGCCCACTTCTCTTAAATTTCGTTCATCCCAAAAAAATTTCGGCAATTTTTCGGCAAAAAAAAAAAAAAAAAAAAAAAAAAATTGGTAAAATACCCTAAAAAATGCACCCTAACATATATTTTTTTTCCAGTAGCCTCAAATACCAAGCGGCATTTTTATGGGTTAGACGTATTGCTATTTTCGAGCTTTGGCAATTATATGAGCCATGTTAGGGACCATTTCATGCAATTACGCCATTCTATTTTTGGGCTCGAGGTCGTATACCTATACATAATAGATGGTCTCTCGATTTGTGTATTAATGACCATCAATGTGTTATAGACTTCGTTGTCAAGTAAGATGTTGAGTTTAGTTTCTTAGTCTCGCCTAATTGTTGTGAGTCGTAGCTTGATCATATGCTCATTGTATTCAATTACTATTTCAGAAAATAGACACTTTTTGTCTTCAGTTTTTGTGGTGCATTGTCTTGTCTTTTCTCGTTTCTCTTTGTTTTGATTTATCCAAGCCCATGTGCGAGCTGAGAAGTTCATCTTGCCCGACTTCTAGGTTTACACCATGATTTGCCTTGCAAATGGACCAGAACCCGAACCCGAACCCAAACCCAGATACTAACAATATCCATTTATAGAATTGCAAAGTGTATACATGTTGGGGCAAAGGTGGATGCACAAGGACCATGAAAGTAGGCTGGAGCTAGTCCAATAAGGGTATGGGTATTCCACGTTATGCCTTAATTTTTGCCCTGACAAACAGAAATCCCTGAGAAATAGATAAAGCACGAGGTTACTTTTACCATTGTTTCAAACGCCAAGGGTGCTCTTGCTTGTGGATTCCCAAGTGCTTTGAATTTTATAAATCAATTGTTTAGGACATTAACTTATCACCACGTATGCTAGTTGTCACAATATGCAAGATACGGAAATTGTATTTGTGCATCAAAGGAAATATTGTATCATGGACGGCTTTACTCGCAGCAAGCATAGTCATGATAGATAGGCTGTTGCACATATTCTGAATAAATGAAACCTCGTCAAGTGTTCTCTTCGCCTCTAGCTATGCTGGGATTTTGGATGGTGTAATTTCTTTGGTTTTCATGACTGGAGAAGCCTGCATTACAACATTGGAAATACTTGATTGCATAGTTTCAATTGTCGGACGAAACCACCCATTCTGCACGGATCAAGGAAGCATTTTCAAGATGCAACATTCTGTGGAGACAATTTTCTCAAATCAAACGTTCAATGGAGGTGAAGATAATCAAATATCTTGTGGCAAAGAAGCTGCAAGGTCTGTCATATTTGCGTCTGTCAAATACTTATCCAGATAATCAATTTCTTGTTGGTTGTTTTTGCTCCACTTTTCGTGTTAATAGCTTCAAATTCCTAGTGTATGCATAAGGACATGTTAAGATATAAAACGATCGTGAATTCCAACGTAATCTCTTTTAGACTTTACCGAAATGCAAATCCAAAAGTACCTGCTGCTGAGAAAACCACAGCGCGATGCTTAAAAGGATGTATTAGTCTGCAGGAGTATAGTGGGCCCCATTGAACCTTCAGCATAGCTGACATAAGATTAAAGAATCAATTCCAAGTTTCTAAAGCAAGACAATCCACGAGTAAATCTCCTCTATTTGCTAGAAGGAATTTGTTCAAAAAATATCTTCAGGTCATTTATTCGAAGTGATTTTTTTCTTTGCTGAAAATCGCAAAAAATAATGCACTTGCTTTCACCTGTACCATAGTTCCTTAAACTCATATATTGACTCTCGCACTACACCATCTGCCTCAACCAGTTCTACACATTATAAGAGACATGAATATTAACTCTTAAATGTCCTATGATAGGACAATGGCATGAGCTTTACCAGTTATACTAACTGTTTTACATAATTTAATGCAAACTTTGCCACAGAAACAGCCTTCTTGGATTACATGGGGATGATTCATATTTCATTCGTTTCTATTGATCTCTCCCTCTTGTGGATTGGGAATTATAAGGAAGTGCTCCACCCAGAGTTTGATGGATACCTAGGCAACCAGGGAAGAGGAAGTGCGTAACAAGCGACAATGCTTTGGGTGCAATATTATTGGTAGTTATTCAAAGGCAAATTATTTCCATTTTGCAGAAGAGGAAAACACCAGAGAGTTCAACTTACCTATGCAAATGTTACCTGGTGTTTTTGCCACGGAAGGGTGTACTTCTAACAGCATCCTAGACTGTGCCCAGACAGTGGAGCTGCTTAAAACGGTCAAAGGAATTTGCTTTCCTTCCTATGTTTGCAGCCCTCCTATGCACTTTCCTTCCAACAGTCTGCCAACTTAGATAGATCTAATTGCATGGACTTACTCATACAAGTCACTTGGTGAATAGTTGGGCACCTCTTGTGAAAGCTCTGAAGAAACAAGTACAAATCCCATATTCAGACTAGTTTGAAGTTATTAGTCAAATGGACCTATTTCAGCAGCATTTTCCATTACTTCCCAGTAAAAGGCAGGGACTTAGATACATTGAATATCTTATGTTCATGGGGTCCTGACCAGCCTATTTGTGGATGCAGTTCACACCACAAAGCTTTGTTAAGGCAAGATGTCTCCATATTACCCATCCACTCACCCCAATTTTTAGTTGGATTATACCTTGCATTTTTTTGGAAAGAAATCCATAAGTGAACTATAAGTAATCTCATCAGGAACACATCCCCGTTCAACCATTTCCTGGAAGAAAGAATATGCTTCTCCCACTTTCCCTGTCTTACAAAGGCCTGTAATTAAAGAATTATATGTAATCACATCAGGAGTGTACCCACTTTTGGTCATTCTTTTGAACACTGAATAAGCTTCTTCAATTTTAGTTATCTTGCAAAGACCATCAATAAGCACATTATAAACTACAACATCTGGATCACAACCATTCTCAACCATCTCATGGAAGACAGCCTGAGCATCATCAACTCTCTTTGCTTTGCAAAAGCCATCTATCAAAGTACTGTACGTAATAACCGTGGGCATACATCCTCTTTCTGTAATCATGTACTCAAAAAGAGCCTTAGCTTCATCTACTTTATTGGCCTTGCATAGACCATCTATTAAAGAATTATATGTTATATCATCGAGTTTACATCCCATTGTAATCATTTGCTCTAGCAGGTGACATGCACATTCTAGATTACCTGCCTTGCAAAGGCCATCAATCAGTGTAGTGTACGTGACATAGTCAGGAGAACAGCCACTCTGAATCATCTTCTCAATAAGATTATGTGCCTCCTCCAACTTATCTGCCTTACAAAGCCCATCAATCAAAGTATTATAAGTGACAACATTTGGAAAACAACCTTTTTTTGTCATCTCCTCTAACACATCATAGGCTCGTTGTAAATTATTTTCCTTGCAGAGACCATCAATGAATGTGCTGTAGGTCACAACATCAGGTTTGCAACCACACTTTATCATCTGTTGAAGAAGGGCATCAGCCTCATTTATCAGGTTTGCCTTGCATAGACCATTTATAAGAGAGCTATATGTCACAGTATCTGGGTGGCAACCTTCTGCAATCATCTTATGGAGAATAGCACGAGCTGTATCAACATCATTTGCTTTACAAAGCCCATTCACGAGGGCGGTATACGTAAAAACATCAGGATTGCAACCACCCTCAACCATGCGGCCCATGTACTTAAGGGCCTCAGTAACTTTGTTCACCTTACAGAATGCATCAATCAAAGTGTTGTAAGTGACAACATCTGGATTGCACTTGTTTGTAATCATTAAATCTAGAACTGCACAAGCCATTTGGAGTTCATTTACCTTACAATACCCATTAATAATCGAGCTGTAAGTAACTACATCTGGAATGCACCCACGTTCAATCATTTCTTGAAGAACAACTTGAGCTTCAGAAAGTTTGTTGATCTTACAAAGACCATGTATCATAATATTAAAAGTAAAAACATCAGGCTTGCACCTCATCTTCTGAAACAAACAATGAGCTTTATCAACCTGCCCCATTCTACAAAGTGCGCTTATCACAGGGGTATAAGTGTAACCATTTGGATGGCATCCATTTCGAATCATTTTCTCAAATAACCCAAAAGCCTCTTCATACTTACGTGTTCTTACCAGCAACTGAAGGAAGCAATTGTAAGTAAAAGTATTATGAGCAAATCCAGGTTTTGATCCAGCCCATTCAAAAAATGCCAATGCCACACACCAGTCATCTTTTACGCTTTGCAATGCTTTACCAACCAAATACGGCGTGATAATGGTCAAAGGATTTTGGGCAAGAGCTTGCTCCAGCTGTCTTCCTCGCTTGTTCTGCAGAATGCCCACAATTTCTTGAAGAACAGTGGTCGCTTTTGGAGCTGCCGATGCATTACCATGAGATCTGACAAGCAAACCCATGAATTTGGTTACCATATCTCAGAGCTTACGATAATCTGATTCCAAAGCCATGACAGAAGATTGCATCAAGAGTTTTCCTTGTTAGAATGTATTAGGAAACATATATGATGTTTTATTGCCTCCGTAGTCAGCAATACCAAAAGTGAAGGAGAGAGACATTTTCCTCACCTAAGTCCGTCCTAGGCATGTAACCAATACCATGTAACAAACAACCTGGTTGGGGGTTAGATCCTTGTAAATATGTAAAGCTGAGATAATGGCCCTTCCGCTCATAATCAACCTGGAATATGCCATCTGAGGCTAAATCCTAGCTGTCATGATGGAAACCCTAAAACTGGAATACCAACACTACAAAAATACCCCAAAAAAATAAAATAAAATCAAATACATGGTTAACCTTTATCTACTATCCACATCAAAAAGTACAACTCTCTAACAACTACAAGAAATGTTCGCGGCGGCCTTCTTCCAAATCTATTAGGGGGGATTTGTGTCAACTTGGAACCAACGTGAAAACACATCTTCAAGTATATCTCAAGCCATGATGCTAAAACACATCCTCAAGTATATCTCAAGCCATGATGCTTTGCCCTCGTATTGAAGATAATAATGTTATATCAAGGCGCTGAAATAAGGTTCAAATTTTGAGATTCACTTTGCTCGCATTAAGTTAGAAGTGTGTTTAAAAGCAAACATTTAAATAAAACCTCATTAACCAAGAATTGTCACAGAGTGAGGATAAATATAAGACCCACTTGTTTGGGTTAATGACAATCAAATTTTATGTCGGAGATTTTCCCATTGCCTGATTCTACCCGATTCATTCGTTTTTTGGCACCATGTGGGTTGTTGAATCCAGTTTATTTACTTGGTTCCGGTGAAAAATTGGAGCCCCAATTCCGTTTCCTTGATTCCGCATTGGTGCTGTTTTATTTTTTAAGGTGGGTGGGAATGATGGCTTCAATGGCTCACGTTAAGCAGCAACCCTTCTCGGGAAACAGCCCATCTTATTCTAGAGCTGGGTCTTCTTCAAATCTACTTATGTCCAACCATAGCCATAGCCAAATCCTTCCGGTGGCAAATGCAACTTGTTTTATCGACTTCATGATCGATTCGCAAACTTCTGCTCCATTTTTTTCTTTCTGCTGGTTCCAAACTGCTGGATTCTTCCCCATCCAGCTTGGCATCCTTGAAATGCATTTTTTAGCACCAATTCCGACCCAAAGCGCCCAAGAATCCTCCAATCCGGCTACCTCTGCCATTTTGAGCAGCTTTGAGCTTACAGGCGGTGCGGATTGGCGGACAATTCATAGACCCAAGTCTTCATTTCAAAGATTTGGCCCCTGTTTCTTCAAATCCGGTAGCTCAGTTGCTCCGGTTCAACAAACTAAGTTGAGCGGAATATGGAACCCTAGTCCCCGGCTGGCCTAGGGTTGGCGATGGATCCGACAAAGGCGGGCTCTCTTTGCAAGGGATTAACAAGCGCTTTGCAGATTTTTCCTCGAGATCCGGGCTTTGCGGAAAGAGAGGCGAAAGAATGGCTTCTTTTCGGCGAAAATTTTAGCCGGGCAAAACAAAGTAGCGGGGAGATGATGTAGGATTGATCCGGCTTCAAGTGTTGTGCTGCAGATGCGGACACTTGAAAAGATGGATCAACCAGAGCATTGGAAAAAGGATCGCGCAAATGGCGCCGGAGTTTTGTATGCACGGGCAAGCACAGGTCCGGCTATGGCGGACATCGGAATAATGGCCGCAATAAATGCAGTGTATTAATGACCGCAATAAATGCAAAGTGGGTACCGTAGGATCAAAGGGAGAACTTTGATCTTGGCCGTGGAAATTTGATTGGAAGTTGCTAAGAAGATGCGAAAATTGGGGCAATTAGTGCCTCCAATGAGGTGGCAGTTGTCACTTAATTTGCTATATTTTGAATAGTTATTAAGACGTAGGGTTTAGCATTTTTATTTGGCGACGTGGCAGAAATTATTGCGGGGGCACAATTCACATGTGATTTGACCATTTTCTCTCGGCAACAGCTAGCCGCCATAGCCAAGCTTCTATCTAATGCCGCTAGCCGCTTCTGCAGCTTCTATCTAATGCCAGATCTGCATCTTTGGCATTGCGCCTCTGCTCGAAGGCCCGCTCAGCTATGCGTTTCAAGGATCCTATAAGAGCAGCAAAGCATGCATGGCCTCTGTCTATCTTATTCTTTGAATCGATGGAGCTCCCTGTTATATCTCATGTCTGTTGTTTCTTTTCCTCTATTGCAGTACCCTCGGCCAGAAACTCGGGTTTACACAATATGTCAAAGAAATGCCCTTACTATTATGGGTTAGAATTTTTTCATTAGCTTCTGCGGTTTTCCTCCGTCCATTTCAAATCCTTAGCAAAAACACACATAATCATGCCCAAACTCTATCTCTGCTTAGCATTGCTCATGTTTAGCATTGCCCATGGAGTTGCATCTCTAAAAAATGCCTACCAGAAGGGCATATCTCAGTGCCATCCAGATCATTATTCTGAGGCTGGAAAATCGTTGCAGAGGAGATCACGCCCTTTTCTAGTTCCGGCCATGATGATGCTTCTTCTTCTTCCGGTCTAAGCTCGTTTTTCTGACAGCTTTCCTTGATTGGCTATGCCGGAATAGCCACCCTAGGTCACTGCAGCTATGGCAGGGCGTTTATTTTGAACATTTCAATGACTCCATTCGTCTTGCAGATTATTGAGCTAAAAAATCTCATGTTCTCTGGTATGAATGCATTGTTTGGCATTTTGTAATCCGTTTTTTATCCTCTATTTTTTTCTAACTTGCATTTGATTCCTCTATTTTTAACTTGCAACAGGTTATTGGTAGCATCAGCTCGATAATCTTGGAGGTCTGTCTGTGCCTTAGCATTTTATAATGCGAGAAGAATTCAAAGCTCGGATGTCCTCTGTATTTCTAAGAGAAGAGGTCAGTCCGTGTAATTTGAGTGTATGCTTTTATAGAGTCTGTTTATTTTTAAAATGTCAGGTAGTTGATTCATATTGGCACTACATGCAGGTATTGAGAGGGAGAATGCAACTGCCAAGAAGGAGCAAGAGCCTAACCGCCAGCATCGCGGGTCAAACCTCTGAGCCATATCTTCGACGTAATGCCATAAATGCCATAAATCGCCATATCTCCGAGCCATAAATGCCTAAATCGCAATGTGTCATGCCACTGTAATTTTTAAGGAAGAAAGTACAATGCGACTAGAAAATGAAACTGCTTTACTATACCAGTTGCTCCAGTTCAACAAACTAAATTGAACGGAATATGGAGCCCTAGTCCCAGCAGCGGCGGCCTAGGTCTGGCAGTGGATCCGACAAAGGGCGGGCTCTCTTGCAAGGGATTAACAACTGCTTTGCAGATTTTCCCTCAGATCTAGGCTTTGCGGAAAGAGCTGCAAGAATGGCTTCTTTTTCGAGCGAAAATTTTAGCCAGGCAAATCAGGGCGAAAGCAGGAGATGATGTAGGATTGATCCGGCTTCAAGTGTTGTGCTGCAGATGCGGACACTTGAAAAGATGGATCAACCAGAGCATTGGAAAAAGGATCGCGTAAATGGCGCCAGAGTTTTGTATGCACGGGCAAGCACAGGTCCGGCTATGGCGGACGTCGGAATAATGGCCGCAATAAATGCAGTGTATTAATGGCCGCAATAAATGCAAAGTGGGTACCGTAGGATCAAAGGAAGAACTTTGACCTTGGCCGTGGAAATTTGATTGGAAGTTGCTAAGAAGATGCGAAAATTGGGGCAATTAGTGCCTCCGATGAGGTGGCAGTTGTCACTTAATTTGCTATATTTTGAATAATTATTAAGACGTAGGGTTTAGCATTTTTATTTGGCGACGTGGCAGAAATTATTGCGGGGGCACAATTCACATCTGATTTGACCATTTTCTCTCGGCAACAACTAGCCGCCATAGCCAAGCTTCTATCTAATGCCGCTAGCCACTTCTGCAGCTTCTATCTAATGCCGGATCTGCATCTTTGGCATTGCGCCTCTGCTCGAAGGCCCGCTCAGCTATGCGTTTCAAGGATCCTATAAGAGCAGCAAAGCATGCATGGCCTCTGTCTATCTTATTCTTTGAATCGATGGAGCTCCCTGTTATATCTCATGTCTGTTGTTTCTTTTCCTCTATTGCAGTACCCTCGGCCAGAAACTCGGGATTACACAATATGTCAAAGAAATGCCCTTACTATTATAGGTTAGAATTTTTTCATTAGCTTCTGCGGTTTTCCTCCGTCCATTTCAAATCCTTAGCAAAAACACACATAATCATTCCCAAACTCTGTCTCTGCATAGCATTGCCCATGTTTAGCATTGCCCATGGAGTTGCATCTCTAAAAAATGCCTACCATAAGGGCATATCTTAGTGCCATCCAGATCATTATTCTGAGGCTGGAAAATCGTTGCAGAGGAGATCACGCCCTTTTCTAGTTCCGGCCATGATGATGCTTCTTCTTCTTCCGGTCTAAGCTCGTTTTTCTGACAGCTTTCCTTGATTGGCTATGCCGGAATAGCCACCCTAGGTCACTGCAGCTATGGCAGGGCGTTTATTTTGAACATTTCAATGACTCCATTCGTCTTGCAGATTATTGAGCTAAAAAATCTCATGTTCTCTGGTATGAATGCATTGTTTGGCATTTTGTAATCCGTTTTTTATCCTCTATTTTTTCTAACTTGCATTTGATTCCTCTATTTTTTAACTTGCAACAGGTTATTGGTAACATCAGCTCGATAATCTTGGAGGTCTGTCTGTGCCTTAGCATTTTATAATGCGAGAAGAATTCAAAGCTCGGATGTCCTCTGTATTTCTAAGAGAAGAGGTCAGTCCGTATAATTTGAGCGTATGCTTTTATTATAGAGTCTGTTTATTTTTAAAATGTCAGGTACCTGATTCATATTGGCACTATAGGCAGGTATTGAGAGGGAGAATGCAACTGCCAAGAAGGAGCACTAGCCTAACCGCCAGCATCGCGGGTGAAACCTCCGAGCCATATCTCCTCGACATAATGCCATAAATGCCATAAATCGCTATATCTCCGAGCCATAAATGCCATAAATGCCTAAATCGCAACGTGTCATGCCACTGTAATTTTTAAGGAAGAAAGTACAATGCGAATAGAAAATGAAACTACTTTACTATAGGAAGGAAAATTGTTTCCATTTCAAGCAATACAAATACATTAGCACCACACTTTAAATTAGTACATAATACAATACAAGAAACTTATCGCGGCGGCCTTGGGTTTTAAGGAAGAAAGTATAATGCGAATAGAAAATGAAACTGCTTTACTATAGGAAGGAAAATTGTTTCCATTTCAAGCAATACAAATACATTAGCACCACACTTTAAATTAGTACATAATACAATACAAGAAACTTATCCCGGCGGCCTTGGGTTTTTAAGGAAGAAAGTACAATGCGAATAGAAAATGAAACTGCTTTACTATAGGAAGGAAAATTGTTTCCATTTCAAGCAATACAAATACATTAGCACCACACTTTAAATTAGTACATAATACAATACAAGAAACTTATCGCGGCGGCCCAAGGCCGCCGCGAACGTTTCTCTTCTTCAACTTCTCCCTTTAAGATTGGTTGAGCAGCATGCTGCAATCCAAAATATTTTCCATTTGTTCCCAGCGTTTGGAATGAGTCTATTCTCTAATATGTCTAGTTTAAGGTGAAACTTCATCTCCTACATGTTGCAGTGAAAAATATCTACCGTTGGTAGACAATTGGAAGCTACATGCTACATTACGTTCGTATTGGCCAGTCTATTCTCTAATATGTCTAGTTTAAGGTGAAACTTCTTGGTAGACAATTAGAAGCTACATGCTACATTACGTTCGTATTGGCCAATCTATTCTCTAATATGTCTAGTTTAAGGTGAAACTTCATCTCCTACATGTTGCAGTGAAAAATATCTACCGTTGGTAGACAATTGGGAGCTACATGCTACATTACGTTCGTATTGGCCAGTCCCATCCACGAGTCCGCAATGCAAGCATCTAATCCATCTTGTGGATTCTTCAACGTCCGCCTCCATGGAAAGCAAAATCGTCTGAAACTCTAAGGGTCTGGTCACATGAAGCTGTTGACAGGGATTATTTCCCGTTGACGGAACCCTATCGTTTTGTGCAGGGTCACATGAAGCTGTTGACAGGATATGAACCAGAGAGCCGTCCTCCTCCTTTCACGCAGCAAGAGAGTTCAAAATCTATGGTGATAGATGGAGAATAGAAGTCACTTGTTGAAATCAAACGGGTCCTGGTCAACAGGAACCCATTCAACCGAGGGCAGAAGCCCGGGGAAGCAATCCCTGTCAATAGGGCTCCGTTCCTATCAGTTGGCTGCATGTGACCCTTCCCGTTTAGATGATTGACAGGGATTCTTCCCCGTCAACACCTTCATGTGACCAGCCTCTAAGCAACTACGGCCATGGTGAAACATGCATTGTGAGCATCTAGCTTTGGCTTTTTTACGCATGCCACGTAAGCAGGTGGGCGGACGACACCTGGCAGATCCAGTGGTGATAGTTTTTGGAGCTCTAGAGCAAAGGTTCTGTCCGTTTCTATCTGTTTAATTCAATCCAATTCTGCCTGCTGTAGAGAAATGGCAAATTTGCGCATTTCTTCCTTCTCTTTGGCAACTAGTCCGATTTTGTGCGTCTCCTTTTGGGGTCTTTCTCCAAGCAGATCCAGGAAAATTTTGCTCACCTTTGTTGCCGCCATTATTTTTTCGATTAGTCTTCTTCTTAACGGAAGTGAGAATCTTACCTGGGTCTTGCTCTGATGTAACGGCCACTCTGGATTTGAAGGCAAGCTTTTGGAAGAACTTGCTATTCTGGCACCGTCTGTCATAGCCAAATCCGCCCGTCAACTCTGCTATTCTGGCACCATAGCCAAATCTATCTGTTTTATGGGCGCTCTGCTACTACGGCATCCCCAAATTCCTCTGTTTTTGTGGGCACTAGTCTGATCAATCTCTACTATTCTCTGCCAGCTCCAGTTTTGGATTGACAAATGCCTCTATTTTAGTCGGATTAAGCTGTACTTTTGGGTAGTTTTTCGGATTAATCTCTTCTATTCTATCACAGACGAGTTTCTCTGTTTTGGGTCTTTGTGGGGGATTAATGCCACTTCTGGGCGATAAATTTCTCTGTTTTTGGGACGAATCTTGTTGGCGGATTATATGGCGATAAAAACACTCTGTATTTGGGGATTAAAACCATTGTAAATGCTATTCTGGCACTACCAACTGCTCTGATTCATGAGTTGGGCGGCTTTAAATTTTCTGTTTGTGTTGGGGCTGTTGCTGTAACAAAAGCATATTTTTTAACAACCTGCAGCAGAGACAATCATAGATGCACCGGAGGCATAACTCTGCTCGCTTGCTGCTTTGTTTCCACGCCTAGTCCCGATTTGTTGGTTAGTTGCCCGCCTACATCGACCTTTGATTTGCATTGGCATTTGTTGTGTATTAAACCTACCCCGTTTTCTTGCCCCCTATTTTTGAATTTTCTGACGGATTCTGTTCTTCCTTCCAGACCATTCACACTTCTTCTTTGGTTTCTATTCTACACCGGTTCAGAAAAAGCTTGAAACGGCCCGGCGAAAATAATTCGTCCCTGTGTTGCCCTCATACCTACCGGATTTCTTCCGAGCTTTCCAAGCTCTTGCTCGCGCCTACTACGGTGGCTATGGTGGGTAGAAAATAAAAAAAAGAGCACCTAATATGCACATCAGCTCAGCATCGAAGGAAAAAAACTAAGCCCACAAACCCAAATGTTTATTTTCCTCTTCGTATCAGCTACTCCAGTTTGAAGAACGATCTGGTGGGGATTTAACAGAGCACTGTTGATAATATTTTCACATTTATTGGTTGGTCTAGCTTAGCTTTCAGCTGGAAGAATTGAGCAAGGGTAGTCATGTGGCTGTGGCTCCTCCTCAATAAATATTAAGTAGGAAAATACAAAAAATATTCCTCAATAATATTTTTCGACACTTGGCGTGCATGCACTGGAGCATCAAAGAATCTCGAAGAATAGAATCAAAGTGTATGCATTATATATGGTTTGACAATAGCAATAGTACTTGAAATCAATAAATAGCTAGCATCTTATTTACTCCAACAGCATGAACTCAAATAAGCTCCTTGGGAATCGAACAAGTATTGCCAGCGAGCTTCAAAATTGAAATCATACTTGGCATCTTTGCTCGATGGGCAACCGAGAGGATCCAACTACTCCAAAGCAGTGAACCAATTCTTGCAATCCATCCCAAAGGAAAAATGGCAGAAATGTATAGAAAAGCAGCTGTGTTTCAGATGTTTCCAATTGGGATATTGGATGCACACTTGCCCATTCGTGATGAATGCGGCACTAGCAGAGCTAGGAGGATGAGAGACACCCCCAGAAGATGACAACGAAGAAGCTCGCGACTACATCTAGGGTGAGTGCCATATCCATGCAGCCATTGACACTGAGAATGTCGAGAGTCGGTACCAAGTCATTTCGACAATATGGAAAGTAAAAACAAGATCCTTCATAGTACTGATAGACATGGGAAGCACTCATAATTTTGCCTCCCCAAGAATGGTAGAACTGTTGACGTTGAAAGCCCTAAAGTCAAAGCCTAGGCCAGTAGTGTTGCCAAGTGGAGCAATCAGGCACACAACAAGGGAAAAGAATCAATTTTAATATCGACTAGCAGGTATTAATATCGAAATGGAAGCAAAGGTCATGAACATTGGGGGATATGACCTAATCATAGGCATGGAATATCTTCGCCCAGCTAACGCCATAATTGATTATGGGAAGCAAAAAGTGATACTAACAACAACCAATGGCAAGACAATGGAAATAACAGGTAAGGAAGTCACTTCAATCATGCAATGCATGTCTAGTAAGAAATTACTTAAGAGCATAAAGAACGAGCAAATAGCCTACATCTTTAAGCTTGAAATTAAAGAACCAAACACAGAGGAGGAAAGGAGGACAAAACATTGAGCAAGTTGCCTAAGCAGGTGGCAATTCCATGATCTTTGACGAGATCAAGGAACTTTCTCCTCACAAGGGAATCGAGTATGAAATAGTACGTGAATCTGGTGCCAAACACACAAGCAAGGCGCCCTATAGAATGACAGCTCAAGTGTTGGCTAAATTAAAGAAGCAGGTGCAAGAGCTGTTCCACCTAGGATTTATAAGACATGTCTCCCCATTCGGGGCACCCATCCAATTCATCAAGAAGAAAGATGGAAGCTTGAGGATGTGCATTGACTATCGTCAATCAAATAAGCACACTATAAGAAATAAGTACGCCTTATCGAGATCAGATGATTTGATGGATTGGCTCCAAGGTAAAGTCTTCTCTAAAATAGAATTGAGATTGGGTTATTATCAGATCAGGATTAAGGAGGAAGACATTCACAAAACCGCCTTCAGAATAATATATAGCCACTATGAATTCACATTGATGCCATTTTGACTGTCCAATGCCCCAGCAACCTTCATGAGGCTCATGAACGACATCTTTCATAAGTTCTAGACACATTTGTCATCGTTTTCTTTTATGACATCTTAGCGTACAACAAGTTCCTAGAGGAACATGTGCAACAATTAAGGAAGGTATTTGAGAAGCTGAGGAGGCATCAACTCTACGCGAAGCTGTCCAAATGTCACTTCGCTATTGTACGGGTAGAGTATTCGGGACGCATATCCGAAGAGGCCATCTCTACTGACCCTGCAAAAATTCAGGCGGTAATTAAATAGTCACCATTAAAGAACATTCATGAGGTGAGAAGCTTTTTGGGCTTAGCAGGATACTATAAGAAATTTATGAAGAACTTTACCAATATAGCAGCCCCATTGACGGACCTCACCAAAGCAGAAATGGTAAAAGACTGGGTGGATCATTGGCACAAGAAAGCGCAAGCAAAATTTGAAAAGTTGAAGGAAGCATTGACAACCGCCCCAGTCTTAAAACTGCCAGCTCCAGACAAAGATAAGTAGGTTGCAACTGATGCTAGCGAAATTGCAACAGGATCAGTCCTAATGCAGGAAGAAAGGGTCGTGGTGTATGACTTTAGGAAGATGAATGACGCTGAGACGCGCTACCCGACCCATGATCAGGAACTGCTAGCAGTTGTGAGAGCGCTAAAGATTTGGAGACATTACTTGTTGGGAAGGAATTTCCAGCTTGAAACTGACTATTAAAGTACCCAATACGTCTTCACCTAATCACATCTTAATCTAAGGCAGAGGAGATGGATGGAGTTCTGGAAGAGTACGAGTTCGATATAGTGTACAAAGCAGGGAAGCTTAACGAGGTTGCGAACACTCTCTCAAGGCACCCCTTAACAACAAGAGTCCATTGCAATGCCATATCAACACTCACCAGTGAATTTGGCAGGAAGATAGAAGAAACATTGCCAACCGATAAAGACTTCAAGGAAGTGTGAGCAAGCCTTTTAAAAGAGGCAAGAACAGACAAAGAAAGGGAGACCTTCAAACACTTCAAGAAAGAAGGTAACCTCCTGTACCATAAGAATAAATTGTGCATGCCAGAATCATCCAGAGTTAGAAAGTTGATTCTCCACGATACCTAAAAGCCGGCCATACAGGGTTCATGAAAACCTTACTGGAAATGACCAATGAACAACTAGAGATTGTTCCGAAAGTCCTTCTTGACGGATCTTACAAGAAAACAAGAAGGTCACAATTTCTCCAATACCTGGTCAAGTGGAGCCACTTACATGTGGAAGACGCGACGTGGGTACTACAATCAGATCTCAAGAAGCAGTACCCGCAATTGATAAAGCAATGCAAAGGACAGCTCATCACTGAAATAGTCGACACCGAACCGATAGGTGAATGGAAGGTAGATTAAAGTCTGCTCTCCGATGAGGCGGAAGTAGACAAGTATAAGAGATAAGAGATCATATAGGATTATGCATGATAGGAAAACACCTCTAGTCTATGGCTATTACGAGGAAGAAGCCATCCTCCACGTCAAGGGTGACGAAAGGTGTAGGCATTAGAAATCATATTAGGCATGATAGGACGCTTGTCTCCAGCCACGATGGAAGAAGCATCCTCTTTCTACGCCGGGACATAATGCTTGCATTCAGTTAGCTAATTGATTGCAATTAAATGGGTGGATCCCTAATAACCATCTTTACATAAAATCTTGATCCTGGGCTATAGCTGTGCTTCTTTGCTTCATCCTTTGGCAGTGGAAGTGATGGGGTTTTGATCTAAATGCTAAACCCCTAGAATATGACTCTAAACTTAAGTTTCTACACTATACATGCGAGCATCCGAGATATATAATAGATATATACACACTTACATTGGGATTTTGATTCATCCATTTTTTCAAATTACATAAGAGGATATACTTAAATGTTTATGCTCCTTTAGGTTTTTTCTTCCGCCTATCACGTTTGATTCTTCTTACTCGCAGTGTATTCTGGTTGATTCTGAGATTCCTTGAGATGCTGCTACTATAATTGATCTTCCTCTGATCTAATCCCTTCATCCCAAGTTGTGAAGGATGTTCCTCAATGTGAACTCATGAGTAGAAATTCCTCCTCCTTAATGTGTTTATCTATTGTGTGGAATGCGGTGACCGCTCAACATCCTTACATGCGGTGTGCATTTGCAAGGTTGAAGATTTGCAGTGCCATTGATCTTTTAAGTAGAATCACCTGGTTGATGTAGCCGGCCAGTCTTGCATGCATTCGAGGCTCTGAGATGGCAACCAGCAGGAAGACAGTGTCATTTCTCTGCAGGTTGAATTTCTGAGCGCGGCTCCTATTGCTTGGACTTTGCTTCGTTGCGAGATGCTTCCCCTGTGCTTAGAAGTGTATCGTCCCTATTGCACCTACCATAGTTCCTTACTTTGAGTGATTTGTACTTGCTGGCTGGGTCATCTCCTCTGTCCTTTGGGTCCGGTCCGCTGAAGTGTCGCAACATTACTTGGATGAAGCAGTAAAGTTGTCCTTCCTTTTGTTTCCAGGTGTCTCTGTATTTGAAATTTTTGTTCAAATAAACTACCTTCCTCCTTGATTTTGCCCCTGATGCTGATATAGGCCCTTCAAGTCCGAGATGTTCCTCCCCTGATATGTGTCTTCTCTCCATCATGATTTCCTATTTTTTTGGAACCGATGAAGTCATGAAAGTTTTTCTACTAGTGCAAGGGAGCTGGAAGCTTGTCCTGGTCAGCTTGGGTGCTTTGTAGTTATCTAGCTTGGTTGTTCCTTTTGTTGATATTGCATGACATCCCCTTGAGCTGATAGGCTGCAAGATCATAGTGGTCCTTCTTCCGGTTTCTATGCGCTCTTATGTCGCGATAAATTCTCCTCTCTACTGAAGATTATGCTCTCGGACTCTAGGTCTTGATGTTAATGCAGGCTTCCCCATCTGACATAACCCTGCACCTGTATGTTTCTACCTTGCATTCTTCCTTTTTGAAACTCGTGCGTTGAGTCGATAAAGGGATCGAGATCCTCTTTTCGATGTGAGCTGTTGGATGTGGTAGCCGGGCGCTTGACAGTCCAAAAGATTCTTGATGCCATTGATTACCCAATATTCTTCCCATTCGATGAAGATTGATGATAGATCGGTGGTGTGATGTGCTACTCGTTTTGTTGGTAGAGGTGTTTGTCATTGTGCTTCCCTTTCAGTCTGCCTTTTCAGTCTTCTCTCTTTGTCTGTTAGTACGTCACCATGGGTCTTCAATGTCTTCAAGAAGTTGTGCCTCTTTCTCTTATGTGGGTCTGGCATCATACTCTGAAAGCAAACGCTCCTATACCCTAGAGTTTAAGGATCAGGTCAATGGCTGGTTGAAAGGCTCATCTACAACATTCTGGGCTCTTTAAGCGAGGGATATTGATCAGGCAGTATTAATAGAGACATATCTATAGCCTTCAAGTCTATGGACATTAGGACAATGGGTCGGGCATGAACTGAGATTTGTTTTACCAAGCCTTCATGATGTTTGGGACATACTCTAAGATCCTAGCAAAGGTTGGTATTTTGGGGGGAGGGGAGGGAGGGGGGAGGGATGGGGAAAGAAGGGAAGGGGGGTCCAACATTGTATACGTGGAGTGACTTGGGCAGCTCTAGATTCTAGCTCCTTTCTAGATATCCTAGCAATAGGGACTGTCAATGTTTCAGCTAAATCAAATCAATAAAGAGGGAAAATCCTATCCAAGACTCAGACTCATGGGGATCGACTGCCGGCTTGGGGTCTCCAGAAGTCAATGTAGACAAAATTCATGGCAAATGCATTCGGCTGGCATAAGAACATAATTGTTGGGTAGTCCCCTCCATCCGTCCCTCCTGTGCATACTTTGCAGATAGGTTGAAAAGTATTGGGGATGTGACCGTAGCCTACCGGGTGCATAGTCAGAGGGACTACTCCTAGGTTGCATCTACCCAGTCCCTATGAGGCAGAAGATCTATGCCAACTACAAGCGAGCTAGAGAGCCACTGCTTGTCTCCGACTTGAACCCCACTGAGGTGATACATCACCTAGGAGATGTCGAGCCCATACCTTGCCTACACTCAGTGGCCTCGGCCGAAGCTACACACCAGAGGGATCAACTGTAGCTAGACAAGCCTTCCTTATCAGCCGGTCTAATCCCGCTACGCACAGCCAGTGGGCTCCTATGCATAGGCCGCATTTATTGGGTACTAATGAGGCAATCTAGGAACATCATCTAGGAACAAAGTAAAGATCTAATCTATCTACTCTAATCATACATGGTTAGGTTCATTAGTTACAGTCTACAATTTTCTTGAGTTGATTTATGTTTCCAAACAAATGGCTGCTAGATTCTATATAATACAATCACAGATTTTAATTACAAATAGGCAGTTCTTACATGGTTGACAGAACTCTGTGTGAACTTTTCACACCATTGTATTTGAGTTCATGGGCCAGATCCTGGCTCTTGAAAGTAGGTGATGAGAGTAGGTTAAAAGGTGAAGCTTTTGATTCATCACTGGGAAGGTTAGCCAGAGATAGGTATGAACCCAAAGAAGCAGGTTGTGGCCTTCTAGTTTATTCATTTCCAAACGCAAGGTTGAAACCTTCCAAATCAATTGTTGACTGCCTTTCTGCAGTGATGTCTATAGCAAGTGTGATTTGTCTTGAGATTTTCACAGGGAGGAAGCCCAAAGGCAGGATACAGAAGCCTATTCTACCCAAACACATTCCAAAGAAGCTTGGAAGTTTGATAAGCTCCTGCATAATGCCGGATGACGAGAATCGTCCTAGCTTTGAGGATATTTGTGAGTTGGATATTTGTGAATTGGAATTGTCCTAACCAAGACAATGGAGTTGAAACTCACAATCACCATACCTGGGCTGCGAGGAATAAGGATCGGGATCATCCCAAATGTAAGTGTCATAGGTTTTCATCATCAAAATAAGTGGATTTAATTTTTTTTGTTCATATTTTAGAAATTAATTCCTTTTGTCTAGCCCTGTAATTTCAGAAGTATCAGACTTTCATGGGGTTGCAAAGCCATTCTTACCTGTAGCAAAAGCTTTTCCGTCACATATCCCTGATGTATCCCATCCTCATCGCTGAATTTTATGTCAAATTTGAGCACCCGAGCAGTAGCAGATGTCCAAGTTAGGCTGCCATCCGAAATGCCTTGGAAGGCTAGTTTTAAAAGGTAACAGGTGGATGGGCCAATACCTCCCCAAGAATCGGGATGAGGAAAATGACTACCCTCAATTTTTTGGCAGCAAATCATGGTTATGGCATTCTCAGAGCAGAGAACGGGCAGACTTGGGGTAGAACAGCGTTCTGCACGGCGTTCTTGCCAACAAAGGAGAAAAGAACTTTTGACAAAAGC
Source organism: Isoetes taiwanensis (assembly GCA_021234155.1). Taxonomy (NCBI): domain Eukaryota; kingdom Viridiplantae; phylum Streptophyta; class Lycopodiopsida; order Isoetales; family Isoetaceae; genus Isoetes; species Isoetes taiwanensis. The sequence goes on from JAJEKV010000002.1 coordinate 42,358,853, forward strand.
ACGTCACTTTGGCACGGCTTCTGCCTTGGCACGCTGTTCTGCCATTCCAATGGCATAGAACGACATTCTGTGCCAACTATGGTCTTATGGGCCATATGGCTTATATATGGCGATATAGAATATATTCACATGATGGCCCTTCCTCGATATAGCCCAGAACCTCAATGGCATTTGTCCCTTTGTATCAGTCCCTTCTTTTCAGTGGTCACCATGGTTTCATCCACCATGAAGTCCAAAGGAAAAAAGACTTGACTAGAGGTCCAGATGTCAGAGACTCTATAGATCCAAATCGAGGTTAATGGAACCTCACTTCAAATTGAGATAATGGAACCTTCATGACGTAACTCATCTTGCAACTATCACTATGTACTGCAACTCCCAGCATATGTTCCAGTGGTTGTTTGTTTTGTACTTGTTTGGCTCGTAGTTTCACTTCTAAGGAGCACGCAGAGAGATACAACACATAGTGATAGCCGGAAGGTGGTCACTTCGTTTGCGTCTAATCACACGCTGAGTAGTTCGTTGGGGTAGATTTCGGAACTATTTACTTCGCTTCTCCCTCTAAGGCAATGTTTTGATTCAAACCTATAAATTAATACACAACTCGATGTTAAAAGGAATCGGTCACACTTCTTAATGGTCAAACAAGTCCTCGTCAACATCATGTGAGTTCATATGCATTTCAGGAAAAAATATCAAAAAAAAAATAAAATAAAAATCTAGACTATTGGAAGTTTACGAACAAAGGAAAATCTTTCTCCACCTCCATCTTTGGATCAGGGTTCACCCAATCACCCTACGGCCCTGGAGGCAGAGGTAAGTATTGGTTAATATCTGGAACCTCTTCTCCTTCGCACGGGTCCTCCACACCCCTCCAAAGATCCATTTTGCATGCACATGTTCCATATTGAAAACTGCCAGTTTTAGGCCCTTTTTCTACGGCAGGCATAAAATATGACTGTCGCAATGCAATAAGACAACATATAAGACTCCATGTCATGTCATGTCTCAGATAAAAACCTTTCCCACCACTACAAGAGAATGAACGTTTTTTGTCAGAAAAATCGTCAGATGGTCTTCATATAACAAGCAACTGTCCAGAGCCTACTGGCTGACGATTTACCTGACGAATATTATCTGACGATTACGTGTCAGAAAAATCGTGAGGAAAGTCATCGTTTTTTCTGACGATAAGTGTCATAAAAATCGTCAGAAAAGTCGTCGTTTTTTCTGATGATAGGTGTCAGAAAAAGCGTCAGAATTATCGTCAGGAAAAGCGTCAGAGTTAGTGTCAAAAAAATCATCAGCAAAAGCGTCTAAGTAGCGTCGCAAAAATCGTCAGAGAATGCATCAGAATATTCATCAGCATTTGCATCAGGTATTTCGTCATTTTAATCGTCAATGTTATCGTTAGGACATTCATCAAAAAAAACGTCATTTTTTCTGTCAGGGTAATGGTCAGAAAGCTCATCACCATAATCATCAAGAAACATTTTATTGTTGCTCCTCCTGTTGCTGTTGAGATGGGTGCCTAAGCAATTAAAGATAATTGAACTATATTTGCAATTAGGAAGTGCACTAAATTGGGAGCTTTAAAGCTACAGTGAAACATTCATTGCAATGGACCAAATCCTGATAGAAAGAATAGGCATTTTATTGATACGATAAAACTATTGGAATAATGTACAGGATGCAGCTGAGATGCTCTTATATATATTGTATAAATATGTACACCATTATCTCTCTGACAAACTGGACTTGGGATGCCAAGAAATCTCTGGCTTGCTCCTTTTTTCTTAAAAGTTGGAGACCTGTGAAAATCTGCATGTGTGTAAAAGTTTCCCAACCTGTGACGTCCCCTACTCGTATACGGTGCACTCACCGTATACAAACAGGAGTTCATCCCCCATACCAGCTCCATGCTGATACAGGGCCCTCCACATATCACTGCACCCGTGATGAGTCCCAGTGGGAAGAGTGAAGGGGTCATTTTACCCCGTCTCCCTCAGGGTGTACCTAGCTGCGGAAGCGTAAACATACATGTCAGTGCATAACATCATCACATATCCACCTCGAAGGGTGGCACATCAACATCTGCATAGACAAAGATCAGCACAATACATATGGGTTCCTACCCAAGGCTCAGACTCCAGGGGATGACTGACGGCTTGGGTCTCCAGAGTTCATTGCAGACAGAATCATGACAATGGATTTGGCTGGCAAGAGAACATGGCATAGGGTTGTCCACTCCATCCGCCCCTCCTGTGTACACTTTGTAGATTAGGTTGAAGAGTGTTGGGACCTGACTGTAGCCCGCCGGATGCATAGCCAAAGGGGCTATTCCTGGGTTGCATCTCCCCAGTTCCGATGGGGCAGGTAGGGATCACTCCCATTCATCTCCCATTTCGCCTACATTTCCAGCAGATATGTCTATACCACTAGAGATTAGTGATGAGGAAATGTCCCCTGAACTTGAGCCTATTGAGGTACTTGAGCAAAATGCTTTGATTCCTTCAACAGACAAGAAAAGCTCCATCTTGGCTTCAAGACTATGCATTTGCTATAGAGGAGTTTATCTCTGAACCTCAAAGCTTCAAGGAAGCTATGGAAAGCTTACAGTCTGAAAAATGGCTTAAAGCCATGAATGATGAACTGAACTCGATTGCCCAAGTAGAAACTTGGACATTGATTTCTAGACCTACAGATAAAACTTCTGCTACCATATGCTTGTCTCAGTCTCTCAGACATTATCCTATTCATCGACTTGATGTTATTAATGCATTTTTGCATGGAGGATTACATGAGGAAGTGTATATTGAACAGCCTGATGGATTTGTACAAGGAGAAGGACTAGTCTGCAAATTCCATAAAGCATTAAGGTCTAAGGCAAGCTCCAAGAACCTGGTATTTCAAACTGAATCACAGTCTTTTGAGCTTAAATTTTCAAGTTAGTACTGCAGATCCAAGCCTATACTTTAGACTTGCTCCAGATCCTATCTATATTCTGTGCCATATTGATCATCTTGTCATCATTGCTGCAAATGAATCTGACCTCAATGGTTTAAAACATCAGTTGCACATGCATTTTAGAATGTGAGATCTAGGTCTCATTCACCACTTTCTTGGCCTGCAAATTCTATATAACCGTGATATAGGATCACTGCACATGCATCAAGAAGAATATCTTACTGATCTACTTCATAGACTATGCCTTTTATGTTGCAATGCTATTTCTACACTTCATGAATTTGGGTCATTTCTGTCTCCTAATGATCCTGATTGCTCTTCTCACTTTGCCTATCTTCGAGAACATTACAGAAGCATCATTGGACCCTTGAATTTTGCAGCTGTCTCAACTCGACTAGACCTAGCTCTGTCTGTCTCTTAGTCAATTCTGCCTTGATCCCAAGAACCCACATTGTGCAGCTCTAAAAAGGTGTTTGAGATACATATCAGAAAGCTTGAAGCTTGGAATCAATTATAATGCAACAGGGATCTCAGTAGTATTGGGATACTCTCTGATTGGGGAGGTTCAGCAGACAGGAAATCTACCACTTGTTATGCATTCTTACTAGCAGATGAAGTGATCAGTTGGAATAGTATGAAGCAGCATTGTGTGGCTCAATCAACCACCGAAGCAGAGTACTATGCAATTGCAAGTGCTTTCAATGAAGGAATCTGGTTGCAACAACTTCTTATAGAAGCACTGATACAAACTGATCAAGGTATGGTCCTCAAGATAGATAATCAAAGTGCCATTCAGATTGCTCATGATCATGTTTTTCACAAAAGAATGAAGCATGTTGATATCAAGGTTCACTTCATCAGAAATATTCTGGCCAAGGGCTTATCGAAAATAGAATATTGTCCAAGTACAGATATGGTTGCTGACATTATGACAAAAGCACTGGGCTTTCCAAAGTTTTCAAAGGTTGTGCAAGCTCTTGGTCTGCACGTCTACACATGATCCACTCAAGTGAACGTTTTTGCTATTATGTTTTGAAGTTATTCTTATTTTTAAAGCTGCTTAATTTTAAAGTGGGATGTTAAGACTATTGCTAAAATTAAGCAGTCTATTATTGAAAAACTGCTTGGAGATGAAGTTAAGACATGATCTTGCCTTAATTTGTGGTAGTTGATGTATCTAAACTGAACTAGAAGTTGAATCAAACACGGTTTTCAATGCTCAAGCAATATTTGTGTCGTCTATTTTATTTGATCTTGTTTCAACTTGAAGTATTTCTTGTTTGATTATTGAATTACAATCTGTTTAGTTTGAACAATAGGTTTAGTCTTTTTTACCGCAGTTGCCATCCTTGCTTGGTTTCCCTTTGTATCTGAGTTTCAAACGTGCCTACTATTTAATCAAGCATTTAGTAGAGGATTGCAAATATCCAGGATTCTTGCTGGAAGAAAGAAAAAGATGTACAAGGACTACAGCGGCTGTGTTCGGGAAGTATTATCTTATACTATATGCATCTTTTTTCTAGCGCCAGAGTTCAAAGGAATGTAACGTTGATTATCAGCAGGAAACCCTTGAATGGTGTTGTCTTTTAAGGAAATTATATTGAAAAGAAGATTACAAGTGTACCATATAATAGGAATGCCTTCTGAAAAGGCACGGAGATGTGCTGATTGATGAACAAGACAGATGTTATTCATGTCACATTTGCCATATTACTATATGGCTTTCTATAAAATGTAAAAAATTCTTTTGAGACGGGTCTTTCGATTATTTTCTAGTCAGTTTATGAAAACTTTGCTACCTCCTTTCTGCTATTCCAGACTACAAGCGTCTGCACAGCTAGGTTGTATAGCAAAAATGCCCATATCCATTTTCTTATAAGTAGAGCTTTTGTACATCTCTATTGTCTTGAACTGATTATCTACCAGGTGCATGTCTTTAAATTGGATTTCCACCACATGTTACTTTTTTTATTGTATGGTGCATTTCTATGCCAACTCTGGTCTGGCTATTGTAGGACATTGCAGGACGTGCAACATATTTAACAGTGTGCAGCATCATAGTAATAATGAAGCTTTAGGAATTTTTGCATAAATGCAAAGAAACCGAGTACTTATCAGAGTCTTAAAAGCTGATTTATCAGATGCACCTTGGTCCGTCTAGGAGGACTTTCAAGAGAGACAGATAAGAATAAGGTGGTCATGAAACAGGTATTTAGAAATATACAATTAAAGAATTCTTATTTTCCATTCTCTCTTTGTTTGATATGCGTTTGTTTCGGCATTGCCTTCCAGGACGAGGCAATCTTCAACCTTGCTTTGTCTCATCTTATCTTTTGTAAAGTATATAAGTTTCTGGCCATAATCGTTTGTATCCTTGCAACCATTTTCGTCAACATTTGAGATGAAAGCGTTGGTTGGTTACATTACTTAATCATTGGGTTAGTCTCTTTGGCTACTAGCATTGAAGTTCCAAAAGATTCATGTACTAGCTATTCAGTTCTCCCTTTTTGGGTTTCCCCTAGGGTGTCAAACCCTCACTCAGGTCATACAGTAGGAGATGTTCCTGAGCTCTTTAAAATAGAAGGAATTTTACTAAAACATTTTTGAATTGCAACAATTCTATAAAGCTTCTTTTTACTGGGGCCCTAGACTAAATAGCATGTTCCCAACCATTAATTTATAGAATGGACAAAGCTCTTCCAATGCCCTTACCAAGCGAAATTGCCTATTCTGTCAAATAATTTATAACTTATAAGCTTTCAAATAGTAGTCTGAATGTGCTATGATAATGGATTTAGCCGGGGGGGAGGGGAGGGGGGAGGGGGGTCCACCTTCTTTATCTGGGACATGCCACATGCGTGCATAGGGTAGCCGAAAAACCCCTAGTATACGTGTTTCTGATAGGCAATTTTGACCCCTTTCCGCATCGTTTTATAACTAGAAGAACATCCAAAAACCTCTATGACCCCTGGTATACATACGAGAAAGGGTAAAAAATTGCCCTTCCTGTTAATGCACATGGTTTTGACAGCTTCCACAAGGTGACGCCCCCTTGGGATTTAGTTGCTTACTAAATCCAGCACGTTTCATTGCGTTGCTTGTTCCATTGCTACCAAACTAATCTATATACCTAAGAAACTAGCAATCAACACCGAGAAACAGAAAGATTAAAAATACCAATTTTACAAATGCAACTAGTTTGCCAAATACATTCTGGGTGTGTTGCCCAAACTTCCACCATAGAACAAGCACAATTTTGAATTGTTGTAACTAATCACAGCCCCCTTTTGCATCAGCCTATTTCCAGATGGTGTACTGCCGAAAGGAATAATTGCATGCGGTTACGACCTAAATTGGAACATTACAGACTGCAACGTGGAGGACCAGAATGTTGGGCTTACCATTAAAAAATTTTCGACTTGATCTAATAGTTTGATTTGCAACCTTAGTTTGCTTCACAAGTCATATTTTATACGTGGATTTTACAAGACAATGATGATACTAATAGACAGAATATGATTGAAATAAAGTTAGAATAACAAAATAACTTGTCTCAATGTTTTTCAAGTAGGACATCATCGGAAAGATTGTTTATTAGGTGAAGTTTTAGTCACATAAAGTGAAGAAATAGTGGCTCTAGTTGTTATAAAAAACCATATGCTATGACCCAGTCTGACAACATAAATTGTGTGGGTATATAACTATTATATGCCCTTCTTAGTATTCAAGATGGATTGGGTTTGTACTTTGTTCTCTAGTTTTTTCCCGACCTTTTTGTATGTTGCGACTCATTCAACGGTGTTATAGATGAAGACCTATAACTTAAAATATTATGGGTATTGAAAAGTGCTGACATTGTGCCTGGAAGACACAAAACACATTCAAACATTTCTAGAACACTCAACTACTCAGTTTACATGCACAATTCGATCAAGGGCACTTGTGGACAAGTTGTAGATGAATGTAGGGGATCTACAAACTGATTATAAGAAGGGGGAGGGGTCTCAAAAATTGAGTTGGCAGATATCGTGGGGGTTTGAAGTACGACACCATGGTTTGATTTAAGCCACTTTACCCTCAGGGCACCGGAGGGACCCTCTGTGCGCAGCACCTTATTTTTTTCTTAAAAGATCTCAAATTCTACTTGTCTTAGCACAGTAATTTAATGGAGCTTTTCTTCACATTTGACATTTGGGCTTTTGAATAACGCTATTTCTTCATCACACATAACATCCTGTTTTCTTTTGTTTTTTTCCTTAAAAAATCTCAAATTCTACTTGTCTTAGCACAATAATTTAATGAGGCTTTTCTTCTCATAAGGTTGCCAAATTATCTGAGAGTAAGATTTTGGCAATGGTTTCGCGAGAAAGGGGGGGTTTCTGTTTCTTTTGTGGATTGTGTCCATGGTCTCAAATTAGACATTTCTTACATGCATATGTTTTTCTATATTTGATCTGCGGCTTCGCAGTGCATTTTTGGACGGAGACAGAGACAGTGCGATGGAGGTGCAGGGCTCTGTTCTAGTTTTGTTTCGATTTAGTTCTGTTTCGATTTCGGCTCATTCACAGAAGGCAGGGATTAGGGCGTAGACAGAAGGCAGAGATTAGGCGAAGATTCGGCTGTTCGTCTTTCTTCATCATCAGCAGATTCGGCTTCAATGCGTCATCTTTCTTCAGATTCGACAGCAGCAGAGATTCGGCTGCTTGCTCATCATGCAACACCAGAGACTGTTTTCATGGTTTTCAGGGTTTTCGGCTGCTTGCTCATCATGCAACACCAGAGACTGTTTTCAGGGTTTTCGGCTATTGCAGTGCTCTTTGTGCTCTTTGTTGCAGTGCTCTTTGTTCGTGCATTTTTTATGTGTATAGATTGAAGTATACTATGTATGTATGTATGTATAATGGCCGTATGGGGTGCGCAAACTAATACGTAGGTCTGATGTGGAAATTCCACAGCCCTTCATTTGGCATATTCATGGAACTGTGCTTGGATCCAATGATCCAAAAAAAACAATAAGGATAGTGCAATAAATAAGCTCTAATAATGCTTCTAATAACGCTATTTCTTCATTGGACACATGTTTCTTTTGTTTTATTTTCTTAAATTCACGTGTGATCTTATGCCCTTGCTTCCTGAGTTTTTCAAAGTTGTGCTCTATTTGAAGTTATCCCTTTCTTTCTGTTATCTGCCAGATCAGGCAGCAAGCAAGCCTTTCTTCCTGCTGTCTGATCACTTGATGTGGATCTCGATATTTGTTGAACAATAAATAGACGAGCAAAAACAATTTATGCACCATCCACACAAAATAGGTTAGTGGTCGGATGGCCGAGTCTCTTGCATATACTATTTCAAAATGTTTTTTATTTCACGCTAATAAAGCACAGCTACAGCTCCAAATATGTTGTGCATTGCGTGTATTGAGCGTGATTCTAATACTACAACATCGTGTATGAGAACATAATGCCGTCCATAAGTATCTAAAACAAGGTCATATTCCCAAAAGTCCAAGATACATTTCTGCTTCCAACTATTCTAACTTCCCCCGTAAACAATAATTTGGATACATGGTAAAGCCAACAAGAATTCTAGTAAAAGTTTCTAAAGGTGCGGGGATGTTTGGTTTCATGCACAGCATTTTTCCATAATTAATATTCAAAAGCTTTTATAAACCAGAAGCATTCTTACAACAAAGATAACGCCATTTAATTCCTCAAAGCAGTTAACACAAAAATGGAAATTGGGTGAACCAACCACTAGTATATACATACTATGTTGGGACAAAGATTTTGCCAGAAAGAACATACATGATTTAGAAAAGAAAGACTAATCGAACAAACTGAAACCCATGTCGTCATCACTTTCTTCCTTGGGCTCCTCCTGTAATATAAAAGGAAAAAAATCTAAAACAAAAATTGGATCACAATGGTTTAGAAGGCCTGAATGGCATATTTATACACACCTTAGGTTCTTCCTTTGCTGCTTCTGCAGCAGGTGCAGCAGCACCAGCAGCAGGAGCAGCAGCACTAACAGCAATACCACCACCACCACCACCTAAATAATCCAGAAGCACAACATAACTTACCATTTTCTGCCCATCATATAAAAGATAAAATTTAGAAATTTGCTGCGTATCATAGCAAGAAAAGTTACCAGAGCCTATATTCATTATCAGATCATCAACGCTTCTCTTTTCCAAAAGCTTGGCGAACAGACTTGGCCAGTATGATTCGATCTTCACATTTGCAGCCTTAACCAAAGTACTTATTTTTTCGGCCTGTTCAGTCAACCTAAGCTTAAGCGAGCAAAAGCAAATGAAAACGAAAATTTCGAAGGAGTAATATCGCACCGTGATAGGAATTCCATCGTCGTGAAGAATGAGAGAGGCATATGTGCAGGCAAGCTCCCCGGCCGACATGACTATGATGATCGGAACGTGCGCTGCTCCTTCAGAAAACCTAACCCTTCCAAAACCCTAAACAATCCTCCTCAAAGAAAATTATCCTGTATGCATCTCGCCCTAAATCGGACGGCTTGGATATAGGGCTTCAGATCTGACGGACCAATTTCGTTTCTGTTTCTATCTAACCCTAATCTGCCTGTTGTTGAACAGAAAGGAGCCGCCAGGCTGCAAATCCTCTGTTGGGCGATGCAGGCATGGCGAAGGATGGGGATTCAACACAACAAGGCGACGATCTGTTACCCTAAGAAGGCTGCGAGTTTGAGCAGAGCAGAGAGGCCTGGCCATGGTGGATGCCATAGCTGTCTGCTTTCGATAGCCATAGTATTGAGGAAGATGATGCGTATTGGGATGGATTTTGGGGCGGCAGCAGTTATAGGGACGGAAGCAGTGCCTGCAGCCAATCCTCTCGCAGATTCGATTGAAGATGCTGAATCAAATTATCCAGTAGATATCTTCAGGCCAAATAGATTTTCTGGGATCTGGGATCGCTCACTGCTCTGCATTGATTAAGTGCTGTCTCATGAAAAATAGTAACGAACTTTTTCCCTTTGTACTCAACATGGCATCCATTTTTTTGAGAGAAGCTGTTTCTAGCTCTGAGATAATTGCAACATATAAAGTTGCATTTTTCCATGACGAAGAAGTATCCACAATTTAGTGCCTCTTGCCTAGCTCTTTTCTTAGCCAACGAACTGCAGAGTCGTCAACAGCAGTATAGAAGATGATGATTGTGAGGTTTAGGAACAAGCAAGGCATTCAACCATCTTATTGAACATATTAAGGGAAGGTGCCATATTAAGGATCTACGAATAAAAGCAAACAGACATCCCGTGACTTTCTTCCCAGCATTGGATGAGGCTTTGGCTGTAAATATATATCAAACTGGCATTGACATGGTATACTCCAAATGGTACATGTCCAGTATATGCATTTATCATCCACCCCATGATCTGAAGGCCCGAACCATAAAAAAGCGATGCAAAATGATGCAAGGATCATCCACGAATGGTTACACTTTCAAATAACATATCATTTTGCAAGGACAGGCATAAACAAAAGTGCATCATATCTTTGCAAGTTATCTCACGTTCACAACGTCGTTAAGTATTAACAAAATCGTAGTTCATTAGTAATTACATTAAAGTAGACACACTCTAAACAATTTTACAGTTTTACAAAAGCAAGAAAACCAAATTATAGGATGGTGGCACCACATATAACCCCTATCTAGGTGTATGTCGACAGTCTGGTTCTCTGTGTTGATGTGTTGGTGGATTCTTTTGGATAATCACATGCCTCTCGTATTGCTCTTGTACATCCATTGACTTCGGCGTTGGGCGTCTTTATTATTCTCACGGTTTGGTGCTTGGTATGGCGGGGACACTTGTTGACTTGGGATGCTTTTCAGACTAAGTTTATGCTATCTCGATGGGACAGAGCTCTGTGGCAAAAGCTGGCTGGCATTCTGCCGGACGCTCCTTCACAATCAGTTGATGTGCCTATTTGGACTGGTTCCCAAATTGTTAATGCACAATGTCTTGTGCATTCATTATATCAAAAGCCGGTAGATGTTGACATTGTCCCCCTCAATTTGGTTGGCGACTCGCATTCCCCATTGTCCCCCTCGGTTGGTTGGCGACTCGCATTCCCCTCCCTCGGTGGAGGCGTATGTGGTCACGGGTGCGGAATAAATTCTTTGCATCCCAAAGTTTCTACCTTATGGTGGCAACTCCTTCCACGGATGTCTGCGGGGTTAATCGCGGCGGGTTCATAAGTTTTATCCCGCATTTTGAATCCTCTGTCCAATCGTGTAAGCGGCAAGTTGAGAGTATCGAGCACTGCTTTTTTCTATGTGACCAAGTTCAGCCAGTTTGGTCATAGTTACTATCTCTCTTCCATGTGGTCTTGACTAGCGGTGAGGTGCTTTCGCCATTTATCCTTCCACTTGGAGCGACTTTGAAACAACGGGCTTTCCACTTAGCTTCAGGCTGGTTGTTGTGGTCTATTTGGAAAAGAAGGCGAATGTGTATCTTCAAAGGCTTATCAATTAGTGTCGACCAACTTCTTCACGAGGCGCAAGACAGATTGGTGAAAGCATACCTATGTTCTCAGCTTGCTCCTGAGAAAAAACATTTGATTTTTGAGGAATATTTGGGTATCTTATCTTATGCATAGACAGGTGGCTGCACTCAGTGGATTATCTTTGTCTGCTGAGATTTTATTCCTGTCTCTGCATCTATGTGTGTACTTCTTCTGGAATATTGAATAACAGTTTGTCCTCCTTCAAAAAAATATATATATATAACCCCTATCCTCACAGAGCTTGCAAAGATCATTGGTTAAAAAAAGATCATTGGTTAAAAAAAAACAATTAAACTAAGGCATTTCAACTAAATTGAAGTTGATAATTTGTCCTGCCTTGAGATACTTAGAGACATTATAATGACATGTTGCAAAAAGGCATTCAGCCAGACAAAATCATTTCTTGTTTCTCGAATATCCTGAGCACATGTGCTAATATAGGTTTCATATCTTCAGTGCTGATGATTTAGGAACAAATCATCATTACAGCTCAAGTGAGTCAGGATCCAATTAGATAATGGTTTAGAAAATGGATTATAGACATTGAAGAGATTGCAACTTAGCAAATTGTGGCACATTTTCAAATAAAATAAAAAAATTGTGGCATGGCACAGCTAGTGAATGCCAACCATAGACAAATGGAAGAGTATAAAAATAACGAAAAGCAAGGACATCACAAACAACAACATGCATAAACAGATTGAAAGCTCCAATTAATTCCTGTTCGCATCACGGAAGTTGATGTAAAACTTGGAAGGTAGAGCTGCAAGTTTGGACTTCCCATAAGCAGTACCTTCAACAAAGGCTCGAGGCACGGATCTATGCATTTCAAGGAGTTGATATTCTATTGTCGCATATCTAAATCCCGCATTTATTTCAACCAGGGCCTCCAAATTTCTGATATGGCTTTGCTCAACAATTTATAAAGACGAAGTCCAGTTCCCCAATTGGAGAGATCTCACCATATAATGCAGGTTGGTGAAAGGCATCAAGCAGAAGAGACAACGAACACTAAAAGCCAATTTCTGGTCTTGAATATCATCCGACATGTTTTATGCATTTGTGATGTGAGTTGAAAGAGCAATCAGAGCTTTCTAGTCCAAATGATCTTGCCCAAACCTTGCCAGACATGCAAAAATATTCTATGCGATTTCATATCTCAAAATCCACAGAAAAATCCAGTTAGAAATATCATTTGACATGTTTTATGCATTTGTGCTGCAAATGCATGAACATTCGCATGTCAATTTGTATAGCAGCACAATCTTTCTATGGGATCGGAATAAATTTGATTGGCCTTTAGTTCCTTCATTAGAATTACCTTCAAGGAAAGCAAGTATAATCTGCTGTAGAAAAAAACATATTACAGATCAGAAACTCATACATTCATGGTAAAACCTTTTACCTTCAGCAAACAAAACTAACCTATGTGGCATCCTCTTGTATAAGTTCTTGAACGTATTTGGAAACAATAGGGGGGAAAAGAAGCAAGAGTATTCTTGAAGCACGAAGCCCTGGCATGTAAAGATAAAGTTAAATATGATATTCTACACTGACATGAATAGAAGCAGGTCTACCTGAAGTGGATGCATTTGAGACAAATTGCAGCTTCACCATCATCAAGTCTTTTACCTCAAATAAGAAGTTCAAAGAAGACGGCATAGCAAAAGTCATGAATCCTGAATAGCAAACATGTTGACGTTTAGATTATTGCTTGCTCACATAGAAAGAAAAACACGACACGTTTACCTGCTAAAGATCTCTAAGAATTCGTCCTATAGTAAGCCCACAGGCTCCACAATTTTCGCAAGCACAAATCCCAAATAAATCCAAACCTGTGGGAAATCCGTCAAGCCCAAACTCTAATCTCATATCTATGTGCATGTCCTTGGCTTTGACGAAATAATGGCTTTGACATTTCAATCTAGATCCATCTACAGCTTCTCTTCTCCTACATTTTACATTTGTTTTGCATATTTACAACATATCTCTTACCTTTTCCTAAATCTTATGCGGCCACTTGCATGCACATGCCAAAGTTATCCAGCCATAACCTGCCGGATTACCTATCTATAACCTGCCAAATTACCTATCTGGAAAAATAACCGGATTACCAAATACATCAGATAAAGGAATATTTAGTTACCTCTGTGGCTGTGGTTGCAACTGCAAAGGCTGCCTCAATCCCAACGCTGCAGGATGCCTTCACAGCATTAAAGCATGCATTTGAGCATTTAATCTAACAGAGCATGCATCTGATGCAGGCTGTAAAAGGTTTTGAAGAAATGGGCATTGAAAGAAAGGGGCCGGATTTTTAAGCTGTCTTTGAAGAAATGGCCATTGAAGGAAGAGCGTCATATATGAAATATCCTTTGCCTAACTCGCTTACTGCATTCTAGAATGAAGCTTCAAAACAAACATAAGAAACAGAGGATCAAGAAAAAATTTGCCTTGGCATTTCTTTATGTAGTCGACTGCTCTTCAGCTGCAAAAAAATGAGAGAGGTAAGTTAAATCTCACCTTCAAACCCACGATGGAGCTAGGAGGATACATACTGACCTGCTTGTGGCAAAAACTGGGAAATCCCTGAAGGAGCCCCAAAAGCTTTCGGATTTGAACTCCATTACCTTAATCATGGCTGGTGGAGGGGATCACCGTCCCCTAATCTTAGCTGCTGGGAAAAAAAAACGTCTTCCATGTGCAGTAAAAATTCCAGTGAAGAAATGTATTTACGAAAATCTGTATAGAATGCCCTTGCTTCTCCGTCTTTGCAATTTCTCGGCCAGACAGATGTGTTAAGCCACCGCCCACCGCCCTCTATTCAAGAGAAGAATGGATAGAGATTGTTGAAAATACTACTGGCAATTGCAAAATTGATGGTAGGCGGATCTCTGCCATGTTTCTGCCTGCTGGCGTTACACACCGCCCATCGTCAATGGAGGGAGGAAAATTGCTGGAAAGGAGGAAAAAAAGGCGAGGTGGCCGGAAAACACATTTTTTGCTTCAAAAAGTAACGCCTGTAAAGGGCACACCGGCATCAGCAGAAAACCCAAGAAACTTTTTAAATAAGTAGATAGCTTTATGTAACTATTTCAAGTTGTAGAATTGGAAGTTTCTGTGTTGCCTGCAGAATGTTGAAAATATAGGCTTTTAGACATAGGTTTTTAGACACTTAAACTTCAGGAATATGTCCTTTCTAAATAGAAATTCTGTTGCTTTTGCATAATTCAGTGCATATGTTTCACAAGGATTTAAGGTTTGTAAAGAAAGTTTGAGCTCAATGGCCTTGGATAACTCTGCATTGCACACACTTACCAAGAAGTTGGGAACTTACCAAAAAGTTGGAAATCAATTTTAAACCGATTAAGGCCCTTTTTTAGAGTTTGATTAGTACACCTAAGAAAATAAGACACGGCGGCTTTTCCACGGGTACTTTTGTGACAAGTCTCAATTGCATTCTGTACAGTTTTGATGTCGCGTTTTCTTCCGGGGGAAACACCCCGCCACAATTTGCGACAGCAAAATGCGGCCAATGAGATTGCTCGTTTGCCGCAGAAGAAGAATGCCTCAAAAAAGAATCTTTTAGAAGAAAAAAGAATTTTTTAGAAGTGGAGCGTCACAGAAGCGGAGCGCCAAGAAGCCGAGCCTGGCTATTCTGCCGAACTTGGTGGCCTGCCCCTCTTGTTTTTTAATGAACTAATCTCGAAAAGCTTCAGACATATCCAAACAGATATCTTCAAACATATCCAAGCTTCTGAAGCTCAAGATTTTGTATCTGGGATCAATGAAACTGAAAGGAGTTATTCCCGCAGCAATTGGTTCGCTCCATATATTTCAAAGATTGCAGCAATTGGTTCGCTCCATAAATTTCAAAGATTATCTGTCCAGAAATGTTTTCGAGGAACAGTTCTGGAAATTTTGCTGAGCAGTTCTGATGGGAAATTTCGGATTTACAGTTCTAGAAATTCTTCGGCTTTTTCTTTCTACAACCAATGTTCTTGAATCTCGAAGGCCATTCTTCCCATTTTCCTCAGATTCACATGTCCAGTCTGTCTGATTTCTTCACAGAGATCTTCATGTTCTTGTTGTTCTTCCACAGAGATTGTTGTTCTTCATTTTTTATGCATTGCGATGGAAAAGCACAAAATATAAGAGGTGTCTTATATATTAAGGACATATTGCATAAAAATTAGTGCACTACAAGAGAATGAGAGTTTTTTGTCAAAAAAATCGTCAGACTGTCTGGACAGATTTTTGCCTGACGTAAAAGCTGACGAGTGTACTGACGATTATTTTCCTGACGATTTCTCTGACGAACTTGCGTCAGATACAGCATCACAATAATCTTCAGAGTGATTGTCAGGATATGCGTCAAATTAATCGTCAGAATATGCAACAAATAGCCATCGTCAAATTAAGCATCAGAATTTGCGTCAATATAGTCGTCAGAATTAGCGTCAGATTTTTCGTGAGAAAAAACATCAGGATTTACGTCAGAGTTTTCGTCGGACATATTGTCAGAAACTGCGTCAGATAATGCGTCAGATTTTTTGTCAGAAAATATTTTTCCAGGCATTATTACAAATTTGTTCATAACATTTCCTTCAAGAGACTATTTTAGATGATATTTGATGTTTTTGCAAAGCTATTTCCTCGATCTATATAATGCATTATTTGGCCAAGCTTGATTAAGTTCTTGGGGGGGGAGGGGAGGGGAGGGATCTATAAATTTCTATCCCTAGATAGTAGATAGTATTGTAGGTTTGAGCTAATGCGCACCCCACAGGGTAATAAAAGAGTGGCTAAAATTCGCCAAATGGTGATTTTTAAACCTTTAGTCAAATTTCATGGCTAAAGTTTATAAAGGCAATTTTTTTAGAAAAAGCCTAATTTAGCCACTCCAAACGGGGGTAAATTCTGAACGCTTAGAGTTTAGCCGGGATTGTTTGCTGCATGGTGTATTGAATCGCCTTCTCTAAAGTTGATTAGGAGAACCCTGATCAATTCAAATAGCCATGCCAATTCTATTCAGGAACCTCTTTCATTTAGGAATTGCCATTAGCTACCTCAATCATATTTTGAATTTGTATCTATAAGTTGTTTAGGTTAAATGCTATGAAGAATGTTACATGATATGCATTTTAAGCTTTAAATAGTAGTGATCTCTTCTTGCAATTGTTGACCCTAAAGGGCTTCGTCACCAAATTCACCATTTGGATGCATTTGACCCCAACGTAAACATGCATGTTCCTTTAAACGATATTGTTTGTTCCTTATGAATTGTACTTTGAACAACTTTGTTATCATTTTGTAAAAGAAGCATATTGAATCAATGTCATTCATGTACTAATCAGTGCTCAAAGTTTGAAGTTAAATAGTTGCACCTTAGCTGGGGACCAAGAAAAATTCGTCAACGTCCGAATTTCATGTCATATAAATTTTACATTTTAGCCAAATGGCAAGATAATTAAAGGGCTTTATTTTATCAAATTTTGCCAAGAAAAAACTCTAAGAACTTTTGTTTTTCATAGGTTTAGCCAACCTTAATTTGAATAGAAAAACATTTAGGGCCGTTAAAATTTACCCTGGCACCCCATATTTATATGTTTGCGGGACACTTAAGAATCTAACAAAACTTAAAGTTGCACAATACTATATGCATATATGCATACTACCTTCATATATCTCTCTAGAAAGAACATCCATCTCGAAGGGTTTGGACCCACAAGCAATATTTCTCGCGGCAAGTGCACCAGTAAATGTACCTAATAATAATCACATTTGTTAGGTGTGATTCATACATGGAATTCATTCAACATATCTATGTTACCTGAAGATCAAATATACTGGGAAATAGGTCTTCCATTTGGCATAATATCTCAGCAATTTCTATTTCCATGGCAGGGATATCGGCAGCTACAATTTGTTTAGAAGAGACCCACCTGGAGAAGTTGGCAAGTCTATAGATAACCTTCCGAATGCGTGGTGTGAGGCAATTCTCCAAGGCGCATGGAAAAATATGCTGTTATAAGAAGGAACCCAAATTAGATGTTACCAACACAAAGAGTTACAAGTTTGAAGATGCTATAAGCAAATTAGTGGTGGAGTTCATTTCCTTTAGTTCATCGGCCATACATATTCACTTTATATACTTATATATACCTGTAGAAACTTGTGCCAATCATGTGACTTTAATCCTGTGAGATCCCCATCTTTTGTAAATGCCCTTCTAAGGGAGGATCCATAACCAGTTGGAGTGCGCAAACTTTTGATAGCAGATTTTACTTTGAGTTCATCCTTCTTCAATACCTAAGGACCTCGAGGAAATCGAGGAGCTCTACCCTCTTCTTCAATTGGCCATAGTTCACTTTTGATGCCTTTATCCTTTAGATCCATCCTAGCTTTTAGAGTTTCCCAATTTCCCGTAAGATGCCGCCAAAGTGAATGGCTCACGTTTTTGAAGATGTGCATAGGATCTAAGAGGTGTGCAATCTTTAATTCAGACCAATATTCCAATTTGTAGAATGTAGACAACATCTTCATGCCAGGTGGATGTTTACCCATCTTTGGGTCATGATCATTCCATGTATCCAACCAATCACGTGGTCTTCGCACGGGCACATCTGATATATCACCACGACGGAGCTGATGACCTAGTGGTAGAAACTTTTGATGGCCAATGTATATCATCTTTGACAAGTGTGGTGATCGATACGATGTTAAGTTTTGGCTGCACGAGGGACATCCACATGATCCGCTAGTTTGCAAACCTACAAAAATATATACTCCCAAATTGTTAATTTTGTGGTATAAAGCTTGTACAAAACATATAATAAATGTGAGTTATCGTACCGGACGCAACTTTAAATCCAGGATAGTCATGAATTGTGAAGCATAGTATTGCATGGAACATAAAATTATGTGGTTGCCTTGAAATGTCATACATTTTGATGCCTTTCCATAAAATATCCAATTCCTCCACAAGTGGTTCTAAGTATACATTCATATCTTTGACTTGGTATTTGCCTAAAAAAATGTCTTTGCATAAGCCACAACCTACTTAAAATGATCACAAGGGTATGTAAAGGTATGTACCTGGGACTATAAGCATTAGCATTAAATGGCCTACCTTAGTTGCCATCCAAGGTGGTATGTTATAGTTGATGACAACAATGGGCCAAACGCTATGAGTAGATGACATCGTGCCGAATGGATATATTCCATCCATGCCCAAAGCAAGACGAGCATTCCTTGGTTCATCCTTAAAATGTGGCCATTTGTCTTCTATATGTTTCAAAGCCTCACCATTGGTTGGGTACCTCAAGATCCCATCGTTGCTTCGGTGTTTGGCACATATATCCCAAACACTTAGTTAAATTAGGATGATCCTCCAATACTGTTGCTGTCTTCATTTTTAAGTTCAAGGATTTTCAAATCTTGGTCTGCACTTGCGTTTAAAATTTAAATGTCTGAAAACATGCGTGGCATGTACTCGCAAAATCTGAAATATGCACAATCAAGAAATGAAATTAGTAACTTGTGCATTCTTGTGCAAGCATGGATTCTTCTCCATCCAAATTCTGCACAAAAGTCTTGGGTTCATCAATGTACAAGCCTGCTTAATGACTCCAATAGTATTGTGCGCTTTGTTTAAATGTTCTACCATAAGCATACTAACCATAAAGGTTTTAGAACAACGTGAAGAACATAGCACTGCATGAAGATCCTCCTGAAATACCAGCAGATGATTTGGGAGATGGTGATCAAGTGAATCTTGAAGACGGGCAGAATCTTGAAGACGGGCAGAATGTCAATTCTGAAGAGGCGCAGAATATCAATCTTAATGAGGAGCACCAGCTTGTAGTTGGAGATGACATGGATTGGGAAGGAAACGAGAGGGAGTTGGAAGATCAAGAGCTTGTTGGTGCTCATGGCACTCCTCCTTGGGCACAAGAAATGATGGAGGAGGGGTTGTTGAACAAAAATATCTTCGAAGAAGTTGCATCTGCTACTCCTCTTTTAACAAAGGAAAATGAATTGGGTACTTTGAAGAAAAGGAAGAATGTTGCCACCGAGAAGAATTGCAATGGATCCATTCCAGAAAAGAAAGGGAAGAAGGGCAGAGGCATCGGACGAAACCTGAGTCCAGATTTCGGGGAAGCCATTGTAGCTAGGAATATTTCTAAATACAGATCCATTCAAAGGGGCAAATGATTTTGTAGGTTTGAAAAAATCAGGTAACCATCATTTAATTTGCTTATGTGTTTTTTTTGGAATCGTACCTCTTAAAGTGAAAGAAATATTGTTCGTGCTAACTGATTTGTTTGGCTGCAGGTCGATATTTGGGTGTGTTCATTGCAAGTCAGGACTGATGTAAATCCTCCAGTTCCAAGTCTCTATTATGAATTAGAGCTGTTTTTTCACATTGGTACAAGATCTCAAAATTTTCAACTTCTGAATACTGAACCTACAACTCTATATATTGCTTTAAAAGCAAGCTTTTGTGATTGAACCACTTTTTTATGCCTTTAATATTAAGTATTCAGGTGTATTGCAGTTATGTGGAGTGTTTGATTTAAAAGCATATGCTGTAAATGAGATGTGTAAAACATTTTGGATAATTTGTTGCTAAGTTCTATGTAGATTATACTATTGTTATAAGTCTCTTTATGTCTAAAAAGCATAAGTCCAGTTGTAAAAGGTTGGACTAGATGCTGGACTTTATGCCAAGCGGTTCAAGGGTGCAGAGGCCACAAAGGACAAGGATGAACTAGGATGTAAAGGTGAAAAGGCCAGCAGTGATAATTCTAAGAACCCAAGTCCTGGGAATGCAAGAGATAATAGGCCTCTTGAACCACCAAAACCAGATTACATTCATTGATAAACAGATCCGTAAAGAGAAGATAAGTGAGGATGAAGTTCCTCCAGGATCTTGTACCACTATGCAATAAGGTAAGATTATCCTGATCAGGTATTCAGGTATTCAGCTGAACAATGAACATGTTTATGTATGCATGGATCGACAAAGGTCAGGTATTCAGCTGAACAATGAACATGTTTATGCTGTCTTAGCTGGAGTGGAAATCCATGTTTTTTGAGGATGTTTATAATAAATTTGTGAATGACTATACTGCAGTGTTTGTCAAGAGGTCGTTCCATCCTTGGATATTACCTGATCACCAGATGCAAAGCTTCCAACAAACTCCCAAGTGAAATGTGGAAATGAGATTAAGGCTGTACCTCCTCTCCATTTAGTAGATAGGCACGTGGTAGACAGACTGTTTGTACCACCTAGAGATTCCCGTGAGCCAAACAAGCTCGCCAGAAGAGAAAGAAAAGACACAAGCGGAGATAAATGGTATCATCAGATTTAGTTCCTCTGAGGTATAATCTTTATCTATTTTACCCAGATGTTGAATTGACTTTTATATGACCAGGTTCAATTCTGCCTGCACAGACAATTACAGCTAAACTTAAAAGGGATCTTTAGTTATTGAAGGTATAAACATTTCAGAAGACAGCAGCTGGTCCATACGTATTACTTGTATTGAAACACTGAAATTTATTCTTTACAGCTGAGGAGAGTGTTAGATCCCAAGCATCACTATAAGAAGACCGAAGAATCAAAACATATGCCAAAGTATTTTCAGATAAGTGGCCCTTTTTCCTTTTGTGTCCATCTGAACATATCCTTTGCATGACATGACATGACATGTCCCTAAAACGAAACAAGTTTGATTGACTAGATTGGTACTGTTATAGAAGGCCCAGCAGACTTTTACTCAGGAAGATTAACTCAGAAAGAGAGGAAGATAACATTTGCTGATGAACTTCTTTCAGATGAAGCTCTCAATAAATTCAGATGAGCATTTATTTTAAACAAATATGCCTTATTTAGAATCATTAATAGAGGTAACAAGGACCAAAGGTACTTTCTACTGATTGGCAAACAAAAAAATGTACTCTTTTAAGGTCGTTGTTCCCAGATACAGTGACGCACCAGAAGATACAATTATGATGACATAAGGAAAGACCCTGAATGAAAGCTGCTCCATTCCAATTTTAAGCCAGGAAGATGTGACTAATAAGCACATAGGTAAGACTAGGGACTTGGTGAGAGGCCTCATTGGGCATTAATTATAGGTAGGCATACTATAAGACATTAATAAACATATAAATGCTTAATTCCTAGCTACCTGAAGGAGCCCAAGGTAATACCTATATATGTAAGATAAGATATTGTCAAGTTCTGAATACACATTTGTTATGAAGGTATTATTATAACCATGATCAATGTAAACAATACAAATACTTCAAAATAAAGCGCAGTGCTTAACCTTAGCCTAATCCATATTTGCAGGAAGAGGAAATTCGAAGAGATATAGAAATAAAAGAGTGCTGGCAGAAAGAAGTTTGTGAAAGGAAAAAATTATCAAGAGGGTAACTTCGTTAGCATCTCAAATGAAGCAATTATCAGGTATGCACTTCAAGGCTCTCCCTTCACAATGATCTTTGTATCTTAAACTTTCTTTTATCAGGAAATCGAGTGTACCAACAATGTCCTATTTAATATCGATAGTGATTCTTTCTACATTGATAGTAGATGGAAAAAGGATAGTAGAATTACAAGGCCAGCTATTTTACAAAAATTTGATCCATCCAAATTTCTTGTCATGATGTGAATCTGGTTACATTGTTAGTCTACAAAAAATGAAATAAAACCAAGGCACTGCACTAGCTGCTTTCTTTATTATTCACTATAACCTTGAAATGAAAGAAACGAATTTTGGTAACATTAGGTTTATCTTTGAGGCAAAAAAGAAAAGAAGAGGAATGAAAGAATAAAAAACTTAGGATCGGGCTCGAGTCCTTGGTGCTTAATTGCTGTTACATATTTAACAGGTTGGAGGATGGACTCAGATCTACAAAGGATTAACATTTGCATCTGTTAGAGGAGCTGGCCACATGGTGCCTTCTACCAAACTTGGACAGGCACTCAAGCTTTTTGAAACTTTACTTGCAGGCCACCCCCTTAATGGCTTCTGTTCATGACCTATTGATATGTAAAGTCTCCATTCTTTATTCTTTTGTTTTAACCTTATCCTTTTACTATGCATTCAGTGGCAACAGAAGAGGCTTTAGTCATGTTTTTATAATCGGTTTGAAGTAGGCAGCCGGCATTGCTTGTCTTGAGAGAGAAGGTGATGTCTTTCTCAGACACGAGAATTAAGGTAAATATATGAAATGCCTTAGTGAGTTTTAAATCAAAATAATGGGCTTTTAAAATTCTTTCCATCTTACAGGTTAGACTTGCTGAAGGAAGGCAGCGGTTGTGTGACGTTCCAGTACGATATACGGTCTCAAGACGTATACAATACTACACCGTCACGCGTACACGCCATTCCAAGTGACGTGTACGCCGACGTATAGCCAAGCAAGTAGCGCCCTAGGGGCAACTTGCAAGTGTGCACACATTTATCAATGTGCGCACTTTAGACCATTAACCATTAAAAGGCATACCAAGGGTCATGGAAACCCTAACCCTAACTGATAGCCTACATAAAGCAACCAAACCCTAACTTTCCCTTTTTCGCCCACGAACCTTCCGAGCTCCGTTTCGCGCGTTTCAAGAGTCAATTCTGACTCCCAAGATCTGCCCGAGCGCCCCAGCTCGTCAGACTTCCTTTCCGACCACATCTCCAAGCAAGACAGCGACATGGAAGCATTCCGAGCAAGAGGAGCGGGCCAAGGACCAGGTATTTTGTCAATTCAATAGCTTAATCCGCCTTCCGGGCACAGAGTTAGCAGGTTTAGCCTATTGAATTGCCCATAGCAGCCACATAGAACCCTAGATAGCGAGCCCTAACTAAAGAACATAACTTCTATGATATAGATTAGATACTATTCTTTAGTTCTGTGATGATACTGATGTATGGATGATCTCTGTGGACTCATTGTATTGGGAAGGGGGGTAGAGACCTACAGCTTAGTAGTTGATGCTCCTAGCTAGTCCCTTTAGTGCATTACTAGTATTCGGCCTGTGTACAAGAACCACACCTGGTTGTGGGTGAAGGGGCCAGACTGGCTTAGAAGGAGGTTCGTGTTCTGACTCTTGAACGATCCCTCTGGTGTGTAAGGCCTACCGGGGATCACTGTAGACTAGGTCTAATGGCTTGCCACTGAGTGTATGGGCTCGACACCCGTGGAGTGGGGTTCACTTTCCAGTGGGTTAAGTCGAATAAGGGCAGTGGCCCTCTAGCCACCTTGAGTCAGCATGGAGACCTATGGTGGGAGTGATCCCTACCTGCCCCATCGGAACTGGGGAGATGCAACCCAGGAATAGCCCCTTTGGCTATGCATCCGGCGGGCTACAGTCAGGTCCCAACACTCTTCAACCTAATCTGCAAAGTGTGCGCAGGAGGGGCGGATGGAGTGGACAACCCTATGCCATGTTCTCTTGCCAGCCAAATCCATTGTCATGATTCTGTCTGCAATGAACTCTGGAGACCCAAGCCGTCAGTCATCCCCTGGAGTCTGAGCCTTGGGTAGGAACCCATATGTATATTGTGCTGATCTTTGTCTATGCAGATGTTGATGTGCCACCCTTCGAGGTGGATATGTGATGATGTTATGCACTGACATGTATGTTTACGCTTCCGCAGCTAGGTAGACCCTGAGGGAGACGGGGTAAAATGACCCCTTCACTCTTCCCACTGGGACTCGTGAGTGATACGTGGAGGGCCCTGTATCAGCATGGAGCTGGTATGGGTGACGAACTCCTGTTTGTAGACGGTGAGTGCACCGTATACGAGTAGGGGACATCACAGTGGATCAGAGCAATGTTCTTGGAGACCAAGAGCAAAGCACTGACCATGCTCCCAGTAGTACTAACTTGATAGGATCCTTAAACCTCGAAAAATGGGAAAAATTTTTCTCATTTTTGTAGTATATGCTAAGTAACAGTTAAGTGAATTAGAACATAAAAAGACTAAAAATAGTGAGCCAAAACCTTCAAAAGTAGGATGGTCTCACACGTCGCGCCAGGAGCAATAATGAAAATCTCATTTTTGAGCTGGGCGCAACGTGTGAGACATTGAGCCAAAAACACCGTGAAAAGTGATGAATTTCAGAAAAGTAACATGATAATTCAAATTTCAAGCTAAAAACTAGCTAGATTAGTATGTTACATTCCTAAAAACATGCTTAGAAAGTATAAAATTTAGCATCAAAATTCACCATGTCTCACACGTCGCGCCAGGATAAAAAATGAAACTTGCATTATTGGTCTGGGCGCAACGTGTGAGACCATGAGATTAGAAAGGTCTAAATTAAGCCATATAGTAGGACAATAAGTGTTTTTAGCTCACCCAAAAGGGTAGCTTGCAATTTGGCCGAGACGGACGAGATGTTGCGGGCACTGCAAGAGGCAACAGAGCAAAAACTAGTGCAGCATTTTGAAGATTCGACAGCCTGCACAGTTCATGCGAAGAGGGTGACACTAATGAAGCCGGACATGCATCTTGCTAGCTACATCAAGGGAGAGCGACAGTAAAATTTTGTAAATAATAGAAAAATTTTGTTAATATAAAGAGTTTTTGACAAAGTAACATGTGCATCTTGCTTAATTGAGTTAAGTTACTGAGTTCTAGTTTTTATTTTTGTTAAAACTGACATTTTGAACAAAAATTGAGAGGATGTCTCACACGTCGCGCCAGGAGCGAAAATGAAAAGTTTATTTTTGGTCTGGGCGCAACGTGTGAGACCATGCCCCAAAAGTGCCCAAAACAGCTCCAAATCGACCAAATAAGGGGTCAATTCTACCTAACTCGATGAGTCTAGCAAAACTAGACCCTTATAACACCCAAATTGGACAAGTTTAACCCATTTAGAGTCAATGTCTCACACGTCGCGCCAGGAGCAAAAATGAAACTTTCATTATTGGTCTGGGCGCAATGTGTGAGACCTCCAAACTTTGAACCTCCATAACTTGAGCTACAGAGCTCCAAATCGCCTGAAATTTGTTGCAATAGGACCGTTACACACCTAGAATCTATTTATGACCTCAAATTAGGCTAGAAATGTCAAACCCTAGCTCAAAATGACCAAAATTGCTCAAACCCTTGAATTGTTTTTCCAAACTGTGGTTTGTTTGTAAATAGAAGCATACCCCATTAGTCACAAAATTAGCATACATCAAGGACCCAAGGATTTGAACCCTGGTATTTCCATCCTTATAGAAACTATGCAATACAAATTGACTGAAACAATAAAGATAATATCTTAGATACGGAAGGATTAATCGTCAACTACACAAAAATCAACAAAGCGTGTCTTATCCTAACATATATGAAATTTTAACATTTCCAAAATTTGACTTTCAAAAATTTCGAAATGGGAGCTTTTTAGAATGTAGCTACAAGCTTGTGCTAGACCCTCTGAAAATTCTAGTTTCTTGCTATTTTTTGGCACACTTACTGCATCCCAAAAATACATTACAATGCTATAAATTGAACTGTAGTATCACTTATTACCTAAAATGTCTCTTTTGTTTCTCTAGAAGGCATTTGTTTTCGCAGCATCTGTCAATTGGATACAGTGAAAGATTTAGTAGTTCATCATATCGGTGATCAAATTCAAGCTCAAAAGCATTCCCAGTAAGGAGGAAGTCTAATTAGAGCATTTCGAACTATAATTTGCACATTAAGAAATTGAATGCTAGACCAATTACTTAGGCTTAAGTAAAAGCTTTAAGTTTGAAATATACTTCTTGTATGGAGTAAAATACCTTAAAATGCCCTCATTTTCATAGCCAAGTTATGAAGTCCTGGCATTCTGCAATGTCATTAACAAAAATTAGAAAGAAACAATGATGTTGTTTTATCATTCTTTGCCAATATTAAAGTACAAGGATGGTCGATACCTTCATGGAATGGTATTTGAAAATGGAGCATGGTCGTGAGCTAGTCCAGAAGCATTGATTCTGAACGATCAATATGAGCTCTACAAAATGAAATAAAGCAGACATGAAAGTGACAAAAATAGACATGCAGATTGTTATGGTATACATGAGTTCAATATGTAGCATTATAACAGGGGGTTTTTTTTCTGTTTTTGTACTGTTTTCTCTAAGGTTTTCATATGATTTGGTGGCCGTATTCATCCAGGTGTACTAAATAGTATTTCTAGAGTGCACGCTTTTGTTAGTCGTTGATTTTAGAAAAAGGGGCAAATCTTGTGGTGGAGGCTTCTTTTCTGGTAGGTGTGAATATCCTCCAAGTGTTTTTTTTAGGGTTGTGTGTGTTCAGGCAGGACTGTCTAACCTGCTCCTGATCAGCGAGAAGGAGCCTGAAATGTTCGTAGTGGGTTGATTCTTGAGCTTGAAACGTTCGTAGTGGGTTGATTCTTGAGAAGTTTATACAGCAAGACGCTTGGTGTAAATATTTCGGATGTTATATTTTGCTCTCTGCATGCTATTTAGCAGGTCTGTTTGATTCCAGAGGTGGAGTACATCAGATAATTGCATGGAACACGCCAGGGTTGCAAGGTCAATTTAATCTATTAGCCCTGTTTCCTTCTCGATTCCCATGTATCCTTGCTTTTCTGTATTTCTTTCTCCTCTGGGATTCGTTTATAACAGAAGATTGATTTTTGTCTTTGGAATCAAATCTTGCACAGATGGCTTCGATTCTCCTTTTCCGGCCTGCTCCAAATCCCTCTTTACTAGTTAACACTTTGGTTCTTTCTTTGGATCTTGGATCTGAGCGGCCTTCAGATTATCTATCCGGCCTATTTTCTTCTATATCAAACCACGGTCGGTCTTACGAGCATTCTTTGCATGGCCATGGCCTGATGTTAGTCAAATCTGGCCTGATCCTTTGAAGCCTGTAGTTCTTGGCGATGCTATGTCCCATATCGGTTTTTCTAAGCAAGAATAGGCCGTTCCAGCAACTCTGGCCGAATAATCTGTAGACTCCGGAATTCCTATTGCCAAGTTCAGCCTGATTCTTTTCTCAGATCCGACCTCGGGATTTATTGTTCCAGGGTGTCCAATCCGACCGATTCTTGCAAAGATCTACGATTTTTCTTCGATGACAGTGGTTTCTGCGGTCGATTTACTCAGATCTCTCTTTCTTGCAAGCTATTTTTGAAACAATGAACTCTTTTCCTTGGAAATCCTTGCCTGAATCGCCTCTTTGGTCGCAACCGTCCATGGCACTGTTCTGTTTATAACTTGCCCCCTTTGTTGACATTTGTGAACACATTTTTCCCCTTTAGTTTCTTTTTTATTCTTCAATGGGTTTTATTCTCCAACTCCGCTTGCACCTTTATGTATGTATTCCTTAAAGTTTCTTCTTCAACCGTTCCTTGTCACAATTGATATTTCTTTTCTGGCTTCGCTAGTAAGGCTACGGCAATCTTCTCTTTTCTTCCATGGGTATTTCCACTTCCATCCAGAAAATGTGGTCTGGCCTTTTTAAAAAGGGGCATCCTATGTATAAAATGATCATGTTCTTTGTGCACATGTTATCATATGCACTAGCATATGCATGACAATGTGCGTATATTTGGGCGGCTCTTGGTATGCAATGGAAATAATTTGTTTGTCCCGATATTATTGGGCTTTTTGGTAATTAATGTTTAGACCTATAAAGTTTACCGATATTTGCTTTAGGTAGGGCCCGAAGGGCCCAAAAGTTTTTTTAATATAACAATCAACACACAACTACCATTAACATTATTAACATAAACCATTGCATTTAACACATTTAAATTAAAATCCCCCTTAAACCCCCTTTGGTTTGGGTGCATATTCACACGGGGGGTTACGTAGGGCAGCGAGAGCCTCAAAAATATATTTACAATACATGTACAAAATTAACACCATTAAGTACATTCTCTTAAACCTTATAGTATTTTGCAAACTTTAACATACAGTATACAAAAACTTGTACATGCATACCCCACAAACGAGGATCGCTATGTACGGTCCAGATCTTGGAATAAAGGGCAAATATGCCCATCTGACAAAAAATTATGAAAATCACAAGGAGAAAAGCCCCATGCTTGACCAATATCATAGTTGTACCTCAGGTGCCACCCCTAAAATAATGCAAAAGGAAATCAGACACCAAAATATCTTAGATTTATTGCACCACTGGCATCGATGGTTTAGATAAACAAACCAAGAAAAGATAAATGTGTTGTAAGATAAACAGCACTGTCATTCATGATCCTCTGCCGCTCCTACAAAAAGATAAGCACCAGAAAATCTATCATTTATTCTCTGAGACACCAGAATATCTTAGATTTATTGCATCACTGGCATCAATAAGAATGTTGAACAACGGTTTAGATAAAACAAACCAAGAAAAAATGAATATGCTAGAAGATGGACAATACTGCAACATCAGCAAGTTTCACCATTCATGGTCTTCTGCCGTTGTTGAATCGCCAAACGAGCATAATAGAGCATCAGAATCTGGATAACGTAAATCAAAAGCAAAAAAAGGGAGGGGTGGGAATTCGCAAAAGCGGATCATTCTAAGGGAGTCGACGGCATCACCTTCATTTTCATGTAGCAGGCAGTTGCAGCAAAACACGCGATACTCACCTGATGCTCCCTAAGAAGAAAGCCAACAAGGAAGCAGTTTGCCAAGAAGTGGTTCTTTAAGCTACCCGAGACTTCTAGAATCGTTTGGGTGCATCTCCCTTCATTAAAACAGGATGGCCCTTCGTCAAAACGGCATGGCAGATCTGTGGGAAAGGTTCTAGCTGAAACTTGGCCGCTATGCACACCCAGAGCCGCTGCCTGCGCCGCCTTCAAAAAAAAAAGGGGAAAGGATTTTAGGTTTTCCACGCCTTTTCTGTTTTGTTTGTTTTTTAAAACGACGGGTACTTTGGTTCTCTAGTCGAAATGCGAAATTTCTAGTCTAGAATTTTAGATGTCAAAAATATTTAGTAGAAAAATTCGGCATAATAATGTATAATAAATTTATTTAACTTTACATAGGTAGCAGGTATTTGGTAAAGCTTATAAAGTTTATCAAACCTTAACGCACTGGTCCTCGGTTTTCCATGGTAAGATTCAATCTTGACCGTCGAATGGACAGCTGTTATCAGCTAGTAACACGCCTGTTCTTGAAACTTTATGGAGACAATCCCGTAACATCCTAGGATTTTCTCTGCCCTTCTCTGCATCTGCCATAACACCCTAGGATTTTCTGAACAGGGCTTCACTGCAGCTTTGCCGGAACAGGGCTGGGCTTCCCTTGCAAGCAAGCTACTAAAAACTCCATCGTTTTCTACCCCATCGTTTTCCCAAGTTCCATCCTCCCCACCTGCTGCTCAAGCTCGGGCGGCCATTGATTTGTGCCCCTCGCCGGATTCCAGCATCTCGGTAAAGCTTCACCTTCTCGATCCTGTACAATGGGGCAAACTGCCTCTGTTATGAGCCCATTTGATGACATTTTTTATCAGGTATTCCCCCTGCTCTGTTATTCTAGTAATGCATCCTATTTCCGATCCGGCTGATCCGGCGCCCCTGATTCCGGCCCCTGCTTCCTGCATCCGGTGCTGCTTCTGGCCCCTGCTTCCTCGATCGATCTGGCGCCCTTGCTTCCGGCCCAAGGTGCAAACCCTCGGACCAGAGCGTTAAGGGAGCTAACGCCCTGGGCCGAGGGCGTTACCATAAAAAAAATCGAGGCATGGCCAAGCACGCCCTCGCCATTTTGGCCATGCCTCGATTTTTTTTTATGGTAACGCCCTCGGCCCAGGGCGTTATCTACCCCTTAATCATTAGGCTTTCCAATGCAAGCGATGCCCACCATTGATTGAAGCCTTGTGATAGAGTATAACAGGCACCCAACCCACCCCACAGAGGCGAAGAGGCAGCTGAATGTGGAAACAAGCAGCATCGATCTTTGTTTGCACTTTGAGCTCCAGATTCAGCCTCAGAGCTGATAATCCAGCTTTGGAAGGTGATAATCCAGTTGTGGAGATGATAATCATGCTATGGAGATGATAATCCAGCTGTGGGTGCAGGAATGGATGAGGAAACTTGCCTGCTGGTTAAAGGGGCCTGCTTGCCCCTTACAGCAGATAAACTGGCTGGCCCCTCCGGACACCCCAGCTTGCCCCTTATAGCAGATAAACGGGCTAGCCCTAAAGGCAATAGTTCAGTTAATTTTAGATATAGGGGTTATCTAACCTTGTTGATGATAGTATATTGTACAGTAGTCTTGCATAATATGTCAACAAACATTTGTAGCACGTATATTTTGAAGCACTTATTGTTGCATGCATATGAAATATAGATGTCACACTTTACAATCAACGCAACCTACTCACAAATACGTGTACAACTAAGTTAGAGACCATTAGCAATAACAATCTTTGTTTATAATGAATACAAATATACAAGCCTTGCTCATGACCATTAGCAATACATCTTAGCATCCTTCTTCTAGCATCTAACCCAACATATGCCCACTTTGCAGCTTACACCCATGGAAGCTGCAATAAGTCATGGTCATACACATTACAGATTATTGGCAATAACAACCTTTATTTATAACGAATACAAATATACAAGGCTTTGTTCATGGCCATTAGCAATACATCTTAGTGTCCTCCTTCTAGCATCTAATCCAATATATTGCCAACCTTATAGCTTGCACCCATAGAGGTTGCAACTAAGTCATGATCATATATACATTATAAGTTGTTGGCAATAACAACCTTTGTTTATAATGAATACAAATATACAAGGCCTTGCTCATGGCAATTACCAATACACCTTAGCATCAGCTAACCCAACATATGCCAACCTTATAGCTTGCACCCATGGAAGCTCAACAAAAAAATCTAACTAAGTACTACTACTTGAAATGTAACCAAACCAGACGCTTCATGAACTCAAAGGCTATAACGCAATGATGACATGGACCTGTTGAAACAACACATGACAACAAGCGAGATCTTAAACTCAAGGCTTCATCTATTAGGAGCTTCTCCATCTAAAGACTAGATGCAAGCCTTGTAGTTATTTGATTTCTAAAGCACTAGATTGTTGATAATAGATGAATTGACATTGAAATAAAGACATTCTTTTGATATGCATTAACTCAAGCACCAAAATGAAAACATTGGTGGTCCTTTTTATTCTAGCATTCCAATGTTATTTGTTCAAATCTTGAAAGTAGAAAAACTTTCATTTTATAGGGGTTCATGGGAGGTTAAATCTAAAGATAACATGAAGTGAGTCAAATGGGTCTAGTGGGAGGAGGTCAAAGAAAAGTTGCTTGCCAGTAACACTATGTTACAAGACGACATAATACTTGGCTCCGATGTTCTAGAGCTGCCAAATAAGCTTAAATATCGCTATAAATCTTTGTGTGTAGCTTAACTATCTTCTAATGTCTGCTAGCCAGTGCTCTTCCTCTAATGTTGTCAAGGAACCAGAATCGAATTGGACGGAACAAGCCAGGATTGAACCTATATATAGTGGGGGTGCCTAAGAAAATCCATATATTTATCTATCCATTGCAATGTAGGCATCCTCGTATTTCGTATCCTTCTTCATGAGACATAAACATCACACCCATAGCCTCCAACAACTAATTACATTCATCTAAACTTCCTACTACTGTATAGCAAGCCAACAACATGCAAAACAATGCAAGGCCCAACAAACCAATAGGAAATATGCACTTGCAAGGATCATAAAATGTTCACCCATCCAAGGGGACACCTCCTCATGTGATGGCATTTTATTAGCCTATTATTTATTTATGGAATACTAAAATTATCTAACGATTGAGGGTCTTTCTAAAATGGTTATCCGCACAACATGAAGATAAATCCTAATATTGTGTGCATATGATTGTTTGCACATAATAAGATAAGAAGACAATCATTAATAACAAATGCTAAGTTAGCTCATGAAGATAAATGTCGAGTTCATTTGACATTCAAACATGGTTCCATACAAGGTCCAATGGCCTATAGGACTAATAAACCTTTATGTTCATCCCACCAAACCCATGTCATAAATAAATTGTCTCAGCAAAAACCATGTCATACAATAAAATTAACCTCCAAAAATCATGTCACAAATGCAAGATAGTTTTAACCCACCATTACTAGTTTTAGTAAACTGCTATCATATGCATGAAACTATCTCATAAATCAAACTAGTTGTAACAAACCACTATAGCACCAATAACCAACATGAATAACCATATCACAAACTACTACTAGCTTGGCAAACCACTATGGCATGTGGTTTTTTTCTGTCAAATAAATTCATGCCTAAAATACCATATATCTCATGGTTTTTAGATGAATTGGTACTGGTTATATATAGTATTTTATTTTTGGGGGCCTTGTGATCGGTTCCACAAAAAGTAGGAGACCATGAGGGGGAGGAGACGCATATCAGGGAACATCTCCGACTTGAAGGCCTATATCAGCATTAGGGGTAAGATCAAGGAGGAGAATATTCCGCTCGAACAAGAATTCCGGACCCAGAAACACCTAGAAACCAAAGGAAGGACGACTTTACTACGTCAGCCAAGGAGTGCGAGACTCGAATGGATAGCACCCAAGGGACGGAGGAGACGACCTAGCCAGCAGGTACAAATCACGCAAAGGCGACCAGAAGGAGCCATGGTAGGGGCAATGGAGATGACCACACTTCCAGGCACAGGAGAGCCACCTCGGAATGAAGCAAAGCCCAAGCAACAGGAGTCGCACTCAGAAATTCAACCTGCGGAGGAATGACAATGCCTGCCTACCGACCACGATCTCATAGCTTCGAAGACATTCAAGAATGCCCAGCTGCAACAGCCAGGTGATCCTACTCAAGCGATCAATGGCACCGCACATTGGCAACCTTGCAACGACACACCGCATGTAGGGACGTTGAGCGGTCACCGCATTCCTCACGACGGACATACACATTAAGCAGGAGCATCTTTTTCAAGGGATCACATTGACGAACACTCTTCGCAACTTGGGGTGACGAGCTCGGATCAGACATGAAGCTCAACAATAGTAGCAGCATCTCAAAGGAATCCAGGAGTCAACCAGAACGAAGAAGATGCAGCAAAACCGAAGAATCAAACGCGATAGGAGGAGGGGAAACCCTAAAGGAGTATAAACATTTAAGTAGATCTTCGTAGTTGTTTTGGAAAAGTGGATGAATTAAAATCCCAAGGTAAATGCGTATATGTCTATTGTATATCTCGTTCACGCATATAGTGGAGAAACATGAGTTTAGAGTCATGTTTACGGATTTAGCGCTTAGATCAGGAAGCTCCTTCACTTCGACTACCAAATAAGGAAGCAAGAAAGCACAACGATAGCCCAAGATCAAAATGGAAGAGCAAGTACGAGGGAGAAACGACCAGAGCCCAAGCAAACCTTCGACTCCCAACACTTCCGGAAGTGCCCTCAAGTAGAAGACCATTTCGTCCACCCAATGTCGAATAATAAGAGACAACACAGGTCATGTCAAGATCATCGGGCCACTGCACTGGGACATGATCGCCGTATTAACACTACCTCTTGTGGCAGCGGCAACACTTGACGAACTGATGACACGAGTGGCCTCAACAATAGAAGGAGGAATGACCCGACATCAACGAGCCAACTAAGAAGGCAACATCTCGACGACCATAATTCCACCTTGTGGTAATATAGGGTGATGCGCTATGACACGCGGTATTAGATGGAGATGCACTTACTTAAAGGCGATTGGGGACGAGGAGATATGCCTTCAACAACTAGGTGATGTCTTCGTCACCTACTCCTACCAGTAATTAGAAGAGAAGAAGCCGATCATATCTCCGACATGTGGCACATCAAATGCCTGAGGTAGAAGCATTCGACACCTTAACGACAAGGATAGCAACCAAGAAGCATCTTCGCAAAAAGAGAGTTCAAGATAATAGCCAGGCTATTCAACGACAAGAGTATATCTAAGGCAGGTACTTCTTCAACTCAAGGGTCAAGCTGCGCAGATATAAGGATCCATCATCCCGACAATATAGCCAGCAGGGAGGAGAGCCATGATGCTTTACTTGACAGAGAGACCGACATGCATAGAGGGACAAAGGTCAGGAACTGAAAGCTGGAGAATTGCTAGCAACCGACTTCTTCCACGAGCTCCCTAGAGGCAACAGGAGGATCAAAACTGACGAGCACAATCAAAACCACCGGAAGGTACCTCAAGACAAGAAGACGGCATAGCACTGAGGAACGTGACAATGTCCAAGCCATGTGACCGAGGGGATCAAACAAGGAAGATTGGAAGCTCGATGGAGAAGCAACTAGGTGAGGCGAGGCGAGCCGATGACTTGCACGCGGACTTGCATGCAACTTGGTGAACCCAAGGATGGACGATTCAAAGAACAACTGCAGAAGAGAACAACAGAGGAGTATAGCTAAAGGAATCGCGCACAGCCTCAAGAGACGCCTCCAAATAGCTTCAAGTATCATGAAGGGGGGAACAAATACCGCCCGAGAACAGGATCAGGAAGCAGACCGAAATGTCGAAGCATCAACGACCAGCACACCTTTAGTTAGAATGTGATGCAAAGCGTGTTGTGCCATAGCCGACAAACATCGGAGGGCCCAAGTATATCAACAAGTTACCCCGGAGTACGAGCTGACGTACAAATAGGAGGTACAGATCGTCAACACCATTGCACCGGGAGGAACACCGATGACATTACCAAGGAGTAGGTGTGCAACTCGAAGGGAGGCACAAGGGGGACCTAATAGCTCTAGTTATTAAATAAACATATGAGGAAAATGTTTAAAATATGTTCTAGAAAATGTTTAAAATATGTTCTATTTCATTTGCTGTTTTTAGTTATTAAATAAACATATGAGGAAAATGTTTTAAACATGAGTACAACATCATTATAAATGTTTTCTACTATGTTTAGTTGTGTTTACTTGTGTTTTTGTATCACCACTCTCTTATTTCATTGCTCCGATGTTCTAAAATATTAACAATGTATTGTATGTTTTGTTAGGGTCTGAACACAACATAACATCAACTCATCCAACTGTGATGTAATGTTGTTTGTTTTTTGCCCCGAAGGGGCAAAATTTTTTTTAACCTATAATACAAACCATTACATTACACACCTTAAAATTAAATTCCCCCTTAAACCCCCTTTTGTTTGGGTGCATATTCACACGGGGGGTGACTCCGGGCAACGAGAGCTGTTGCATAGGCATATTCACCCCTTATTCCTTAATCTACACCGCACACAAAATTCCTCGTTTGTGGGGTATGGATGTATAGAAATTGTGATACTGTATAACAAGATTTGTAAAATACTATAAGATTTCAGGCAATATACTATATGGTATGCAGAACATAATTAAAAAGGCTCTCGCTGCCCTACGTCACCCCCCGTGTGAATATGCACCCAAACAAAAGGGGGTTTAAGGGGGAATTTAATTTTAAGGTGTGTAATGTAATGGTTTGTATTATAGGTTAACAAAAATTTTGCCCCTTTGGGGCAAAAAACAAACAACATTACATCACAGTTGGATGAGTTGATGTTATGTTGTGTTCAGACCCTAACAAAACATACAATACATTGTTAATATTTTAGAACATCGGAGCAATGAAATAAGAGAGTGGTGATACAAAAACACAAGTAAACACAACTAAACATAGTAGAAAACATTTATAATGATGTTGTACTCATGTTTAAAACATTTTCCTCATATGTTTATTTAATAACTAAAAACAGCAAATGAAATAGAACATATTTTAAACATTTTCTAGAACATATTTTAAACATTTTCCTCATATGTTTATTTAATAACTAGAAACAGCAAATGAAATAGAACATATTGACGGTGCAGGAATCGGGCCACTAAAAAAACGTGGTGTGCAATGTCCAAATATCTAGCATTCACAACATCCAACGTTTAACCAGAAAAAAACTTTTAAAAAACTTTTAACCAGAAAGTAGTAACAAGTAATAATATCTAATGTCACATAGCTTACAAGCAAAGAGATGATAGGTTACGAACATACAATGTTGTTAAAAAATCGAGATGCACCCAGCAGCTTTCTTTCGGATTCCATTCAAAAACATCAAGGTTTTTTTGCCTATAACAATATGGCCCTGAATTTCTTTGAATCTGAGCAGCATTTCAACCCGACACGAAGTCTCTTGTGCTCAATGAATCAAAGATATGTTGTGCATCAACCATGCTGCCACATTTAGCATAAAAGGCAATAAGGGAACTTGCTACAAATGGATCACTTTCAAGTCCAGCATAGCATATTTGCTCATAAACTTTCTTTCCAGTTTCCAAGGCTGCTACATTGCCACAAGCCTTCAGAACAGCTACATAAGTTGAAGAATCTGGTATCAAACCATCATCCTGCATAGAAGCAAATAACTGTAGGGCCAATTCACCCTCACCACTGTCTGCATAACCAAAAATCAGTGCACGCCATGATACCACATCATGGTATGGCATCCTGTCAAAGACTTCATGAGCATGCACCATGTCTCCACATTTTGCATACATATCTACTAGGGTGCTCGCTACAAAAATCTCTGTCTTAGAGTCAATGGCTCTGCCCTTCTGCAAGCATTCCATTTTTACAGTCCTTCCCTCCACTTGGTTACCATCAGCATTTGCTGCACATGTGGCGCAGGCCTTCAATACAGCAACATAAGTTTGGGCATCTGGTGTGAAACCACTACCTTGTATCTGTGCAAATAGTTCCATCGGCAACCTGCTCTTACCATTCTCTGCATAATCAAATATCATAGCAGTCCAGGACACCAGGTCGTGATGTGGCATCTTGTCAAAGACCCAACGAGCATGTGTCATACTCCCACATCTGGCACCAAAAATAACCAGCTCCTTCGAATCCAAGAATCCCAACATGACACGGAAACCTCACTGTTTGCACAAGAAATGCAAGGCAGAGAACCCACCTCAAAAAAAAAAAAAGTGATGTACTGCCGGATTTGTGAGGCAAGGAAAGAAGGCTTCAAGCACAGAAGAATCCCAGCACAGAAGGAATAGTTCCGCCGTCCGCTTGGCAGACCTAGCTACCCGATGCTGGCCACTCGATGATTTAAGGCCCATAGCATTTCCCTGGCTACCCGATGCTGCTTGTCTATGTAAAATGCTCCAATCACTTTACCTGTCTCCCACGAATCTGCAAGTGCAGCCATGCAAAATAGTGAAAGAAAAGCATCTACAATAGCCACAACGCTATTTCCATAGCCAAGAATAAAGAAAGAGAAGAGAGCATGGCAAATAAAAACCTTCACAACCTAACGAAATGGAAGGCTCATGCAAAGGGGCAAGGTTATGGCGCCATCGTAGATTCCACAAACCCTAACCATGCCCTAATTCCGGCTGTCTCGAATTTCATGAGAAAAGGGCTTTCATTGTAAGCCCTTGGATCTTTTTGGATTAAAAGAGGGCTTTCTTTGTAAGCCCTCTGATCTTAACCATTGAGGAGCATGAAACAAAAATTGCACAAATTGCATGCAAAAACTTGGTGCACTCTAGATATACTGATTAGTATGCCTCGTGCAGTACACCCATGAAATCATATGAAAACCATGCCAAAAAGCGTATAAAATCACAAAAAAAACCCCCTGTTATAATGCTACATATTAGATCAAAGGAAGAGATGTCAGGCAATTTGCAGGGGTGAAGCAATCAACATCGTCAACACTCTTCGGGCAACACGATAACGATAAGAGGACTTGATGTATGAGACGTCGATGGAGTCGAAGAAACAATATCGGATACAGAGTCGTCCTTTAGCTGCCAAGACAAAGAGTTCAAGATGAAAGATCTTTTTCAACGGCGCCACCTTCAGGCTTTTGAAAAGCGGCATGGAAGATTCAAGTGATCAACTACGCCATCAAAGCCTCCAGCCTCTACATCAAAGAGGAGCCACCGTCAAGGGGACTGAAGTATCGAGCGACTCGGAAGAACGTTACCTTGCTGCTTCAAGCAAGCAACGAGTGGATGAGCTTCTAGCAAGCTCACGGATCTAAGGCCATGGGGCCTAGTAGGTTAAATGTAGGGATGGTAACATCCATATTGGGATTAGAAGGCATTTTTAGATATTCTCGCCGAAAGGATTGCCCCAATATTGAGCTAAGCGTCAAGTATTGGGAAGGAAACGCATAGGAGTAACTAAAATTATACACGATTGTTAACAGACATCCAACATATTGAAACCACTTGGTGAGATTGATCACCTCGCTAAGAAGGAACCATTACTAGGATAATTGTTGACCATGTATAAATCTAGTACCTCCAAAAGAATAATCCAACCGAAAGAAAAGAAGTAATCTAGCAAGTCCAGCCAACTTGTTACGATGGCATCAATTCGATTGGTAGGAATATTCCAAGAGTTTAAATAACTAAGAAAGGGGGAATCTCTAGAATATAAAAGAATAGTACATGCAAGGTACATCTAAAATAAGAATTATAGTAATCAAATAGTCTTTTGAGACAAAAGGAATTGTCACGATGATAAAACCTTGTGGTTTAGAATCGTTCTAACTAAGTAGGTAACCCATAACTATATTGAAATAAATGACAACATAATATGTGCATCCATCTTAGATGGTTATATATGCTAGCTAAGGCTAGTAAATTAATGCGCTAAGTAAGAAGCGTATAACCTCTTAAGGGGAGAGAATAGATATGACCTTGTGTACAACGTCATTGAAGGGGTGCAGGACCATTCTCTTTTCGAAGAAAGTGGGAGGGCTCAATCTTATGATTGAACGTACTTCCATCGAATTGATCGACCCGTAGAATAGAGTTCACTCCGGCAATGGCCGAAGCGAATGAACAGAAGGCCTTCAACGTGCGAGACTGACGTGATAGCTAACTACACCAATGAAGTGGAGCAAAAATATGGGAGCAATGCAACGACCAAGTCATCTCCAAACTACTCCACGCCGGCTCAATGGGTGGATGCGTCCTAGCCTTAGGTAAGGTGTGCCCATGTATAATAAGCTGTAATGTGTCTTATTGACAAGTTAAATATAGATCCTAATAACTGCATAGAATTTGCTGTACGTATATGTATCATAGGGAAATAAGTTAAATAACAATGGTAAATTAATCCTTCGCAAGGATGAAATTCCTTCCAAGGATAGCTATATGACCTCGGGTCCTTATAAATATAAATAGAAAATAGAATTCAGATATACTTAAGTGCATCTTAGGGATATACTTCCAAGGGTAATGCAGGACCCAAGAAAGAGAATAAGAAGCACATCTAATTCTTGTGTATGATAATTAAAACCTTGTCTATGTAACAATAGGTCTAAATCAGGGTTATTGTTTAAATAATCGCGATCTAAAAGTTGTTAAATATTGCAAAGCTTAGAGTAAATATAATTGTACGATCGGAAGTAATATATCCGATACTATGATAATGTTAATTCATAAATATTACCTTAGGGTAATTATGTTAATCACATGCATTAAAGGAGCCAGCAAAAAAATCGGCCCAGGCATGTCGATTTGTGTTTAGATTAATTTCATGTGTAGTTAACATTAATCTACG
Source organism: Isoetes taiwanensis (assembly GCA_021234155.1). Taxonomy (NCBI): domain Eukaryota; kingdom Viridiplantae; phylum Streptophyta; class Lycopodiopsida; order Isoetales; family Isoetaceae; genus Isoetes; species Isoetes taiwanensis. The sequence continues at coordinate 42,398,959 of JAJEKV010000002.1, forward strand.
CATGCAAGCTATGCCAGGTATGGGTTGCATGCGTAATTACCGATGATGGGACCACTACGATGATCTCTAGGACGTGGTGTAATGTCATTGTAGGCATGACCGCGGTTTTGCTTAAAGGAGTTAGAAGGTAGATTAAAAAGTCTACTTTCGTCTCACGGAAGTAGACGACCTCGAGAGATAAGAGGTCATTCAGGAATGCATTGATAGGAAAGCACCTCTAGTCAATGCCTACGGGGAGGACCCTATCCTTCACGCCCAAATACGGGAAGGACCCTATCCTCCATGTCTCAGGCAACTAAAGGTGTAGGCATGAGCGTCATATAGGCATTATAGGGCGCTGTCTCCACGGCCACGATGGAAGAAGCATCCTCTTCCTACGCTGGGAGATTACTCATGCATTCATGTAGATAGATGGGGTGGTTCCCTTATAACCAACTTTACATTAATATTCTAGCGTGGTGTGAATCCAGGAGGCCAATGAGAACGAAGAACCGGCGGGGAGTCGCATCACGAGCACTTGTATAGATAGTTCTAGAGTAGTTGTGATTTCTACCATTGAAACAAATCGCTTAAATCTTGTGTAAGCTAGTAAATATATAATTATAGATATTGTAAAATTAATGCAGGATTTCAAGGTGCAAAGACTTGCAACACGAATTTTGTGAAAACGTGTTGCAAGGGATGAAGAGTACCTTGGAAGTGTAAATTTTGTATGAAATTGATAAACTTTGATAAACTTAAATGTTGTATTAAGTAAGGTTAGTAATTACCTGGCGTTGATTAAGTATGAAGTGATAAGTTAATTGGATAATGAAATAGTACAGTAATGTCTTAAACATTACCTTAGAGTAATTCTAATAATTGTGTAAGTATAATAATAATAAATTGAATGCATCAAGTTGATTGCAGGTTATGAAGATCCCAAGGTGGGGAGAACCACGATGCTGCGGACAGCATCATTTTAAGGTGGGGAGAATGTGACGTTCCAGTACGATATACGGTCTCAAGACGTATACCGTACTGCACCGTCACGCGTACACGCCATTCCAAGTGACGTGTACGCCGACGTATAGCCAAGCAAGTAGCGCCCTAGGGGGCAACTTGCAAGTGTGCACACATTTATCAATGTGCGCACTCTAGACCATTAACCATTAAAAGGCATACCAAGGGTCATGGAAACCCTAACCCTAACTGATAGCCTACATAAGGCAACCAAACCCTAACTTTCCCTTTTTTGCCCACGAACCTTCCGAGCTCCGTTTCGCGCGTTTCAAGAGTCAATTCTGACTCCCAAGATCTGCCCGAGCGCCCCAGCTCGTCAGACTTAGATGTTGGCAAAGCAGACTGGAGGCTATGACTACTATCTTCTGGCATAATGATAAAAGTAGACATATCATGTTTGACTCTAGGAAAACAACTCTCAAACTCATTAAATTGTGCATGACAACTTACCACCAATTTATTTGTATCAAGATCCAGAAATCGATATGCTTTTCTATTGCTGCAATAGCCTAGGAATCCATCTTTCCGTTGAGCATTGGTAACTTGACAATGCCCTGCATCCAAAAATCTTTGCATGTGCTAGAGATGTATGCTTCCTTGTCCGAACTACTTTAGGAAACAAGAGACTGACATGTGGCACCCTGTTCATCAGATAAGCAGCAACCTCTCCGCAAAATGGGCTGGTACATTCATTGCAATAAGCAAAGTTCTTGCCATTTTGATTAGACTTCGATTGACTCTTTTTGCCCTGCCATTTTGTTCTGACCGAATAGTAATGATCTGCTTTTCTGAACTCTTTTCAACAGAACTTTTGAATAACTAGAAATGCTCAAAACACTGATTTTTTATTTTCAACAAATGAACAAAGACTTTCCTCAAAAGATCGTCAAGGAATACCAAGAAATGCCTTGAGTCTACAGTGGTGGGAGGATTAACTGGATTACACAGATTCGCGTGGATTAATTCGAGCTTATTGGAGGCACGAGAAGTAGACATAGGAAAATGATTCCTAATAATCTTTCCTTGCATACATGAATTGCAAGGTTTTGTCTCCTGCTTGCTTCACTTCACAAGTCCCAACTGTCTTAATAGATTCACCTTCTTGCATGCAATGTATCCCAATTGATGATGCCAAATAGATTGATCTATAGGTGGTTCAGCTACAATATTCAAATACTCCACTCGAATAGCATGCAATTAGTACTTATTCCAAACTCTAAATGCCATGACCAACTTCTTGTCAGCAGCATAAAAAATGTCACATTTATGAGTAAAGAAATGAATTTCATCGCCAGCTTGCTCACTGATAATAAATTCCTGAATAACTTAGGCACATATAACACGTCATGCACCAAGAATGAAGAATTATCAAGTGTAATGTTAATCGTACATGTTCCTAGCAATTTGTGTATGATGATCTCCCATTTTATTGATGTGCTGACGAGCCAGCTCCTGATACTTGACAAAAAATTCTTTCTGAGGAGTCATATGGCTTGTTGCTCTGAAATCCAAGAACCAAGTGATCTTTGAAACTTCATGATTGCTTTCAATTGAAGCATATAAGAACTCTTCTGCCATGAAACTTTATTCTTCATCTTGAGAGTTTTTAGCAGTCGACACATGTTCCTCTTGAACAAAATTTGCTTTCTCAGTTGCTTTAGACTCTGACAGGTGCCGGAGCTCGGCAATCTTTCGCCAAGTGCCCAAGAACTTGACATCTGAAACAAGTGATTTTAGACTTATCAAACTTCTCTTTCTTCACAGAATTCTTAGGCTTATCAGAGCCAAAGCTTGGTCTTGGCATCCATGTACATGAGATTTTCCCCAGTGCGAGTTTTGAGCTGTTGCTGCCGAATTACTTCGGCCTTAAGGCGCTCCAAGGCCTTTTCAAAAGTATAATCGGATAATTGCCCTTCCATATTGATAATAATCCCTTCAAAAGTCTGTGAGAGACTATTCAGAAGCATATATGCAAATCTTCTCGTCTTTAGTAATATCGACCCCAGTGGATTGCAACTCATCAAGCAGATCCTTCATCAGACATATATGCTCCATAAAATTGGCTCTAGCTTGCAACTGAAGCCCATACAACTGCTTTCGCAGAGCAAGCCGATTTTCGACTAGATTTGAGGCATATTGATTCACAAGTATGCACCAAATTTCACATGTAGATCCCGCTCCTTTTACAAGCTGAGCGGGAGTATCATCTATACTAGAGCAGATGATCAAACGAGCTTTCCGATCTTTCTTAGCAAAGTCTTTGGCCGACATATTCAGTGCAACCTCAATTGTTCCTTCCTTACCTCCCATAGCTCCTTATCTTCAAGGAGCATCTGGATTCATCACTTCCAGAGCTGGAAGTTTCTTCCTGTAAATTGTGGAACTAGACCCCATTCATAGGAAGTTAGAGCTTCTCCGTTTGCAATAGATTTCATTCTTACAAGGATGATAGAAGTTAAACCAAGAGCTAAATGCAGCAATCAATGAATGTACGACTGATACGGTCTTAATCAAGAATGAAGTGGGCCCATAACCTATTCAAACTAAAACAGATTATGATTCAATAATCAAACAAGAAATACTTCAAGCTGAAACAAGATCAAATAAGATAGACGACAAATGTTGCTTGAGCACTGAAAACCGTGTTTGATCCAACTTCTAGTTCAGTTTAAATACATGGACTACCATAAATCAAGGCCAAGATCACGCCTTAACTTCATCTCCTATGATCACTTCAATTATACTCAAGCAATTTTTCAATAATAGACTGCTTTATTTTAGCAATATTCTTAACATCCATAACAAATTCGTATGCTCGAGCAGATCTTGCAGAATCCCATGCGCTGAAATGAATAAGTAATGATCTTCCTGCAAGACTAACCTGTTAATTGTAATTTCAGTCAGACTGCACATTGCATATCTAATCAAACAACATGTCTCTATAATTACCTGCTATAATGCCCAGCCTGTTGACATGAATGCAAGAATGCTGACAAAAAGGTCATCTTGAGTTAAGTCAACCACCACAAAAAGAATAGTAATGATTGAATCAAATCCAACAAACAGCAGAGCCTTCAGTCCACTAAATCTTTTCTTGCCCATTGAGATAATCTGTTCAACATAGCCTTCATTTCACAGTTACGCGTAGAGGCTGCATGGCGTCTAACCCTCAATCCAAAGCATGCCTCTCATGGTGATATTAGAAACGATGTGTATGGCCTTCCCCCTGGAATAGTGCCAGTGGAACGAGTGGGAAAGCATAAGAGAAGATTTTGGGATGCAGAGTCTGTGGTTGATGTCCAAGAAGATGACGCCAATGAGGAAGATGGCCGGGAAGAATGTCCCCCTGCAGACATACCCTTGGCTGGCTGCCCTGCTTACATCCCCATTAATTTTGGAGATTGCTCCTTTTCTGCTCAATAAGTACAGTTCCCTTTTCATTTACTCATGTACGCTATGAGCGAGGGCAATAAGGATGCTATTTTCAGCCCTCTTGTGAATAAAGATACAGATTCAGATGAAGAGATTGACAAGTACACCCATGTTGCAGATGACAATAGGTCTGAATGTTTCCACCTTCATATAGCTGGCAAAAGAGACCATGATGAGCATCAAGGAATGCAGAACTACTATGGGCAACACCGTTCAACGCTTGGATGAAGCATTCAATTGCTTGGATATGCAAGATCTGACTCTCTTTGAAGCAGCGCAGGGTATTCTGTGGTTACATGAATTTGATGCGAGCTCTCCTCATAAAGCACAATAACGCATTCGAGCATCTTGGGAAGGCTTACTTTCGCACCATGCAGGCTTGAAGTGCTTGTGACAGCTCATGTGGACATGGTTTAGCTCATGTTTTATACTGATTTTGTGTTATGCTTTTGTGTTATGGAGCTTCGTCTTGAAGCTCCTTTGACTAGTTTGTTGACTGTTGTTCAGAAGATCTGTAATGTATAATGAAAGTGCACCCTTTGTGAAATACCTATGCCACTTGGCACCTCTTTTTTGAAATTGACTATTTAATGTGGATGCAAGGTGTTATTCCTTTTCTTAATGTGTATGGCTTGAACTATACCATGTACGTATATAGGTATTGATAGCGTATGAGGCGCACAAACTTATACATGGGGCTGATGTATAAATTGCACAGCCCTTCATTTGGCATATTCATGGAATTATGGTTGGAACCAATGGTCCAGAAAGTGCAATAAGGAAAGTACAATACCTAGAGTTGATGTAGATGTAGATAATCTGGTAGTGTTTTCAACCATATGTTCGATGTGCACCATTGGATCTTGTTTTTTAATTTTGGGTCATTCATTTGGTACAATACTGGAAATACCCTGCAGATCAATGGCTCAAAATAAAAGATGAAAAACATTAATTTTGGGTCAAAATGTTAATGGCCATTCATTTGGTACAATAATGGGAATATCCCAACAGATCAATGGCTCAGAATAAAAGATGAAAAACATCCCATAAACATCCCTTTAATATGGCATCATCAAGAAAAACTCAATTCATAGATAGAACAATTCATAATTAATTGTCACATTATTTTTGCCGCTTGCATACAAACCTTCATATATTCACAGACCAAAGTGTATAAAAACTCGATTCATTTCATAGAATAAAAGAAACAAAACTGCCATTCATAGAAATGGCAAGTACTCTTTATTTGGATAGAAAAAGACTCAAATTACAAGGAAGACCATTTATTTATTAGGTATATAAAAGACATATATACAGAGCAACATTATCTACAACGTTCGATGATTCTGGTTACCAGTCATCCCACTTCCAGTCATTCCAGTGCGAGTATGAGCACCCGTACCGGGAATATGATGACCGGCTACTTCAGCACCGGTACCGGTCATTCCAGTCCCAGTATGAGCTCCGGTACCGGTACCGGTCATTCCTGTCCCTGTATGAGCTCCAGTACCGGGAATATGATGACCGGCTACTTGAGCACCGGTCCCAGGGACGTGGTGACCGGAAACGCCATAGCCAGTCTCGGCAGCCGCGCCGGTATGATGGCCGGTGCCATAATCAGTTGTTCCGGTGGCAGGAACATGGTGACCAGTAATGCCGGTGCCCATGTGAACATCGGCAGCGTTATCAGCCTTTTTGGCATGAAGCTTGCGTTCAGCCTCAGCATCCTTCATGTCTTTTTTTTCATGAACTGCCTTTTTCTGGTGACCGCTTTGGGCCGTCGCGGATTCTACCTGAAACCGAACCCCATTTCAGCCCCTAAACCACAATGCAAACGCAAATGCAAAACCAAAATGAAGATTCAATCTTAAAATTTACCTTCTCAGCCACAGCATTCTTGGCCTTCTCCATTTTCTCCTGCGTGGTGTTCATTGCGTTTCCGACCTTTTCCTTGATGGCTGCCATTTTTGCTTTGCTATTCTGTGTTCGTTTTTCGCAGCAACGTCTTATGAATATTTATAGGGCCTTTTCTTCTCTTACACACCACCTGCGTTGCCCCCTTGCATGTACTTCTCTTCCCTTGCTTTGACACCTTGCTACTAAATATGGTCAATAGGTCTATTTTTTTTTCTCCTGTCAAACTCTTCGTGACACATCCCTCACGCGAATAAAACTTGGGACCCCCATTTCCTCGTTTGTCCACGTAAGTCCACAATGAATTTATAACATTAGCCATCGGATACTACCAAATAACTACCCTATCTTCTTATAAATATGGAGACTTCCACTAGAGCTTGCCACTTTCATGAATACACTTAAAGAAGATAAACCATATTGCTAGATGAATTTAATGTGGAACCTGTCAAATAGATTAAAACCTTGAAGTGGAAGATATTCCTATAAAGTTAGGCTAAGGCACATGTGCATGCAATATCTTCTTTGAAAAGCATGATTGACACTGGCTATTGGCAAGTAAAAATGCTTGCATGCATTGCTTCGCAAAGATATTACTTAGCATGATGATAGCGTGAGTATTCTATATCACCTTCAAACTTGTGGCGCCTACTTGGCAACTTCCAAGGAATGTTGTTCTATAGTATTATACACTATATATGCATATACCATTTCCACTACGAATAGCATGGCAAGTGTTCTATCTCAATTTGTATGTTTATCTAGATACATTATGAGTGTTTTACAGTTGGGGATGTGGCATAAAACCAAAGGTGACCATGGCTTTATACAAAAAATCTTTTACAAAATGGACTTATCCATATGCTAAGGTATTACAAGAAAAACGAATTTGGGGTGTAGACTTAGAGAGTATTGAAAAAGCTATGGCCAAAAGACAAGCTAATTCTAATGGCTGTGTTAGATACATGTCGAGCAAGAGATGCAGGTGCTCGACAGGCCCATGGCTGCTGCTCAGATTTGACAACACAATGCCAGGGGAGATGAAGATAAATTTAGACGATGATTGATAACACCACTTGGATTGCAGGCATATATAGTAGAAGAGATGCAATCCTCAGTCCCTAGGTGCTCAAAAGGCAACTAGCTACGGAGAAACAACATGCGGCAGGGATAGGCCCACATATAACAACTGGAGGAAAACATTTGCTTGGGACAGTTTGAAAGACAACAAAATAAGCTAAGTCTTGCTAGCCTACAGACCCTCCCAGACACTCGGATTACTAGTGTAGATGCCATGGCACAGGAAAAGGGAACGTTTTGAGCTGGAAACGACCGCTGCTATCTCCTGCCTTCGACCAGAGGCGGAGGAGATTACCATCATTTAAAAACCTCATTGAATGCCTCAAGATGCTGGTCATTGCCCTTATGACGTTCTATACGCATGTGCACATTGTTAGGTCAAGCCATTGTCTAAAATTCAAAACATAAGGAATTGACAAGTTTTTAAAATTTCAAGTTTACGTTTGACACAAAATTTTCAAATCAAGTTCTCAATTGATGCCTTCAAAAAATACGTAGTTCACATCGGTGTCTTCTAAATTGTTTGGGAATCTTCTAGATATTCTAGAAAGTTCTAGACTATCTTCTACATTATTCTAGAAAGATTATTCTAGAAAGATGATTTAAAATGTTCTACAGTATTCTAGAATACTCCAGAAGGTTTTAAAATCTTTTAGAAGGTTATAAAATCTTCTGGGAAGTTCTAGAAAGTTCTAAAGATTATAATCTCATAAAATCTAAGGGAATCTAAGGGCATCTGATAAAATCTAAGGGCATCTAAAAGAATCTAAGGGTAAAAGCACACTGTGGTGTATCAAAAATGCGCATTTTGACGCCACATTTTGGCACCACCTTTGTGGTATAATCGAGAGGTGCATACCGAAGCGGAGATTGCGGGAGTGCGAATTAATGAGTGTCGGTTATTTTGAATTTTATGCCACGTCATTGTCCCTCATTTTGAATTAAGAAATAATTACCTCTTCTTCTGTTTTTTTGCCACTTCTTGCCGATTGAACCATAATGGAGTCAGAATTGAATGCCACTGGTTACACGATGAAATCTCTCCTCAAACAAGAGATTGTGCCCCATGAAGATCTAAAGAAGCTTTGGGGTGACAGAGTTCCAAATAAATTTGGCTACAGGTATTTTCCCCCAAATGTTTTGTTCAAACTGAAAAATTAAGGCATATGTTTTCTTGTACAGGTTGAAGAATCTGAGAATGAACAATACAAAGAGTTCATGCAAATTTACAAAAGAATTACAGGGAAGCCATATACATGGGGTGGAATGGCTCCTGGAACCTGGGCAGTGGCTTATTATCTGCATATAAAGGGGGAGGCTGTTAATAGGAAGAGCTTCTCGGATTATTATAAAACTCCCGATGAGAAAGCAGAGGCCAGTTCTTCTAGACCGAAGAGAAAGCATAGGCAAATCCAACCTGACCAGGAGGAAAATAGTAAAAGTGACAGGGATGATTAAGATGATAGGGAAAAAAACCAAATCAGGTTCGTCTAGACCACACATTCAATCTGAACTCACAATCAAAACAGAAAAGCAGAGCAATGTTCTGAGACCAAAACATGCCATTGCAGGTATGTCAATTATTAGTTGTGTTACAACAGAAAAAAATCTCAAGCTTGACCTAGATTGTTTCTATCAACACAGAAAAGGTAACTTCAAATCCACTTCAAGAATCAGGTATGTCTACTACCATTTTGCATCATGTTGGCTGTATTGTCATGTTATGTCTCTATGATGCCATTTGTGGGGCATTTCGTGCAATGGATGCCAGAATGATAGATGAGGTATGTGTGGTCTGGTGAGTGGTGAGTTGTTGGCATCCACCATGTCCCACACCACACCCCACAATCTCCCACCACTACACTCCACCATCTCCCACCACCACACTCCACCATGTCCCACACCACACCCCACCACCACCACCACACTCCACCACCACCACACCACCGGACTCCACCATGTCCCACACCACACCCCACCATATTCCACACCACACTCCACCACTACCACACCACACCACATACTCCACCACCACCACACACTCCACCACCACCACCACCACCAATCCCCACCACCACACCCCACCACCACCACACTTCACCACCCTGCACAATGTCCCACCACTCCTTGCTACTACCACAGCGTGTTGTGTGGTGTATACTGTGCAGCGTATGTTGTGTTATGTGTGGTATGTGGTGGTGTGTAGAGAGTACCTTGTGTTGTGTGGTGTGTGATTGTGGTCTTCCATCAGTACGTGGCTTACTATGTTAGGAGGCTGACATATACGTAGTGTTTTGTTTTGCAGACTATGGCAGACTTGTGAAGGAATGGTTGGCTGCAACATCAGCTAGGTTTGATAGATGCAAGCAATGATTGCAAGCAAACGAGGATAGAGAAAATGTTATTAAAAGAAAGATTGAGTTGATGGAGCATAAAGCATCAGAAATTAGAGCTGATTTGCACAGATGGCAATGAATCATGACAGCAAATCCGAAAGCAGCAGAGGATGTTCGGGTTGTAAGCGAACTAAATGATGAAGAGCTAAATGGTACAGTGTTGCCTGGGCTGAATCAATTAAATAAGGAACTAGCAGAAACTGAAATTGAGCTAAAGGCATGTGAAGACTTACTGCTGCAGCTGCAACCTCGAATGCACAGATTTGAGATTTTTTCTGAGCGTAGTGGTCACGACACTCCTTTAGATCTTGCACTTCTAATGCTTCCTGAGGCAGAAGAAGAGGGTGATGAAGGTTGTCCATTTTGTGGACGTTATCTGAATTGGGAGGGTAAAATGTTGCCAGTTGTGATAGTAGAATGCAGTCACCAGTATTACATTCCATGTCTATCACACCATTTGAGGTAAATATTATCATCTCTAACCCTCGTCTAAAGACTCTATTGATTTTGAATTTGTTTTGCAGACACTCTAGAACCTGCTGCAGCCCCAGTTGTGCCCACATTATGACTGAGACATGGCTTTTGGCTTTTGGTTTTCGAGTGGTACCACAAGAACCAATAGACACAAGTAAGTGCCTTAACTAATGTTTACTGATGTTGTCACAGGTCTACTGACTTAGTGTTTGCAGAATTGCAGAAATTTGAGACCAAGGATATCCAACAGTTATCCACGCCTCGATCAGTTATGAGACTGCAAGATACCTCCCCGGTGTACCTAGAATTCACCCCATTTGATACTCAAGTCAATCCCAGCTGCTGACAGCGTGGAGACTCCAAAACGAAATTTGGATAGTGAACTGAATGCAGTCGTATCAAGTAAGTACCGATGCCACATACATGATTTATTTTTTTGTATTTTTCTGTGGTCTTCCTCATTTCAATTATGTTACAGAGATAGACACTACTGCAACTGGAAGCCATCACGAAGAGATTCCTAGTGCATCTACTTTAGGGGGGGAAATTAATTCCCTTGAGATTCATTCTGCACGGGATCCTTCACCAGAAAAAGTTTTGGTGCTGAACATGAGCCAAATGCGGATGCAGGTGATGAAGTTGACAAAGAAACCCCAGATCCTGGACAAGATGCAGACTGCTCAACGAGTCCAATACAACCTCAACCAAGAAAAACCAAGAGGTTAACTGAAATTCTCCTTGTTCTGGATTTTAATGGGGTTTTAAGCAAGTTTTATGACTTGAAAGAGAGGATCCCTGCATCGGCCGAGCCAGAAGTGACCCTCCAGAAATTGAACCTTCAAAAGGCAGCAGGCTGCAAAAAGTGTGCCAGCTTATGTGAAGGAACATCAAATGTGGAACATGTGGGATTCTGAAGAGTCGCGCAACTGCATGAAAATGCTCGACAAGTATTTTCATAAATGAATCTTGTAAAACTCTTTGAAAGTCAATATAAGTAAAAAAATTTCTATGATATGTGTTGTACTTTTTCAATTTAAAATATTTGAATGGATTATGAACAAATGTTCTCGTGTGTGTTTAGAACTAGAGATGATAGAGCTTCGGCAGTCCCTGTCTATCTAAAGCCACATACACATTTGGAAGTGGTGCTGAGTGGAACTGAAATTGTCGTGATTAGCTCCACCGACATCAAAATTTTGGAAGTTGATATGCAGTGGTTCAATGATCAATTGATCCTCCTCTTCTCAAGGTGATACTTTCATCTGATTTGTGATCATCAAGATTGTGCCATCATATGCATATGTTTGCAGATACATGGAATACTACTTGATGCTCCAAGCAATGAGCCATCCCTTTCATTTCTTTGACCCTCTTTTTCACTCGACATTGTTCAAAGACACAAATAGTTACAAAACAATAAGGAAACATGTGAATCTGGATAAGTGCCAGTACATGTTTTTGCCTGCTTGTGATGGACATCACTGGACCTGTTTTCTGATTGTAAGCCACACGTGTCTCGCACAGAGATATAAACCAGGGATATATCACTTTGATAGCTCAGGCTTGCATGGCAGAAGCAGACATATTGAGAGGTTAGTGCTTGCTCATTGCATTTTGCTGTTGTGGCACAATGACAACAAACTTTGAATGCAGATTCCTGGAATTGCTTGGACACAATAATTTCAGCTTTATAACCTCAGATGTTGTGAAAATTTCCAGAACGCCTCTTCAAACTGATGATCATTCATGTGGCCCTGCCGTATGTTCGTTTATGCACAAATTTGTGAGGGGGTACTCGAAAGGAGTGAATATATTGTTGCCTGATCTAGTAAATCAACTCAAATGCAGCAGACAAACCAAACTCTGTTATTGATAAAGTGTGGTTAACTGCAGGTTGTGGACATTTCAGACCAGGATGTAGTTGATGTCAGAGTGTTCATGCTTGAAATTTTAAGATTAGAAGCAACAAATGCTGGAACTGAGAGGAACATATGTATCGGGAAGTATGTAGGTGCATGAGTCACCTCGTACTTTAAATCACTGTATATCTTTCTTATGTACATAATTGTTATTGTAACCTCGATTCATTTGAATGAAAATTCATATTCAATTCATCTCACAAATAAAGGAATCAAGTGTTCAGAAGAATTCAAATCTTCAAAAGAAATCAAGACAAACTCATTTTCACAGCTGAAGCACAAAACTTCAGATGAGTTCTGAAAACTACAGAATGGTTTTTACATTTCATCATCATCAGAAAGAATTTCGGGTAAATTCTGTAAAATTTTCTCCTCATCTAAAGGATCCAGCCTATATACAGTCCTGTTTTGACGTTTAGTTGGTGGCATGTGAAGTCTGATTGCACAGATCTGTGTTGTGAATACTATGCCTAAGGCGTCTTTACTGCAAAGATCATAGCTGACGGTTGATCTTGCGCCCTTCTTGTAATACATACCTTCTATGACACTATCATCGGCGACGTACCATGTTCCATTGAGTTGGAAGTTTTTCTCCACTATCCATTTTGGTTTTGTGCACATCAGAATCCAAAGTTCAGAACCCTCATCATTCCCTTTCGGAGCAACGACAGCAAAATTATCACCAACTCTAAGTGCCTCTGCTAACATCGTGGGATTGGAGGAGAACAAGGACCTGCTGGATTTACGGTCCTCAATATCAGCATGCACATTGGAGGATGGTACAATAACTTGAAGTTTCCAATCATCAACATAGTGTTTGTTCACACAACTGTCCCACATGCCATCCAAGCAATAGCTGCAGAAGCATGAAAGTTCCCTCGTGTACAACTGCAATGGAGATTCAGGATTGAATGCATGTACACAATGGATCTGCCTAGTGTCCAAAATCCTTTCTGCACCCCATGCTTTCTTTCTATCTATATTCTCCACCTTGACTTCCCAAAAGAACCTTTTTATATTCTTCCTCTTACTAGTTTCAGATGTATTCATCCACTCGGATGTTCCACAAGTAAACATCTCTTCGGCAACTTCTACCACTTCATGAGCATTACCCAATTTTATGCTGCTGTATTTTAATTGCAGTTGTCTTAACTATCTCTTCAACTCGGCAGCTTTGCCATCGTGTTCACCTTTCCCGTGGTTAGAACAAAAAAAAATCCACATCATATAGACATCAGTGTCGTATAATGACCACAATCTACCTCTCTTACCACAATCTACCTCTCTTACAACTTTTCAATTAGAATATTATAGGAAATATGAACTCGTCAATTCTCCAATCCATGCCTTCCTGCCATGAAAACACAATAAAGCTTATTTCAGTATAGTGCCTTTTCTTACTGTAATCATTTGCCCACATTAGCTATAGCATGCCAAATATTTTATCCATCTTTGGCATACGAATCTATATAGGAAAGGGTTAGTAATAACGTTGTTTGGGATATTTCACACGGTCTTGAGCCTTGGGTCCCTTGTTCACAATTTCATTTGAAACGCATAATACTTGTTGAATTATTAACATTTATCATTAAAACTAACCGAACAACATTGTAATAATCATATTGCATGGGTTAGAATAGAATAGAATAGAATAGAATCCTCTGGACTTGTGTAGCATGGGCGAGCTCCCTAAAAGGGCTACTAGCACATCACGCTGTTATGATGTAGCCTTTTCTGAGGGCTGACTTTTTTCTATTATTACCAGCATCCCGCTTTACTTCGGCTTCGTGGCCGTGCAGTGATGCGTCGTTATCAATCAACTTTTAACTGAACAATTTGTATGGGGTTTTATGATCCTCTTATGTGCGGATCATATTGCAAACCCTCTTTCACTGTGTACTTCTCTGTATCTGGTCATCATTCCCTGTATCACGTCTGCCAAGTCTCGCAGTGATTCTGTTAGTGTCATCAAAATATATACCGGTTCCCCCCATCTTATATTTCTGTATCTGTCCTTGATGTCTCCGTATATCGGGCAATCATTAATCATGTGGTTCTCATCCTCTATTCTCCCACTGTCACATATTCTGCATTTGAGATCCTCCTTGTCTATTCCTCTCCACCTGTCTTTTTCGATTCTCAGATCATGACTCCCCATCCTGAATCTAGCCAAGATATCTCTTCTGGTTTTTCCGAGTATGTTATCCCGATACATCTGGTGTCCTACTTGCTGTTCTGGGTTGAAAACTGTCATGAACCAGACTGTCTTGGGTCCTGTGTGTTTTCGCAGCCATGCTCTTGTGGCTCTATCTGCCCATTCCTCATTCCACTGCTCTTCACTTATCAGGTCGCTCAGGTTTAATCCCATCTCTCTGGTCCAATTTGCCACATCTTTAAACCATCCGCTGCCTATGAGGATGTGTGATTTTGCTGATTCTGTGATTGCAATAGTAGACAATTTCCCCTGAAGGTCTTCTGCATTGTTCCTAATCAGATACCTTATGGTTCTCTCCCATGCTCTCACCTCCATCGGTTTTTGCCCTGTTTCGAGGACCATGATTGTCAGTGGCGTATTTGTCCTTAATTTAAATTCCTGTCTGTGCCATTGCCTAAGGATTCCTTCCTGTTTTTCCCATTTTCTATCTGTTAGGCCTGGCCCCCAAGCTTCTGCCCCATATAATTGAGTGGAGGCCTGTTCAGATGCACAGGTCCTTCTTGATGCCCAACAACGAATTGTCAAAGCATTCAGGTGCTCATCAATTGCTAATGAGGTGAAGAGCCGTATTTGGGAGCTCATACATGGATAGCATGCAAGCTAAGAATGGATAGAATGCGGGAGAAATGGTAAGGCCTTTCCCTTTAAAGGCGCACTCTCACAGAATCTGATATCGAAGATCGTCCAGAAGCTATACTCTTCAATCGGGGCATTACAGGCACCAAAAGATGCGCCTCAAGCCTATATTAACCAGGGAAACAGATTTTCCTGACTCCCAAACTCTGCTTGGATTAAAGGGTTGAATCCATAACAAAACACCAGGCAGATGGGTTTGATGCAAGAAGTACCAAAAAAGCGTCAAAATGCGGGGAGAAAAAGAAAGGAAAGGGCCGAAAGGGCTGGCTATGGCTTGTTGGGCAGGGCCGGATCTGCAGTGGAGAAAAAGATTGCCGGAGTTGGAGCTCTGGGGAACCGGCATCGACCTCTTTATTTTTCTCAACCCTCCATTTCTTTAGATCAAAATCCAACAGTATGTTGCATGTCCATGTCATATTTTTAGACACGTGGATAGGCTAGGCTTCAAGATAATGCGCCACTCGAGGTTAGGCTGTTGCGCTAAAAAAAAAAATTATTTGCCTACTCGAAAAACTTGTAACATTCTTTAAAAGAAAAACTAACACATGGTGAGGCATCGTTGGTGGATGCGTTTGAATGGATCCTACCTTGATTTTCCATAGGAAAGAAGGGCAAAACATGCAACTTAAACTCAATAATAGCATGGAACGATAAAATTTTGAGTTGGTGTGGAAAGGATAAACTTCCACTGTTTGAGTTTGGTATTGTGGGAGGGCATTCTCAATGGTTGGGACTATGATTTTGGTGTCGTATTGTATGAAAAAAGTATATTTTGCCATGTTTGAGGAGCTTAATTGCGTTTAGTGGTCACATTGCTATTTTGGTGTGTTTTGGATGAGTTTTTGGCATGCTTGAAGAAAAAACGTATTTGTAGGGTGTGGATAACAGGAAATGCTTCTTTCTATATTTATTTTGCGGGGTGTGCAGGGCAGGGGCAGTGCAACTAGCAGAGGTGGCTTTTGCAGGATTTCTTTGTTGATCGCTCTGATTAGGGGTTGTTTGTTTTCTGATTGAAATCCCCTGCCATGATAGTTTTTCTTTTTTTGAAATCGAACCTCCCGCTCCGCCCTTGTATTGAGCCGATTCTGTGGAGTCTGATTTTGTAGGCCCGCTCTCCATCACACAAATCGAAACCCAAATACAGCCTGCTCCCTCCAGCCTGATCCAAATCCTGACGTTTCCTCTTACCCAGAATTAGCATGCCCCCAAGGATCCCCATTGCACCATCCGCCAAGCCCTGCGCTTGCTTCCCTGTAACAAATTAACTCATTTTCAGATCATCGGATCCATCCCTCGCATTGCCTTTTGCTTCCCATACGATTCTCCGCATTTCCCTTTCCTTGAGTGCGCTCTGATTTGATGCATGTGATCCACATGATGGCCCAAAGATCCAACTGCCGAATACATTGATTTAGCGTCTTTTTCTTACAAGCCCACCACTTGAGTCGCCGGAACAACGTTTTGATTTAAAATTATGGTGCCGCTGCTACTCAGTTGCGGCCATGGCAGGACATGCCATAGCTATGGTTCATTGAAGCCATAAGTTCGATGGCCGCCGAACCTGTGTGAAGTTGGGAGCTTGTTTTTTATCTGTTTTGTCTCAACCATGGGTTTGAAAGTGACCTTAGAAAGTGGCAAAGCATTTTTTTTGGCAAAAAGATGTTAGCTGATGATTTGGTATGATGCTCGGGATATGCTGAAGATCAATCGTTCATATTCAATCCTATAAACAAAACCCATAAACATCGATATATTAAGCTAACTAAAGGATAAATATATGAAGTTGCCACGGTGTAAACTGGACCAAAGATCAAAATGGCGCACACTTAAAGATAATTGGTCTAATATGTGGTTAAATGTTAAATAAATTCCTTGTGGACTTACGTGGACAAATGGTAAATGGGGGGTCCCAAAAATTATTCGTTTGAAGGATGAGTCACGAAGAGTGGCATTGGTGGATGATCAAAATAGACGTATTGACCGTTTTGGATAGCAAGGTGTCAAGATAAGGCGGGAGAAGTACATGCAAGACGACAACGCGTTCAGGCAGGTGGTGTGTAAGAGAAGGAAAAAAACCCTATATATATTCACCAGACCTTGCGCCAAAAACTAACACAGAGCAAAGCGCAAAAATGGCAGCCATCAAGGAAAAGGTTTCAAACGCAATGGCAACCACGCAGGAGAAAATGGAGAAGGCCAAGAATGCTGTGGCTGAGAAGGTAAATTGTACTGAATCTTCATTTAGGTTTTGCATTTGCGTTTGCATTGTGGTTTAGGGGCTGAAATGAGGTTCGGTTTCAGGTAGAATCCGCGACCGCGCACAGCCATCACCAGAAAAAGGCAGTTCATGAAAAAAAAGAAATGAAGGATGCCGAAGCTGAACGCAAGCTTCACGCCAAAAAGGCTAATAACGCTGCCCATACTCATATGGGCACCGGCCACCATGTTCCCGGCACTACCGGTCATCATGTTCCTGCCACCGGAACAACCGGTTATGGTACCGGCACTGGCACTGGCACTCACATCCCCGGCACTGGCACTCACGTTCCCGGCACTGGTGCCCATCTAGCCGGTCATCACGTTCCCGGTACCGGAGCTCATGTTGGGACTGGAATGACCGGTACCGGTGTTCATCCTACTACTGGCACTGGAATGACTGGCGGCGGTATGACTGGTACTGGAATTGGCAACCACCATCATCGTGTGTTGTAGATATGTTGTTTGTTCCCTTTTTATTTTATTACTTTGTGTAAAGGTTTTTATTACCAAATAAATGATTTTTTTGTAACCAAGTTTTTTCTATCAAAATAACCAGTTACTTGCCATTTCTATGAATGGGAGTCTCTGTTTTTCTATTCTATGAAACAAAATGAGTTGTAGATTAGAGTTTTTGTTATGAAGAGAATTGAGTTATCTATGCAAAGGGGTAAACAATTTAAGAAATAACATGAATTGTTTTCTCTATTCTATTTGAATTGAGTCTTTCTAGACATGTCATGTTGACATATAGATAGAATGGTATTCTAATGTAAGATATTTGAGGAAGAAGACCAATGATGAACCATTATTCAAGAGCGGATCATGGAAAAACGGACCATGGAGAATTGGGGAAGATCACCAAGAGAAACTAGCACAAATTCTTTCAATTCAGGAATTGGTGATTGAAAATTATTCATGGCAAAACGATTTCCTCCCTCATATCTCGCATTAACATGTGTGTGAGAAGAAAAACTATTAGTAAGGTAGGCTTGGGGCAAGGGGTTTGGTCGAAACTTGTGGGAGAGAGCGAAGAAAAGAGATGGAACATTGGGTTCGGGTGTGGTGGCTTCTAGGAGTAGGTAGTACATGGTATATGTGCGTAGAGTATGGTTTACAAGGCAAATTTATTTATTTATCTAGCTCTCTTTGGGCCTCGAGAGGTCATAGAGCCTACATATATAAAGGATGGTGTGTATCTACTATCTTTATGTATTGCCTTACAACTATGTGTGGTATCATGAAGAATGAACAGAATTGAGTCTTTCTAGTTAGTGGACATGTCATGTTGACATATAGATAGAATGGTATTCTAATGTAAGATATTTGAGGAAGGAGACCAATGAACCATTATTCAATAGCGGATCATGGAAAAACGGACCATGGAGAAATGGGGAAAATCGCCAAAGAGAAACTAGCACCAATTCTTTCAATTCAGGAATTGGTGATTGAAAAGTAGGAATTGGTGATTGAAAAGTTTTAGGGCAAAACGATTTCCTCCCTCATATGTCACATTAACATGTATTTAGATTGTGTGAGAGAGAAGAAAAACTAGTAGTAAGGTAGGCTTAACATGTATTTAGATTGTGTGAGAGAAGAAAAACTAGTAAGGTAGGCTTGGGACAAGGGGTTTGGTCGAAACTTTTGGGGGCTACACAATCTCGGATCACTTCCCTCAGATGATTACTATCATGGGAAATGATAACAGAAATAAAAAGAAGTCTTATTTTAAGATGAACGTAAGCCTTTTGGACCAGGAGGATTTCATGACCAGACTTCAAGATATCATTAATTGTCATCCCCAAAATATAAGAATTCAGATCGAGAAGGAGGAAATTAGAATTGCCAAAGGATGGAGGATGAAAGCTAAAATTAAGGAGCTCAAGGAGGACGAGAGATGCAACTCCAAGTACTTCTTTGTTAAGGCTAAGTCTAGGATCAAAAGAAATCAGATCTATGAAGTTAAGGTAGGGGATATTACAATTTTTGGGGATAATAACCTTAAAGATGATGTTGTTGATCATTTTATTAACATCATGGGAACTAATATGGATTGCTCTGATGATACGATGGACAACTTCATTAATGTGAAAAAGAGGGTCAATGATATTCAGAATGATTTGATAACTAATCCCTTTGTAAATGAGCAGCTCAGAAAAGTGGTCAAAGGTATGAAGAATGGAAAAAACCCTGGGCCAGATGGTCTTCTAGCTGAATTCTTCAAGAAAGCCTGGCCCATTTTAGGGGACTGTATCACCAAGTTAGCCAATGAGTTCAGAATTGGAAAATGTCTAGATGCTAGAATCAACACCAACCTTACTGCTCTTATCCCAAAGATTGCTCCTGTCTTTTTTTCCGATTACAGACCCATTTCTTTGACTAATGTTATTTACAAGGTTATTGCAGGTGCCATTGCTGCCAGACTTAAGAAGGTTCTCGATTCTGTAATCAGTAATTCTCAGTCAGCTTACCTTAAGGACACATATATTCTTGATAATGTAATCACAGCTATTTTGGGTCTGCAATGGGCCAAGGATTTCAAACCGGAGGTGGCTCTTCTCAAACTGGACATTAACAAGGCTTTTGATACAATAAGCTGGAATTTCCTCTTCAAAAGTTGTAAAGCCTTGGGATTTAATGATGAAAGTATTGGAATCTTTAGAGCTATTCTCAGGAATTCCATATCTACTGTTCTTATAAACGGAGAGTGTAGCCCCTTCTTTTCTATCCAGAGAGGGTAAAACAAGGTCGTCCTCTTGCACCCTTCCTCTTCTTGATTGTCATGGAGGCTCTTCACAGTAAATTGGAAGATGCCAAGCTTACTAACTCAATTAAGGGTCTTCACCTCCCTGAGAACTCTCAGGCAGATCAAATCCTTAATGGGAATTTTGCAGATGATATCTTTATTCTGATTTCTATGGATCACAAATCCATCATTAATACTCAGCAGATCCTTAATGATTTTGGAGAAGCCTCAGGTTGCAAGATCAGCCCTCTCAAATCGGCAATTCAAACGAGAGATGAAGACAAAGGTGTACATGTGGCTAGCCTTTTAGGTTGTAAGTATAACACCCCTTGCACTAAATCTAAGATTCTGGGGATTCCTTTTGCTATTAGATGCAATGCTTCAGATTTATGGAGCAATATTATTGACAAGTTATATAAAAAGGTTGACTCTTTGAACTCTAAATATCTATCCAAAAATGGCAGGGCTATTATTGCCAATTTTGTGATTTCGTCATCACAGGTTTATCAATCCTCGGTTATTTTAGCTCCAAAAAGGTCTCTAACAAACTTCAGAGCATTATTGGCAGCTTCATAGCTTGTGGTCAGAACAGGAGATGTTGGCACCCTGTGTCAATGAAGGAATGTTGTAAAGCTAAAAAGGAGGGCGGTATCGGCACCATCAATATTGGAAAACAGGGTTTGGCCCTAGCAACAAAATATTTCTACAAAGCCTGCTATGATAAAATCAGACATCGATCTCTATTTTAAACAGGCATTACATCAACAGATGCCATCCCTATGGATGGAGATCTCTAAGAATGGAGCTTCCACACTCGATCTATTTCCCATTTTCTGTCCCAAATAACACCCCATGAATTATCAAGAAGTGGATAAAAGCTTGGCTGGACATTAGGGAGATGTATACGTGGAAGAACGGGCTTTCAATGGAGCAATCTATTTTTTGGAATCCAGCTTTAATTCTTGACAATCCTAACATGTGCCTAGCTTGCCACTTCCCTGATCAGGCAAAGCTTTGGAAAGCAAAGGGGGTGATTCTTATCAAAGACCTTTTTGACAATGACGGGGTTATTACTTTCCATAATTCTGTTCTTGCAGGGGAAGACAACCATACAAAATTACTCTATGAAGCTATTACTAACACCATCTCTCATGACAATTGGTCTAATGCTGAGAACACTTGGCAGCATAATGGGAAGCATGGCTACTCAGTGAGTCTGACATACAGATTTCTGATAAGCAATCAAGAGATTACCATCCACCTGAAATGGGGAGTTCTCCCTGACAGGGCCAGAAGAAATCTGAATTATATGTGGAGCAGCCCTGTCAATCCAAAAATTAAAGCTTTCATGTGGCAACTTTGGCACAGGAGCCTGGCAACTAATTGTAAGAGATATAAATTATCAATGGCTAACTCGGATGTCCATGACAGGTGTTTGAATGCTAAGGAGGACGAGAATCACCTTTTCAGGCATTGCATGTGGTCGGAATAGATTTTAGAGCTGGCCTCTAATGTTTTTGGTTCTGACTTGGTAGCTTTGAGTGAAACCAACTTTTTTATGCCCTCAAACCCTGGTGACTGGAGGATTTACATTCTCCTTTGGAGAATTTGGAAAGGAAGAAATGCCTTCATTTTTAATTGTGAAATCATTCCCCCTGAGGGAATAATTACACATGTTTGCTATGATATTAATTGGATTCATGAGATTTTATTATTTTTTTTTATTTTTATTTTTTTTTGGAGGTAAGGTGTTTTTCTATTCATAAAGATGATTTACATAATCCTGAAGTATACTATCAGTAGTATACTTTTTAACATAATGTCATATGCACATTTCTCATGAAAGGAGTGTGAACAAAAATGTAAACAAAAACTGATATAAGTCTGCTACATAGTATTTCATGCAAAATTATAAGATCCGACTCTTAATCAGCTGAAAATTTATTTTGTTATCTCCTACTGTGCCTCAATCAAGTCTTGCATAGTTAAATCCGAGACTCTATTCCTGCCAAATATATTCAGCAACGTGTCGAGTTTTGCCACGGGATAATTGGTGAAGTCCAACAGCAGAAGAACATGGGCTTCCCTTTTTTGCTGCCATTTATGATATAGGTTCATGAAAAAAGGCCTCAGATTATTGTGGCTCCAAGCCTCAGGTCTCTTGAGAATCTTCTTCAATGCAGAAGTGTGGATCATCTCTTGTTTTAACTGTATGAAGATGTCTTCTTCTTCAATCCTGGGCAGATTCGAGTCTTCACTATCTGAGTCCTCAGCAACTCCCATTCCTCGATCTGAAGCTCCATACCTATTCAGCCTCCTCATAGCATCTGTGTAAAATATCATCATCATCACTAGTTAGACTTAGCACAAAAAATTCATAAAATCCCTGAAATCTACCCAAGGCTGTCCATTCTCTATCATAGTTCTTCCCTTTCAAGGATTTATGGGCCACTGTTGTACCCTTTAGCTCTGATAGGAAAGTTTGTTTGAGCCAAATCAAGTTAGGATTTTTATGTTGCATAGCAACTCTGTTTCTATGTTTCCAAACTGCCCAACAGCCAAGTGACCTTGTAGTACTCAATAATCTATTGTCTGTGTCTAAAAACTCAATGAGTCCTCCTTCCCCAATTGCTCCTTTATTGACATGAGCTGCCCAATTCCAAAATTCTGTTATAATTTTGCACTGGAAAACATGGTTTAAAGTTTCTACCTCACCACAACCCATCGGGCACATCTGTGAGATAGATGCATTAAACTTTGATCGCTTCCAATTTGTCACTAATCCTTGGTGGATTATAAGCCAACTGAAAGTTTTAACCTTGTTTGCACTATAGTTTTTTCAACCTTTTTTACAAACTTTAGCTAAGTCTGTCTCAGTACAATTCCATAGTCGAGTAGCTCTTGAATCTTTATGTTTCATTAGAGCCTTGTATATTTCTTTCATTGAATATATCTCCTTACCTTTCATGGTCCATTGACAGCAGCTACTAGATAATTCATCAAAATGCTTAACTTTATCCATCATTGTATTATAGATCTTTTTGTCCAGGTTTGAGCCTTTAGTAACTCTAGCTATTTCAGTCCAAGACTTCCATCCAGCTGTATCATCCTTAAGATCTCCAATCTGCCTAAGGCCGGCCTGATGCCACTGCATGTATTTCTGAGGATGTTTACATGCCAAACACTCATTTGCACTATCAATCATTCCTGGATGCCAAAAGAAATTCACTTCTTTGGACTTAGCATCAATGCATGGGGGCCTATAGCAGAGAGAGGCTAGGTTCCAGGCCTCAAACATTTGTCTAAGGATATTGGAAGTATTTGAGCAAGCTATAGATTGGAAATAGGCAGAGTCAGGTAACTGGTGCTTAAGACTGTGACTTCCAACTGGGTGTGATTGTTGCACCCAATATCTGATCAGTTTTTGGGCTGGAGATGGTGAATTGTTTTGGATAGCTCTCCATATCATCTTTCTGCTAGTGCTTGTGCTTGCACAAACAGGTCCTTGCATCCTAGTCCCCCTTCCTTTCTTGATTTGGTCAAATCATCCCATGCTACTTTATGTGTGCCCTGCCAAATAAACTTCCTAATTGCTGCTTCAATTTCGGCATATGAGGCTCTATCTCCTATAATAGCTGAGAAAAAATAAACATGAGTGCTTCCAATTACTGCATTTGCTATCTGGACTCTACCAGCTAGAGATAAAGAGGAGGATTATGACCCCAATTTTCTTTTAATCCTAGACACAATTGGTTCCCACAGACCTTTAAGTGAAGAGTTCAATGCTAGCGGGATCCTTAAAATAACTGTAGCAGCCTCCTTATTCTGAATTTTAATACCTTGCAAAGATCCTTCCTGGGAATCTAAGATTATGGCACTTTTGCTCCTATTCAAGGCCACACCTGATATCCTACCGAACTTCTCCATGGCAGCTAAGAAATTTGATAACCTCTCTCCATCCTTTTTCAAAAAAAACAAAGGTATCATCGGCATATTGCATAATGGAGAAGCATCCCTGTCCTCCTGGTAATTGCAGACTTTGGATATCCCCTTTTTCTTGCATGTGCATCACCAGTTTTGTCAACACTTCAGCTACAATTAAGAATAAGTAAGGGGCTAGTGGGCAGCCTTGCCTTACCCCTCTCCTACAGGGAAAGTGATCTAAGGGAGATCCATTAATTATCAGAGCTGAAGTTGTTGTTGTGTTAAAACCAAAGACTTTCTGATATACCAGTTCAGAGAATCCAAGGTGGGCCATAGCTTTCTCTAAGAATTGCCAGCTTATTGTATCATATGCTCTTCTGAAATCTAACTTGAGGAGCATACAATCCTGCTTTTATAACCTGTTCCAATGTAATCCCTCAACTGCTCCAATGTAGTTATCCAGAATATATCTTTGAGGAAGAAAGACTGACTGACAAGGATTAATCACCCTGATCAAACTTGGCTTCAATCTATTGGCTAGTATCTTAGCTAACACTTTGTATGTGGTGTTAGTAAGTGAAATTGGCCTCCAATCTCCAATATTCATAGGGCAATTGATTTTAGATATGAGGGAGATTTGCCCAGCATTGATTGCAGGGTGTAGATATTTAACTTGCCATGCTCCCTGGATGAAGGTTATAATGTCATCCTTCATGATTCCCCAGAATTCTAGATAGAACTCAGGCTGAAGTCCATCAGGCCCTGGACTCTTTCCATGTGCCATAGATTGTAATGTCTCTTTAATTTCCTTTTCTGTAGGTATTTCCAGCAAGTCTTTATCCTTTATTTCTGGCCCTTTTGGAATTTCAGCAAAAAATTCATCCATTATCTTATCATCCACTTCATACTTGGAGAACAAATCCCTGTATTCCTTGTGGAAGAAATCCTTTATCTCCTGTGTGATCAGTGAATTCCCATTCCCATCTGCAACTTGAACAATTCCATTATTCAAAATTCTGTATTTGGCTGTCCTAAAGAAGAAAGCAGACCCTGCATCATCCATTTCATTAATGTATTTGCATTTACTTCTGACTGCCAAACTCTTTGCTTCTGCTTCCTCTATTTGTTTAACTTTAATCTCCAACTCTGATTCCTTATCCTGCCAAATCTAATTGTCTTTATCTTGGAATAGCTGTCTTCTGATTTCTCTCATGGTCTCATACACCTGTTTTTCTTTCCTTCTCTTTAAATTCCACTGTTTACCCCATTCCTTGATCCAAGATTTAATCTTCTTCAATTTTTGAACAAAGGAATTCATGGATTCTGTGAGGGGGACCCTTGGAAGCTGATTATAAAATTGTAGGAATTCCTCACAGAATTGTTTGTTTTGTAACATTCCTGTATTAAACTTAAATGAGGTATTTATTCCCCACTTCTGAGAGGACACCATACTTCCCAAGAATTGGGGCTAATGGTCCGAGATGGAATTTTCCACATCACATGAGGTACACAGGTTGTCCCAATCCTGCAGGTCATCATTGCACAAGTAGAATCTATCAAGTAATTGATAAGAGGAAGAAGGGGGGATATAGATGAAATTTGTCATCAGCTTGTCCCATGCCAATCTTTCCCCCTTGGACATATTGATCTGATTCCCCAGTTTTTGATCCCATACTGGGGTGTTGTTAAAGTCACCTGCCATGAGCCAGTCTTGGATCCAAGTGTCAATTTGCCTTCATTGCTCCTCTCTTTCAGCAGGATCTGTTGAAGCATATACGTTGATTATTCCAATCATATTTTTCCCTTTTTTCAAAACTGCCACAATCCATCTTCCACTGCAATGCTTATACTTCTCCACACAGTCAAATCCTTTCCAAACCATGCATATTCCTCCTTTTGTTCCATCTGCTGGAGCCCATACTGAATCTCCATTTGGTATAATCCATTTTCCCAGATTTGATGCTTCGAATTCTGGCAATCTGTGTTCCTGTAACAATTAAAGCCCTTTTTCTTTTTAGAGGACCTTTGATTCCTCTCAAATTCCATGTTGTAATCCTCATTGGGCAAATAACTTCTTCCTGCCTTGACTCCTTAGGTTCAGAATTGGACTGTTTTCTGAAAAATGTACTACTTTGGTTCCTTTTTTCTTGGTGTGAGGAGTGTAAAATTTATCACCATCCTCCTCTGGTCCCTTGATATTTTGATTCCATTTGATTTCAGCTAGAATCATTCTAGATAGGCTTATTGGCCTATTGTTCAGCTCAGGTTCAATTACCAGGCCATCTATTATGATTTTATTCTTTGGACTTAATGGTCTATTCTCTTGAATTCCCAGGCCTTCTGTTTGAAGATGACCAGGTGGACTTGTTGGTCTATTCCCTTTAATTCCCAGGCCAAGTGGCAAAGGCTGTCTAGTTGGACTTACTGGTCCCAGGCCACCTGGTTATTTTAATATAATAATATAAAAACATTGCTAAGGGTGGCTTATTTGAATAACCCTGAGAAGTTGCCCCCTTGTGGGCACGAGGCAATGATACACCATTAATGTGATAGAATTATGGAGCTAGCTGCTTCGACTGTGATAGACTGTTGTGACCATGGACATCCTCGGCAAGAGTGGTCTGCACATGTATTATAAAGGTCATAATTGAACATCACATGTCATAATCTGGTGATTGCTTCAATGTGTCTTGTTGTCTTGGTATTTTTTTTTTTGAAGGATATAGGAATATATTAAACCACTAGAATGCGATCAAGTACAATGATAAGTGTGGTGCTAAGAAATGAAGTGCCCGTCATGATTCACAATCTGTAGGAATGTCGACCAAATTTCCCGCTTAACTATGCCAGACAGGCTTGAGACTTGGTAAGCCTGCCATAACTTATGCCTCAAGATCGGAACCAAACGAAAAGGGCTAAGCACTGCATTCTGAAAGACCTTCGCTCTCCGTCTTTTCCAAATCAACCACAGAAGCCAAGCTCTGCATAAATGGAATGCCTGCTGCTTGGCCACTGGCCAACTGCTAGGAAAGACTCCCAAGAGAATCTTCTGACTGCACAGTGAAGACCCAAAGAGGGCTCTCACCCAGGACCAAGTGCCCCTACCTCTGTGCATAGGACAAAGCAGTGCTCAATGGTCTCTCGACGCCTCCCACATAGAGGGCATGTTTCCGCTACCTGAGGCTTGAACCTGTGGACTCGGACATTCACCCTGAGGCTACCGTGCAAGATCTGCCACAAAAGGGTACGGATTTTAGGAGGAGGCAATGTATTCCACGCCCACTTCCACGTGGCGGGCCACTTACTCTCTGGAAGCTTAAGCGACCACTTATCCGAAGGCGGCAACGTATCCTGAAGCGCTAGAAGCCCATAAGCCGATGCTACAAACTGAGATGCATCAAGTCCACTGTGCGACTTCCAAACGCGATTGACTTGAGAAGACAACTGTAATGGAATAGCATTAGCAATTCTGGCCCAAGTCCGTATGTTCCACTGCCGAAGGCCAAATCGTTCCCTAAAAAACTCCCACGGCGCCAGATAACCCTCCCAATACCAGTCACGGATGGATGTTACCCCTGCAGCAATCCATCGGCGCTGAGTACTTGGGTGTAGGGAAGAGGCCAAGGGAGATGCAGAATCCAAGGGTACCCAGAGAAAGGGCGATGAGGCTACCATACACCTGCTAGAGTCCAATGAAAAGAGAACCTTGACAACCTTCCAGGCCTTCAGGAGACCCTTAAGAAAAGGCGAAGCATGAGGGAATGGCCGCAAATCCTCAAACAGAGCCCACGGCAACTGAGCCAGAATTGCTGGCTTCCTAAACACAATAGAGTGGCGAAGCGACTGTGCCAACAGAGCCAAACCTAGGGATTGTTGCTCCTGCAACAACTGCCAGATGAATTTCGACACTAGAACCTTCGTATGCAACGACACATCAAGCATACCTAAGCTCCCCGCCTTTCTGGGGTGCACACACTTCCACCATGCGACCTTCACTGTAGCCCCTCCTCATTTCCTCCCCAAATAAAATTGCGAATGGGGTCATCCAACTCCTTAACCACACTTTCTGGCGCAAGTATGCAGGAGGCTGCGTAAACATGAGTGCTACAGAGCACTGACTTGGTTACCAGAATCCTACCAGCCATGGTGAGTTTACTTCCCCTCCACTAGTCCAGATGTTGTTTAAGATTCTGTAATGTCTCCGCCCAAATTGCCCTAGCATTAATGTCCAAGCCAAATGGTATGCCTAACCGTTTGGCAGCTGTGTGTGGCGGTGTAGCCCAGGGAAACTGACTCAACCACGCAGGAGGAGGTTCCTCCAGTACCCACATGGCCGAGCACTTCGACAGTTAAGCAAGCACCCTGAAGCTAAAGAAAAGGCATCCAAAATATTCTTGGCTGCCTGGAGATTGGACTCATCTGCATGAAGAAAGAGGAATGTATCATCCGCAAATTGACTGCAAACCTGCTGCGATCCATCACCCATGCGAAGACCTTGCACCACATTGTCAGCAACTGCCACCTGAAAAAGTTGCGAAAGAGCTTCTGCCACTATAGTGAACAGAAAGGGGGCCAACGGACATCCCTACCTAATGCATCGGCCCACAGAGAAGATTGAGGAGGTCTCACCCTGACACCACACTGTCGCCCTAGCAGACACGTGCAGCTTCATAACCGTTTCCCTGAAACTAGGTCCACACCCAAAGGCCTGCATCATATCTGCCAAGAACTGCCAGCTGACACTGTCATAAGCCTTGGCAAAGTCCAGCTTAAGAAAAACAAGAGGCTGCCTCATCCTACGAGCCCAATGCACACCTTCAAAAGCAGCAGCCACATTATGAAGAATATTCCGCTGAGGGAGAAAACCAGACTGCTCTGGGCTAATGGCGTGAACTAGTACTGGCTTAAGCCTCTCCGCCAAAGCCTTAGCAATGATTTTATACACTACAGACAATAGAGTAATAGGCCTCCAGTCATTGATGGTTTTAGGATGCTTACATTTGGGTATAAGTGAAATACAGTCTGTATTCAGTAATCGAGTTATTCCCCAAAAGATCCACATACACCTGCACCACCGAGTCCCCCACCCACTCCCAGTACTACTGAAAAAACTCCACTGGTATTCCGTCCAACCCAGGACACTTATTCCGAGCCAACAGACGGCATGCGTCCCCCAACTCCTGCCCTGTCAACGGATCCTCTAAGCTCTGTCTTTGAAGGGCTGAGATTCTTGGCGATACCTTGGCCAGCACCAGCTCCTGAAAAACACTCTGTGAGGGAAGCGGGCTCTCCTTGAAAAACCTTTCACAGTGCGCTGCTACAAAGGCCTTGATAGCATCTGGTTGCTACAACAACACTCCCTGGGGTGTAACTATGTCAGCCATGGCAGCTGCATACTTCTTCTGGCGGGCTGCTCAGAAAAAGACTTTAGAGCAAGTGTCAGACTGTTTCAGCCACGTCAAACCCGCTTTGACCTTGGCCTGCGACATCTTGGCCTCCTCGTCAACCACGATCTGACGAAGCACCTGCTGCTCACACAAGCCATCAGAGACTCGCCCTCTAAGAGACTCCAGTTCCGCATATAAGGCATCCAACCTGCGACGCTGAGCCGAAGCCTTTTGCCGCCCCCGTTGTGGTGAAGTGGGTTGGGAGGGAATAGGCATTCACATAGTTGGAATTTGAACAAAAGTGCTTTCTGGGGTATGGCAGAGTCTGATGAACAGGGGTTTGTCAAGGTGAATGGGGTTGAGAACAATTTTGACAATGCATAGGGGACCTTGGACGTGAAGAGGTCCGAGGGTGGGTGGTGCCGAATGGGCACGGGAACGTGGGCGACCACGTTAGATATCATAATCTTCATAATAAGAGTCACGAATAACATCCCCTCACTGTTGTCGGGCTAAGCGAGCAGCAGTCTAGCTAAGGAGCTTTTCTTGAGTGGAAGTCTGAAAAGACATTGGAGAAGAAAAGAACAAGGACCCGGCAATCGGGGACATTGTCTAGGATCCGGAAGATCCTCTATGAAAACCTTTGTGTCCAACAAACAGCTCCTCTACAGGAAAGTGTCACGAGGGCTTTTGCAATAACAAGAAAAACAAAAAACTGAAGAACAGGAAGAATCAAGAGAACAATGAGTGAAGATAAGAGAAAATTTTGGATAATCACTAAGAATACATGAAATCTCTAGGGAGGAGGTGAGACAACAAAGATGCCAGAACTTGTCTAAACTTCTAAGTCTAAACTTTTGATATATATATAGTACAATGGCCGCTGGCCCAGAATAGCAAAAAGATTGCCATTTCAGAGTCTTCGGTTACCTAATCCCCGGGCACTGCCATGATCTCTGGAATCATAATTGCCGTGATTCATGCCATAAAGACTGACAGGCCGTGGGTTCCTTTATGCCCTGGACTCTCTTGGTCTCTTCTTCTTAGTTGGCATGGTCTTGGCACCTGACGTGGACGCCTGGCCTTTACCTTTAGGCTCCTTTGTATACTTTAGAAATAGTCCGGTGCCTTTGGGCACGGGACTAACGACCGGGGCAAAGTTATTTAGTCAGAAAAGGTTCTAACATCGTTTACATCACCCAAGACATGTGAATAGACCAAACTCGTGTACAAACAAAAATTCGACATCCTCTTGTAAGCTTAATGCTGCTTCAATAATCTTACATACAAAAAAGCAAAGTGTTTTTCCGTTACCTCTAATGGCTGCTGATACAGAAATAACAATAGCAAAGTCATTGCCCAACCACATAAGATCCGTGATATTGGAGATGTGGCCTTGGAATCAAGTTCATACTCTGCATGCTTATATAAGTTAGCATTAGTTTTTTTTTTTTTTTTTTTTTTTTTTTTTTTTTGAAGAACTGTGTCATCAATATATTAAAAGAATGGTAATGTTCCAAAGTAAGTGAGGAGGAAGGAGAACTGCCCCAAAGAGACAGCGATACCTCGACACTCCACAACAAACTCACAAAAAAACTGCAACTCTACTGTTGTACAAACCGACCATCACCATCTACAACACCCAAGAAGTCCCGCCAAATGGCAAACTTCCGCTCTACTAATCCTGGGAACACCAGAAAGCTTTGAAATAGCTTGTACCTGAGTCGAGGAATCAGAGAGGCTGCAGGCTGTTGAATCCCCTGAAAGATCCACAACCGCCGCCGCTTCCAAATCAACCACACCAACCAAGCCACGCACAGATGCAAGGCTTGCTGCTGCAAGAGCGGCCAAGCACCGGGATACACATGAAGCAAAGAATCTGGGGCTAGTCAATCTCACCTGAAACAGAGCCCTAACCCAATCCCATGCAGCCTGCAAGTGAGGGCATAAAACCAGACAATGCTCCACAGTCTCACGATGAAGGCCACAACAGGGCAGAGAGGGCTCACACCCGGCCTAAACTGACTCACAAGGGCATTCACCCTGATACAACGGTGCACCACTTGCCACAGAAGCACCCTAACCTTCGGTGGGGGAAGTGAGCTCCATGTCCACATCCAAACCGAGCGCCATCGAGAACCCGGAAGCTGCAGAGACCACTTGCCTGAAGGGGGCAGTGTGTCATGAATAGCCAGCACCCGGTAACAAGACCGCACAAAACAAAGAAGCCACAACATCCGGATGAACCTTCCAAACCTGCACCACCACATCATCCTGAGGGACTATAGGTATGTGTAGCGGAATATTCCCCGCCACTTGTTCCCGTGATAGTCTTGGTCCGCGCCCTCAGCGAAAAGCGAGCTCGAAAGAACTCCCACGAAGTTAACTGACCACCCCAATACCAATCCTCCAAGGTGAGCACAGCAGCTCGCCTCCAACGGGCCTGCGTCCGAGCATGCACGGTGGCAGCCAAGGACAAGTGCGCAGGGGGTAGAGGAACCCACAAGAAAGGAGAAGGTTAGCATTAGGTTAATGTGCATGGATATAGAAAAGGTAATCACATGTTCTTACTTATGGCATTTGGATCTAGGAGTCTTGTCGAATCAAATGTCCTGCTATTCAAAATTATTAGATTGCATACGGTGCCATAAAATGTCCATGACATGATATAGATTCTTATGATGCGAAGCATGTTCATGCTCTTTATTGGAATATGTAGGACAATAAGGGGGGGTCCCGGGGGGGTTTGATATGGTTCGTATAAATCACTATCCCTGAGACCATAGACCATACGCCTAAAACATTTGAATAGATTATTATTGGGGAAAAAAAAAAACATAGATTCAATAGAAAAAATAAGTATGTTAGTTTGCTGGTAGCATTGGTTAAAGCGTTCTTATTAGGATATTGAATTACTTTGGTAGAGTCCGTATCTCAAAATCTGAAACATTAAGCTTTGGTATTTCATATTCCAAAAGCTTAGGTGAACATTATTCCACGTTTCAAAATCATAGGCACCCCGAGCCATAAACGACCATAATTGAATAGGAGGCACAGAGGCTCCAACATATAATCTGGGCCATACGATGGACAGATCCGATGATTGAGGTAGTCAAGGGTGCACCTCCTTTAGAATACATAGCACAATAACGGGGGGGTCCAGGGGGGTGATATGGTTGCATAAATCACTATGCCTGAGATCATAAACCATACCCCTAAAACATTTGAATAGATTATTATTGGGAAAAACAAATATATAGATTCAATAGAAAAAATAAGCACGTTAGTTTGCTCGAAGCATTGGTTAAAGCGTTTTTATTAGGATATTGAATTATTTTGATAGAGGTTCGAGTCTCCGTATCTCAAATTCTGAAACCTTAAGCGAACACGTATAGAGAGGAGTCCTGGTATTTTATATTCTAAAACTTTAGGTGAACCTGCATTCCATGTTTCAAAATCATAGGCACCCCCAGTCATAAACGACCATAATTGAAACAGGAGGCACCCAGAGACTCCAACATACAATCTAGGCCAGACGACTGAGGTAGTCCAGGTTGCATAAACACTATCCTGAGACCATCCATATCCCTAAAACATTTGAATAAATTATTATTGGAAAAAAAAACATAGATTCAATAGAAAAAAATAAGCACATTAATTTGCTGATAGCATTGGTTAAAGCATTCTTATTAGAATATTGAATTATTTTGGTAGAGGTTCGAGTCTCCGTATCTCAAAATCAGAAACCTTAAGCGAACACGTATAGAGAGGAGTCTTGATATTTCATATTCCAAAATCTTGGGTGAACCTGTATTTTATGTTTCAAAATCATAGGCATCCCCAGCCATAAACGACCATAATTGAAACAGGAGGCACCCAGAGGCTCCAACATACAATCTGGGCCATACGATGGACAGATCCGACGACTGAGGTAGTCAGGGTGCACCTCGTTTAGAATATGTAGCAAAACAACAGGGGGTTTCAGGGGGATTTGATATGGATGTAAAAATAACAATTCCTGAAACTATAGACCATATATCCCTAAAACAATCGAATAAGTTGTTATAAAAAAAACATAGATTCAAGATAAAAAATAATCGCATTAGTTCACTGGGTATACTGGTTAAAGTAGTTTTAGTTAGGACATTGAATTATTTTGGTAGAGGTTCGAGCTCCCGTATTTCAAATTCTAAAATCTTAGGCAAAGTCGTATCAAGGTTCGATATTCCCTTAAAACCTTAGGCGAAATCGTATTTCAAATTTCAAAATCATAGACGCCTCCAATCATAAATGACTATAAGCGAAACGAGAGGTGACCACAGGCCCCAACATACAATCTGGGTCGTAGGATCGACGAATTCGATAACTGTGGTAGCCAGGATACACCTCGTTTAGAATATGTAGCACAATAATGGGGGGTTCCAAGGGCATTTGATATGGTTGCATAAATCACTATTCCTGAGACCATAGACCATACCCCTAAAACATTTGTATAGATTATTATAGGAAACAAAAAAAAAAAACATAGATTCAATAGAAAAAATAAGCATGTTAGTTTGCGGGTAGCATTAGTTAAAGCGACCTTATTAAGATATTGAATTATTTTGGTAGAGGTTCGAGTCTCCCTATCTCAAAATCTGAAACCTTAAGCGAACACGTATAGAGAGGAGTCCCAGATTTCATATTCCAAAACCTTAGGTGAACCTGTATTCCACGTTTCAAAAACCCCCAGTCATAAATGACCATACTTGAAACAGGAGGCACCAGGCTCCAACATACAATCTGGGCCATATGATGGACAGATTCGACCACTGAGGTAGTCCGGGGTGCACTTCGTTTATAATGGCCAAGAAAATAGTAAAATGGGCTTTGATTTAGAGAAAGCAAATCACCTGTTCATATGAAGTTTTGAGGCCAGGATCCAGACTAGGATCCTTGTCCAATCAAATGTTTATATGCAATGGCATACGTACAGGGAAAAAAATCTGATGGAACAACAAAGAAAAGCTATATTGGCCTAGATTAAATAAATAAAAATATGTAATCTAATAGCCATTTTCCATTCCAGAATCACTAGATGAAATGATTGTTTGACAATTGATATGGTAGTAGATTCAGGAAGCGCAGACATATTCATATGTCAAACGTGCCTTAGAAAAGCAATATGAGATCATATGAGGAGTATGAAGAAATGTTTGTCCTAGTCTCTATCTTGGGATGTACATCTAAATAAGATCATATATTATACAAATTGAGGAATAAAACAATACAGTAACAAAAGAATACAGTAATTAATTGATTATCTCCATAACTATAGACAGTTTCTATGCATTTGTTGCAGTTGTAGCAAGTTTATTCCTGCCAAACTTACTTTGGTATGTGACCCTTCTACCATTTATTTTAAATAAGAAAGCCATGGGAATGCAATGGAAAGAATCTTGGAAGAGCAAGGTAGACTATAGAATCGTTTTATTACCTGCAGACATAACGAGAATATTTACTTGGAAACACTAACTATAAAATAAAACTCATTTAAAATGAAATGGACATGAAAAGAAAGTTGATCTAGCTGTAGTTTTTCATGCATTAGATTTGGAAACTGTGGTAAGCCAGGAGACCGTAGAGCATACTTCATAAGAAGGTGATGCACATTCAATCCTTTAGAATTAGATGCCCTGCACAGATCGACAGCAAGTGATAAGTTCATGTTTGAAAGGAAAAAGTGATATATGTTATCCCTTAGTGCTTCACATTTAGCATGCGTTCATGACTCAATAACATATGCAAAAATACTATGCATCTGATAAAATAAAATCTGAGGACAAAGTATAAATCCCTATCCATGAAACTACAAGTATATGTAGATATAATCTATGTTGATCTAAAAGGCATTCGATTTGTTAAGATACCATCCCACTTAAAACTGTAGCATGGACAAAGGTCAGAAAGCCAATAAAAGCATACCTCAATCATTGGATCTACTCGAAACCTTGCAACAATCTTATTCGCAAACAGATCTAATAGAGATTAAAAGAATATTTAGGGTAAACATTTATTTTGTGCAGTAAGAAGCTCCGAAGATTTACCTTTTTGTGACTATACTGTGGTAATAAGAGTCGGCAGAGCCATAGCAGGCTAAATTGAAATAAAAGAGAGAAGAGTTCTTACTTCTAGAATATTGCTTTGGCCCGGGCTCTTTTTTAAAGCTAGCTTTGCTTCGAGATATTCCTTGACCTTCCTTGAATAGAACAACCGACATGATCAGTGTCATTCAAACACAGCTTAGATAGCTCATTTCAAAACAACACAATGGAGTATACGAAATCTAAGGCGACTTACATTCGCCAAAAGTGCAGTAAAATAAACCTCTGAAAATCCATCGAATCTGTATACAAGCACATAAAGGATGCATCTCTCATTGAAATATGGTTGGGAAAAAATCCATCTGCCATTGCATAATCTTGAGTAATCGTGGCATGCAGCGGTGTGAGAAAAGGCAGAAAAAAAAAATAGTGAAACTATTTTCTATGCCAACAGATGCTTAGATCATATGGACACCTTGCAATTTGCAGTCATAGAGCAAGCGGATAAGACTGCCCACGGCCTACCCCTGGTCGAAATAATACCTCAAAGATTTGGCCTAATTTTTGGAAGAACGGAAATATTTGTCTGCCACCAAATCATCAACAATCTTAAGAAATCGCCTTATAAAAAATTCAAACACTTTTCCACCAAACCAGAAAATCCCAAATTAACAAGATTGATATCATCTATACCAATTTTAACGCAGTGTTCAAGTATAATTCTAAGGCAACAAGAGATTGCTAATAACACCCATATAAGCTACATGAAGCTTGTGCAAGTTCCATGTGATTTACAACGTGTAGGCCAATACTCTAGAGTTGTAGTATTATATTAGCCTAAGTTTAATAATAGATTTTTAATCGGTATTTATATGCAATCTCCTGGCCTATTGACATTGCATTTCTAACTATTAAAAGGCCTTTTATACATATTCTCTACAAACAAAGAGTGCAATGAATGAAGTTTAATAACATTTTCAAATGTTGCAATGTGAGACCAATGGATGCCCCTAAGAAAGTTTGCTTCAAGTGTACCAACAATTTGAAGCGTTTGTTGTGAATGCTAGACTTTAAATTCAAATTTGCCTTGTAAACCATATTCTATGCAGCATGGTTTCATTATAAAGACGTGTTAACCCAATGGATGAATACAAGAGCCAGGAATATCCAAATGCAAACATTGCAAGATCCCTATCGCAGTTAATGGCTCGCTATAGAACAAGCTCGCATAGATTAGAGTTGGAAGTAGGACGTTGGGAGAAAGATATCAGTGGAAGAAAGAATATGCAAGTTATGTGATAGGGAGAGCATAGAAGATGAGGGTCATGTGTTCACTTCTTATATGGCTTACATAAACATTAGAGATAGGTTCAATATTGAAACCAGTGATTTCTGTTCATTCTTCATGATACCACACATGGTTGTAAGGCAATACATAAGGGCAATAGATACATACCGTGTACTGGACTATAAATGACAATGCGTGTAGGCTCTATGGCCTCTCGAGGCCCAAAGAGAGCTAGATAAATAAATAAATAAATTTGCCTTGTAAACCATACTCTACGCACATATACTATGTACTACTCTTAGAAGCCACCACATGCGAACATCCCAATGTTCCATCTCTTTGTTCCATCTCTTTTCTTCGGGGTCCATAGATTCTCACTCATGTAAAATCTGTCATGAAGGCAACATATGGGATCAGCTTTGTGGACCAACTGAAAGCATTGGGCTTAGTCCTGGCAAGAATAAGGTTATTGGAAACCAGAAGATTTGACCAAGCACAATTTTCTTGAGGAAGAAGAGCCTTGAAATTCTTGTTTTTCATGAATCTGTCTGTAACCATGTTAAAGTCGCCTCCTAGAACCAACTCATCAATGTTCAGATTAGCCAGACTCTGATTAATCTTGTTCAATATCTTAATCCTATCAGAGGGATTGTGATAGGAATAGACATTGGCAAAGGCTATTTTACAAGAATCAACACTACCAACCAGGAGCTGCCATCTCCCATTATTATCGTGAACCATGTAATTAATCTCCAAGTTGGTTTTTTGACTCCAAGCAATGGCAATACCTGCAGAAGAGTCGTTAGCACTGATAGACCAAACTTTAAAATTAGGGGGAAAGGTCCTGGAAATGATGTTTCCATGATCAGGATCATGAATTTTGTGCTTCTGGATAAATAAAATATCAGGGGTAAGAGTAGAGAGACAAACCTTACGGCGATCCCTTTTAACCAAACTATTGATGCCCTGGAGATTCCAGGTGATAATCTTAATAGGATTAATCATTAATATTTATACAAACCTTTGGCCATCCTAGAATGGAAGGCTGAATTTCTCGAGCTAAGTCTGATAGGTCCAACATAGGATTTTTTCTGGCCTCTTCCTCTACTTTTGGAAGTGATCTGTTTCCAACCCATCTCATCACATGAATGAATGAGGTCATTCTCTGAAACATCATTTTTAATCTCCTCCTCTTTATAAGTTTCTCTCCTAATTGGGAAGGACAGGGTTACCATGCATGTGTTGATCTTGACTGCTAGATTGACATTTTTCAATATAAGATTCCAATCATTGTC
The DNA here is from genome assembly GCA_021234155.1 of Isoetes taiwanensis. Classification (NCBI taxonomy): domain Eukaryota; kingdom Viridiplantae; phylum Streptophyta; class Lycopodiopsida; order Isoetales; family Isoetaceae; genus Isoetes; species Isoetes taiwanensis. The sequence goes on from JAJEKV010000002.1 coordinate 42,437,006, forward strand.
TAGAAACAGAGAATTGGAATCAGGGGCCTAGAGATGATCATTGTTATCCAGTCCTTTTATATTGATACCAACATCAGCAGCAGCAAGTTGACTTTCCTTATTATCCTTGACAGAACCATTGCCTTCTCACTGCAAACTTTTTTGGACGCCATTCTTGTCGGATAACAAGGGGAGGATATTTGCTATAAAAATTGTTACCATTATCTCCCAAATCCTTCTTCGATTTCTGGTTAGTCGGATGCTTGGAGAAGACAATTTTAAGGTTAAGGAATCTATCCTCGGATATTTTGATCTTAACTACATCCAACCACTTGGAATCAATTTCTTTAGAAATACAGACCGAGGGAAAATCCGTTTGAGGGATATTTATGCATATAATTTTCCCAAGATTGCTAGAAATGGCTTTAAGGTGGGATATGGTCCACACGGCCGAGGGCAGATTAGGAAAAGTTGCCCAGATAGAAGTCAAAATATGACTAGAATTACCGGGCGTAAACAAGGGGCTTTTTTTAGAATGTAATTCACACTAAAACTATTCCTGCACAAGATCTGAAAGGTTTTATCATCAATTTTAAGCAGAGATTGAATAGGGATCCTTTGTGTTTTGGTAATCCAAAATTTAACCTCGCCAATAGATGGGCATTTGATAGGGAAGTGGATAAGAAGCCCTTTCTCAGAGTAGAGGTTAGAGGTAGTGGGGTCCTTAATGCTTGAAAGATCAATAAAATCCAAGCAATCAGAGGGTTGGTTAACAACTGGATCATCACAAGAAACAACATTAAGCAAAGCATTTTTATAAGAAAGCAAATTGTGACCTTTTGTCTTGTCGCTTTTGCCCAGAACGTGAACTCTATTGCTTATGCGATGATCCTCCAGTTTGGTACTTGTTCTATTCAGCCCAGAATTATTGATTTCTTCGCAATTCTTGCAATCACATTGTCCTGCTTCTAACGGGTTAAAGAAGCCATTGGCATCTCTGGTTTTACAAGCAATAGTATCTTTTTTTAGTTTAGTATGAAAGGTTTCATATTTCTATGAAACTTCCCCAAGAAACTAGTCTGCTCCCAATGGCAGTCTACTCAGGATTTGCTTTTGATGCCTTTCGATGACATGATCTTCAGCTTCCTTCCACCTTTTTATCAGTTTAATTGAGGCTTTCGAGTTCCATTGAAGACTGTCCAGATTGACCAAAGACATCTTGGCTAGGTTGAGCATCTCATTCATAGAATTCCGAAAGATATTATTTTCGAGGCTGCAACAATCTTTTTCTGTATGATCCTGTTTGGCCATGATCAGCTTGTATAGGTTTCTACCCATATCTTGGAGCAGTTCTATGGTATTCCAGACTCAGTCCCTGTCATTTTCTCTTCCAGAATTGTAATCTTTTTCCAGTTTTTTCAGTTTATCCAGATTTCTGCATATAATACCGTCCTCTAGAACATCTATGCAAATCGCTGCCGCCCTCTGTTGATCCTTGATAAGCTCGAAGGTGATATATAAGGACTTCATTTTGTCCCATACTTGATCTTTCCTGTCCTTCATCCAAAAAATATTTGTCCACTCTTCATCTTCGATCTTTTTGAGTTCTTCATAACCTGCTGGTTCTGTGCCAGAACCGATTTGCCCTTTCCTTCCTTGACCATTCTTAGTTTTCACCCACGAATCTCCACACCAGGATTTGAAGGTCAGAGAAAAACCAAGCCGGACGAAGATCAAAGAATTTCGTCCAATGCAAGAGCGGTTCAATTCCAAATCTTTCAAGCACCGAAATTTGAAATAAGTTGCGTGAAAATCTGCCTAGAGCGAGATAGCCAGAATTGTGAGCCGAAACTCTTAAAGATCCGACCCTGTCAAAATACAGAATACTGAGAAAATAATTGTTCAAAGTAGATCTGCTAAATCCTATTCTAGTTCTAGAATTGTACGTTTGGATAATTAAACTATCTAAGGCTGACACTGTCACATCAAATTCTAGGGGGGTAACGGGGAAGCCCAATCCCTGGAGAACAGCCTCCAAGAAGGCCTCATCCATCGGGACCGGTCTTCGCACGAAACCCGAGGCGCTTCATGAAACGTTCATGTCGCTTGCTCGGTCGTGTTGACTTTCACACAAAACTTGATGCACAAAAACAACTCCAGCAATTGTATGATAATCATCATAAAGTTAGGAGATCAACACTTTCAGTAAGGAAGAGACTCAATAGTTTGAATTAGTCAATGCCCAAATATATGATCTTCTAGCTCAATTAACAGTTCATGCTGCCACTCACACACAGATGTAGGATTTGATCACGGCGTTAGAAACCTCCCATGCAGCTCATGCCCACATCCAGAGTTTAGAAGCTCAGCTCAAGGAAGTGGATGTTGAAAGGACCATCTTGAAAGTCAAAGTCTCCCACCTCATGTTACAGACTGGTACTTTTGGCATTGCCCCACCACTTGACAAACTCAAGGCTGTGATGATTGCGTATCAAAAGAAAGAGCAAAAGCTCCAAAGTGAACTTTCTAAACATAAAACTTAGGTACCCAATTTGAGGACTCAAGTTATCGAGTCTAATTCCACTGTGGAAGCAGCCCATCAACGTAAGGAACTTCTTTTATAGTTGGCCTTTCAGGTGCCACATAATTTTCCTTCACTTGTCAGATACTTTGCTTTATGTGCTCTCATAACAATAGTTGTTCCTTATCCATTGGCAAAATTATGGCATTTGATCACTGCCTACTCTGGTATTCTGCCCCTTTGGTTGGATTTGGCTTACCCGATAGGTGCATGCTTTGTGCCTTGATCTGCCTAAGGCATCTTCAAGTTGAAGGTCTTGACATCTTTTCTTTGCTCATTGCACAATCTATGGTCTATGTCATACATGATCATATGGACATACATAACAAGAGGCCTTTCTTTCGTCGAATTCTTTGTTATAGGATGCTACTACAAGAGAACAGGGGTTTATTGTCACTTTTATTGTCACTTTATACACTATTGCAGATTCCTGAGAATTGACAAAAATGTGACCATAAAAATATCAAAAATTAGTGACGATACATCGTCAGTTTTTTGTCAACTTTTTTGGCATTTTTTATCAGCTTTATTGGCATTTTTTTGTCATCCATTTTGTCATATTTTAAGTTATTTTTGGACACTTTTTTTATCACCTATTTTGTCATATTTTAGGTCATTTTTATCACCTTTTTGGCACTTTTTTATCACCTATTTTGTCATATTTTTATACTATTTTGGGGCACTTTTTTGTCATTTATTTTAACATATTTTAGGTCAATTTTTGTCTCTTTTTTGGCACTTCTTGTCACCTATTTTGTCCCCCCCTTTTTTTAGGCATCTTTTTGTCATCTTTTCAACGTATTTCAAGTCACTTTTGTCACCTTTTTTACAATTTATTGTCACTTCTTTTGCCATGTTTTAAGCCTTCTTTGTCATTCTATTGTCATCTATTTGACACACGACGTATCATTTTTCCTAGTTATTTTGATTAAAGTCATTTTTTTGTGAACTTTACGTCATCTCTTTGTCATTCCCTTAGGTCACCCTCATAGTCAATATTTTGTCATTATATTGTTGTCAACAATTTGACACTTATTTTCATTTTCTTGTCATAATTTTGTAACTTTGGTACCATGCATTATATTTTTTGTTATCATTATTTTATCTGCTGTTTTGTCACAGGCATTCTAATATCATATAGCCCAAGGGGCCCAGGGATTTGAACCCCATAGTACCATCTCACGTATTAGCAAAGAACCACAAAATTTCTTAGAGCATCTGGTAAAAATACTAAAGTGTGAATGCCTAGACTATGAATCATGTATTTGATTAGCAAGGATGATATGCATTTGCAATGGGGCAGGGATGGGCACATTATGATAAAAAGTTTAGATAGAACCTGCAAGCTTCAATATCCACATCTCTGCATATCAAATCTAACAGTTCAAATCTGACAATCATATCGCAACAATAATATAAGACTTCAGCAACGTAACGATCAAGGTCCAAAAGAGGTTTATATAACTTACTGATGAATGTGAGCAATACAAGCTATATAAATCTGCAAAAAATGCTTCTCTTTTCAATCCATGTAAAACCTGCAGCAAAGAGAGATGTGAATGAAGAAAGCAATCCATTACCATGGAGGATTACAGACCATTCATTATTGTCTTTTGCTACTATGTTTAACATATTCCTACTCCAACCAGATCTGAAGCTAATAAACAAGGAGCAGGTGCAAGTACACTATGTTAAGAATCACATACACTTGCAGATTACACATGAATACACTTGCAGATCACCGATCTTGGCATATCTCAACACTAGGAACTATCTCATGAAATGGTACTAAGACTTGTGGAGACCGATCCTCTAAGAACGGTAAATGCAAGCAATCTATAACTGGTGATTTATGAGGAGCTAATCTTAAACAAATCAATTGATGAGGTGTTGAAGGATAGAACAAATTGCAATAAATAGATCTGCCAACAATAAAATACTCTAGCATAGATCAGATACAACTTGGACTGTGAACTTACACCAACTTAATTAAATTACAATTTCCCAAACTACGGGAAGAGAGAAGTGGAGATGAGTAACAATGAACACTATTCTGCAAAAGCCCAAACACACAAACCCTTAGTAGTCCTTACAATGGGGTTGTTCTGCTCTTCTAGTACTATGAATAAAACCATGAATCAGAGCTATAAAAGTGGGAATTAGAGTTTCAAGACCAATAGAAATATGAATTGGATTCAATTTTAGAGATGATTTAAAGCTAGAGCTGACGTATATTACTGGCACATATACTGTAATTTCAGTTGTGCCATGTCAAATTTTTGCAAAGCATGCCAAATGCTATAACAGTGATGTAAGCTTGAATGTATTGCAAACCTGCATCTTACTTCATAAAATGATTAGTCCTAGACGTATTGCAACATGTCACTACAAGTAGAGTGCTAGAGAGTGAACATGCTGCATAGACAATGACAAACACAACACGAATTGTTTAAGCCAATGGCTTGCAAATGTGACCAACAGATTTAAAGCACCATGCAACAACAGATGCATGCAAGAAATGCATGCATAGATTATGGAACAACATGTGAATGTAAGCAATAAATCTAAATCAATCAACGTGTAAAACATACTATATATAATAGGGATTTCTGTCTATATAAATTGGTTCATCGGTCTGCCTGTCTATACTACTTCTGAAAAATAACCTACATATTTCATTTATGAAGAAACTGAATTACATCCAAGGTTATGTTATCGTTCTCAAGAGAAAAACTAAAAAACTCACATTTGTGCACATAGGCTTTTCAGAAGCAAATGCCGGCACCAGTAAGGGCTACTCCTATAAGAAGCACATACGACAAATTATAAAAAGCAAGCTTGCAGACTTTGTAACGAGCTTGCATTCAGATACATGCCTCCTCTAAACAAAAGAAAGAATCAAGATACTATTTGCCAAAACCTCTTCCACGACCTTCCATTCTCCCGCAACTCACTTGTTTTTCCGCCCTAAATCCACTAGACCATAGATCCATTTAGAGGTATTTTCTTCAATGCCATAAATCCTCTAAACCACCGCTGTTGTCGGATATGCCGCCCTCATCACTGCCTTTAGCCGCCCTCCCTGAATTTTATTCGCGCCTATTCATCTTTTTGCCTGCCCTTTTTTATACCAAACTTATTAATTCTTGTCCCTTTTATCCATGTTCATAACACCTAGATTCAAAACTGTGGTGATTTGGAGTTGATTTGGAGCAATTTTTAAACTAATCGGCATTGAATTGAAGGATTGATGAGTGATGTGAGGAGATATATTGAGGGCGGGATGTCATCTAAGGTCATTAGGAGCAGTTTAGAGCGAGTCGATTTTATAATCCTAACAGATTTGGAGTAAGCACAGCCTAGTCCATAGACATGTTGCTATCTCTTTTGCTTCTTGTTCAATTTGACAAGTTTCTAATGTCGTCAATTAGTGATTTAACGACCGGTATCCGCTATCGAGAGTTGGCCGCTTTTAACCTTTGCTTTGCCAAGTGGCCCAATGAGGCATAGCAAAAGCGGGGCTTCTCAACCGTTGTTCCAATACCCCTTTTATTCCTGATCTAGAAACAAGCGAGAACAAGATGGAGCTTGTAATACCGCCCGGTCCCGCGAAAGGTGTACGTCCATCCTAGCGGGCGGCGAGAATGCGATGGAAAGGTGCTCGGCTCTAAGGTGGCGTTGAGACAGTCCCAAATAATATTGCAGATTGGCCTTCCTTTGTGCGGTGGCTTAAGGGAAAACGGTGTCAATGAAATCCTCGGGACGGGATGGTTGGATGGAAATTCCAACCCATGAAGCTCAGCAAGAACCGGAGCCCCTCTCGCGCGGAATTTGCTTGCCATGTCCGGAAAGAGTCGCCACCGCCACAAATGAGTGCAGGTGTGTATAATTTCAATCGGAAAGTGAAATCTTTGGCAACGATTGTTTTTGCTTACCCTAATAAATAAGTCTGAGTAGTAGGTCTTCTCAGGTTACCTAAAATTTAATGGCTCTTTTTGATAGAGCTGCTGTAGCACATGCCAAGGAGTAACCCATGTTGGATTCACTCTCCCTGTAGAGCCCACTTTTAGGATCAATAATCTGACTTAAGTTTATTTGTCATGCTTTTATGTAGGGTAATTTTATTTGCATGTATTTTGTCCTGTAGGAGCCCAGAGCTGTGTACTTCTTGCGAAAGCCCCTTCGTGTTCCCAATTAGTCAGTTTTCTGAAAGCCCCTTGTTTCTTTCTCCCTCCCTTGTTGTTTGTGTTGTTTTTTTCTGATTTTCCCCTCCTTCTCCTTGTCTCACTGGCGTTTGGTTCAATCTTTAATGTGCAGTGGTCGGATCTGGATTAGCCGTTTATGGCGTGCCTGGTAAGTAACTGCTGATTCCTATTGTAGTGCTGTCTTCCTGAGTTAGCAGTTTTGCTCTTTTTTGCAGTGCCAAAGCCCCTTGGAAATGATGAAATCTTAGCTTTACTTGACGATTTCTGTGACAAGAAACGCCCCTCCCTCAAAATGCTACCACACGATGAGAAGGATTACAAGGTCAAGTTTCCTTCTTCACAGGGAAATATCTGTTCTGTTGGTGGTCAACCGTGCTTGTTGTGGGAAGGTGTAGGCAGTGGCCTTGTGGAAGTGGATCCCAGATTTATGGCAAGGCTCCATGAGCAGGCATTGACAGTGGTTTTAGCCCCAAGTGGATCAGGGAAAACAAGGACGCTGATTGAGTTAGCGAGTGAAAGGTTCTCTCTCTTCCTTACTGGTGATCGTCCACAGAACGGATTTGGGGGTGGTTCTAGGGATTTGCAGGAATTGGCAAGGACTGTAGTACGTCTCTATTCAGGACAGACTGATTTGATTGACAAAGGTGATGCTGGGGTGGGTTGTTGTGTGAATGCGTTGGTGCTAGAAAGGCTGTGTATTTTGAGGCTACTCAAAGAGTTGAAGCCAGATCTTTCTCCAAGAGATTGGGCCTTCTTCCAGCTAGAATATCCTGCTGTCCAAGACGTATTCAAAGAGCTTGCACAATCCCTGCTGTGCATTATTCATGACATAAGCCAGTGTCCGCATTATAACAGTGCATTTGGGTCTCTCATTTGGGATTTTATACAGAAGGTGGATTGGAGGCATGGTTTGGTAGTCTTAGATAAAGCTCAGGAGTTATTGAAAGTTATGACTCGTCGCTTATCATTGGCATGACTGTGCATGCTTAGTCATTGTACCCACTATATCTAACACAATTCAGAGATTGAGTAGAATTCAAATTAAAGTTGTAGAACACATTCGCATGTCTCTTTTCATCAGTTCATTGGCTCCAACTGTAGTACTTATAGTTTGCCTAGCCTTGTTGCACTTCTAGGACATTATTGCATCTAAACAAACAAGGTTACTTACAAGACCATTTCATTTAAATTCTTGCACATCAGTAAGTTATCCTTCTAGATCATCAGGGTAGGGAAGGGATATAACTCAGCGGTAGAGTGTCAACTTGAGGATGGCATCTTTACCATGTTGGACCTAGTTGCATGCATGCAAGTGCTATAGAGGATGTATATATCATTTTGGTGAGAGACTCGTCTAAAGGGGGAAAACCGGCCGATAAATAGACAATTGTTGTGAGAAGACACCGACGAGGAGGAAGGAACCCAAATAAGATATAAATAGACTCGTCTCTCCCCAAAATGGCGATCCGACGGTGTCGAATCGCATGCATCAAATTCAATATCTCTTAGCTAGCTAAGAAGTGGATAAGCAAATGTTGTTCTACAGACTCCCCTCCTCTGTCTCTGAAGTTTCGGTGGGTGGCCATCTTCAAGCTCTTATTCGTCATTATCTTCCTGTTCCTGTGTCCCCTTCCATTTCTCATGCCTCCACTCAGCAATCTCTACATTCACTTCCTCAAAACCAACAGGCTGCACCTTCACGCCAACCTTCTCCTGCTCCTGTTCAACAAAACCACACGCATGTCACTGTTTCCTCTTCCTCCTCTGAAGCCACGCCCTCCACTTCTCGTCATGTCTCTCAGACGTCCCAAACACGGCCACAACAGGGCCCTCCACCTCCACATCCTCGCCAGCTCCTGTATGTATCAATATCAGCAGGATGTTCAAGCTGCTGCTCTCAAGTTGCAAGAATCACAGGAAGCTCTCATGAATGGGGTTCAAGCGTCCCTGGAGGCCTCAGATACGCTTCACCGCGACCTTCAAGCTGCTATCACGCAAGTTCACACTCTGGAGACACAGCTTCAAGAAAAGCACGAGGTCTTTTTACGAGCCCGTGAGGATCTCAAGACTGCCCACGATCAGAACAGCCTACTTGCTGATCAGCAGGCTCAGTTACAAACCACCATTCAGGAATTATTGGAGCAGAACAAGACAAAGGACGCCCTCTTGGGTGACAAGGAGAAAGACATTGCTAAGCTTGACACCTTGTATGCAGAGCTTTCTCAGACTTACCACACTCAAGTTCATGATCTGACTGAGCGTGATACTCGCCTCACCTCCTTGGAGGCTCAGCTTTCCACGCTGACCATTCAATTGACGTCTCTCCAGGCTCAGCTTATGGAGGCTCAGAAACAGAAAATTGTTGATGACGCCGAGATTGCCACGCTGCGCCTCAATACTCCCGGGCAATCCTCTTCACAGGCCATGCTTCCTCAGAAACGGGTCCGTGATCAGTCACGTCTTCTGTTAGAAAAGGCCAACCGGATCCGCGATCTTGAAAATCAGCTCCAGCAAGCTGTCCAATCTATTGAAGAGGCCCAAACCAAACAGGAAGGCTACTTTAATCTTGGTATCCACACGTCTGTGGATTTTGCTATTCCTTCCAGTTACCTGGATTATGTGGTTGCCCGACGTTGTCTCCAACTCATTGGACTATGAGGTTACCCTTAATGTTGTTGGATTAGTGATCATCACATGCTTGAACAGGTTATAGTTTGCCTGGCAGAGACTTATGCTCAGTTACAGTTGCAAATAAGGAGAACTAGGTCTATGAAAATGGCCTATTGCAAAGACCTTAACCATTGAAATATTGGAGTTATTCGCTTAATGGTAAAGTTAATGGTTAAATGTCATGTTAATGTATCGAACCGATTATGGTAAAGGTTATTCGGTTCAATAATAAGTAGACAAATAGCAACATGAAGATGGAAATATGCTGAGAACAAGGATGCTGGGACACGATGCCCATAAAGGCCGGATCGGTGCCTGCTTGGCCGGATCTGGCCCTATAAAGAGCTGTAAGATGGATGTAAATAATTTAACCTGCAGAACGATGCTTTTGTAAATGGTTTTGAGCCTTAGTCGAGTTCAGATTTGCAGACAATGGTTTTGACCTATGTATTAATAGGTTATGGTATTTTCAATGGTTTCTTAAAGATCATTTGAATATACAAGTGGTTTATTCTAACGCTTTGATGTATGCTTGCACTAATGTTCATGAAGAATAATTGCTTAAGCAATATTTGAATCCTTCATTTGGTATCAGAGCTAGGAAAATGGCTACAAGATTTGGTGCAGGTCTGTTAAGTGCAGTTGAAGTTTACAATGGGGGGTCAGGCTTTCAAGTCTGGAAGGATCAAATTCAACATATCTTAGATGTTGAAAATTTATGGGAACTAGTTGATCCTAATAATGTTGATGTGACTGCTACTAGTGCAGGTGCAAGTACCAGTAATGTGGCAGCAAATGTTGCTGTAACAGAAGAAGGGGATGCAACATCTTTGACACCTGGAAGCAGACCTATTGCAGAATTAGTGAGTGCTCAAGGAAGTATGGCATCAGCTAGTACACTGTCTACAAAACTGAAGGAGGCAAGAGGAATCATTACTAGCAAAGTAGGTCCAACAATTCTCTTGAAATTGAGAGGTATGTCCCCTAGGCAGATGTGGTCTTACATGTTGAAACATTATGAGAATAAGACTTCTTCACAAATCGATATATTAGAAAAGGAGTTAAGAAGCTTGAAATATAATGAGGAAGAAGATGTGTCAAGCTTTTTCAATAGGTTTGACAATATTGGAGAATGCTCAACTTTCTGTCTTGATCAGGAATGTTGCAAAAACAAGAGATGAAGCAGAGAACATGCTAAGAACTGAAATTGAGCAGAATAAAATGACTAAAGAAGAAGAGAAAACTTTTGAAATGTTGTATGCTGGGAAGAAGAAAGAAACTCAAAAGAAAAAGACTGTTTGCTATAATTGCTTTGAAAGTGGTCATATAAAACCTAACTGCCTTAAGCTTGCAAATGAGTTTAGTTGTCACAACTGCAAAGGAATAGGACATATTGCAGCTAAATGTCCCAGCCCAAAAGACATTCAGTTCAAAGAATATGGTAGAGGTAGGGGCAGGGGATGAGACTTCAGAGGAAGAGCAAACTATTTCAGAAAAAGAGGAGGTGTTGCAGGCCTACATATAGCTCAAGAGAGCTCTGAGACAAAGAGTAAAGAAGACTCTACTGATGATGATGAGGTAAATTGTATTTGTTATCAAATTCTGATACAAGGCCTAATCTCAAACATTCTATGATTGTAGTTGATAGTGGAGCTGAGAGATCAGTAGTATGATCCTCAGACATGCTTAAAGATAATTCTACTGCTCATGCCAAACATGTTCAAGTTGGAAATGGAGAATTTCAATCAATAAAAGGATGTGGAATGTTGCAGTTGCTGGATCTTGAGGGTAAAGTTGTGAATATTGAAGATGTTTTGTGTGTTCCTACTCTAATTAAAAACCTGATCTCAGTTTGTCAGTTGGTTGATCTAGGTTACAAAATTACCTTTGAGAAGAATCATTGTAATATCTTTTTGGATAATAAATTAAAGTTTTTAGCAAATCGAGTAGGGAACTTGTTTCAAATGGAAAACTGTCTTGTTGATGGGATAAATATGATGATGTTTTCTGATACAAAATTATGGCATAATAGACTTGCACATACACATCATAACAATATCAAGTTCATGGCAAAAAAGGGCTTTATAGATTGCAATATTCAAGAAGAAGAAAATAGCATTTGTGAAGGTTGTATGAAAGGTAAAATCAGCAGGCTGCCATTTCTGAAAGCAAAGAAAAGAGCTGAACATGTATTGGAATTAGTCCATACGGACTTGTGTGGGCCATTAAATGTCAAAGGGAGAATTGGAAAAAGATATTTTATATCTTTTATAGATGATTATAGCAGAAAATGTAAGGGATATTGCCTCATGAGGAAATCCCAAGCTCTTGATGCCTTGAAGCTTTATGTAAATGAAATGGAGAGACAAACAGGGAACAAACTCAAATGCCTAAGATCAGATCGAGGAGGAGAGTACCTATCACGTCAATTCAAAACATTATGTGATTCAAAAGGGATTAGAAGATAATTGACTTGCAGGTTTACACCCCAACAAAATGGAGTAGCAGAAAGAAAAAATCGAACCCTGCTTGATGCAGTAAGATCAATGCTAAAATTCTCTGGTCTACCAAACTATTTATGGGAAGAAGCTTTCAAAGCAGCAATCTACATTCAAAACAAGCTGCAAGCCTAAAAGGTAACATTCCTGAACTAGTTTGGTCAAATAAAATTGGTGTAGATTATAGCATGTTTAAATCATATGGATGTTTAGGCTATATTCACATACCAGATGAGATAAGGAAAAAGCTTGATGATAAAGCAGAGGTTGGATATCTCGTAGGGTATGATGAACAAAGCAAAGCCTATAGAATGTTTGTTCCGAATCTAAACAAAATAGTCTTGAGCAGAGACATCATCTTTGATGAGCAAACCTTTTATAAGGATAGAGAGAAGTTAAAATTAGCTAAGCCATCAAAAGAGACTGAAAAACATGTAAAGTTTGCACCCAGCACTAATGATGATGATGACAACAATGATCAGGATATGGCAGATAATAATGCACTTGTAGATGATGATCAGAAACCTGAAAACAGAGAGATAGAACATTCAGATGTTAGTAACAGTGAAAACATACAGAAAGACAATGTAAGATGAAGGAAAACACAAGTAGAAAAATTTAAAGAAGATATGGTTGTAGACACTCAAGAATATGGAAGACATACTAGTGGTCGAAGTAGACGAATAGAGAAAATTGCTGAACCTTTTGACACAGAGCAAGTATTAGCAATTCTTGAAGATCATGTTGTTCCTAAGACATATGAGGAAGCATTGGAAAGCCCTGATAGGGAGAAGTGGATTAAAGCCATGGCTGAAAAAATGAAGTCATTTGCAGACACTGAAACCTTTGATGTAGTAAAAAAAACCAGAGGGTACCAATATTGTTGGGAACAAATGGATATTTAAAATAAAAACTGAAATTGATGGAAATAAGAGATTCAAGGCAAGACTGGTAGCACAGGGTTTTTTCACAGAAAAAGGGAAAAGATTATAATGAAATATTCTCTCCAGTAGTGAAATTAACAAGTCTAAAAATATTATTAGCAGTTGCAAATGCATGGAATCTTGATATACATCATATGGATGTGAAAACAGCATTTTTAAATGCTAAATTGAAAGAAGACATATACATGAAACAAGCCCCAGGCTATGAACAAGATGATGACTGCGGAGGAGATTTAAGCACACGAAAATCAACCTCTGGATATGTAATATATCTAGGAGGAGGAGTTGTATCTTGGAGAAGCAAAAAACAAAATGCAGTAGCAATGTCATCAGCAGAGGCTGAGTATGTTGCAAGTTCTCTAGCTGCAAAAGAAATAATATGGCTGAGAAGATTAATAGAAGAAATTGGATTCATGCAAATTGAGCCTACCTGCATTATGAGTGACAGCACAAGTTGTATTGCAATTGTTAAAAATCCAGTTCAGCATGAGAGGACAAAGCATATTGAGTTAAGCATTCATTTTATTAGAGATCTAGCAGAAAAGGGTTATATCCAGATGAAGTACATAAACACAGGTTTACAAGTTGCAGACATATTTACCAAGCCTTTGACTGAAACAAAATTTACAGAATTTAGAAATGCTTTAAGTGTTTTTCAATCACGTGAGGAAGGAGGAGTGTTGGATTAGTGATCATCACATGCTTGAACAGGTTATAGTTTGCCTGGCAGAGACTTATGCTCAGTTACAGTTGCAAGATAAGGAGAATAGAATAGAATAGAATATGATTTTATCGTCCACGGAGACCAACTGGCCTATGGGACCCCAAGTACAAAGAGAGAGCAGCAGGCGTATTACTACCAGGATTAAAAAACCGCCCCGAAGGGTTTTCGGGGGAAAAACCTTAGTAGCACTAAGGATGCTGACATACTTCACAGTTATATACATAATCACAAGTACAGCTGAGGTTAATGTCGGACAGGGGGGCATAACTGAGTCCGCATATCCATTATCTCTCGGAGGTACGATCCCAACAAGCCTACAGAGGTTGTGCTCAGTAGCTCATGCAGGGCCTGATGGGGCACAACTAACCGAGCATACCGAGCCCGGATATGCTCAGACACGGACAGCCCGGAGGGCGTGACTTTCATCCTCAATGGCCTGTTGACATCAGCGACGGACTCTGTCCTCACGCTGCGGCTCGAATCCATCTCCCCTGTCTCAACGCGGAGGTGGTGTGCACTGTCTTGAATGGAAGCAATCACCTGTGCTTTTTCATGGGTAGATGGGGTGCTTGGCAGTAGTGGTGTGGGCCCCTCGTGAGCATGGGATTAACTCTTGTCGATAATTTGCCACCTTGACATGTGACGGGGCCCTAAGATCCCAAAGCTTGGCCATGAAGCAAGCATCCAAGTATTGCTTCAAAGGCGTAGCGTTCCTTCCTTCATGTATGCACCGGTCCATATCTATGTGCTCGCACATTCCATCGCGAGAACCATTGGGCTTGCTTGTCTTTCAAAGAGGCTTTGAGTCGTTATGGGCCCATCGCCCACGCCAAAGCAAGGTTGGGCAGCCGGGCTTCATCCATAGCCACCACCTTCCGGAAGTAAATAATGTGACGTTCAGCAAAGACCCTCAGTAATGGAAGGAAGCCTTTGTCTCTCTGGAGCAAGATCGATATGGGACCGTGGATTTCACTCGATTGCACGGGCCAAGAAGGCCTTACGTACTGCTCTAGATCGTTCCAAGTGGTGAGGGATATCACCGCCCCCCACACTTCGCCCCATAGAGGAGGACGGTTCAACCAAGGCCTCGAACAAGTGTGCTGGTGACCCCATGCATCTGGCTACGCCTTGGATTTGTTGTTTTGCATTGCATACGAGGGCTTTCCACCTGCAGGTGACGTAGAACCGATGGATGCATCGGTGTATGGTAGTAGAAAACTCAATGCCCAAATACTTCTCATGAGCCACCTCTACTACCTGCGCCCGCTAAGTGAATGAGGGAAGGCGTGGGTGCCGGGATGATGGGACCAGCAGAACACCCTCGTCTTGGCCAAGTTAACTCTCATGCGGTGAATTGGCGGAAAGTGTCCAAAGCATCCAAGGTGGCGTTGCATGTCCTCACAGGGGTATATGCGGCAGGTCAACATCATCGGCATATATGAGTTGCGGATTATGTGGTGCATCAAGCTGGCGCCTCCTCCCGGTGCTCGCCTAGCCATTCTTCTAGCCGGTCAATGTACAAGCCGAAGAGAGCGTCGGGGATAGAGGGCAGCCTGGCGCACCCCAATGCTACTAACAACGGGCTCCCCGGCGGTGTGAGACGGCCAGGAGCAAGCCTCGTATAGGGTCGTGATATAGCATTCACGCAAGTCGAGGGGTCCCCAATTTGTCTCAATCTGGGTCCCACAACTTATCGAGGCAGCGTGTCAAAAGCGCTGCGAAATCCACAAAGCAACAAATCATGTGTTATGGCGTTGATTAGGCTATCCTCTATGAGTGTTCGCAGAGTGAAGATATGGTCAATAGTAGAATGTCTGGGGTGGAACCGCACACTGCGTGAGCCAGCACTTCTCCATCCTCGCCCCAAAGTGTCGGTCGCTGCTCAAGAATCCGGCAAGCAACTTGGCAAAGACGAAGCCCGACCATAATGGTAATGCGATAGTTGGTCGGGTGGGGGTCCCCGCTTTGTATATGGGCACAACTCTACCGGTAGTCAAGTGGGGAAGCCTTCTTGCAATGCCCCGTTGAAGAGTCTTTGTGAGACCGACACCATTGGGGCCCCGCCCACTTGAGAAGCTCTGCACGCATACCATCCAAATCTGCCGCCTTCCGATTAGCGGCGTTGTGTGCCCATTATGACATCCCTTCAAGAATGACCGATAGGCTAGGCACTGTCTGCAGAGGGTACTGGTGTGCGGCTTCCCATTGGGTCATACAACCGGCCGCAAGTATCTCACCCATTGTTCCGGTAATATTTCCCTGTGGGTCGTGCAGGGTTTACTCAAGACCTTTCTCGAAGGCCCTAGGGTGGCGGTCTAGTAGACCAAACATCTCATTCTTTGGTGCTCATAAAGGTACCCGGCTTTCTTGGTCTTGAGGAAGGAGCGGTATTGACGGACGGCTCAGGGCGAATGGTGGGGTCCAAAGACTTGGCGGAGCCATCGTTTCAGCTCCCGGCATTCGATCATCGAACCCGGTGATTGCGGGGAAGGTGGTTGCGACCCCGTGGATCGTCGAGAGCGGCCTCTCCCAAAGCATCCGTCCCCTACCCTCGGCGAGCCGGGTTCACCGGGCCGGGCGTCACGTTGAAGTGTGGGGAGGCTGCGGCACTCCGGCAGCTCATGCTCAAGCATCCTCGCGATAGACCGCCAAGATGATCATAGTCCAGACGCAACCGTGGTACATGGGGTGTTGGGGCAATGGGTGCTCGGTTGGCCTGCCAATCTATCTGCAAGAACAGGGGCTGATGGTCGGAGTCTACTTCCTCGTCCCGGCCACCTGTCCCGACCCTGAAGCGAGTGATCAAGTGTAGGCATTGCTTGTCTGCTAGCACGTAATACTAGGTCTATGAAAATGACCTATTGCAAAGACCTTAACCATTGAAATATTGGAGTTATTTGCTTAATGGTAAAGTTAATGGTTAATGGTTAATGGTTAAATGTCATGTTAATGTATCGAACCGATTATGGTAAAGGTTATTCGGTTTAATAATAAGCAGACAAATAGCACATGAAGATGGAAATATGCTGAGAACAAGAATGCTGGGACACGATGCCCATAGAGGCCGGATCGGTGCCTGCTTGGCCGGATCTGGCCCTATAAAGAACTGTAAGATGGATGTAAATAATTTAACCTGCAGAACGATGCTTTTGTAAATGGTTTTGAGCCTTAGTCGACTTCAGATTTGCAGACAGTGGTTTTGACCTATGTATTAATAGGTTATGGTATTTTCAATGGTTTCTTAAAGATCATTTGAATATACAAGTGGTTTATTCTAACGCTTTGATGTATGCTTGCACTAATGTTCATGAAGAATAATTGCTTAAGCAATATTTGAATCCTTCAAATGTTTTTTGATGTTAGTTCATGTTGATTCTAGCTTTCTAAGTGATAATTCACCTTCTAATATGACCGAAATGTTGCTCTTTAAAAGTATAGTTGTTCAATTAATTCAATATAGTTGTTCGTTGTGATTAATCTAAAGATAGTGAAGTCCAAGTAGTAGATTTGAATAAAATGAATGCTCCATTTAAGAAATTTTATAGAGTACCATATATTTGAGCCTCGGGTGACTTGCAAATAAGATAGAAACTCTATAACCTTATCCAAAATTAATACAATAAACTAGAAAACATGACGACATTGAAAATGAACCTAGGCCTATAACCATAGAGTGTAAAGGTGGGCCTCATGGAATTCATTGGCCATAACATGCATTTTTCATCCCCCAATATGCATATTTATGAATATCCTTTAGCAAGTGGCAAGCAAGTGAGATGGGAGCAAATTTAGTTACTAAGAGGGTTAGCTCGAAGAAAGTGTATTCCGTAAGATTATCCAAATACTACTTAGCTTGAAGAAAGTACATTCCTTTGGATTAGCTTATATACTCTTCCTTTATACTTTCACTAATTGGAATCACAATACTTTGAAAACCATAAACCCCGCCCATCCAGCCAATTTGCTTATTTGAAAACAAGTAAGAAAGAAGACAAAAGCAACATCATGCTATGTTCGGCAAATGGCTAGGCCTGAGGGGTCCATGGCTGAGGGTCATTTGCGTCATGAAATATTGTTCTTTCTAAACAAAGCCACACTTTCAATACATAAAGATGCACTAAAGGTTTGGAATGACGAGAAGGATAATGAAGTAGCAGAAGAGGTCTTACAAGGTCATGGAGTGCAGTGCAAATTGAACGAGGAAATGTTTGAAGAAATAAACAAGTTTGTAATACGTAATACTGAAAGTCTTGATATGTGGAGGGAGAGGTATAAACGTGCTAAAGAAGAAAGAGAGGCGGCTAGAAGAGAATTTGCGCATAATAGTATACATCATATGACTCATGATTGGTTGCTTGAAGCAATGGAATATGCACGAGATAATGGAGAGGATGCTCTAAAGGTAGCATCCTTCTAAAATGCAGACTCGCTTTCACAATTCAATGTGGATTTATGGAAACCATCTTCGAATTTTAGAGGTCGACAAAGGTCGTCTGACGAATGATTGTGGAATCACTTCTCAATTTGAACAAAAAAGTCAACCTAGTCAACGTGATTGGCATTACGTGTGATCTTGACTATGTTGGGCAAATTACTAATATTGTTGATGTTGATTTCCCTTCATTCCATGTAACCATCTTGAAAGCAAAGTGGTTCAAGGTTGTTTATAGAGGCAGAAATCAGACCATAAGGTCACATCCTTCGGGTTTCTACCAGATTGATTCAACACAGGTTCTTGGAGAATTGAATGAGCCATTTGTTTATCCTAAACAAGTAGAACATGTTTTCTTTTTTGAAAACCCTATTAACCCGACGTGGTGGATTGTAGTTCATGTTGTACCAAGGCACATACGTCTCATTGATACTACTATATTAGAGCCTAACAATGATTATCAAGAAGATGATTGATATAATATCTTGACTTCTCGATTAATTTTTTGTCAGCTTGTTACTTTAAAGTCCGTTTATTGGCACTTTTTTGTCATCCTATTGTCACTTCAAAGTTACCTTATTGTCATTGTGTTGACATTTTGAAGTCAACTTATTGTCACCTTATAGTCACCTTTTTTGTCACCTTGTTCTCTTCCTTTTGTCAGGTTTGAGGCACTCTATTGGCGCACTGTTGACACATTTGTGCCATTTTTTCTTCAACTTTTAAGTAAAAGTTATGACATTTTATTATCATACTATAGTCACGTTTATATCATTTCTTTGTCATTACTCTTGTCATTATAAAGTCAGTTTATTGACACATTTTTGACACATAGTTTTGTCAAAACTATGTAAGTCTATTGTCGGAGATGTGTCATTTGTTATATTATAGTCACATTTATATCATTTGTTTGTCACTATTTTTGTCAGTATTAAACCAATCTATTGTCACATTTTTGACACATAGTTTTGTCAAAACCATGTCATTCTATTGTCACATTATAGTCACATTTCTTTTTTTCTTTTTCTTTTTTTATAGTCACATTTCCATCATCATTTTGTCACTTTTTTTTGTCATTAGTGCATCATTCTATTGTCACATTTATTGTCATTTGGATTTCACTATTTTTGACATTGTTATTGTCACTTTTATATCAGTTTTTTGACACATCATTTTAGTGACAAAAAAATGACAATAAATCACTGTTCTCTTGTAGTGATGCAGCCATTCATAGGTATCTAGATGCGCCTCCTAGTCTGTATTTAGCTCAATTGTTCCTACAGTACCATCCCACTTATGCTCTCCTTGTTCATTTTCTGAGAAAAGGTGTCATTCCCACCCTTTGGGAATCCTCTCCCTTGTACCATCTCATGCCTCCTGCATCGTGGCAAAATTCATGCGATTAGATGACCACTCTTCTGGTCCAAGAACTTATCTGAAGCAGATAAAATGAAGTCGTGAACGAATACGCGCTATCTCTAACACTTAATGTTTCACTTGGTGCTCCCCACGCCCTCCCCTCCCCATTGCAAAGAACTCAGATTGGCAGCTTCTTTTCTAGATTGAGCTATTGTATTCACGCAAATTGGACTCCTTAAAAAATCTCTGACGATCCACGATGGGATCCACGTTTCATTCGATGTAACCAATGGCTTTCCAACAGGCGAGGATATAAGGCTTCAGTCAATGCTATTCATGGTCTGGATCTTTTCTTGAAACGTGAAGCTGCATCTCATGATCTGGATGTCCATCATCAGGCATGCTTCTATTCAACTCTAAAATGTTTTCTCAAGTGCCCTGAAATTTGGAATAAGCCTATCGAGCACTGCAACGCAAATGCTAGCACCAGTCAATTCAGATTGGTGGTTGCCCTTCTTCTCGAGTGTGGAATAGTGCCTACTTTAGTGCACTACACCTTTGAGGACATAATCACTTCAAGTTTCCAAATTGATGCCATACTTGATCTCGCTCTACCTATTCGCATGGGTATGCCGATGTTGTGGCAAATTGTAATGGGCTTTACCATCTCCACAGTTGTTAAGATCTTGATTATCCCCCTGTGGACTATCCACCAATGAAAGAGCTTCCTGCCTTTCTTCAAACCCAAGGTGTTGTTTTAATGGGATGTTTAGCCGGTGTTCAAAGACAAAAACCTATTCTTGCGTTATAAGCCATGGCGCAACAACAAGAAATAAATCTCCCAAAATTTTGATGGAAAGGCATCTCGTCGACAATAGAGCCACCATGAATTGCCTAAGCGAATGTGCAAAGGAGTGACATTGCTGGTTGAAGATGACAACCATAAGCACACAAAACCATACTTATGGGGATTCCCACGTGTATTGCTACGAGAGTGAAATGAAAGCATGAAAGGGAAGAAAACTTGCTGGAAAGACACTAAGAATCATACATTCTTAAGCTTGGCAGTCTAGATATGCAGCGCAATCTGCCTATAGCATAACATACATATCAGAGTTACCTAGTTCAAGGATGTTGAAGCTAGACATGTCCATTTTCTAACCTTTAAAATAATGAAGAAGCCAGAAGCGATTATAATAAAGAGATTAACATGACAAAGTTGATACGACAGATTATCTGATGCTACCCGATGCACCAATTTGAAGGAAGGGTAAAGCCAAAATGAAGAAGAGCATCAAAGGGGATATCAATTTGGAAGCCAATATGAAGAAGAGTGTCGGAAGAAAACTCAAGTGTAGGAAGAAAGTGGCAAGGAGAAAATGGAACTCTGAATGCGACATAAATTGCGGCGTTCCGGGTGCAGAACCAGGACCCTCTCATTATAATAAAGAAGATGTGTCTTGCAAGAGGAATTTAACCATGTGTTTAAATATGAAGTAAATAAGCATCGCTAAATGAACATGATGGCTAAAATGTTTAGTTAACAATGAATAAATGGACATCCTTAACAGATTCCACCACCATGAAGGATTACTTTTTATTACGTTTTATTATTGTTAAGAGTTGCAACCATGCCGTAAATGCTTATTACTTGAATAGGGATGAAGGATTACTTTTTATTATCGTTAAGAGTTACAACCATGCCTTAGATGGTTATTACTTGAATTAAGCTGAGAAACAATTTATTGAACCAATTGATTTTCGTTGGGGTGCTTTGGAAACTAGTTAGGGAGAAAGAGAAGGGCACTTTTAATTGTTCATTGAATGGTCCGTTAACTCAATATTGTTGTTGAGGGCCCTAAGAATGGTGCGTTAACCCAATATTGTTGTAGTAGGCCCTATTCGGAAGAGATTCACTAGGGACCAGCTGGTCTATGAGATGCACAGACATCACCCACATTGATACATGGGACCTGAGACCATACGAGCCACGATGTTTAAATACAAATCTTCTTATACAACTATGTATTGTTTAAAAAAAATTCGAGGTGGATATTACAGCATGGACATTTGGAAAGTGGTAAAAAAATGGTTAAAAAATGGGACAGTGATCGTATGTGATCGCCACTACCATTAACTGCGCGGTGAACTGCAGCTTTGGCCGACCCAACGCGCACGCATTTCTTTCTTCTTTCAGCAGCCAAGAGGGGGGAAAGGAGGAAGATCTAAGTTTGTGAAGCAAAATCATGGGGGGAATTCGTCGGAAATGGAGCTGCCCAAGCCCATGAATCTCGCCTACCCAGGCTGCCGGCGTATTGGCACTGGGCAATTCGCCCTTCTTCATCTTTGCGGGTCATTTTTCGCCTCACAATCGACTGGATTACTGTGTCAATGGGCTGTTTTGCTTGCTTTGGTTCCAAGAAACATGATCGTAAACCTCTCCGGGGTGATGACATTTCTAAAGAAGGACAGGGGCACGGATCCTTCTCTAAAACAGGGTCAGGTATGAGATTTCTTCTTCTTGATCGCGTTTTCTTTCTGCTTAGGTATTGCTTGGTGAAGAAAAGAAGCAGGTTTTGGGATCTGTTGATGTGTGGATCCAACTTGAAGCAGTATTTGTGACAAAATGCGAGTTAGTTTTAACTTGGGTCAGGTCTGGGAAGGAGGGATCTCTTTCTCGGGAATCTCTATTGATGCCTTTGTAGACAGGCTAAGGAACGAAAACTCATTCATGTTTGATTTGGCCGCTTTGTTTATACAGTAATATGGGAACTTGGAAGTTGTTATTTCGCACACCTTAAATTCGGTTGAACTCTAGTGCGCTAGTTCAGTATTCCTTCTGCAAACCCTAACGCTTTCACCATTCTAGCTGGCTAGCTTCGCTAACAAAGGGACAAAGCACAGTAAAACGTAAATAATTCCTGTGTGCTCTTTACAAGCAGTTTGATGTGGGGAACGTTGGACGGTAATCCATGGACAAGCATATAATGAACAAAGTACTTGTTAATCATGTAGTTGCAATATAGGCTCTGCTGATCCTAGTTGTATATCCGGATTGTATTTTTTGTTTTTCTACAGTCTTTGAAATGCAACTCCACTAACTTTCATAAATGATGTAAAACATAATCTTGTTGCTTGAATGATAAGTTTCTGGAATAGGAGCAACATCTCAACATTTATTGTTCTAGAGATGAAGTAGTGAAAGATGTCTTAAGCATCATTCTATGGTTATTGGAAAACAGTAAATATTTGACACGTTTGTTGGAGTAAATGCTACATAGCTGATCACCTCTGTATTCCATATGCCATAGAAAAATTCAAGTCAAAAGGCTCATTTGAGAAGAAGGAAGGTCCGAGGGATGGAACAAATATTGCTGCTCAGACATTCACCTTTAGGGAGCTTGCAGCAGCAACAAAGAATTTCAGACCAGACAGCCTTCTAGGGGAAGGTGGCTTTGGTAGGGTGTATAAAGGACGTTTGGATAGCACTGGCCAGGTCTGTGGGTTTTGGTTTGAGGGTATCCAGTTTACAGACCCTTTATCTGCTAATTACTGACCTTATGGAATGCAGGTTGTTGCTGTTAAGCAACTTGACAGGAATGGGCTTCAGGGTAATAGGGAATTCTTGGTGGAAGTATTGATGCTAAGTCTGCTTCATCATCCCAACCTTGTAAATTTGATTGGATACTGTGCTGATGGTGATCAAAGACTTCTTGTATACGAGTTTATGCCACTTGGCAGTCTCGAGGACCATTTACACGGTATAACACATCCTCTATCTATGGTGCATTATAACTCTGTTCTGTTGCAGATTCGAATGACTTGCAATCAGTTTAATTGGTTGTCCAAAAAGATCATATACAGACCAAACATAACAGGAAGGGGGAATTGGGATAACAACGTGACAATCAGCCTAATTCTGGGATGGACCAGGCTAGGTCAAACAGGAAGAAGTAATATTTTGAGGGAAGTAGACCAGTGAAGCAGTTAATTTTAGTGCAAATTCCAATAGTGTGCATAGGAATATGCTTAGTGTAGGCCTACAATGTTATGATCCGTCGACAGAAGGATGCAAAAAACTTTTATTTACGATCAGATTTTAAGCTCTTTTTGGTTACTTAAGGTCTCAAAGATAAGTCGAAATAGTACTGCTGTTCAAAAAGTTGATAGTATTTGGCAGACGTTTTGTAGCAGCTCAAGATAAACTTGGACAGACGTTTTCTAGCAGCCTAAGATAAACTTGGACAAGCTGTGGTGCTATGCTGCCCTAAGATCTACAATCCTTTTGTTTATGTTATACATTCTGCTTGCGAAAATCTTCTAGACCCAAATTTTTTATCTTAATGCAAATTAGGTTTGGCCTAGCATATGCACCCGAACAATATTGGGGCCAGACAAAAACTTGCTTATTCACTTGCAAGTTTGAATTCAGGCTTTTATCATATTATTGCGGTTGATGCACCGTGCGGCCTAGCTTTAATCCTGAACCCTGAAAAGTCAATCCATGTTAAACAGATGAGTCAATGAACACAGGGAGTGTATATTATCTATGATCAGTCTATAGCCAAGACCTGTGGATATTGTATTGCACGTTTCTTGATTGTATTGCACGTTTCTTGATTTTGCTGCATTGATAATTCAGCAAGCTTGTAATTTGCCTGCTTATATTTATTACAAGCTTTTGTGGCCAATGGTCCTGTTGGTCCATGGCAGAAAGGTTCGTTCGTTTGTGCTTAATGCACAAAATGATGAGCTTGCTATGATGATGACAATAATACTATAAGAGGGGCCAATCTTCTATCCGAAACAATCACTAACAAAACAAGCAGCCACCTATAAATAAAAAGAAATAGGAATTTGGACAGAACTGTTGTGAACAAGCAGCCACCTATAAATAAAAAGAAATAGGAATTTGGACAGAACTGTTGTGCTGCTGTGACTCCATTATATTTTCACTCATGAAAATTAAGTCATAAAGTGATATTCCATTTCTTTTGATTTGGTCAGTGTTGGGAGTATGAGGCATGGTATCTGAGCTGTTTGTGGAGGATGGTTGGGTTGAGGTTTTCCATATATTTCAAGCAGCTATTGCTAGTTGAGGTTTTCCATATATTTCAAGCAGCTATTGCTATTGGATTGTGAAGGTTATGTGTGCAACTTGCTGATTAGTTATGTAGGACATGAGCAACATGTATTATATGAAAAATGAGCTACAAAGTCATGCGCTGTAACTTTTTTTCCAAATTTCTCAACCTTTCTGTATATTTCAAGCAGTTATTGATAGTCCATAGCACATGTACAGCACAGTTGGTATTGCCTATATCAGATGACCACATGCATATTAAGCCATAATGTGTCATTGCAGATCTTCCCCCAGACAAGCAGCCATTGGATTGGAACACAAGAATGAAGATAGCTGCAGGGGCAGCTAGGGGGTTAGAGTATTTGCATGATAAAGCAAATCCTCCTGTGATTTATCGTGACTTTAAATCTTCCAACATTCTCCTTGGTGAAGGTTATCATCCAAAGTTATCGGATTTTGGACTCGCAAAGTTGGGGCCTGTGGGAGATAAGACCCATGTTTCTACTCGCGTCATGGGTACTTATGGTTACTGTGCGCCTGAATATGCCATGACAGGGCAGTTGACATTGAAATCAGATGTGTATAGTTTTGGGGTGGTGCTGTTGGAGCTGATTACAGGCAGGAAGGCAATTGATAATACGAGAGCAGCTGGAGAGCATAACCTTGTTGCCTGGGTATGTACTCCTCTTAATTAGGTTTCGTAAGTGAATAAATGTTGTCATTTAGGACTATTCGCTTTGCTTTATAATGTTGTCCTTTCGACTGTCCATGGTGAAGAGTGCTGAATTGGAAGCCATAAGAAAATAAGGACAAAGCTTATGCTCTTCATTTCTACTATTTGCAGAAGAGAGATGCATTTTTTGGCTAAAACTGTTTCTGTTATTTGGTTGTCTTCTTGCCCCTCCTTTATTTTAAAGTCTGTTAGGATTAAGATGCCATGCAAGTCTGCATGTTATCAGCAACTCAAAGATTAATCAAGGATTCAATCGTATTGGTTGGCGATGATATCATCTGATAGAAATTGCTGATTAATTCCTCTGAGTTACAGGCACGGCCCTTATTCAAAGATCGTCGGAAGTTCCCGTCTATGGCAGATCCTCTTCTTCAGGGGCATTATCCCATGAGAGGATTGTATCAAGCACTGGCAGTTGCAGCAATGTGTCTGCAGGAACAAGCGACAACTCGTCCACTGATTGGGGATGTTGTGACAGCTCTTAATTATTTGGCTTCTCAAACATATGATCCGGGGGTGCATCCAGTGAATAACAGCAGATTTGCACCTTCTACACCTTCAAGGGAAAAGCGAGAGAAGGAAAAGAAAAACAGTGGGGGAACAGATAGTAAGCAGAAGGAGAGGTCAGATAGAGCAGGTACTAGATCTCCCTCTGCCCAGCATGGGTCACCTGATTTTCGTCCAAAGGAATCACGCTTTAGACCTACAAATGGAGGACTTGATTCTGGGCGAAGCCAAGAAGGCGGTTCAGGTCGAAGAAACAGCTCTGAAGATTGGGAGAGGTTTGAAGGATATCGGGATAGTCCTTCGCAAGGGAAGAAGGGTTCACGGGAACGCGAGAAGGCTGTTGCAGAAGCAAAAGTTTGGGGAGAAAATTACAGAGAAAGGAAAAGGGGTAATGTCCAAGGCAGCCAGGATGGATTTGATGGAGGCTTTGGTTAGGTGGCATTCTATATCTAAATTGTTCATTTTGGTTCACTGCCATGACAGGAACATGGTCCTGAGTTGATGAATGGCAACGTATTATGCCCAAATGCTCCCATCTTTAGAGCATTGATTGCTGAGAGACTAGGCAGCTCTGGATGGGTAGCATTGGAGATGCAGATTTAAAACTGCAATAATTTCTTCCAGGAACATGTTAATGCTTTCCCAGATTCATTCTGAAGTGGCGGGTCTTTTTAGTGCAGCCCAAGATGAAGGCTTAATGCATAAAGGTTCTGGGCCATGGAGTTTGTCAGTGTTAATTGGACCTTGAAAGGATGTACTGCATGCAGGTGGTCTGCAAATTCGTGTAAGATAGTAATGCCTATTTGTGTCATCTTTGAAGATTTTAGGTTCCTGTGGTATTTGATAATCAGTTCATTATACTGATTGTTCCTATCAATTGTACCATTCAGAAAAGGACGTTTTGCTGTTAGTTGATCAATTTCATACAGACATGTGGAGCGGACAGATAGGCAACTTTTAGGCTTTATTTGAATGCCTGCTGTAGCCATGAGGGTCGCGCTCTCCAAATATTCGGTTTGGCTATCACCAAGTCATGCCTATGTATCTTCGCTATCACCAAGTAATGCCTATGTATGTTACAACTAGAGTTACTTCAATCAGTGATCTGCTTTGATAATTTTCTTGTTAATCTTAACAGCCATTTTTTTCCCGTCAATTCTGCTGCTGCGTAAATGTTCATGGATAAGGTTTGCCAATGCAAAGCTTCATGAATTTTGAAGCAGAATCCACGGGTTGAAAACATAGAAAAGGACCATTAAACGCGAAGCAACTATATATGATCTCGTGGGCATAGCTTAGACAAATAGGACCATGTGTTCGTTTAAAACACCAAGTAATGTGTCGAAAACGCCCTATAAGCTATTTGTTCTACAATTTGAAACCTTAAAATAGAAAGTAGCAATGCCTTGGCTGAAGGGGCAGCGTAGTTTTTCTCATATGGTGTGTTTACCCTTTGCTCTAGTTTTTCTCATATTGGCAAGTCTTTCTATCTTAAGCTTTGCTCCGGCTCTCTTTTGTAGCTTGCTATGTTAGCCTTCCATGTATTCCATGCATGAGTTGGATGATGTAACAGTTATTCCATGCATGAGTTCCATGCATGAGTTGGATGATGCAACGCAGGGTAAAGTATTGAATCTTATTGTCAACCATAGTCCAAGAACACAACTCTCCATAGGCATACAAGACTAGGGGTGATTGCATGTTGTTTTCAATTATATATGGATGCTAAAGAAAATCAATACGAATTGTGAATTGGATTGAATTAAATTGAATTAGAGTCCAAAAGGTCTATGAAACCCAAAATAGAGTACAACAGAGCCATTATTATCTAGGATTAAAAACCTCGCCCCGAAGGATTTTTGAGGAAAAAATATTAACACTAATAAGGTTGCTGATAAATTGTACATCTGTACATTTGTAAATGTTAATGTGGGGTGTTTTCTTAATGGGGGTGTATAAAAACGCAAAATCTTAGCACATCATCAGCACCTATATTTTGGTGTTGGTCTGCTGGTTCGACAGGCTATATGGGCGTATTGAAGTCTTGCGGTGGCCAATATGAAGTGTCATAGGGCTGTAGTAGAGCTTCGATTTTCATGCGAGAAATGATGGAACATACGAGGAGTGATTTGATGTGTCGGCAACTTTTAATCCTCTTGCCTTTCGAACTCTACTCGAAGCCGCTCAGTGTCCGAAGCCATAATCCGAAGCCGCTCACTGTCCTGAGGAGATATTTGTGCCATAATCTTGTACTTGAAGCCGCTTGCTTGTTCCATAGATTCCACATCTCAAGATGAGCTACGACCAGCAAAAACTTGGTTTTTCTATTTCACCTTTCTATTTTTTTTTTTTACTTTTTTTTACAGGCCTTTGCGAGAACCGAGTTTAAATTCGAAAAATTCCATGGTTTGCCCTTTGCTGGCAAGAAACCAAAACAGATTAAGGAGGATGAAGTTCCTGAGTTGGATTTTTTAAATATTTGGAATGTTCCTCTTTATAGTGGGAAGATAAATACACCAAGGAAATCAAACAAACTTTCACAAGAACTGCTAGACCTTATGGTGGAAGTTTACCAAAAAAAGCTTTAGAACAATGAGGTAAGGACTCACTTTACTCGTGCATTTGCTTTGCGGCATGCAATAATGACATTGGCTAGAAGAGTGCTTTTAAGGTAAATTGGGCTTCGTTTGCTATTGAATCCGGTTAAAGAAAAAGGCCTAAGGAAAACCTTTGAACACTTTCGACATGAATATTCAAAGTGTTCTGGCACAGGTAAAGAAGCTGGAGGAAATGAAAGCTGAAGTAGAGGGGAAGTTATCCAGTGTTGAGAACGATGCTTTGAGATTAGAGAGCAGCATGGCTACTGTTGAGGCATCTTGTAACACTTTAGTTGCCCGGGGGATGCACATAGTAAAAACCGTAGCAAACATGTGAGTGTATGGGAGGGGTTTTTTTTGGGGCCAAAACCGTACCTATATATGGGAGGGGGTATTTTTCTTGCTTGAATTCCGTATATATGTAAGAGAAATATAGTAGGGGTATATAAAATATGAGGTATATTTTCTTAGAAAATTTCCGTATAAGGGATAATTTCTCTTAACACTATGCACGCACATGCCATATAGACTTTACATTAGATGCACCCCCTGGGTTTAGTTGATGCAATTGAAGAAAAAAAAAAGACCGCAATGGATTTGACATTGACTTTTGCAGATGATCCAAAAATGCAAAGACAAGGAACAATACTGAAGTGTGAAGATGTAGTGATAGGTTTACTTGATAAGACATTGGCTTCTACGGAAAAGAATAGATCCTTGAGCATCAAAAACCAGATCAAGGCCACAAAAAATGATATCAAATTATATATAGAAGCCATGGAATTGTGGCATGCAAGGGCAACTCAGATTTCCTTACTGCAAAACAAGAAGGTAAACCCTATTAGCATGACCATGGGTTTGTACAATATTTCTTTGACCTCAGGTACCTTGCAGTCTATGTGGTTTCTGTTTTAGTGAATAATATGCTATGTAAATTGAATTGAATTGCAGCCAAAAATTTCATGTCTTCTGATTTTCTGCTGTACTTGAGTCCATGTATTGCATAGTTTCTGGTTGTAGTGAACCTGTGCCACATTCACTATCGGTTGAGCTCAGCATGTCAGTGACGAGAAGAGACAGGATGTGGATGTAGAAGAAGAACCAGCAGAAGAATCTACTGAGACTGTTGAAGAATCTGAGGAAGAGAAGATTGTGAAAAGGAAGAAAAATGTTGAATGTTCTTCTGAAGAATCATAATCTGAAGACCATGTATTTGTTAGAGAAATGAGGAAGAAGATGACAAGGAGTGCATTGAAGAAGAAGGGTGCCAAGGACATGTCTGATTGTAAGTGCCTTAAAAGTGCTTCTATTTTGTGGTTTTTGCTTTTAGCTAACTTTTTGGCCATGTTGTGATTTGCAAATTCTAATACTTCCAAGCAAAGTTCTAACCTTGCAAAATCACCTGACTAGCAGTTGCAGCATGAATATCTAGCATTATAACAGGAGTTTTTTTTGTGATTTTATACGCTTTTTGGCATGGCTTTCATATGATTGCACGGGCGTATTCACGTGGATGTACTAAACGGTATTTCTAGAGTGCACCCATTTGTTAGCCATTGATTTTAAAGAAGAGGGAAAATCGTGTGGTTGTGGGGCTTTTATTGTTTGCATGTTCTTTTAGTTTAGGTTTCAAATATTAGATTAATATTAGAAAAAGCAAAAAAAGAACCAAGGGGGACATGCAACGATCGCGCATTGGAACTCTAGGTTTTCAGGAGCCCCATCGGATCTGCTTTCCCATCGGACTAAGGCAAGGAACGGCTACAGAAGGAATCGGTTTCTTTCAGATGGAGTGCGAGAACAAACTTCAATTGTGCAAAAAGCAGCTTAAGGATTATGTCATTCAACGGCTTCCTGCTTCGAACCCCTTTATTCATTTTGAAGCGTATTTCTTTCCTCCTCTTTGAGAAATCTTTCTACAGCAAGGCTATTCTAGTATCACAATGCCATATCCAAGAAACGGGGCTCAGCCGTGACCATGAAACAGGGCAGACACGGGTTTAGGCTTAGAAATAGGCTGGCACAGATCTCTTGAAGCCCAACATAGAAATAGGCTGGCGTGGATCTATTGAAACCAATGCAAAGTAGAGAGTTCATCAAAGTGAAGAAGATGCTCAAGAATCAGGGGTAGTCAGGCCCGTGGAATCAGATGCTTCAGACACGGGTCCTGTACATTCTGCGATCAGGCCCATGCCACCAACGCATAGAAGATCTCAAAGGATCTGGAAACCTACTTCAAGGAATTTGTAGCATTATGCTTTAAGTTGTACTGTCCAAATCAATGTTTGAGATAGCACCTAGGTGTGTTGCTTTGTATTGCTTTGCTTAGTTGCAGAAGACTGAAGAGGGCTACGAAATTGTACTGAGAAGCAAAACTTAAAAGTGTTGGGATTTAAGAGTGGCAGATTAAGCAAGTTAGAAATGTAGATTTTAAATGCCAGGTAAGTTACAATCTGCCTTTATGTGATTTCTATTTTATGTAGTTCCACATTTCCTTCCTATAAGGATTTCTTTGACAGGGTCATTTGTGTAAGAATAGAATAGAATGAAATGGCAGACTTGCAAAAAAGGCTGAGCTTAGTTTGGAGCATCATATTTTTATTAAGATTTGAAAGCTGGACATGTTTTTGTGTACTCGCAATGATGCTGCATATCTTTTCCCTCTTTCTCGAATTGACGCAGCCTCGTTTCCTAACATGAGCAATAAAAAATGGCAGTGTTGGCACTTCTAGCTATGGGGTTTCAAGCTTGTCATTTATGTATAAGAAAGATGGCAGGCTTACAGAAATGGTTGAGTTAGTCGTTAGAAGGAGCAATGATGTCTTCAGATCTTGCTGGCTTTTTTATTTACTGAAATGGCAGTGTTAGCTATTGCAACAGGTAATACCATGGGGTTTCAAGCTTGTCATTTATGTATAAGAAAGATGGCAGGCTTACAAAAATGGTTGAGGTAGTCGTTACAATGAGCAATGATGTCTTCATCAATTACTAAATACCTCTTTCAAGCCCATCATATCTTATTTCATGTTGTACCATATGGATGCTAACAAATGTACATCGGTGGATTTTGGTTAAGCATGGTTTGCAGCATCAGATATGTATGAAAGTTTCGAAGCTTGCATATTTCACGTATACTAGGAATGATATCTGCAGATCTGGTTCCTTCCTTTTAGAACATGATTTTTCATTTTATTTTGATTTTTATTTTTTTGTTTACCTCAGAGTTTATCTATGTTTGTTTCGGGCCCAAAAATTTTTCTAATATAACAACCAACATAACTACTATTAACATTAATTAACAAACATGTTTAAAATTAAATTCCCCCTTAAACCCCCTTTTGTTTGGTTGGTTGTTATATTAGAAAAAAATTACATGTGAATAAATTTTTTTTTTTTTGAAGTCAAGATGTTTAAATTTTATTAATGAGTAAAACAGGGTACATGACCTTATTTGAGCTCCATAATAGGCCAAATATGCAACATCTAAACACCGGTCACCAAATAGAAAGAAGTCCGCCCAACATTCCAAAATCGGAGTCTACAAACTGATATAGACCTTCCCTACCTGAACAAAGATTGAGGTCAATGTGTAATCTGCAACTGCAACCATTTGAAGCTCACCACCATGAATAAATTACATGTGCAACTTGGGTAGGATCCTTGCAATTGATTGGTTCGATGGTATGGAACTTATTGGACCCCGAAAGTGTTGCACAATCGAACATCTCATCTCTGCAAACTTCATCTTTTCCTATTTCCCAAAAAAATCTGCCAAAGACAAAGGGTAAGATGTTTTTTAGAAATATGAGCACTAATTCAGCACTAAATCAACACCACTGCATTGTTTCAGTTTCTGTGCTTTTCAGAATCCTTGAAGTGTTCTTTACAAAAAACAACAACATCATGAGTGTCTCTTAATGGTTTACCCTTTTAATATCTCGTGAGTGAGTGCTCTCTTTAGAATAGCACCTGCACCATTATATTCACCTACATAGTAAACATGCCTAATTTATTAAGTGAAAACACGAACGACTAATGTTCATGAATATACAACTTTGGAATTTATCTTTTCCATGGTAAGAACCAAAATAGTTCCAATGGATGGGAATTTCCATATGTTTATAAAATCTGCCAAGAAAGTAGAAAGTTGATGCACCTTTGAATTGATATGAATATCCATCAGACCATATTACATGATTCTGTATTTTACACCTTTGCTGGCCAGTAGATCAACATGCTTATTAATTAACACAACCATTGGGTCCAACACATTTAAATTAAAATCCCCCTTAAACCCCCTTTGGTTTGGGTGCATATTCACACGGGGGATGACTTTGGGCAACAAGAGCTGTTGGATAGGCATATTCACCCCTTATTCCTTAATCTACACCGTAGGTAAAGTTCCTCGTTTGTGGAGTAAGCAAGTACAAAATTTGCTATACTGTATAACAAGATTTGCAAAATACTATAAGATTTCAAGCGGAATACTATATGGTGTTGATTTCGTACGTGCAAAATACAATTATGAGGGCTCTCGCTGCCCTACGTCACCCCCGTGTAAATATGCACCCAAACCAAAGGGGGTTTAAGGGGGATTTTAATTTAAATGTGTTCCCAATGGTTGTGTTAATTAATGTCAATGGTAGTTATGTATTGGTTGTTAATGTCAATGGTTGTTATGTGTTGGGGGATTTAATTTTTATATGTTGAATGCTAATGGACGTCCCCCCCAAAGCCAGGTGTGACAAAAATTTTAGAATTCAAACCAGAAAAAACCTAGAATTCATTTGAAGCTTTCATCACCTGTAGCTTTTGAATTTCATCACAATAAAACAAACAGAACATAAGTAAAAGTTACCATAAAGATAGAGCAGATTGATCCCATTATTCTGAAAGTCATAAAGTTTGCAACACCCATACACAAACATTTTTCAACTGGAATTTAACAGCAGCCTTTGGCGTCCATGGATTCTTGTGGTGAGAAACCAAAGTGGGAAACTTTTTTGCTTGTTAGCACAAGGACCTAGAAGCCTTGGAATTTGCTTAATAACTGCCTCAAAATCTAAAAATGCATGGTAATTTTTTGCAAGCTTCATTCGGAATGAGCCATAAAACAATATCCAATAGCGCAATCCTGTATTAATCAGCTGGTAGGATGTGAAAGCCTACCAAGCCCGGCCGAAAAATTGCTGTTTTAGCATAGATAACTTTGACCAAGCATATCCATATCATAAACTATCAAAAAGATCTCGGAGAGAGCTTTCCAACGCAATAAAAATCATCTGAAACAGAGCTCTGGATCAAAAGTTATGATAAGAAATGTGTTGCCGGTGGGGAAACTGCACTACATGCGCCCTTCAAGCCCTTCATGTGCCCATTATGCACCACACACATAAAAAGAGGACTTTTGTTGTGAGCCATTGGTTGTTGACCATTATGCACCACACGCACAAAAAAGGGGCTTTTGTTGTGAGCCATTGGTTGTTGACCATTGAAAAAAAAAGGCTAAAATCAATGGCTCAGAAATGGTGCACTCTAGACGTACGCATTAGTACATCCATTTGAATACATCACGAAATCATAGGAAAACCTTAGTGAAAAGCGTTCAAAAACACAAAGAAAACCCCCTGTTATTATGCTACATATTAAGACAATGTTGCACAAATAGAGTGTTATACTCCCTATCATCAGAAATAAAATTTCCCTGTTTGATAATATGTCTTTCATTGCTGCATTCAAAGTTCCCCCCTCAGCCATAACCTCTTCAAGAGTAGCATATCTATATGTGATGTGCATCAATATAGTGCATTGGTCATTTCTCCAATGCAATCTTTGAATTTTCTACTATATCCTGAATGTGTAGTTTTCAGCAAAATCAATTATTAACACTATGGTATCCTTGGAAAAAGTGGCCAAGCACTCCCTAAACTGGTTAGCCTGCCTCATAATTACGAGGGATGAACTCTTTTAAAACTTTTTTTTGTGTATGTTAAACATATATTATTGAAGTTGACTTGTGCACAAGCTTCAGAATAGGTTTTGGTACCACTATAGAACCACCATTGCCATCATGTTCATTTGTTGATAGATAGCATTGAACATTTCAAATAACAAATAAGCAATAAAGACATTGTATCAAAGCTACTCTCCTACATACTGCTGTTCTTGCATACCTTCTATTCAAGTTCAAACATTTGGAAGTTCCAAAACAAATTGTTCCACTATCAACAACAAAGACCATGGCAGAGGCCCTTGCTCTTAGCACATCTATGGATTGTACTTACGTTTTGACAAGGAAGTCCTCAAATTATCTACTATCTATGTCATTATTGCTACTTCCTTCATTTTCAAAACTTTCCACTCTAGTAATAGCTTAGCAGCACCCTAAAGCACCGCTTTTCTATCTTTGTCTGAACTCTTATGACATATCTCGCTAGCATAATTTGCAATCTTCTTTGACAATTATTATTTTCTTCTTTTAGTCAATCCATGATGCTTCATCAATTCCGACAATGTTTTTTGATACTTATTACCTTCTACTTCTGCACTAGCTTCCCTAGCCCTCTTCTCTGCTCTCTCTTACTTTCTTTTAAGTGCACTAATTTTCCTATAGACTGTCTGTAAATCTTCTTTACAAAACAAATGCCGATCTGCATCATTTTAAATATTGTATCACAGAGTATAATGTTCAAGATAAAAGGATAGAAACCTGTTTCAAGAGTGCTTTGCAGCTCTACTGATTTTGGACTTGAAGCTCATCTTCTTCTGCACATTTGTCATTTGATTATACGCCTTCATGAAATTTAAATAAAATAACCCAAAAGAACTTCATTAAATATAGAATAGAATACAATAGAATACATTATTGTCCCTTGTGCCCTGAGGCCCCTGGACTTATGTAGCATGGGCGAGCTCCCTGATGGGTGCTACAAGCACATCATGCTGGTTTCTATTGTAGCCTTTTCTGAAGGCTCCACTTTTTTCTATTAATACCGGCACCCCGCTTTGGATCGGCTTCAAGGCCGTGCATAGGTGTGTCGTTATCAATCAGCTTTAAGCTGAGCATTTTTGGGCAGGTATGGTGCGCCTCCCGGGCGGCTCATAACAGAAGCCCTTTTTCTTTATGTACTTCCCGATGTCTTGTTGTCATTTCCCGTATTGCGTCTGCCAGATCTCTCATTGTTTCTGTCCTTGCCATCATGTACGGGCTGACCCCATCTTATGTTTCTGTATTTGTTCCTGATGTCTTCATATATTGGGCACTCATTTAGCATGTGATTCTCGTCTTCCACTTTCCCTCTGTCACAGATTCTGCATATCCGATCGTCTTTATCTACTCTCCTCCATCTGTCCTTTTCAATTCTTAGGTCATGGCTCCCTATCCTAAATCTTGCTAGGATATCCCTCCTGGCTTTCCCTAGTAGATTATCCTAATACATCTGCTGCCCTATCCGCTGTTCTGGGTTGAAGACTGTCATAAGCCAAATTGTCTTGGGCCTTGTGTGGTTTTGCAGCCATGCTTGCATAGCCTTGTTTGCCCATTCCTCATTCCATTCTCCTTCGTTCATCAAGTCGCTCAGATTCATCCCCATTTCTCTGGTCCACATTGCTACATCCCTAAATCATCCGTTGCTCGCGATAATGTGTGCTTTTGCTGACTCGCTGATCGCGATATTCGCTAATTTATTCGGTTTCCCACCTGCATTATTTTTATGAGATATCTGATAGTCTTTTCCCATGCCCTTACCTCCATTGGTTTCTGCCCCGTCTCATATACTATGGTTGTTTGTGGTGTATTTGTTCTCAGCTTGAATTCCTATTTATGCCATTGCCTGAGGATTCCTTCCTGTTTTTCCCATTTCTTTTCTGTTAGCCCCGGTCCCCAAGCCTCAGCCCCGTATAGTTGTGTGGTTGCGACCACTGCACTGAACAAATAGCATTTGATTTCCCAGTCTATTATTCTGCTTTTATTGCAGAAATTTTTCATATTATAGTAACTCCCAATGGCTGTTTGGAATCTTGTATCTGCCCCTTTAGCCCATTTCCCTGTACCGTGTGTGTCGTACCCCAGGTATCTGTACTCTGTTGCTTCTTCTAGCTCTATTCCCAAATACCTGAACGGTTTGTGTCTATTCCTGTGGCCGAAAAAGACTATTTTGGTTTTCGCAAGATTAACTGTCAACCCTGTCTTTTCGCAGAAGATTTCCAGCAGTTTCAGTAACTTATGCATTCCCTTGTTTTTTGTGGCCATCATGCTTAGGTCATCAGCATATAACATGATAGGTACCTTGGTTTCCCCTAGCGTAGGAGCGTCCCTGTCCCCTTGCTGTTCTGCTATGAAATCTTGTAATGCATCTATGTATATTCCGAACAGTGATATTACCAGTAATGGATTGAGTATTTATATTCTCTTGTGAAGCATCAAAACTATATGCATATTCAACATCTATCTCATGAATGTCATCTTCTGCACAATTAGTCATAAGGTTAATTTTTTGTGAACTGCATTTTTGTCGAATCCATTGTTCTAGAAAACTCAAAAGCGATTTCCTTCAAAAGCTGCAACAATTTGTTCAAGATGTGCATCAGCAGTAGGATTCGCAACAATAATCTTCTCTGCTACACGAAAGCATAATTGCAAAAATTGCTAAGATTGTTCTTGAGGATGGTGCAAACTAGATTAGAAGATTCTTAAGATCAAAACTACAGTCATGATTTGAAAAGCCTTTCACAAATAACTTCCAATCAAGAACCTCGGTAACAAGGTATAATGCTGGAGCCTTGGATTCTCGAAAGAGTTGCATTAGATCTAAAATAGTTAGTGCATCCAATCTTCGTAGTAGAGTCAAATAAATACCAAAAAGTGCCAATAGCGTCATGAATGTGGCCAACCATTATAACCCAAAGTTGTACTTGATCAAACACAGTAACCAAACAAGATAGGAAAGATACGAGAACAAAAAAGCAGTTGTCAAGCTGCAAATAGAGTCCTCAGTTGTCTTCTAAAGCATATCGTTTTTAATGCATATGGTTCAAGGAACCAACATAAAAATTTAATTCATTAGGAAAAGGTCGAGTGAAAAATGACCTAATGTGCCAATGACATGGCCATGCATCAATGCACCAGTGACACTAACTTTCACGTGTTCTTCCCTCCGTCCTGATTTACCCATTTTCTCTAGTCAAGGCACCATAGTTTTATTCTGGGCTATCTTATCATGTATGACTGTGAAAGAGCTCTCCATGACCAGCAAGACTTCTACACGAGATCTGAGCCATCATGTATCCATTTGCAATTCTCTTCTCTTTCTCGGATCTCTAATCTTTGCTAATCTTTACTTTCAAGGTAAAATTTAAGGGCCCTAAATGTATTGCTATTCAAATTAAGGTTGGCTAAACCTATGACAAACAAAAGTTTATAGTTTTTTTCCTTGGCGAAATCTGATAAAATAAAGCCTTTTAGTTATCTTCCCATTTGGCGAAAATGTGTGGCGAATTTTTCTTGGTCCCAGCTAAAGTGCAACTATTTAACTTCAAACTTTCAGCACTCATTGCTGATTCAATATGCTTCTTTTATAGAATGATAACAAAGTTGTTCAAAGTTCAATTCATAAGGAACAAACATATCATTTGAAGAAACACACATATTTAAGTTGGGGCAAATGCATTAAAATGACAAATTTGGTACACAACGCCTCTTTGGGGTCAACAATTGCAAGAAGAAGTCACTATAACTTAAAGCTTAAAATGCTCATCACATAACATTCTTCGTATCATTTAATCTAAACAACTTATAGATTCAAATTCAATATCCATCAAAGCATGAATATAGTAGCTAATAGCAATTCCTAAATGAAAGAGGTCCTAGAATAGATTCGGCATGGCTATTTGAATTGATCAGGATGTGCCTAATCAACTTCAGAGAAGGCAATTCAGCACACCATGCAGCAAACAATCCCAGCTAAACCCTAGACATCCAGAATTTTCTCCCCTTCACAATTGCTAAATTATATTGTTTCTTAAAAAATGACCTTAACTTTAGCCATAAAATTTGATTAAAGGTCTAAGAAATCGCCATTTGGTGAGTTTTAGCCACTCTTTAATACCCTGTTTTACTTTATTACAATGTAGCTATTAGACTTAGAAAAGGCAATCCTCTTTGGAATTGCAACTTTGGGATTGTGCTCCTTCCATCTGCGGGGGACACGTGATTGCGTATATTTCTATCATACTAGTGTTTCTCTTGATGTATATCTTTTTTGGTTAAGATAGATGAAAATCGTTTCACATTCTCTAGCACACCATCATCGGTAACTTTTTTATCTGTGAGACATGGTCTCTACATTTTCTCTATGTACATAGGCAACATAAAATTACCCGAGCCTTCGCTTCCTTGGATGCGCACTTCACCAACACATTCCGTGTTCCTTCCCCCTTCCTTCCAATCCGGTAAGCCTCCAAAATATCCACCTGCACCCGATAAGCCTCCAAAATATCCACCGGCGCTGGGCGATGGGCGCTGGACGATGGGCGATGGGCGATGGGCGATGAGCGATGTCAACAGGGATAAAGCGAGATCAGGTAAGTACATTCCTAGAGATTATAGATTGTAGATTATATAAATACAGTAACTGTGCTCTCGGTAAGAGGAAGGTTTTGATCGTCGGGATATGAATATGTTCTTGGATTCATAAAATTTGATTAAAGGTCTAAGAAATCGCCATTTGGTGAGTTTTAGCCACTCTTTAATACCCTGTTTTACTTTATTACAATGTAGCTATTAGACTTAGAAAAGGCAATCCTCTTTGGAATTGCAACTTTGGGATTGTGCTCCTTCCATCTGGGGGGGACACGTGATTGCGTATATTTCTATCATACTAGTGTTTCTCTTGATGTATATCTTTTTTGGTTAAGATAGATGAAAATCGTTTCACATTCTCCAGCACACCATCATCGGTAACTTTTTTATCTGTGAGACATGGTCTCTACATTTTCTCTATGTACATAGGCAACATAAAATTACCAGTGGGTATATAAAATCTTGATTTTTTTGATCCAGTATTTCCAAATTCAGCTACTCTGTGACCAGCCCAAAAAAGCCGTTTCCACTTATAAAATGTTCATATTGGTATGCCATGCCTTCAAGCATACATGCTTAGTACTTATCAGCATATTTTCTTTTATGTGCTGAGGCAGTGGACTCAACATCAAATTGAAAGTGCACCTTAATCCAAAAAGTTGAGAAGTTTTTCTTACCATATACCACTCTATTCCTTGCTTTCCAAACATTCCAAAGTGCAATAAACATGATAGTATTAGCAAAGGCACAGTTATTTTGAATGTATGACAATAAATTACCTAAGATCTTATTGGGGAAAAGATGATCCAGTTTATCATTGAACCATGACCAAAAGGGGTTGAGTTTAGGACAAAGAAATATATGCTCAAGATTTTCCACCATGTTACAACCAAGTTGGCACAAAGCAGAGATGTCAACATTCCTATTGGAAAGCAATTGAAGATTAGGAATACTTTTATTTGCCAGCAGCCAAATGAAGAAGCTAACCTTGGGGAAGCAGTATGAGTTCCAAACCTCTTGGAAGAGAGACTTAACTTCCTCCTCAGATATGAGCCACTTAGAACTTGCTTTGGAGGGGTCATCATTTCTGTTAATAATAGAATGCCACGGTTCTATTGCGATAGCAATAGAACCGACATTCCTTGGATGGGGACGTCCTATCTGTTCCTATTTATACCGCCTCCTTCCTCATTTCCAGTCATCGGCGTTCTCTTGAGCTTCTTTTTCTTGTTGCTCTCTTCTACCTCCACAAGTTTCCCGCCCCCCTCTCCCTTTATCATATCCGAGCTTGTTGGTCATATCTTCGTCAGTTTTCCCATTTCTCATTTCATGTTCCATCGTTGAAGTTGCTTCATTTTCTTTTTAGTCGGTTGGTCATCTGTACGTGTCTATTTGTCTACACTTCTTGGGTCGCTCTGCAGCAGCTATTATCGTCTATGTTTCTTTTTAGTTTTATGAAAGTGCACACGTTCTTATGTTTCATTTGTTCTCGGCGTGGCACTGTAGCCTCCGAGACATACTTGTCATTTCATTATTTTTCGGCATGGCCCTGCGGTCTCGGAGTTATAATTCTTTTTCATTTTCTCTCGGCGTGGCACTGTAGCCTCCGAGGCAGCACTAATCGGATATTTTCTTGCGATGGTCATCCCGCGAACGGTTTCCGATTGGTCGGCTGTTGTTTCTTCCTCGGCGTGGCCCTGGAGCCTCCGAGTGCTTTTGTATTATCGATATTTTGGCACATGCCTATGCCTAAAGCTTCTAACCTTCTAACGGGTTATTCTCATTTTTTAGACTTTTTATTACAGGTTATTTTTTGTAGTTCTCTTAGTTGTCAAATGCCATGGTATATCAACTCACTTCTTGGCGGACGTTTGTTAGCGGCATCTTCAGAGCATTGACGATTGTTTATCATTAGGGTTTTTCCTCGGAAACCCAAAGAGGCGAGGTTTTTTCATCCTGATGAGCAGGGGCCACCAGTTTTCTCATCTATGCAGAAAGCAAATGACGAATAACTCATCTTTTATCTTGTATTATTTAGTTTTGTCATGCTCTCGATGATTGTCTAGTTTCGGAGCATTCAAATTTGTCAAAAGTTCTATCCCGGGTATGGGAATCATTTTGTACTCAACGATTTTACAAAGCTCAATGAGAACACCACTTCACTGGCCAACTAGTTGTATCATAGGACCCATCCTAGGAATAGATCTTACTGACTTTATAATGACATTTGCCTTCAAGATTCCAATTGGTTGCCTTTGGAACAATGTTATTCTAAACCTTTTTGTCACTTGAAGTACCATGAATAGTGTTCTTCAGATAGGTCCAAGAGATTAACTTGTTATTGATATAAAGGTCATGTATAAACTTTAGACCATAGTCAGACCATTTTTTATAGAGCCTCAGATGTCTCAAAGCAAGGAATTTAAAACAAGAATGTAAAAGAAGCTATAAAGCATGCTATAATTTGCATTTTAACAAAATACTTTAACCAAAAGCAAACATCATTGCCTAAAACACCTTAGTGTCATTTATTGGTTTAAAAAAACAACACCTGAAAACATCTATTTTTATAAAACTACATGTGATTTCTATATAAAACTATATATCAAAATTTGTTCTCATCATAAAAACAATACTAAAAACAACAGTTGTTTTGAGAAACCACATTTATCTTCAACACTTGGAAACAACATAGTTAAGAGCAAAAATTAGAAAACTACGTGTTGTTTCTAGCAAAATCGGACAAAATTCTCTACGTGGTTTTTTAGTGTTGTTTTTTTGCGATACAACAGTTAAAAATAACACGTGGACGTTTTAAGTTTATTAAAAACCACATATCTACTTTTTAGGAAAAAACACTTGAAAACTACACTTAAAAACTACAGTTAACTTTAAAAACAACATATGCGTTTATTAAAAACCACATATCTACTTTTTAGGAAAAAAACACTTGAAAACTACAGCTAACTTTAAAAATAACATGTAGAAACACATGTTAATTTCTACGCGTAGATAATTTTAACAAAATTCTACACGTAGACTTTTCACAAAAAAACTACACGTATAAAAGTTTGACTAAAAACTACACGTTGTTTCTAGCAAATCCGGACAAAACACATAGTTTTTTGGTGTTGTTTTTTAGCAAAAAAGACACTGAAAAACAACATGTGGACCCAGTTTTGGGGTGGTACAGATAGACCACGCCAATCAACCTAACGCTAAATGAAAAGCCTGCTACTGCAATCTGCTCCAAGTGGAGGGATAAATAGCAAGAAGCACCTGTTGGCTAGTCAAGGCCACATGAAAGAGAATGAGAATAATTTTTTATCGTCCACTGAGGCCAATCGACCTATGGGACCCACAAGGAGCGCAACAAACTTATTACTGTCCGGGTTAAAAAACCCCCGCCCCGAAGGGTTTTCGAGGGAAAAACCGTGGCAGTAATAAGAATGCTGTCAAACTGTACAAGTATACATCAATGTATATACACATGTCAAGTGTGTGCCCGAGGACATAGCTGATCTCGCATGTCCATAACCTCCTGAAGGTATGATCCCAGCCCGACCAAACTACTGGACTTGGTCATATAGAAAAAAACAATGCTTTCAAGTTTCCACTTACACAATGGGCAAAGTTCTGAAATATGAGGAGCAAACTTATGGACTAGCACATTAACCCACAGATATCTATGAAGGATCTGCCACCACAAGGCAGAAACTTTGGGATGAAGCAATTTATCTGAAGCCCAAGACCACATTTGTTTCCACTAAGAAGGGGGAAGGCGAAGCTGCCAACCAGCCCGAAGGGGGACAATGCCAGCATCAACCATCCTCTGATATATAAAGAATGCACAAAACATTGTGCATTAACAATTTGAGGACCAATCCAAATAGGCACATCAACTGGCTGGAAGGGAGTAGCTGGCAGAATATTAACCACCTTTTGCCAAATAGTTCTATCCCATTGAGATAGCATGAACTTAGTTTAAAAAGCATTCCATGTGGCAACAAGTGACCAACCTCATACCAAGCATCAGCTGTGAGAATGTCAACAAGCTCCAACACTACTGAGTCAATGGATATACAGTACCACACAGAGGCATACGATTATCGAGAAGAATCCACCAACGCGGAACCCTTAAGTATGCACAAGCATCATGATTAATCTGAAACAAGGCTCGAACTGTCTCCCAAAAATCAATTAGACTCTTTAACACATTAGGATACGGCAAAAATGGAGAAAGAGGCATCAGGGAAAAACTGCTCTATGTGCCGATTTCCCAAAAGAAATACACTGCCCAAGTGCTTGCGCAACCAACCTCATTCCAAGCGAATGGACCATGCCACGAAGTAGCAACAGATGAAGTTATAGATCTTTATTTTACTCTGTAAGGAAAAATCAAATATACCTAGCCCATCAGAAAATCTTGGCTTGATACATGTGGACCAAGCAACCTTCACAACCACACTGTCTCAGTACCAGCCCAAATGAAATTGCAAATAAATGCTACTTGTTAAATTTAAATTGTGACGCAAGCACTACATATGCCATATAATCATGTGTTGTTAAGAACATGCTTACTATTATCCTCC
The DNA here is from genome assembly GCA_021234155.1 of Isoetes taiwanensis. NCBI lineage: Eukaryota > Viridiplantae > Streptophyta > Lycopodiopsida > Isoetales > Isoetaceae > Isoetes > Isoetes taiwanensis. The sequence continues at coordinate 42,480,489 of JAJEKV010000002.1, forward strand.
CTGCCAAAGAGAGCTTAGCTGTATTCCACCAAAAAAGATGCTTACACGACTATAGCATCCCATGCATCTGAGGTAGAAATATGTATACCCATAAGAATGCCCAGAAGTTTAGTGGCCTTACCATGAGAAAGTACTTTCCACGGTTATTCATGAACACATAAAGGAACTGCAGCATGTAAGGTCTGATACGCTTGAAGTAATTGCAATGATGGGAAACCTTAGATTATAATCAATAGTAGGACAAAGAGTGAACAAAAGAAAAATAGAATTCAATTATTCAAAGATAAACAACCGGTGTGAAGCCTGAGCAACTGATAGGAGCTCTCTTTTAACCGCCCAACCAGGCTCAAGCACAAGAAATCTTTAACTTGTCTTCAACAAGGATCCACTAATCGCTGCTTCAATAAATCAGCATTGGCAATTTGCATAGGCAACGGCTATGGCTAAGAGTTCCGAAAGCTTAAACAGGGGCGAAGGTTCTTAACAGAGCTAGATCGAATGCTTTAGACAAAAATAGCAGTTTTAGCAAGGCTGGCTCGAATGCTTGAGTTCAAGTTTCACATATTTATACAGATGAAAAAGGCATGTTCTTGGATCGACCCTTTTTTTTTGCTTCTCGAAATAGCTGGCTAATAAAAAACAAGGTAAATCAAGAAGATAGGGATCGGAAATGAATAACTAAGCAGCCTTTTTTGTGAGATTCGAGGTATTCCTTGCAATTCTGGAAGACCTGGGCGTCGGTTCTTGGCTGAGAGCTCGACCCCCGTTATTAGCCATATTTTATAACAAATATTCTTTAGACAATTATTATTTCATTCCATATGTCACTGCCCCTTACCACTAGATCCTTGTTGGCTTGAACCACTCCCCCGAGCGCTCCGTATCAGGTCCTTCTCTTCTTTCAAGCGATCGACTTCGATAGCTATATAAACCTGAAAGAAATTTCATCAAACCCTTTTGTTTATCATGAGAGAGGTGTGCTGGTCCTTCCCTTCTTAAGACCAATCTCATTTTCCTAGGAATGTTCTTTTTCTGATCCTTCAAGGCATGGTCCGCACTTGAACAGAAAAATCTCCATGCTGATCCATCAAGCAGGCATGCGTCACTTGAACAGTCATGGCATTCCCAGCTCTTTTTGATGTTCCAGGTAGGTTTCCCCTACTAGGACAGAAAGTAAATCCCTTTCTAAGCATCCAAGTTAAATATTTCCAAATAACTTGAGCAAGAAAGATAATTTCCTTGTATTAGGAAGCAATAAATAACTTTATTCTATTCAAATAAACAATCACACACATATTCAGGCAGTTATACACAGCCTACTAAAACTTAAACCAAATCAAGATAAATGACCGACAGTTAATCGGCTTCTCTTAGACTCCCTTGCTGCAGTTTTGTCAAATTTTGCACGAGAGCTATCGGATGTTTCGGCAATAGTATGCATTAGCACTTTTCCCTTATCTTCCTTGCTCTTGGGAGCTTCAATTTAAGGCTTGTCTACAAGAGTCTGCTTCTTTGAGCAAAAAGCTTTGAAGTGAGGTCCACTGCATATGTAGCAGCCTCTTTTCGGTGCATTTGGCTGCTCCTGTGTTGTACGTTGATCTGTGTTCCTATTCCTGGTGTTTGAGTCTCTACGATCATCATTGAATCTAACTCTCTTTGCCCCGTTATTATTCGCCATATCAGTTTCGTGCTTGCCATTATTTTCTCTAGGATAACCTTCCCATATATCGTACTTTGCTCCCTTGGGATTAAACTTTCTTTCTGCAGCTTCCGCTTTCCATATCGCTTCGTCCAATGTTTGGGGTTCAATAAGCCTAAGTTCTGCATATAGCTCGTCCCTTAAACCAGACATAAATTTTCTTGTTAATTCCTTATCCCTGAGACCTTCCATTTGAACTGACAGATGGTTGAATTTGCTTATGTACTGATAAACAGATTCTCATTTGCCTTGAGTGAATATATCCCACTCCTTCTCAGATCTACATAGTAACTTGCAGGTAAATTATAACTTTCGAAGGCTTTTTTGAATTCCTGCCATGTCTTAATCATAGGAGCCATCCTCTTCCTTCCCTGGCACCAAATTCGAGCTACATCTGTAAGATAGTTATCAATTGCCAGAAGTTTTTGCAACTCAGTGTTGAGAGTATTCCTGGCAAACCCTCAACCTCAATGGTGTAGAACCTCCAGGTTGCTATAGGCAACCACTCTGTGAGAGAATACTGCAAAAGAATTATTCAAACAGCCAAGATAGATCAGCTTCCCTGAGCAGAAAAAAGACTGTCACAACAAAATACCTCTCATATGTGTTTTCTTGGGCTTTTTTTGATTGAATCAATTTTGTTGGACACTAGATAGGGTACTTAATCTGCCTATGAAAGTCTGCTACAAGATCCTTAGGGCAACTATGTGCAATTGATCAAAATGACCGGGTCAATTTTTGGTCAATATCCCAACCCGAGAGCTTCTTTTTGCAAGTGAGTGAACAGAATATCTTTTCAAGTTTTGTCAGTTGGAGTGGTCTCTGATGACTCTGCAGAGTAGGTGCATAGAGTCCTTTTTTGAAATCTAGTCCCTCCCCCTTTTTTAATAAAGATTTTTGGCAAGAGATAGCAACTTAAACTCTAAGGTGAGTGAAGGAAAACAAAATACTAGGTTGTTTTCTTTTGCTAACATTTGGTTTCTGAAGCAATCATCTACACCTAGGCTTGTTGATTGAATTGAGATCATTAATTTACTCCAATATTATGCTTTAGGTTATCAAATGAGGACAATGCTTACCAAGTTCGAATTTTCTTTCATTGCAACATCACAGAATAGGAACATAAATTCCCAATCAGAGTCTTAGGCACAGGATCGGAAATAATCAATTGAAGGTACACATTCAAGTAATTTGCATCAAATAAATGGGTATTTCATGCAAGGCAGGTCATTCTTAGCTCATGCTCCGCAAATCCGCTCCAAATACAGTCACAGAGGTCAAAACTTTTGCACAGAAGCCGGCCCTTGTTTCAAAATCATTTCCCCTTTCTATTTTCTCATTTCCGGCACATTCTTGGCATCTGGATTTGTTTGGTTTTGGCTTATGCGTGTTATGATGTTTCTTGAGGCACAAGGATACAAAAGGATGTTAAAGCTCATGATTGACAGGCCGGATCCATCAGAGAGATCGGATCTTGGCCTGACCTTTTTAGGTCAGAGAATTTTCATCGAAGAACAATATCCCACAGGCTTCCATCGCAAAATAATACCTGGGTAACGTGGCGTATGGTGATTGGGTGAAATGATGCTTAGGCAAAGGGGTGTATAAGAAAAATAATATGTTAGCATGCTCCAACCATAGGGCACTCTTCCCTAGGAACCAAACTATAGGGTCAAGTCATGGTCTATCTGGGAATCTTTTTGTGCTGCATGGAATCTTTTTGATGCCCCACCCTATGGAGGATTTTCTTAGGAAAAGATTTGTTTGCACATATTTTTTTCTTTTGGAATGGTATGATCTTGGAGTTTAGACATGTGGTAAGTATATGGTATGTGTAGGCAATCCAAGGGTGACGTGGCATGTGATGACTTGGCAAAGCTTTTTCCCTAGTCAAAAACTTTGTGAGATGAAAAAAAGGAATGTTTCGTTCTGGTTGACTCCGGGATTCCTTGAGATGCTGTTACTATTGTTGAGCTTCATGTCTGATCCGAGCTTGTCACCCCAAGTTGCGAAGAGTGTTCGTCGATGTGATCCCTTGAAAAAGATGCTCCTCCTTAATGTGTATGTCCGTCGTAAGGAATGCGGTGAGCGCTCAACGTCCCTATATGCAGTGTGTCATTGCAATGTTGCCGATGTGCGGTGCCATTGATCGGTTGAGTAGGATCATCTGGCTCTTGCAGTCGGGCGTTCTTGAATGTCTTCGAAGCTCTGAGATCGTGGTCGGTAGGCAGGCATTGTCATTCCTCTGTAGGTTGAATTTCTGAGTGCGCCCCTGTTGATTGGGCTTTGCTTCATTCCGAGGTGCCTCTCCTGTGCCTGGAAGTGTGATCATCTCCATTGCACCTACCCTAGCTCCTTCTAGTTGCCTTTGCGTGATTTGTACCTGCTGGCTAGGTCGTCTCCTCCGTCCTTTGGGTCCTATCCATTCGAGTCTCACACTCCTTGGCTGACGTAGTAAAGTCGTCCTTCCTTTGGTTTCTAGGTGTTTCTGGGTCCCGAATTCTTGTTCGAGCGGAATATTCTCCTCCTTGATCTTGCCCCTAATGCTGATATAGGCCTTCAAGTTGGAAATGTTCCTTCCCTGATATGCGTCTCCTTCCCCTCATGGTCTCCTACTTTTTGGAACCGATGAAAGTTCTCCTGCTGGTGCAAGGGAGCTGGAAGCTCGTCCTGGTCAGCCTTAGGTGCATTGTGGTTGCCTAGCTTGGTTGCTCCTTTTGTTGACGTTGCATTACATTCGCTTGAGCTGCTGGGCTGCAAGGTCGTGGTTGTCTTCCCTCCGGTTTCTATACGCTCATGTGTCGCCATGACTTCTCTCCTCGATGAAAGATTATGCCGTCTGACCTTAGCTCGTGATGCCAACGTGGCATCGATGTCTAACGTCTTCTTGCACCTGTATTTTGCCGCCTTGCATTCTTCCATTTGAAACTCATGTGCGTCGAGTTGGTGAAGGCGTCGAGATCCTCTTTCTGATGTGACCTCGTGGACGTGGTAGCCGGGAGGTTGACATCTAGAAAATTCTTGATGCCGTTGGTTACCAAGTATTCTTCCCATTTGATGAAGATTGATGATAGGCCGGTGGTGTCCTCTTGTACTCGTTTGTCAGTTGAGGTGTTTGTCGTTGTGCTTCCCTCTCTTGGGTCTGCCTTTTCGGTCTCCTCTCCTTATCATGTCTACCCTTCTTTTGGGACCTTGATGTCTTCAAGAAGTTACGCCTCTAGCTCTTCTGTGGCTCTGGCCCTGTACTTCGAAAGCAATGCTCGTATATTCTAGAGTCTAAGGGTCCACTTGAAGGGCTCTCCTACAACATTTTGGTCTCTATAAGCAAGCAAGATGGCTCGAGCAAAGCATTCTTTGGAGACATATCTATAATCTCAAGTCTATGGACATTAGGGGCGTGTGGTATGGCATGAAATGAGGGTTGTTTTGCAAAACCTCCATGATGTTTGAGGCATACTCTAAGGTCCTAGCAAAGTTGGTTTGGGGGAGTCCAATCTCTACACATGGAGTGACTTGGGCAGTTCTAGACTCTAGCTCCTTTCTAGGTATCCTGGCAATAGGGAGTGTCAATGTGGTGGCTGTATAAGTCAAACTCTATTAGAAGGACACAGAATTAGGTCAAGGTTTATGCCTTTGGCATGAGCAGAGGTGATGTACCAACAGTTGGACTTGGGTTGCTATGCTGAGGTCTAGATGACTATAACAAAGGGGTGTTCTTGGGCACTTCTATCTAGGAGTAAGGCATCAGCTTTGAGCCGAGAACAATACTTGTGAGGTACTAATGGGGTATGCTTCTATTTACAAACAAACCACAGTTTGGAAAAACAATTCAAGGGTTTGAGCAATTTTGGTCATTTTGAGCTGGGGTTTGACATTTCTAGCCTAATTTGAGGTCATAAATGGATTCTAGGCTGTCTACGGTTCTATTGCAACAAATTTCAGGCGATTTGGAGCTCTGTAGCTCAAGTTATGGAGGTTCAAAGTTTGGAGGTCTCACACATTGCGCCCAGACCAATGATGAACTTTTCATTTTCGGTCCTGGCGCGACGTGTGAGACATTGGCTCTAAATGGGTTGAACTTGTCCAATTTGGGTGATATAAGGGTCTAATTCTACTGGACTCATCGAGTTAGGCAGAATTGACCCCTTATTTGGTCGATTTGGAGCTGTTTTGGGCACTTTTGGGGCATGGTCTCATACGTTGCGCCCAGACCAATAATGAACTTTTCATTTTCGGTCCTGGCGCGACATGTGAGACATCCTCTCGAATTGGCCTAGGATGTCTGTTTTGACTAAAACAAAAGCTAAAACTTACTAACTCAATTTAATTAAGTAACTTCATACACTTATAATTTACTCTAAAACACTTTGTATTAAACAAAATTTTATCATTTACGAAATTAATAAGGCTCCCCTTTGATATGACTGGCTAAGTGCATATCTTTCTTCATTAGAGTTACTCCCTTGGCGTGTACTGTGCAGGCTGTTGAGTCTTCAAAATGTTGGACCAGCTTCTGCTCTGCTGCTTCTTGAACCTTGGTCTCCTGCTCTCATTCTGCCCTCTCCTCTTCTTGTATCTCTCGCTCTATCTGCTCATACACTTCTTGGGTCTAATATACAAATCTAACTAATCCTTACCTTAAAACTCGATCTAGCATGTTACCTTTTTTGAAATTCATCAAGTATTAAGGTGTTTATGGCCTAATGTCTCACACGTTGCGCCCAGATAAAAAATGGGAGTTTCATTTTTGCTCCTGGCGCGACGTGTGAGACCTTCTTGCCTTAGAAAGATTTGGCTCAACTGTGTTTAGTCTTTTTATGTTCCAATTTGCTTAACTGTTACTAGCTTAGCATATACTACAAAAATGAGAAAAAAATTTCCCACTTTTCGAGGTTTGAGAATCCTATCAAGTTAGTACTACTGGGAGCATGGCCAGTGCTTTGCTCTTGGTCTCCAAGAACATTGCTCTGATACCATTGTGACGTCCCCTACTCATATACGGTGCCTGCACCATATACAAACAGGAGTTCATCCCCCATACCAGCTCCATACTGATACAGGGCCTTCCACGTATCAATGCAACCTTGATGAGTTCCAGTGGGAAGAATAAAGGGGTCATTTACCCTGTCTCCCTCAGGGCCTACCTAGCTGCGGAAGCGTAAACATACATGTCAGTATACAACATCAACATCACATTAACCATCTCGAAGGATGGCTCATCACATATCTGCATAGACAAAGATCAGTACATCACATGGGGAATCCTACCCAAGGCTCAGTCTCAAGGGAATGACTGACGGCTTGGGTCTCCAGAGTTCATTGCAGACAGAATTCATGGCAATGGATTTGGCTAGCATAAGAACATGGCTTAGGGTAGTCCACTCCATCCGCCCCTCCTGTGCACACTTTGCAGAGTAGGTTGAAGAGTGTTGGGACCTGACTGTAGCCCGTCGGATGCATAGCCAAAGGGGCTATTCCTGGGTTACATCTCCCCAGTTCCGATGGGGCAGGTAGGGATCACTCCCTCCAGAGATCTACATGCTGACTCAAGGTGACTAGAGGGCCACTGCCCTTATTCGACTTGAACCCAATGGAGAGTGACGCATCACTCCACGGGTGTCGAGCCCATGCCTTGCCCACACTCAGTGGCAAGCCATTAGACCTAGTCCACAATGATCCCCGGTAGGCCTTACACACCAGAGGGATCGTTCAAGAGTCAGAACACGAACCTCCTTATAAGCCAGTCTGGCCCCTTCACCCACAACCAGGTGTGGTTCTTGTACACATGCCGAATTTACAGTGTGCTAAAGAGGCTAGCTAGGAGCATCAACTACCAGGCTTTAGGGTCTCTACCCCCCTTCCCAATACAATGAGTCCACAGAGATACATCATCATACATATCACAGAAGAACTAAAGAACAAGATCTAATCTATATCATAGAGTTAGGTTCTTTAGTTAGAGCTTGGTATCTAGAGATCTAGATGGCTGCTATGGGCAATTTAATAGGCTAAACCTACTGATTCGATGACTGGAAGACGGTTTAGGCTATTAAATTGCCGAAATACCTGATCCCTGGCTCGCTTCTCCTGCTCTGAACTCGACCATCCTGCTCTGTTGCTAGAAGATGAAGCTAGATTGGGAAACTAACGAGCTGGTTCGCTCAGACAGAGTCTGGGATGCGATTTTGACTCCTGGAGCAAGCAAAACAGAGCCCTAAAACCCTATGGACGAAAATGGCAAGTTAGGGTTTCCTTAACCTATATAGACAAAGGGTTAGGGCTAGGGTTCCCATTATCCCCTTTAGGCATGTGGGATAATTGGATGTGGCCCCACTTATATTAAATAAGTGGCCTAGGATATCCACATGGGTAAATGTGTACACATGGATAAATGTGTACACATTGACACACACATGGATAAGTGTGCATATGGGCAATTGTGCCCATAATTAAATGCACACACCTTGCAAGTTGCCCCCTAGGGTGCTACCTGCTCGGTTACACGTTGGCGTACACGTTAGTCGGAATGGCATGTACGCATGATGAGGCAGTACAGTATACGTCTTAGGACCATATACTGTGCTGGAACGTCACAATATGGAACGAAGTAATGTTTATCTAAAGAATATTTGTTATAAAACATGGTTGGTAACGGGGGTCGAGCTCACAGCCCTCGATTCCTATCTTCCTGATTTACCTTGTCTTTTATTAGCCAGCTATTTCCAGAAGAAAAAAAAAGGGTCGATCCAAGAACATGCCTTTTTCATCCATATAAATATGTAAAGAAACTTGAACTCAAGCATTCGAGCCAGCCTTGCTAAAACCGTTGTTTCTGTCTAAAGCATTCGACCCAGCTCTGTTACGAACCTTCACCTCTGTTTAAGCTTTCAGAACTCTTAGCCATAGCCCAGTGCAAATTGCCAGTGATGATTTATTGAAGAGCAATTAGTGGATCCTTGTTGAAGACAAGATAAAGATTTCTTGTGCTTGAGCCGGGTTGGGCAGTTAAAAGAGAGCTCTTATCAGTTTCTCAGGCATCATGCCGGTTGTTTATCTCTGAATAATTGAATTCTATTTTTCTTTTGTTCACTCTTTGTCCTATTATTGATTGTAATCTGAGGTTTCCCATTATTGCAATTACTTCAAGCATATCAATTGGTATCAGAGCCTAGATTCCATCCCATATCCTATGCAATGGCCAACCACTTTAATATTCCTGATCATCAAGACCAGCAGGCATTAAGAACTACGGATTTTATAGCCAAGCAAATTGTTAATCAAATTGCTCTACCGCCGCCTATATCTAAGCAAGATTATCAAATAAAATTGGAGCAAACAGCTTTACTTTATGGATTTTACCTAGCAACTCCCAGCCTCCACTTCCAAATCAGTCTCCACCCGTTAATCCGCCTCCGCCTATGAATTCCTCGCCAAACTTTCCTAATACAGTTAATGCTTCATCCAGGATTGCAGAAAGTGGAGGGCATGCCGACTTTCTCAGGAGAAAAGAGGAGCCCCCCTACAGTTATAGGATTCTTAGCTACATGGGAAAGTTTTTTTGAAAGAGTTGGAGCAACCGAGTGCTGCCATGATTTGGCAGCATAGAAGAGCAAATGGCATTTCACATTAATGGCTAATAACTTGTTGAAAAATGTGCATGGACCAAGTCAACTCAAGAGCTCGAGCTGAAGGACCAAGCAAGGAGTTTCATTTGAAGCATCACAAGAAAGGATTTAAGGTGAAAAAGTCAAGGTCACACAAGAAGGAAGGCAAGGTCAACTTAAGGAAGCTTCATGGCAATATCAAGATAGGAAGACCCCTTTGAGAAGTAAGATGTTCACTCAAGTGCAAATTCTTGGGCATGATTGATGCTTTGAGCACCCTTTGCCTCTATTTCCCTCACCTCACTTGCCTCCACCCCTATGCACACCCCAATATGGTTCAAACTCTTTTCCTAGTCAAAAACTTCTCACACATCCTTGAAGTACCCTCCATTCACTTGAGACACGAAAAATCCGTACAAAAATTGACCTACCATTGGTCAAGGTGACACATTCTCTCTCTAAGTCAAAAAGGGAGAGAAAGAGCCCACATTTTCAATATCAAGTTGCTTGTACAAAAAATAAGCTCAAACGTGGTCTAAACCATGTCATCATCCACCTCACCAAAGTTGGCCACCTCATCACACAAAGTGGATGAATTAAAATCCCAATGTAAATGCGTATACGTCTATTGTATATCTCGGGTGCTCACAGATATAGTGGAGAAACATGAGTTTAAAGTCATGTTTTACGGATTTAGCGCTTAGATCAGGAAGCTCCTTCACTTCGACTACCAAATGAGGAAGCAAAGAAGCACAACTATAGCCCAAGATCAAAATGGAAGAGCAAGTACAAGGGAGAAACGACCAGAGCCCAAGCAAACCTTCGAGTCCCAACACTTCCGGAAGTGCCCTCAAGTAGAAGACCGCTCGTCCACCCAATGTCAGAATAAGAGACAACACCGGTCATGTCAAGATCATCAGGGCGGCACCAGGACATCGTCAGGGCGCAACACTACCTCTTGTGGCAGCGGCAACACTTGACGAACTTATGACACGAGTGGCCTCAACAATAGAAGGAGGAATGACCCGACATCAACGAGCCAACTAAGAAGGCAACATCTCGACGACCATAATTCCACCTTGTGGTAATATAGGGTGATGCGCTATGACACGTGTATTAGATGGAGATGCACTTACGAAAGGCACTGGGACGAGGAGATATGCCTTCAACAACTAGGTGATGGCTTCGTCAGGTACTCCTACCAGTAATTAGAAGAGAAGAAGCCGATCATATCTCCGACATGTGGCACATCAAATGCCCGAGGTAGAAGCATTCGACACCTTAACGACAAGGATAGCAACTGAGGCACCTTCGGCAAAAAGAGAGTTCAAGATAATAGCTAGGCTATTCGACGACAAGAGTATATCTAAGGCAGGTACTTCTTCAACTCAAGGGTCAAGCTGCGCAGATATAAGGATCCATCATCCCGACAATATAGCCAGCAGGGAGGAGAGCCATGATGCTTTACTTGCCAGAGAGACTGACATGCATAGAGGGACAAAGGTCAGGAACTGAACGCTGGAGAAGTGCTAGCAACCGACTTCTTCCACGAGCTCCCTAGAGGCAACCGGAGGATCAAAACTGACGAGCACAATCAAAACCACCGGAAGGTACCTCAAGACAAGAAGACGGCATAGCACTGAGGAACGTGACAATGTCCAAGCCATGTGACCGAGGGGATCAAACAAGGAAGATTGGAAGCTCGATGGAGAAGCAATTAGGTGAGGCGAGGCGAGGCGAGCCGATGGCTTGCACGCGGACTTGCATGCAACTTGGTGAACCCAAGGATGGACGATTCAAAGAACAACTGCAGAACAACTCCAGAGGAGTATAGCCAAAGGAATCGCGCACAGCCTCAAGAGACGCCTCCAAATAGCTTCAAGTATCATGAAGGGGGGAACAATTACCGCCCGAGAACATGATCAGGAAGCAGACCGAAATGTCGAAGCATCAACGACCAGCACACCTTTAGTTAGAATGTGATGCAAAGCGTGTTGTGCCATAGCCGACAAACATCGGAGGGCCCAAGTATATCAACAAGTTACCCCGGAGTACGAGCTGACATACAAATAGGAGGATACAGATGGTCAACACCATTGCACCCAGAGGAACACCGATGACATTACCAAGGAGTAGGTGTGCAACTCGAAGGGAGGCACAAGGGGGACCTAATAGCTCTAGTAGTAATTGTAATTATGTAAGTTATATGCTTTGCATATATAGTTCCCTTGTTATTCCTTCCCTCCCATAGCGTAACAGATCAAAGGAAGAGATGTCAGGCAATTTGCAGGGGTGAAGCAATCAACATCGTCAACACTCTTCGGGCAACACGATAACGACAAGAGGACTTGACGTATGAGACGTCGATGGAGTCGAAGAAACAATATCGGATACAGAGTCGTCCTTTAGCTGCCAAGACAAAGAGTTCAAGATGAAAGATCCTTTTCAACGGTGCCACCTTCAGGCTTTTGAAAAGCGGCATGGAAGATTCAAGTGATCAACTACGCCATCAAAGCCTCCAGCCTCTACATCAAAGAGGAGCCACCGTCAAGGGGACTGAAGTATCGAGCGACTCGGAAGAATGTTACCTTGCTGCTTCAAGCAAGCAACGAGTGGATGAGCTTCTAACAAGCTCGAGGATCTAAGGCCATGGGGCCTAGTAGGTTAAATGTAGGGATGGTAACATCCATATTGGGATTAGAAGGCATTTTTAGATATTCTCGCCGAAAGGATTGCCCCAATATTGAGCTAAGCATCAAGTATTGGGAAGGAAACGCATAGGAGTAACTAAAATTATACACGATTGTTAACAGACATCCAATATATTGAAACCACTTGGTGAGATTGATCACCTCGCTAAGAAGGAATCATTACTAGGATAATTGTTGACCATGTATAAATCTAGTACCTCCAAAAGAATAATCCAACCGAAAGAAAAGAAGTAATCTAACAAGTCCGGCCAACTTGTTACGATGACATCAATTCGATTGGTAGGAATATTCCAAGAGTTTAAATAACTAAGAAAGGGGGAATCTCTAGAATATAAAAGAATAATACATGTAAGGTACATCTAAAATAAGAATTATAGTAATCAAATAGTCTTTTGAGACAAAAGGAATTGTCATGATGACAAAACCTTGTGGTTTAGAATCGTTCTAACTAAGTAGATAACCCATAACTATATTGAAATAAATGATAACATAATATGTATATCCATCTTAGATGGTTATATATGTCAGCTAAGGCTAGTAAATTAATGCGCTAAGTAAGAAGCGTATAACCTCTTAAGAGGAGAGAATAGATATGACGTTGTGTACAACGTCATTGAAGGGGTGCAGGACCATTTTCTTTTTGAAGAAAGTGGGAGGGGTCAATCTTATGATTGAACGTACTTGCATCGAATTGACCGGCCCGTAGAATAGAGTTCACTCCGGCAATGGCCGAAGCGAATAGAGCGTAAAATAGATAGATACCTTAGTGCTCAGGAGGCCTTCAACGTGCGAGACTGACATAGTAGCTAACTACACCAATGAAGTGGAGCAAAACTATGGGAGCAATGCAACGACCAAGTCATCTCCAAAATTACTCGACGCCGACTCAATGGATGGATGCGTTCTAGCCTTAGGTAAGGTGTGCCCATGCATTATAAGCTTTAATGTGTCTTATAGATAAGTTAAATATAGATCCTAATAACTGGATAGAAATTGTTGTACGTATATGTATCATAGGGAAATAAGTGGCAGCCTTTACCGCAGTGAGTGCGGCTCCTGGTGACACCGAATACGACCAAAGGCGCTTAGGGTTGGCACCTATGTGAGTGAGGTCTTGGAGATGGAGGGCCAACAGGGCCTAGAGGGTGAACAGGGCCAACAGGGCCAACAGGGTGAACAGGGCCATCGAAGAGATGGCAACAAGGGGGACACGGATGGTAACAGGGAACAGGGACAGATTGGGAAGGAGAATGGACAGAATGTAGGCACAGGGAGACCACTGAAACAGGCAATAGATTTGGAGGGGGCCACTGGGCCCGGTGTTCGAGGAGCAGAAAAGGTATTACCCGAACCAGAAAGGGACAATTTGAATCATAAGAACGAACTTTTCTCATTATGTGGAAGGATGTCCAATCATGAAATACTGCAAATATTAAATCTTGCAAAACTCTTGGTGGATTCCGAACGCTCCGAAAAACAGAGCAACTTTGTGACTTTCGGAAGCTGGCTGGTTGATCTGAAACAAATGGAGAACCAAATGGAGTACCAGAGGACCACTAGATCTCGGACAGGGATCCATATGATCCAGATGCAGTCACAAATTGTGCAACCCATTTTGGGTGAAATCAATAATGATCAAAAACGGATCCTACAGTCCGAATCTTGAAGCAGAAACCAGAGTTCAAAGGTATACCTTTTCTTAAGCATTCTTATGTGCCTAATAGATTAAAAGCTCTAGAATCCAATGCGGTCATAGGGTGTATCAGACATGAAGGGGTAAAATCGGGTTCAATCAGAACAGAACTCAATAAGATGGATAAAAGAGTGGAGATCATTGGTATGTACTGGCTAGATTTCCCCTTCTTTGTGGTCGAATGTGCCAATGAAAAAGTGGTGCAGTATTTGCTGAAACAAGGGACAATATACAGAGCAAATACCCAGTTCTATTTCCAAAAATGGAACGCTAAATTTGACCCACAAAATCTTGAACAACTGTTCCATCCTGCTGCATGTTCTTTGCAAGGTTTAAGTCCAATCTATTGGCATGAAGACATTTTCAAGAACCTTTTTCAAGGGATTTGGGACTATATAGGATGCGAACTAGTCCCGGAAAGGGCCCCAAAAGTATGGATTCAATTGGATATCCTCCAACCTGTTCCCAAGCAATTGGAGTACAGGGATTACTTTGGAAACCCCAAAATGCTCAGACTAAACTGGACGGGACTACCTACTCCGTGTAGTGTATGTGGCATTAGATTACATGGTGGAGGAGTCTGCAAGGGCAAGTGGATAAGAAATGAGGTGGTCCCACATGAGCAGCATGGGCAGATTCTAAGACAAGTCTGTCAGGGTCAGTCAAACCATCTGATAGGTTTGGAGGAGACAAAACAGGGGACAGAGTAAATGGGAATCAGAAGAAGTTGACAGATGAACAGTACAAAATAGGTTGGAATCCTGTCACGAAAAAAAAGAATAAAAATGGGAGTGCCAACAGGATTGCCAAAAAACAGGCTGTAAGGAAACAGAGGGAAGAGGTCCAACTGACCAAAAAGAAAAATAAAAAGGAAAAAAGAGAATGGAGGAGAAAAATTCAGGATGCTAAAATATGTAGCCAAATCAAAGCCCAAACCATGGTCAGGCTAATATTGCTAACCCATGTGGCCAAGGAATTGATGGAGAGATTGGGACTAATGGCCAGGGGATTAGCTCTAATCAAATCAATGGCCCTATAATCCAGCTGACCATGGTCAAGCTGGCCAGGGAGTGACTTTGAACAAGACTAAAGACCCTATAAGTCCACTAGTCATAAAGGATCCAAAAGGGAATGAGATTACAAATGGAGACCTTACAATCACTCCAGCTCATCTGGTTAGAAGCTGCAAACTAACCATTATGGAGACCAACCTTCCTCCAATAAATGAGTACCCTGAATCGTCTGAATCAGAAGTGTCCACTGGAGGTACTTTACTGCTGAAAGGGGAACCTTCTATGATCAATAACACTGAGTCCCTAGTCCTTCCAAACAAAATGGAGTTTAATACTCCATACAAAGAAAATGATACGGCTGAAGGAGATCAGGTGGAAGAAATGCATGATATTCTTCTGAAGATAATGGAGGCAGATGAAAAGTATGGAAATACCGAGCACTATGGAAACAGAAGTTGTTCCATGCACCCCTATGGATAAATATCAGACACCAGCTCCAGACAAGGATAATTTTAAATTCTTCACCAAGTCCCCCATGGAATTCTCCAGTGGAGGCACTGAAGAACTGGAGGTGGAGGTCATGGATGTCATGGATACACCTTATGAGGTGAGCACAGAGGAAATTGTTGTGGAAAAAGATATGGAAGATAAATTTTTCACTCCAATAATAAAAAAGGGCAAGAAGGGACAGTTTACAGAGAACAGTCCAGCTCTCAACCTTAGGGCCCAGCCAAGGAAAAAATACCATTATAACCTGGAACATGAGGGGAATTAAGGGCCCCCTAAAAAGGAAAAGGGCTATCATAGCCATAAGAGAAATGAAAGCTGACATTGTCTTGTTACAAGAGCACAGGTTATCCAAGTTTGAGGCAGAAAAATTGGGAAGCTGGATCACCCCTGGAGGAGATTCAGTCTGGGGAGAAGCAGATGGCACTAGAGGAGGCATCTGTACCACATGGAGCAGATTTAAATGTACACAAAAGTATGTTCACCCTTCAGGAAGATGGACTGTTGCAATCCTTGAGTTTGGAAAGGAAGTAGTTGGCATCATCAATGTTTATGCCTCTACTGATCCTGCTGAGAGGGAGAGTCAATGGACTGACATGAACAATTGGCTACAGACTCAAAAACTGAATAATATTTTGATGGCAGGAGACTTTAATACTCCAGCCTGGGATAAAAAATTAGGGAAGAAGATAAACATGACCACTAAGGAAAGAGTTAGTTGGGATAAGCTTATGGGAAACTTTTGTTACATCCCTCCTTCCTCTTCCAACACCTACTCTTGGAGTGATAACAGGAAAGGAGACAAAAGAGTATATTGTTTGCTGGACAGATTCTATGTTAACAATAAATCTGTGTTGGATTGGGATCATGTTACTGTCACTAGTGACCTGGGTAATTCGATCTCAGATCATTATCCACAAATTCTGGAGAATATAGATGGAGCTCAGAAAGGTGGGGAGAATATCCCATTCAAATTTAATACAGATCTGCTGAAAAATAAGAGATTCTGTCAAGAATTCAGATCATACTACACTTCTCTCCCAGCAATTCATAAGACCGAGTCCATGAAAAGTTTTTTGGACAAAATGAAAAAATGCAAAGCATGGATAAAAATATTGGGGGAAGAAATGGCATATGGAGAAGAAAAAACAAAAGCAGGCAATCTATAATGAGATCAAACAGATTAGAAAAGAACTCTTCTCGGACAAAGATAATGTTGCCTTGCAAGAAAAAGAGAACACACTAGAATTGCAAGTCAAAAGTATTGAAGAAGTGGAAGCTAGGTCTCTTGCTATAAGATACTTACATCAACTATATGGACAAAGGGAGCTCTGCTTTCTTCTTCAGAGCTGCCAAAAGCAGAATTCTGAACAATGGCATTTTGAAAGTAAGGGATACAAGTGGTAACTGGATAGAAGGGCAGCAGAAAATTGAGGACTTTTTCCATAAAGAATACTCTGCATTATTTGCTGAATTGACCAGACCAAATTACAGGAATTCTTTGAGAAAATCCCAAGGGCTGAAAAAAACATAAAAGATGAGGACATTCTTAAGTCCCCAGAGGAAAAGAAGATCTTAGATACTCTCAAAGAAATGGCCAAAGGGAAAAGCCCTGGGCCAGATGGCTTCCAACCAGAATTCTATGTGGAATTCTGGGAGATCATGAAGGATGACCTGGTCATCTTCTTTCAAGGGGCTTGGAAAGCCAAACAACTGAATCCTGCCATTAATGCAGGTCACATTGCCTTGATTCCAAAGGTTGAGAATGCTGAGGGTTTAGGAGATTGGAGACCAATTACCCTCACTAACTCTTCCTATAAGGTGCTGGCTAAAATACTTGCAAACAGAATTAAAGGAGCCCTTATGGAAATTATCAGTCCATGTCAGTCTGCCTTCCTTCCTAATAGGAATATTCTTGACAATTATATTGGAGCCACTGAGGGCCTTCACTGGAACAGACTGTCCAATCAAGGTTGTATGCTTCTAAAATTGGATTTTAGAAGGGCGTATGATACCATTAATTGGGACTTTCTTCAAAAAGCAATGGGACATTTGGGTTTTTCAGATATGGTCTATCAAAAGATATGGGAAATGAATAGCACTACATCCTCTGCTCTTCTGATTAATGGTACTCCTTCCAAATTATTTGAATGCAGAAGGGGTGTGAGGCAAGGATGCCCTTTGGCCCCATACTTGTTCCTTATAGTTGCTGACATGGTAACCAGGATGGCCCTTAGTCTGCAGGACACTCAAAAGATTAATTGTCTACAGCTCCCAAAAGATGCAGGTAATTTTGTATTGATGCAGTATGCAGATGATACCTTTGCTTTTCTAAAGCAAGGTGATGATAGTCTACAAAATTTTTTGGAAGCATTAAGATATTTTGGAGAAGTGTCAGGTGTGCTCCTGAATAAAGGAAAAAGTGCTATCATTCTGGACACTATGGAAACAGAATTGGAGGGCATTAGGATAATTGGAAACAAGGAGGCTATCAAGATTCTTGGCATACCAATTGCTCTCAATCTGTCAATTCAGGGACTATGGGATCCTATTGTTACAAGGATCAAAAAGAAATTATTAATGTACCCCTCTTCCCTTTCCCTGGCTGGGAGAGTGGAAATTGCAAATGCTGTGATTGCAAGCACTCATGTATTCTTTTCCTCAGCTTTGGTGGCAGATAAAGCATCATACAATAAGATTAAAGTAGCTTTGAGGAAGTTTATCTGGCAGGGCTCCCATAAGGTAGCTTGGAATGATCTCATCAAACCAAAAAAGCAAGGGATCTGTTTATTCAAGCACAGGCTTTGGCTGCCAAGATGATATGGAGGGCTATCTATGCCAAAAATCCATCTCCTGCTTTGAAACTGGTTCAGTATTGGGTAGAGGTCTCCCACCCGGTGGCATCAACTACCTGACTCTGCTTTCTTTCAATTCTCCCCTTCTGCAGGTACCTCCAATTTGATCAGGAAAATGATGGTTGCTTGGAATGAGGCAGCTTTATGTTACAGACCCCCAGAAATTAATGCCAGATGTAAGGACATTAAGATGTTTTGGCATCCTCAATTTGTTGCTGAAGAAATAGGGTGCATGGCCTTTAAGCACCCACAAAAGTACATGCAATGGTACAGAGCAGGGTTCTGGTCAATAGAAGACTTAAGAATTAATGACAGATGGATCAGCTGGGAGGAGTTGCAAGATAAAATTAAGGGTTCGGATATTGACAAACAGATATTTAGGAAGTTTATGGAAACAATAAGTGAGCATCAGGAGTTAGCAAATGTTTCCAACCATTGGAACCTGAATAAGAAAGAAGGATATAGTGTTAAAGATATATATGCTGGACTACTGAAACTGAAACCTTCAAGGGCAAACTCTTTATGGCAGTGTGACGAAAAACAGTTGGCAGATACCTGCAATAAAGGTTGGATCTAGAAGCATAGGAATCGGGTAGCAGTGGAAAAGAAGAATCCAAACATGATCTGGCTAAAAAGTTGTTTCCTGTCCCTTTTGGCTGAGACTGCCATGGCTCACAAGCAGCTAAAAGGAAAGAAATATGATAGGGAATGGGATAGGATTGGAACTTATACAGGTTGTTTCAATTTCTTTTTTCTTATTCTAATTGATGCAAATGGTTTACTTCACAGAGCAGCAGAAGAGGCTGGCTAGCCTGGGACCTTTTGTCCGAGCGGGAGCTGGAGAGGTCAATCCCATATCCAGGACCATGGTAGCTGATACTATGATCCAGCTGAAGCAGGAAGTCGTACATATGCTATGGCTCTCAAAAGGATGTTGGATCGAAGGGAGGTCTGGTATTATAATGGCTTAAGACCTTACTTTGAGAACCTTTTCCACCAGTGGCAGCAGAAGCATGAGGCACATGTACTGCTGTTCTTGGATTTCTCTACATACACCATTAAGCAGCTGGATCAGATGCTGCGTATCTTTGGAAACACAATGGTTGCAGACTTGACCATACAAGACCTGATTGATGCAGCTGATTATGTCTGAAGATCATGATAGGAAAGTGCCAAATGAACACTAAGTGGTACTATAACTTATGGTTTTGGCTGACCTTTGGCCTCTCTATGCCAAAGGTTAGATTTAGGCTTTTATTGATCATATTCCATAGCTTTTATAGCTCTCATATTTTTTTTTTTTTTTGAAGGACGACAAACTTTATTGAAACTCCAAGCCAAAAAGCAAAATACAAATGCAGAGGCGGGAATAAAGTCTCAGAGGATAATCATGATCCACTGAGTAGAACCACCAGCCTATGCATAAGACAACACACTTAAATAGGACTCAAATATCAACTGTCGCTTGGCAGGAGCAAGCGAAGAGCAATGGTAAGCCTTAACAATTCTAGCTTGTGCGTCTTGGAGGACAATTGCAGGAGGAATATCCAAACCCTGAAAGATAGACAGTCTTCTGCGCTTCCAGATGGACCATAATAACCATCCTGATAGCTCTCATATTTTGATATATCCTCCTCTTAGGAAGGATGACATGAAAGTGAGTTACCTCACTTCTTTTTCTTATGTAATTTTCTAAATGAAATATAAAAAACCCACCTTGCCCTCAAAAAAAAAAGAAAAGAAAAAGGGAAATAAGTTAAATAACAACGGCAATGTGAGGTAGCATGTTAAATAATCCTTCGCAAGGATGCAATTCCTTCCAAGGATAGCTATATGACCTCGGGTCCTTATAAATATAAATAGAAAATAGAATTCTACTTACTTAAGTGCACCTTAGGGATATACTTCCAAGGGTAATGCAAGACCCAAGGAAGAGAATAAGAAGCACATCTAATTCTTGTGTATGATAATTAAAACCTTGTATATGATATAATAGGTCTAAATCAGGGTTATTGTTTAAATAATCGCGATCTAAAAGTCGTTAAATATTGCAAAGCTTAGAGTAAATATAATTGTACTATCGGAAGTAATGTATCCGATACTATGATAATATTAATTCATAAATATTACCTTAGGGTAATTATGTTAATCACATGCATTAAAGGAGCCAGCAAAAATCGGCTCAGGCATGTCGATTTGTGTTTAGATTAATTTCATGTGTAGTTAAGATTAATCTACGCATGCAACCTATGCCAGGTATGGGCTGCATGCGTATTTACCGATGATGGGACCACTAAGGTGATCTCTAGGACGTGGTGTAATGTCAATGTAGGCATGACCGCGGTTCCGCTTGGATGAGTGGAAGGTAAAAAGTCTACTTCCGTCCCACGGAAGTAGACAACCTCGAGAGATAAGAGGTCATTCAGGAATGCATTGATAGGAAAGCACCTCTAGTCAATGCCTACGGGGAGGACCCTATCCTTCATGCCCAAATACGGGGAGGACCCTATCCTTCACGCCCAAATACGGGAAGGACCCTATCCTCCACGTCTCAGGCCCGGGGGATTCACATAGTGTAGGCCATATATACCATGTGAGTGGACGATAAGGGGTTTTTTTTCACCTAAAGCGTACGAATACGTATGGGAAGGGGTTTTTTAGACCTTAAAAAATCCAATCTCTAGTGATGTATTTCATACGGAAAGGGGTTTTTTAGACCTTACAAAAAGCGTATACGAAGGGGTTTTTCATGACCCCTTCCTCGCACATGGCGTATCCCTTATACACTAAGTGATATCCCCGGGGTCTCAGGCAACTAAAGGTGTAGGCATGAGCGGCATATAGGCATTATAGGGCGCTGTCTCCACGGCCGCGATGGAAGAAGCATCCTCTTCCTACGCCGGGAGATTAGTCATGCATTCATGTAGATAGATGGGGTGGTTCCCTTATAACCAACTTTACATTAATATTCTAGCGTGGTGTGAATCCAGGAGGCCAATGAGAACGAAGAACCGGCGGGGAGTCGCATCACGAGCACTTGCATAAATAGTTCTAGAGTAGTTATGATTTCTACCATTGAAACTAATCGCTTAAATCTTGTGTAAGCTAGTAAATATGTAATTATAGATATTGTAAAATTAATGCAGGATTTCAAGGTGCAAAGACTTGCAACACGAATTTTGTTAAAACGTGTTGCAAGGGATGAAGAGTACCTTAGAAGTGTAAATTTTGTATGAAATTGATAAACTTTGATAAACTTAAATGTTGTATTAAGTAAGGTTAGTAATTACCTTGCGTTGATTAAGTTATGAAGTGATAAGTTAATTGGATAATGGAATAGTACAGTAATGTCTTAAACATTACCCTAGAATAATTTTAATAATTGTGTAAGTATAATAATAATAAATTGTATGCATCAAGTTGATTACAGGTTAAGAAGATCCCAAGGTGGGGAGACCCACGATGCTGCGGACAACATCATTTCAAGGTGGGGAGAATGTGACGTTCAAAGACAAAAGATACGGTCCTAAGACGGCATCGCATCGCTTCGCCAAAATCGACACGCCATTCGACCGACGCGGTAACGCCAACGTGTAGCCGAGCAGGTAGCAACCTAGGGGGCAACTTGCAAGGTGTGTGCATTTAATTATGGGCACAATTGCCCATATGCACACTTATCCATGTGTGTGTCAATGTGTACACATTTATCCATGTGTACACATTTACCCATGTGGATATCCTAGGCCACTTATTTAATATAAGTGGGGCCACATCCAATTATCCCACATGCCTAAAGGGGATAATGGGAACCCTAGCCCTAACCCTTTGTCTATATAGGTTAAGGAAACCCTAACTTGCCATTTTTTCCATAGGGTTTTAGGGCTCTGTTTTGCTTGCTTCAGGAGTCAAAACCGCATCCCGCACTGCTCGCTGAACTAGCTTCGTTAGTTTCCCAATCTAGCTTCATCTTCTAGCAGAGCAGGATGGTCGAAGTTTGAGCAGTGAGAAGCGAGCCAGAATCAGAGTTTTGGCAATTTAATAGCCTAAACCGCCTTCCACCATCGAATCAAGAGGGTTTAGCCTATTAAATTGCCCATAGCAGCCATCTAGATCTCTAGATACCAAGCTCTAACTAAAGAACCTAACTCTATGATATAGATTAGATCTTGTTCTTTAGTTCTTCTGTGATATGTATGATGATGTATCTCTGTGGACTCATTGTATTGGGAAGGGGGGTAGAGACCCTAAAGCCTGGTAGTTGATGCTCCTAGCTAGCCTCTTTAGCACACTGTAAATTCGGCCTGTGTACAAGAACCACACCTGGTTGTGGGTGAAGGGGCCAGACTGGCTTATAAGGAGGTTCGTGTTCTGACTCTTGAACGATCCCTCTGGTGTGTAAGGCCTACCGGGGATCATTGTGGACTAGGTCTAATGGCTTGCCACTGAGTGTGGGCAAGGCATGGGCTCGACACCCGTGGAGTGATGCGTCACTCTCCATTGGGTTCAAGTCGAATAAGGGCAGTGGCCCTCTAGTCACCTTGAGTCAGCATGTAGATCTCTGGAGGGAGTGATCCCTACCTGCCCCATCGGAACTGGGGAGATGTAACCCAGGAATAGCCCCTTTGGCTATGCATCCGGGCGCGGGCTACTGGCCAGTCCCAACACTCTTCAACCTACTCGCAAACCGTGTAATGGGAGGGGCGGATGGAGTGGACTACCCTAAGCCATGTTCTCATGCTAGCCAAATCCATTGTCATGAATTCTGTCTGCAATGAACTCTGGAGACCCAAGCCGTCAGTCATTCCTTTGAGTCTGAGCCTTGGGTAGGATTCCCCATGTGATGTACTGATCTTTGTCTATGCAGATATGTGATGAGCCATCCTTCGAGATGGTTATGTGATGTTGATGTTGTATACTGACATGTATGTTTACGCTTCCGCAACTAGGTAGGCCCTGAGGAAGACAGGGTAAATGACCCCTTCATTCTTCCCACTGGAACTCATCAAGGTTGAAGTGATACGTGGAGGGCCCTGTATCGGTATGGAGCTGGTATGGGGGATGAACTCATGTTTGTATACGGTGCGGGCACCGTATATGAGTAGGGGACGTCACACATATGTCACTGCCCCTTGTCACTGGATCCTGGTTGGCTTGAACCACTCCCCCGAGCCACTCCGTATCAAGGTCCATAAAGCAGAGCACTTTAACTATCCAACAAGAACTCCAGATGCCAATGAGAAAGAGTCCAATAAAAGCTTAGCATTCTGAAGTTTATTATCTTATCGACTAGTAAGATAAATGTGTCATCAACATACTGATTACAGACTTCTTGAGATCCATCCTCCACAGTCAAGCGTTGAATTATGCCATCCTGCATAACAGAAGAGAACAATTGTGACAAGACCTTTGCCACAATAGTAGAATAGAATAGCATAGAGTTTTTATCGTCCACGGAGGCCAATTGGCATATGGGACCCACCCAAACAGGAGGCGCAACAAGCGTATTACTGTCCGAGTTAAAAAACCCCCTCCTCGACCTAAAGGGTTGTTTGGGGAAAAAACCATGACAGGAATAGGTTTGCTGTCAAACTGTACAAACACAAATACAAATATATATCATGGGGGACCAAAATGTGTACATGTATCAGGTAAGTGCCCGAGGACCGAGCTGATCTCGGCGATCCATGATCTCTTGAATGTATGAGCCCAACCCTGTATCGAGCTCGTGCTCAGCATCTCATGCAGGGGCTGGCCAGGAGGACCAGCTCAGCATAGCATATCCGAATGTCATCATATGCTGGACAACTCTAAAGGCTGTGGCATTTATCTTCCACAGCTTCAACTTGGCAGCGTTGATAAAGCCTCTCCAGACGCGGCTCCCCAATCCATCTCCCATCTCAATCCAGAGATGGTGTACACCTGTACGGATAGAGGCAATGGATTTGCGCTTTTTCATGGGTAGATGAGTGTGCGTGTAGCATTGCGGGCCCCGCTCCAACATGGGATTTATGTGGTGTTAATAATGTGCTGTCTTGACCTGTGCAATGGTGCTGTCATCTCATAGCTTACTGAGGAAGCATATGTCAAGGTACTGTCTCTGACTGCGGCGATCTGCCTCCGTTTGCACTTGGATGCACTTGGATAATAGTGAATAATAATGGAGCAAGGGGGCATCTCTGAGGAGCTCCTCTGCCTATACGAAACACAGCCAAAGGTTCTCCTTAAGAAAGCACAATAGACTGAGCAGAAAGATGGAGCTTCATAACATCCCTAGTAAACAACTCTCCAAATCCCAATGCCAGAAGATATTTTTGCAGGAAATTCCAATCAACAATGTCATAGGCTTTAGTAAAATCCAATTTAAGGTACACAATGTGCTGTCCTTTTAAACGCGCCCAGTGCATCCCCTCATAAGCTGCAGCCACATTATCAAGAATACTATGCTTAGGCAAAAGGTCTGACTGTGTGGGGAGATAGGTTCTGCCAAAGTATCCTGCACTTTCTCTACCAAGGCCGTAGCAAAGATCTTATATACCATAGAAGGCAGAGTTATGGGATGCCAACCAGAAATGATTTTAGGCTCGTTACATTTAGGGATAAAATAAATGCAACCAATATTAAGGATCTTATCCAAGATCTTGAATCGACGAAACTCATAGAAAGCATTGAAGATGTCATCACCTAGCCAGCTCCAATACACTTGAAAAAAATCTGTCAGAAAACCATCCAAGCCTGGGCACTTACCCTTCTTTAAGGAATCTACAACAGAGTGCAAATCATCCACAGTAATGCTACATTCTAATTGAGCTCGCTGTTGTAAGGAGGTAATAGGATGGATCTTAGATAAAACTGTCTCCTGCATGTCTTCTTAGAAGGGTAGAGGAAGGTCGTCAAGAAAAGAAGAGAAGTAATAAAAAAGAAATTGCTTCAACTATGTGGCCTCGGACATTTCTGAGCCATCAGGTAACATCAACGAAGAAATAGAGCTCGACATATATCTTCTCTTAGCAGCCCGAAACAAGAAGTTAGAGCACCTATCTCCCAATTTGAACAAATCCAAGCCAGCCTTAATGCGAGCCTGAATCATTCGCATAGACTCTATACTTTATATATCTGGACATATCTTTTTCTCTTGAAGACCTGATGAAGGGGCTTGTGAACGACACATTTGAAGCTCCATATACAAAGCTGATAATCAGCCCTTACTTTCCTGAGCCTTTCTATGCCCCCATTGCTTAGCAACGGATTTAACGACTGTTAACCACCTAGTGGTTAACATTGTGCATGCACATGTTAGGTGCATGCACATGTGAGGTGTCAGTGGTGGCAGACTGACACTTGGCATGATTAGGTTAACATAAGTGTAGGGATTAGATTTAGTTAGATGTACGGCTCAGATTTGCGGTCTACACTATATTAGACCGGAGCCTCTTCATTTGTACTCAGGTTTCATCTCAAATTTGGAGAGCCTCATTAGCTCACGTTCATTCACTCCATTCTTTGTACATATTTGTTCCCCTTGTTCTTGTTTTGTGATCATGAGCATGGCAGCCTTGTAGCATCCGGCAGTCATGGACTGCTGCTGCAGGGTGCATGCCAAGAATCCAAACATTGGCGCCGTTATGCCGGGTTCGCTCGTGATCACTTTCTTCACCCTTGCTGTTTGCTGTTGTCTTGCTGCTCCTATTCTTCCCCGTTTTGAAGACTTCTTGTATACTATTCTTCCCCTGTTAGGTTTCCTTAGTTTGCCCAACCAAGTCGATTTGTGTATCCGCTTGGAGGCCTTTGTTTTTCCAAACAGCTGATGATTCTGCCAGCTGATCAAATTTAATTTCGTAAATCTGTTCTCAAGACACTATTTTTCAAGTGCAGCAAGCACAGTTTGCAGTTCCAGGATTTCTGGAGTGGTGACAGCACTCCTCTCTGCAAGATTTTCAGAAAACTCAATAGTTTGATCCTTTTTTATCTTCTATCTGCTGAAAATTTGTCAAAATATCATGCTCTTTTTCCTTATCCTCTGTTTTTCTCTCAGTTTTATCTCAAAACTCGTGCTTTTGCACACCCAAAAATCTTTTATCTCCGAGGCAGTATGTATGTCATTATCTGCAGCCACTCTATGAAGCTTTCTTCTTCCGATTATTTATAGAGGGCCAGTTTTTGGGCTCGCCCTCATATCATTATCACTGCCCATGCCCAAGTAGCAGCATGTCTATCAAGCTCACATACATATCTGCATCAACGTTCGGATTTCTTAGTCTATTTGGAGCACACAGATTATTTTTCGTTTATATGCCCAGAGCCTTTTTGATGTTCAAGCTTCTCTGCTGCTCTGGAATTGGGGCAGATTTTGCCATCTGGTTCAATGTCCTGCAAGCAAAAGTTTCTTATCTGCACAAAGTAAAATCGATAGCAGACCATTTTTCCTTCTTGAAAGCAAGCTCTTTGTTCCAGAAAGCCTAATCTGATGCTTATTGGTATTTTTCAAGAGGGCCAGCACTGTGGCTAGCCCCCATTCATCTAGACCTACAGGCTGCAGAGCAATATTCCAGTAAGCACGCCTGCACACAAAGCATTAGGACGGATTTTTAAAGCTCTCCAGTCTCCCTCATCTGCATACACGCACCATTAGTACATCAAATTTCCAGCTGTAAGTGGAGCTCAAACATATTTTCAGAAGAAACTTTACCATGTCATCCATGGCTTTGTACTTCTGGGGGCACCGACTCTTGATCTGGATCCCTCACGTTTTTAAGCTGTTGTCATGCTTTTGGCCACCATTTCAGTAGATTCCAGCATTTCTATTCAGTCTGAAGCAACAAACAAACCTGCACAAGCCGTTTCCAAGCATTCTGATTTGTTATGCAGGAGGCATCTGCAAATAGAGGAGAAGTCCGCAATTTTGATGACCAATTTCGAAGCAGTGGGAGCAGAGTCAAGCACAGCCATTCAGATATATCTCTATTTCCCATTTTCCCAGCCAAATATTTGAGCAAGAAGCAGTCGGCGTTACCCCATTCGCCCTTGCCTCATCCGCCCTTGCCTCATCCGCCCTTTGGTCTGCATCATCTGTCAGCAAGCATAGTTCAAAGCATAGCACTCAGATTTGTGCCCTGAAGCCCAGATACGATTGCAATCTGCAGGCAAAACATCAAATCATCCTTCCCATTGCCATTTCTTTATTCCAAACCACATTTGCTTGCACATCCGGCGGTCCATCCTGCAGAAACATGCAAATATAGTAACTATCCTCTGCTTTTCCAGTCCAAATCCCTTCCGGATTAATTTTCGGCACTATATCAGGGCTTATCGCAATTTTCTAAACTCAGGCAGCCGCATCTCTATTTTAGGGTTTCTTGATTCGATGGCTAGGATGCAGCCGCCCAAGATCAATGGCTGAGATATGCCAAAATTTCCAAGTATTTTTCTGGTCACGGCGTCCCGCATTGACCACGGTGGCCCCACGCTCCCTTGACCACGGTGGCCCCACGCTCACGCTCTGCCCCGCATTGACCACGGTGGCCCCACGCCACGCTGACGCTCACGCCACGGGCCACGCCCATGCATTTTTAAACCCAAGCCTTCAGAATCAGCAGCCACGCCCACGCCTTATGACCCACGTTGAGGCCACGCTTTGTTTATGTCCACGCTCCACCCACCCTTTGTGTTTCAAATCCACGCTTTGCAACATATTGTCATGCTGAAGTCCACGCTCCATCCACGCTTTGTGCTCCAGATCCATGCCTCTCCAAAATATTGTCACGCATAGCCACGATTTTTTATGGCTGATCACGGGGGAAGCTTTTCTGGTGCTTACATTTTTGAAGCCCCCTAATTATTTTTTCAAGTGAACTTTTGGGCACTATATGATAAAATAGACTTACCCATAATATAAGGGGATGGTCTTTATGTTTTTTGGCCCATGTTCCTATGATCCATGTTCTCCATCGACATTCATTCGGATCTTATTCGTCCTCAACGCAATCATGAAGATCTTTTACGGCGACACAACCCAACCATTACCATTATTTTTACCCCTAATTTTTGGCACCATGTTGTAATTGTCAGACTTGTCTTATAAAAGTCTGTACATGTTTTCGTGCTAAAAACTTTTAGGGGGAGGCAGTGTTAACCACCTAGTGGTTAACATTGTGCATGCACATGTTAGGTGCATGCACATGTGAGGTGTCAGTGGTGGCAGACTGACACTTGGCATGATTAGGTTAACATAAGTGTAGGGATTAGATTTAGTTAGATGTACGGCTCAGATTTGCGGTCTACACTATATTAGACCGGAGCCTCTTCATTTGTACTCAGGTTTCATCTCAAATTTGGAGAGCCTCATTAGCTCACGTTCATTCACTCCATTCTTTGTACATATTTGTTCCCCTTGTTCTTGTTTTGTGATCATGAGCATGGCAGCCTTGTAGCATCCGGCAGTCATGGACTGCTGCTGCAGGGTGCATGCCAAGAATCCAAACAACGACTGCCACAGCAGTCTTCCACACATGTATAGGTGCATCTTCCAAGGAAAAAAATGATTCGTGTATATTAATTTGACCAAATGTATAGCAAATAAAATATGTACAACTAGAATGCCTTTACAAGTTATGTACAAGTTTCTGAAAACTTATTCAAGCAAGCAGATTAGGCTAGGAATAATGAATCTATATAGGACCAATCTAACCTGATACTGAATGCAATTTATACAACTAGGATGCCTTTAAGAATTATGTACAAGTTTTCAAGGACAATAAAGATTGATCTAACTTATTTTGCAGGGGGATGCTTTTGGCTTGAACGCTCTTAAAGGAGCTTTGAATAGAGCACATGGAATTCCAAAAAGAAAAAAATAGAGCATATGGCATGGCAATAGTTTAAAATTTCAAATCGCTAGGGAGAATAATACACATCGATTGGACTACGGCGATGGCGACTTAAATATCCCCATATATGTTCAAATTTTAAAAATATATTGTACAAACAATGGCCCTAAATTTTATAACTCTTTCTTAAAGTTACCCATCCATGTTCTTAATTTGATTTACGTAGTTGATGGCATCTTTTAAATTTCTTAGTTTATGGACTCTATTAAGTTCAAGCCTTGTAGACCATGTGAGTTGATAAGGAGCAATTTATTTAGTTTTCTTTCGAGCAAAAGAATATAATCAATAAAATTTATAGGAGTTTCTCTCAATTATATCGATTGACTGTTCAGTTGGATTGGAAGTTGACAGCCATGAGCTAGGAGAGCATCATAGGGATCTTGAAATGATATCTTCATCAAATTGTAGGATCCCCTCTACAGGAATTGAATGGTCATGAGTCACTGGCATGATTCAGCCTTGAGAGTTGTGAACAATACATGAAATTTGGTCATAGAATGAGTGACCATTGAGGTATTAAAGAGAATTATTCCAGCTTAGCTTTTGGATGATTGCTAACTATGTTTATTGACTCGATGGTGTGATAAGGTAATTTGAATATGAGACTGATTCCATAGTGGACTTACATATTGTACTAATGGTTTCTATGAAGGGCCACTAGAATGTCAAGACCATCATCAAAAATTCAAAAAAATATACCTTTGAAGATGCCTCTGTGCATACTGGTTAGTAATAAGCACCTGATATGCTGGAGCATGATAACCATAAGTAGGATCTATGGAGTGTGATAGTATTCATATTGTAATTCAAAGTCTAAGCTTAATAAAGGAAATCTGGTAGTTGCAATGGTATTCGAGGGCAAGAAATATGGTTTGTAATTGTTGCTTTGAGAGTGGATGGTGAATAATGCAAATAATGTAAAACTATTCTGTTATACTCACTCTGACCATCATAAAGTGAAAGTGCAGTGGAGTTTGGATATACCACATTCCAGACTCCATATATAGTCGTTCAACGTGGATAGGCATATATGGAGTCTGGAAAGTGGTACATCCAGTCAAAAGATAGTGGCATATCTGGCCATCCACTATTAGCTAGGTGGTATAATCAGTCAGAAAGTGGTATGTCTAGCCAAAAGACTAGATATCAAACTATGTAGTGGGGTCAAAAAATCTTTAACAAGATGGTTCTTGCTGCTTTATGGGCGGCTTGATCTGCTTCAAAAAGCATTCCAATCACTTACCTATTTAATACCAGGTTAATGAAGAAAGGAAGAGATTTGCGGCAAAATAGAGTCAGACTTATCAAGAAATAGCCCAAAATACTTGGTTTGGGCTTGAAACCTTGCAGTGCCATATTGAAGTCTGGATGTACCACATCCTGGACTCCGTATACAACCGTCAAAAGCATACAAAATCATGATTCTGACATTTGTGGTATGCCTAGACATCTGTCTCTTGCTGCTGAATATCAATTGATTGTTGTTCTGCAAAATGGAATTCAACAAGACAACTCAAGTCCAGGTTCACGATATTGGAAGTTATTGGATAGACATGGAAGGCAGATCAATATGTGATCTTTGAAGCCTATATTTCTGATCTTCTAGAAGATCACATTGTCAAATGAAATTTTGTCAAATGGAAATGAAAAACACATGAAACAAACATAAAAGCATACGATACGAAACATTTGGTACAATGTGAACATAAAGGTAGATTTGGTACATTGCTATGTTCTTGTATAATCAGTTGAGAACAGTAAAAATAGAATAGAATAGATTTTTATCGTCCATGGAGACCAATTTGGCCTATGGGACCCAAATAAAAAGAGAGCAGCAAGCGTATTACTGTCAGGATTAGAAAACCCATGTCCCGAAGTGTTTTCGAGGGAAAAACCTTAGCAGCAATAAGTATGCGGGTGCATTGTACAATTGTATAGGATAATTCAGTACTATCCCAGAGGACACAACTGAGTCCGTGTATCCATAACCTCCTGGAGGTATGACCCCAACAGGCCATTAGAGTTTTTTTGAGGTCAATTAAGGGCCTTGTAAGAGTATTTTGGGGGGCTGCCACGTAGGATCCCGAACCTACCTTTCCCCCCTCTATACCTAACTTTCACTCTCCCCTAACCTAACTTCCCCCCACCAAACCTAACCTCGTACCTAACTTTGCAATCATTATTTCCTAACGACCTCAAAATTTGATGATTACATCTAAGATTTTCATTTTCCCACCATCGAGCTTCAACGCCATCGAGCTTGCTATCGAGCTTGCCATCATGCCATCGAGCGCCAACGACCTTGCCATCGTGCCAAAGCATTGTTTGAATTCGAATTATGGCAGATTCTTGCCAGCAAATAGAGCGAAAGTTTTCAACTTCGCTCTGTTTGTTGGCAAGAATCTTCCTAATTCTAAGCTCCGCTCCGGTTCTCGGTCTTTTGCAACGTCAACGGCAAAGGTATTTGGTTTCCGAGTTGTCATTGCATTCCTTTGAGTGTTCTTGGTTCTAATACTTCTGTTTCAGGATCAAGCTAATTCTGAGGGTCAATTTAGAGTGCAAGTGCCAAAAGGATGCCTGCCTTACATGAATAAGTTCACTTGGAAGCAACCAATAGATGAAGATGTATTGCGAGCTTCTGGAGCCATGAATATAGACCTCTGGGCTAAAGGCCAACTGTATCCTTGTGATCCTTTCACTCGAGCCCATCCAAACTTCCACTCTGCATCCGGTCTTATTGGATTTACTTGTAAGGGACAGCAAAGGTTACTAGGTTACTGTAATAATTTGGTTAATGGTAATACTGATCCACATTTGTGTGCCATGTATAACCACTTGTATGGATTCAATTGCAAAGTTTTATCAGATGTTAATTAGCTCCAACAGGCGAACTACTTGTTGTCTCAACAATGCTGCAAGCTCAATGAATTGGAGGTAGAAAACCAAAAATTGATGACGGAGACGAAATCACTGCAACAAGGAATGAAGAGGGTTGCGCAAGAAAATGATTCCCTTCACAAGCGAGTCAAACGAATGAAAAAAACTCCACTGGGGATCAGGGAGAGGGCAAGAAACCTGAAGCCCATAAATATATTAGCCCCTGGGGGTGGGGGCTCAAAAAAAAGGGTCATGGCTATTAAAATGCTTGTTGATCCAAATCTTGCAGACGAAAATAAGAGAAAACCTGCCAATATTGCCCGTTTATTAAAGAAATTAGTTACTAAAGATGATGTATTGAGAATGTTAAAACTTCCTGGCAGCATTCAACTTAGGAAAGCTGTAGTACAGCAACTGCTGCAGGAGTTGGGGAACAGTCAAACCTCAGAATCAGTGCAAGAACTGTGTGACAATGTCGGAATAAGTAGGCAAGCTTATATTGCTTTGTTCAGATGCTTGCAGGATGGCCTTAAACAACAATGCATTACCAAAACTATTCTACTACCAAGGATGACTGGTATGAGGACTTGTAGGTCATCGAGAAACAGACAAGTGCAAGAGCTTCTTGGTGATATGTATCAGCTGACCAGCAGTGTCAATTTGGATACATTGCCATCCTATACCAAAGGTAAGAAGAAGTCGAAGTTTGGTGATACTTTCTGCCTTAATGAATATAACAATTGCTGGATAGACTTAAGTAGAATGCTTCAGCTTTTGGTTCGATTTTATGATATGAAGGTAGAAGAGTGCGCTGGCAAACTAAGAATTGTTTTGAAGCTGGATGAAATGGAATTGGTGAAAGGCGAGAAGTACGAGAGGGTTTCGCTGAGTCTAATGAATAGAGCTTTGAATACAGGGAATGAAGAGTCAAATCTCGATGGTAAGTTTTCCATCCAGTCTGAAGATCACATTTGGTGGGTTGGTTTATTTCAGGTACCAGAGGAAAATCATAGTATACTGAAATGGGTTTTTGATCAAACACCCATCCCCACAATGATTGCCTCTCACGGAATCGGAGAAAAACTTGCAGTTCCTGGATATGGTGAGTACGAAGTTGAATGGCATCTTGCTGCAGATTTGAAGACAATAAAATGCATGTACAGAATGAAGCATGGTGCTGGTAAGACTACTCATGCTTGTCCTTACTGTCTCTATGCGATAAGAGATTCAGCTGGGTTGAGAAAGAGTACATTAGACTGTGTCCAGGATGAGCCACCAAATAGAGAAGAGAAGGACACAACCTTGATGCCAATTCTGCCAATTCCGTTAAAAAGAGTACACATATACACCCTTCATGCTTTCTTGAGAATCATAGACAAGATGGTTTACATGAGTATCATGTTTGCTTACAATAAATCACCCCAAAGCTCTAGGGAAGCTGCCATGCATGAAGTTGAAAAGGTGCTATCTATGTGGGACTTCATGGTGGGCACTACAAAATACTTCAAGATCCAAAGGTATCCGGCAAGGTTCCCCTGAAACCCAGTATGGGTGGTCCAAAGGCTAAGAGGTTTTTGCCTCCCGCGAAAGAGAACTTATCTGGTGTTTGGGAAGCTTACAAGGATCTTATTGCAGCTGAGGATGATCGAAATGATCGTGGTAGATCACGCCTGAAGAAACTCAAGGCATAGCAGGATTTCTCTGTACTGGTGAAGGAATTGCAGAAAAGGGTAGTGCAGGAAAATGATGTTGCCAAACTCTAGGAGGCCGTCACAAACTTCACTAAGTCTTTCCTGACGGCATGGGGTGAGGCCAATTTGACTCACTATGTCCATATTCTGTTTGCACATGGCGTGTGGTTTGTCAAGGAATATGGAAGCTTGGGAATTTGGAATACACAGGGAAAGGAGAAGTCCCATAAGCAAGCAAAAAATGCATTCTTCCGTTTCACTCAACACAGAGGTTCAGTTGGGAATTCCTTACAGCAGATGTGTCAATGGTTTTACAGAAGGATCGTGTCCAAATGGGTCAAGAAATCACGGAACCAGAGTGAGTCAACACTTGCTAAGTTGTTTAGACAAAAAACTCAGCGGGAAAAAAAGAGGGAAGCTTGGTATAAGTCTGCAGAAGGGAGTGGAGATCAATGAGATGTAGGCAAGGCAAAGGTTATGTCTGTATTGAGAGCTCTTGATAATGTCTCTACTGTAAAAAAGGTGGTTTATTTATCAGTTTGATAGTGGTCACTGTGCAAAATGTTGTATTGTAAGTAAACTGGATGCATTTATTGCGCATCGTGGCCACGGTGCGAAATATGGGCCTGTAACTAAACTGGATCCACGTATTTCGCACCGTAGCCACGGTACGAAATAGGCCCTTCAATAATTTATAACTGAGGCGATTTCACATCGTGGCTACGGTGCGAAATATGGGCATGTAACTAAACTGGATCCATGTATTTCGCACCGTAGCCACGGTGCGAAATAGGCCCTTCAATAATTTGTAACTGAGGCGATTTCGCACCGTGGCTACGGTGCCGAATATGACCACAAATAGAACAATCACATGAGAAAATACATGGAAAATGGTAGAAGAAATCATTCACTTACACGAAAAGTTAAAAGGAAAATTATTGCCAAGATAATACATGATAATATATAGAAGTTACTTAATTACACGAAAATCACATGCTTATATACTTAATTTCTATGAAAATCATAGGTTTATACCAGTTTATACACATAATTCCAATGGAGTATCTTTACCTGTGATATGTATGTATTATGTGCTGTGTCCTATGTATCCATAGCTCATGTGTATCCCAAGGAATTGTATCCCATATGGGGCCACAAGACAGTAGCCACAAGATATTGAATTCAAGGGATCAGAATAGGAGCTGACCAATATCCACAAAAGATTTGTAATGGAAGTTGTAAAGTTCAATGAAGATATAAATCCTATTCTTTTCACAAGTAGGAATGACTAGAGGTACATAGTGATCCAGAGAGTAGGCCATGAAACCATGGAAAAGCATGTCTTTCAACTGTTCTAGATCAGCTGCCTTGCAAGCTCTGTGGTTGGATCGTGATGCCACCGATGCTCCCAAAAGTTGCTAACAAATTCATCAAAAGTGCACGTATTTATTCTGCCGCATGCTTGCAGGTATTCCGGATCAGCCCAGCGAGGATGTTCTTGCAAAGTTACCATTTGCAAGAAACTAGTGGAGCAGACAAGGAGCAAAAAAGCTACTTAATAAGGAGCAAACAAGGAGCAGACAGGGAGACAAGGAGCATGCAAACAAGGAGCGGACAGGGAGGCAAGGAGCAACAAGAAGCAGACAGGGAGGCAAGGAGCATACAAACAAGAAGCAGACAAGAGGGGGAAAGAGGCAAAGACAATGAAGGCATAGATGGCTATTTAAAGAGAAATTAGGTATATATACTATATATGTACATTATATTTACATGTGTATTTTGTACATTATGCTCGTATATATAACCAATAATGCTGCTACAGTGCATGTCAATAATTTTGTTTGATATAAGTACAACTCCGTTCAATGCAGAAGGCATCCATTTGCTATGTCTCGGTCTTCATCTTCTTATTCTAGGGGGTCTACCTTGCCTCCTCGTCCCGAAGATATAGACTCCATTACTTGCACTATGACATTTAATGATCTTGTTAGATGCAAGCAGAGGGATATCCCCCGTGCTCCCTGGCTGGAAGGAGTAACTACGGGTCGAACTCGTTCTTCCTCTGGGTTCTATCGTATTGTTATCCATCTTGATTGGGTTCTAGAGCGCGGCGCCTATGAGCTTAATAGCATCACTCAACCACCTGCTCATGATGAGCCCAACCCCGAATGAACTCCTTCATTCATGTATGCTATGCCTCTTATATGAGTTCTAAATTCTGTTACTAGAATATTTCAGACATTCGCTAGTTATAAGGATGTAACCATAAGTGATACATGTGATCCATCTATCTATCGCACATTTTCAATTTGGAAAGCTCTTGGCCATTTGCCTTACATGTAGATTCTAAATTCAGATAAGCATTCTCTTCTGCATGTGCAAAATAGGCACCCGGGCACGTTGTTTGAGTAAAATGACTGAACGTATCCATGGTGCGAAAGTGGCCCCCACACAGCGTGTGGAACAGTCAATTTTGCACCCTAGTCACGGTGCGAAATTGCGCCCTCCAGAAATTTTGGAACTATTACTTTCGCACCATGGCGACGCTGCGAAATAGACCTTCCCACGGAATGTGGAATAGTCATTTTCGCACCGTGGCCACGGTCAACACTAGTAAATGAATACACAGCCTCAATAAATAGAATAGCAAATAATTACAGAACCTCAACATTTATTAGAAGGAGAACTAAAATGTAACCATAAAGAGAAAAATATTAAAACACTCATATATTAACAACCAAAAAAGGGTTACAAAAGGCTCCTAAGGGAGGCATCCACGAAAGTATCTAGCTAAGGCATAGTCCCTGTCCTGCACAATAACACATCCTCTGTGCAACAACAGTGGACACTGTCCTCAAAGAGGCTAATTAGATGAGCCTCTGCTGCCTCTTGCAGTATATCCAAGGTCTCTGCTTGGATTCTATTCACCTCCTCCTCCACCATCGGGACATAGTCTGGTGCTCTCTCCCTCCTCTTCTTCCTTGATTCCTTCCTCCTCTCAATGATGGCCTGCATCTTGTACCTGACCATTCTAGCGAAGGCAAGCTTGGGAATCAGAGGCTGGGTGCGTGCCTGCCAGTACCTAATGTCCCTTAAAGCCGGAGTGCCAGGAGGAGCACCCTTTCTTTATCTTCTCAAGGCCACCATATCTAATACTAGGCTCCCCTTCCTTCGGCTTCAGCTTATTCCCATGCTTATCTGTCTCCAACTAGGAACAAGCTTAGGAGGCTTTGCCGGGCCGGATCTCTTGGGCGTGGATTTCTGCTTATGCCGGGAAATGAGCTTCCTAGTACCTGTTCCACTGGAACTGGGCTTCCCGTGATCATCATGATCCTGCTGATCATGCTGATCCTGCTGATGTTGATCATGTTGGTCCTGCTGATCTTGCTGGTCCTGCTGATCATGCTGGTCTTGCTGATGCTGATCATGCTGGTCCTGCTGATCTTGCTGCACTTCCAGAGTCTGTTGCTGCACTAGTAGAGTCTGGAAGTGCTCTTGTTCCTCCCCCTCACCACTGCCAAACATTTGGGAATGCAGTCGTGGCCCCAACGTCTTAGACGGGGTAACCTAATTCAGCAGCCACTGGGCACCATGGCCCTGGTCAACCTGCCACAACACCTGGCTGTGTGTAAATACCCCCCCTTGTGGTCCCATCATGTAATCCAGCTCATTACACATGAACTGGAATGGCCGTTTCTCCACGCCGGACATGGATGTCATCATCCTCGACGTATGACCTGACAGCTTCCTCTACTGTCTCCGCTCCAGGGGTGGGGAAGGGCAGACTGGTCGTTGGATCCAAAGCTGTGTCCACTGATACCACAATACAGTCGTCTGGAACTGGAATATTGTGGCAGACAGAGGCCTCGCGGAAAACTCCTTCCCCAACAACCTTAACGGAGCTCAGCAAGGAGACCCGAGTAGGAAACACGTTCGGGTTTTGGAAATATTCGTCCACACTATTATTAATGTCCTGGACGACATTTCCAAGCCTTTGCCCGAACCCTTCTGGAAGGACAGTCTCATCTACGTCCATCTATTGGCTTGTGATGGGAACAGCTGTCTCGGCGTTGTTAGTAATGACCTCGTCAAGATTCTGGCGCTTGTCAAGCGCCTCATTTTGTGGATTTTCAGAGCTAGCGCCTTCCATGGACATGAGCGGATTTTAGCAAGGCGAAGAAATTCAAATAAGCAATATTGTCTCTCCCGATCCCATAAACCCCTAGACTAAAAAATGTTCATAGTAGCCACGGTGCGAAATGGTATCATGCGCACGCCGTGGAATGGTTGTTTTCGCACCGTAGCCACGGTGCGAAATAGGGAGTCCAAAAATTGCCGACATCCTGTTTTCGCACCGTAGCCACGGTGGGAAATAGGACAGTCCAAAAACTGCCGACATCCTGTTTTCGCACCGTGGCTACGCTCCTGATGTACATACATGGAAATGACTGAATTCACTATTAAAGATGACCTAACATATACATCTAACAAGGATCTATTGCTGACATTGAATTCTAACAATTAATGAATTTTATAGATGGAAGGAAGGAAGGAAGGTACTTTTATCGTCCACGGAGACCAATCGGTCTATGGGACCCAATACAAAAACGCAGCAAGCGGACACGCCCCGGATTAAAACCCCCGCCCGAAGGGTTTTCGAGGGAAACCGTGGGCAAAGAATCACCGGCGACAAACCGGTCCCTAACATATAAAATGCAAGAACACCCAAATATATCTGATCATGTATCGCACCCGTAGTGCCTAATCGCCGGCAGCCAAAGCGGGGCAAAGGTGACCTCGCAGTCCGGTACCTCACGAATGTACGACCCGGGCACGCGTCGACGGCGGTGTGTTCATCGGCAAATGTAAGGGCAAGTCCTACCGTAAGGGGGGCGTGATCGGCCCGGATCCGACCAACGGGCAACTTTGGAAAGTGTGAGACTCATCCTCAATGGCACCCATTTGACAAAGATCGACAGAGTCCGTTCCGGCGGGCTCCCCAATCCACCGCCTCGCCTCGATCGCGAAGATGGTGGGTTTTGTCGCGAATGGAGGCAATGAGTTTGCGCTTTTTTGGGCAACCGGGAACGCATGGTAGATTGTGGGCCCCGGGCTAACAGGGGTTGATGTGCTCCTTGTAATGGGCCGTTTGACATGCTCTAGAGCCAGGGTCCCGAGCTTGCCAAGGAAACAAGCGCCTAGATACTCCCCGGGCTGTCACGATCGCCATTTGGTCCACCGCGACGCATCTATGCTCCCCGACGTTCCATCCGGCAAACCAGCGATCTCTTCTTACCCTCCACACGGGCCCTAAGCCGCCGCGGACCCATTGCCACAAGTGTAAGCCCGGTGTGGGGCCGAAAGCATCACCCATAGTAACCACTTTCTGAAAATAGACGCGGCGTGTCTAGCAGGGCTGCCCGGGGGTTGCAAGAATCCGATTTCTGCAGCGAGAACCGATAGGGGTGAAGGTTTCAACCCAAGTGCACGGTGCCAAAAATGCCTTACGCACTGCTCAAGTCATTCCGTGTCGCCAAAGAGACGACGGGCCCCAAAACCTCGACCCGTCGCAGAAGGGCAGGGCTCGACCAAAGGTCTGAACAGATGTGATCGATGGCCCCAATCATAGAGCTCACCGATGATGCTTGTTCTCGCGATGGCATAAAGCTTTCCGGCCACTTGTCACCCATAGCGGATAGGCGCCTCCAGCCAGAAGCGAGGAGGGAACTCCACCCCCTACTAGGTACTTGTAGGTGGGCGTGACGCCCACGCCTGTCCCCCGATATATGTGAGTGCGGGAGGCATGGGGTGACGGAAGAGGATATGAGAACCACCCCTCGGTCTTGGCGATTCACGCGCGATGTCCGTAGCGACAAAATGTGTCTAGGGCATCCAGTGAGACCAGATAGCTTCGGGGTGGGGCAGCCAGCCAACATCGCCCCATAGATGAGTGGCGGATGATCCGGTGCAAAAGCCGTATGCCATCCCCCATGCTCGATGAAGGGGCTCTAACCGATCAATGTAGAGGCCAAAAGTGTTGGCGAGGGGGGCAACCGCCGGACCCGATACTACCGGTGAATGCTTGGCCCGCTGGTCGCATCCCGCCAAAACAACTCTCATACAACTCGCCAGATATGGCATTTCGCGCATGTGCAGCGGGAGCCCCGATTGACGCAGCTTCTAGCCTACGCTTTTCCCGGGAACAGTATCAAAAGCCTTCGCGAAGTCACAAAGCAAGCAATACAAGTCCCGATGATGATCCCGGCTGCGTTCAATCGCGTGCCGCGCAGTGTAAAGATATGGTCAATCGTTGAGTGGCGGGGTCTAAAGCCCGCCTGCGGTGAGGGTTTCGCGACATCTGCCGCCTCGCCCGGGTCGCCGCCGAGAATGCCCCAAGAGTTTGGAAAATACCGAATCGACCATGATCGTCCGGTGAATTGGGCGGACCGATTGTGGGTCGCCCGCCTTTGTCAATGGGAACAACCCCGCTTGTGGTCCATTGTCGGGGAGACCTTCCCGCAATGCTCGTTGAGCAGGGGTAGTGAGGACAGGCACAAGTGGTCGCCCCGCCCATTTGAGTAACTTCTACCCGCATACCATCGAGGTCATTGCCTTCCCATTAGCCACCGTTGTAGGCCCTCCTCAACATCCTCCTCCACGAGAACCAATGGGGCCATCCGGCCGAGGGGTATGGGCGATACGCATCCTGGGGCGGGGTCATAGAGTTTGCTTGCAAGTCATTTGCTCCCACCGGGGGTGTGATGTCCCCGGTAGGGCTGGGCTGGCCTTCAAGCACTCTGCGCCAAAAGGTTCGAGGATGAGTGTCCAGCAGAGAACATCTCCCCCCGATGCACGGCAAGGTACTGGCGCCTTTGTCTCCTTCCAGGATGGGCTGATGATCGTGGTGGTGGCCTCGCCAGCGGGTGCTCGATCCGCATGTGACGGAAGCTGCCGCTATGCGTTCTTTACCCCTCCGCATCAAACCATGGGTTATGCGGGAATGTTGCCCGACGAAAGTGGCGGCCGGGGGGGGGGGCTGCCAAAGCACACTGTCCGCCGCATCCCATAATAGCTGTCACCGGTGCGTCTCGCTGCTCTAGTGTGGAGGTCCAAATTACCGGGAGGCGTCCATGAGCATCGGCGTAGTCCTCTGCCTGCTCATAATCTAGTCTCAACCGAGGGGGAGGGGCTGGCATAGTAGGGGTTCCCGCGGCTTGCCAAACCAGGTCCAAATAAAGTGGGAGGTGATCGAGTCGACCTCCTCATCCCGTATCTATGCCCACCCGGAAACGACTGATGAGATGCATATCTTGCGCAACTACGAGCACATAGTCCACCACACTAGACCCTCCCCCCTGATTGTCCTGTCTGCATGTGCACTTGCGAGAATCGGGCCACTGTGACAGGCCATTGCAAATTATCAAGTCAAAAATACCACATAGCAGAACAACCGTCACTTAAAGCGAGTGACCATTTGTCATCCGATCCCTCGTGGTTGGGTTGCTTCTACGGGGCGTAGCTGCAGGACATCGTCAGCGAGGGGGTCAAGTCGCATGGGCTGCTCTACTCCTGTCCGTGCATTGAAATCTCCAAGAAGGACGACCCTACCCAACTGCTGGTGCTACTGTATGTCATCATATAGATCGACATACGGGTCCATCCTATCCGCATTGGGCAATCATACAAAAGCAATTTTCTCATATAAAAACAATTCATGAATTTTATAGAAAAGATATTATATTAATGCAAAAGTTTTTCGAGTACATTTCCTTTTCTTGGCATCAGGGCCTGGAGTACCCGAATCAAATTCTTCTAAGTCCTCTTCCTTTACTCCAGCCCCAATTGCATCTAACAAACACAATATATCAGGGTCCTTCTGTGCACAGGACAAGCAGAGTACTTCCTTGTCCGCTCCACTCAAGCCTAGAGCTGCTTTATTTGCAAGGACAAAGTACATTTTGAAGCCCCCGAAGACATACATGGCGATAGCCCTATCTACTGCTATAACTCAATCATAGTTTGCGGCTAGGGGCACGTGGTTGCCAGCTAAGGACAGAGCTTTAAGCTTGAGGACCTCTTCTACTCCAGATGGACTATATTTATTGTGAAACACAATAATTTCCCCCTTGTGAAGGTAGCCCATATAATGTGCAATACTGGCGTCCCGACCTAGGGTGACTCTTTCATGGCTTGAGGTATTGAGGATCCATCATAAGTCACAGCCTCCATCATTTGTCTGGGGATATCAGTCTCAAAGTCTATAAGTCCTCCCAGGCCTACAATATGTGCATATATCTGGCCCAATATCTCGTCTTCTCTCAACCCTATCACTTCTGCAGATATGTCGGGCAGCAACAAGTATGGTTTCCCACCTACATGGATGGGATATGCTTCTGATAACCCCCAAGTAGACAATTTTTTCTCGGAGACCTCCTCTTCCAGAACCTCGTTCTCCTCATTTTCCAGTATGAGCTTCTCTTCCTCAGGATCTATCGGCTCCTCTACTAGTGAGCCGGGGCGTTCTATTTGAGCGACCTGTGCACTTGAAGAAGAACCGGCATCTTTGCTTGGCTTAGTGTAAATCATGTATGTGCTGAACATGATATCTAGGCTGAAAAAACTTCCTTGCCCTCTTGCCTGCACAGTTCTGCAGGTAGTCTCTTCAAGAACCTTCTAATTTGGTCTTGATCAGGTTTCAGAAACATCTTAATTAAAGCTTGTATGCTTAGTGAAGGCAAACCACCAGGACATGGTTTCACATCAGGACCAGCTCTAGCCATGAAGCTATGAAGGATGCCGCCATATGCATCAGTAAACATGTTACACTCTGCCATAATGTCTACTGTCAGGCAAAACTTATTATATACAGTGGTTGCATCCACTGGTTCCTCTAGCTCCTCCTCGAACTCTTCTAGATGCTTCTGATGAAAATCCCGTTCTTCTCCACTATTTTTTCATACCATGCGCTAAACAGCTCCCATGCCTTATCTAACCTGATGTTTGCCATTCTCGTGGAGCAGCGCCTCGATTTATGACACTTTGAATGTGAGCGCCTTTGTAGCGGCTTGATTTGCAAGAGAGACTAACAACGTGGCAACGATGCGAAAATAACACTTCCTTAATTTATGCTATACACAAATTCGCACCATGGCTACGGTGCGAAAACAAGACTTCGATACTTTATTCTATGTACAATTTCGCACAGTGGCTACGGTGCGAAAATACCCCTTTCATTTTTTATGCCATGCACATTTTCGCACCGTGGCTACGGTGCGAAAATAGCCCTTCCATATTTTATGATATCCACAATTTCGCACCGTAAGTACGGTATGAAAATACAACATCCATATTTATGTTGTACACAATTTCGCACCGTAGCTACTTTAAGTCTTATATTCCAATGAAAGCAAATGTTTGCAATTAATATACAATAGATCTCCAATTAACTATCACTCTTCTCTGCGCTTTTCCACCTTCTGGCCATCTATCATAAAATGGAATAGAGACCGCCGAATATCGAATAGAGACCGCCGCCGAACAACGAATAAAGACCACTCGCTCTCCGCTCTCAGACATTTGAACAGTTGATTATCCTTATGAATGTTCAAGTCTATGACAACGGAATGAGTGCCATCGTTGTCATCTTGTTCGACAGGAATCCAGACGTACTTTCTTCCTTCACGGACAGTTCACCATCTCCTATACTTAAAGGTGACATACAGCGTTTGCTTCCGAATGCAATATCTGAACCGAACCGTGTCTCGACTTATCCTGCATTCAGTAGATTCAGCTCCATCGTGAAGTCGAGCACTCCAACCTTCAAGAAATAGACTATCTAAAAAACTATCCACCGACTGTTGAACTATAAACATCTTCAAGGTCTTCTTAACATTGTCGGCGCTCTTGAATAAGGCAATGAACAGATCAATTCCTAAATTTATCTTCACATGCCCGCAGACTCCTCCCTTCTCCTTCAATGCCGTGAACATTTTCTGCGACAACTTACTCCGTGTGAATAAGATAGAAGTGGCATCCAGAGGTCTGCAGTATAAATCGGACAGACTGAGCAATGGAAGCTCAATTAGCTTGGATCTTCGTGGAGAGTATTCATACCTCCAGAACTATATACCCCTTTCTCTGAGCTGCACTGGGCGAACAACAAGGAGCCCATATCTTGGTGAAAGCAATGGAATACACTACTTATCGAGTGTGAAGAGACTGTGTTCTCCACATCAGATATACACAAACCTGAGAGAATAGGAATGAACTGGATAAGTAACTGGACTAATTTAAATATGGATTGCATAGAAGTACATACTCACAATTTGCTTCTAACTGTGGGAAAGTTCGTCGCTTGCTTATTTTTTCTTTTGCCATATCTGTTGGAGTGTATACATGCCTTACTTGTACAAATATCTCTTTGCCTGATCGAAAACCGACCACCAAAGCCTTCCAATGTGCAGAAACATCATTTCTCCTGCATTTTTTGACTCGCCATTCACCTCGCATTGCAGGTTGGAGTGTAACAAAGCTCTCGATCGACACCACGAAGCTTTCAAAGTCATTTCCGACTGTGATAGAGCTTATAGCCATCTAGGCACAGAATTCAAATCAGAATGTGGAGCGGAATCGAAATACTAGGAAAGGCTCCGCGATTTTACCTTGATCGAAGCTTTTCTGTGGTCGAAACTCCCTTTGGCGCAGGTCGAAGCAGTTCCCGAGCAAATCGAAGTTCCCTTGGCGCGGGTAATCGATCTTCGCGCAAACTCTGTTGAGGAAAACACCTAAGCGGGAATTGAGGGCGGGAGCTAACGGTACGGATATTACCGAAGCTAGAGGTACGGATATTACCGAAGCTACCGGCAGTTGACACCTGGAATGGCAAAACCAAGGCTCGGTAAAAAAACTCTGTACAAGCTCGGCTCCCCATTGGCCGCGAGCTTTTTGATGTGGCCTTATTTGACCTCAAAAAAACTCTAATGCCCACGGACGTCATATTCAATAACTCATGCAGTGGCTGGTCAGGCACAACTAACTGAACATACCGCTCTCGGGTATGGGCAAATGCTGGGCAGATCTGAAGGGCATGACATTCATCTTCAATAGTGCCTTGGTGGCAACACTGATAAAGCCTATCCTCCCGTGCTTCCCGAGTCCAACGCCCTGTCTCAATGTGGAGACGATGTGCACCCGTGCGAATGGAAGCTATAAGTTTGCGCTTCTTCATGGGCAAATGGGTGCACACATTTTGGGTTGGTTAGTAGTGCCCCCCGAATCGTGCGAGGTAGTTGCCCGTTACACGGCTCACTAATGCTACTTCTTTGTTTGGGTCGGATGTTGCTTCTTGATGAAGAGGAAATAGAGAATACCTCGACCCTTTTT
The DNA here is from genome assembly GCA_021234155.1 of Isoetes taiwanensis. Taxonomy (NCBI): domain Eukaryota; kingdom Viridiplantae; phylum Streptophyta; class Lycopodiopsida; order Isoetales; family Isoetaceae; genus Isoetes; species Isoetes taiwanensis. The sequence continues at coordinate 42,525,404 of JAJEKV010000002.1, forward strand.
CACTTACGGGGACTATGGGCCTTATGACTTACAGATGGATGCTGGACCTCGCCAGTCGTCTTGCCTACAGGAGTGTGGCCTGAGAGATGTCATCGCTTGTCTGTCCTCGTGTGTGTTTCCGCCCGGTTCCGATCACCCATAAGCTAAGCAGGGCATGACAGGCGCACCTCATTCGGGCCTCTCATGAGCATAGGATTGACTTGCTGCTGATAGTGTGCCATCTTAATGTGTGTCAGAGCATCTGCATCCTAGAGCTTGCGATGGAAAATTGAGCTTGCTTGTCCTTTTAGCAGGCTTTGAGGCGTTGGGGACCCATTGCTACAGCCGAAGCAAGGTTGGGCAAATGTCTATCATCCATAGCGACAACCTTTTAGAAGTAAATAAACCTGAAATGCCAATGGAATTATAAAAATCGATCTCCCACTAATAAGACCATCACATATGTAAGACATGGAGGAGCTACGCCACTATGCTTAATAGTGGATTAGCTACACATATACTATAAAAAAAAAGACGATGCCGCAAGATGGGTTTTCCTCATGATGGATGGATGGATGGATGGATGGATGGATGGATGGATGGATGGATGGATGGATAAATAGTACTTTTTACGTCATACTGCATAGGACCAAAATACTAATTGAATTATGAAAATAGGTCTACTACTAATAAGACTACTACATATGTAATATTTGTGCTTATAGTGGTGTTGCAAGATGGGCTTCCCCCATGATGGGTTGAAGATAGATAGATAGACATTTTTTTGCATCATACCACATGGCAACATCCAATAGGGACATACGACGGTTCGTTAAATGCTCCAAGAGAGACTTGAATACAAGAGCTCCTAATTGCTAACCCAAAGGTCTAGCACCAAACCACAGGAAAGGGAAGAAGCATTGCTTAAAATAACCACTTAAATATTTTGTACTATAGAAACCATACTATCTTTGGCACTCCCAATTATCATCACTTCACTTCAAGAATCTAGAACAAAAAAAACATGGAAACAAGAATTGTGTTAGCTCTAGGCCACATCTCCATTGTCCAAATCGCATTCTGTATCATTTGCTCAATCCTCAACCTCCACCATTAGGGTTTACCCTTGCAGTCCAAAACAAAGGAAAGGAGGATTGACTACACATGTACGGTTAGAAAAAAAGGAAAACTACCAAAATACATCTATGAGTTTATATAATTACCAAAATGCCTCTATGAGTTTCAGAATTACCAAAATGCCCCTGGCTCAAATAAATACACTGTATAAAATAAATATACAAACAAACTACCAATCTACACACTGAACTTAATTACCAAATCACCTCTACACACCAAACTTTATAACCAAAATGCCTTTACATACCAATCTTACTCAATCTACACTAAATGCCTCAAGAATAGAAGTTTGAATCCAACAAAGAGATTATAGAAGTCACAACTATCACTGAATTTGAGCCCTACAACTGTGAGTATTATATCCCTTCCCATTACATCTACAATATTGTTCTCTCTTCTCTACACCTTGTTCTTCTGGCATATTGTGACGTTCCAGCACAGTATACGGTCCCAGGACGTATACTGTACTGCCTCATCACGCGTACACGCCACTCCGACTGACGTGTACGCCGACGTGTAGCCAGGCGGGTAGCCCCTAGGGGGCAACTTGCAAGGTATGTGTATGTGCATTTATTAATGTGCACATTTACCAATGTGCACATTTATTAAGGTGCACACCTTTCCATGTGGATACATTTATGCCACCTAGCCATTAAAGGCAAGTGGGACATTCCCAATTATCCCACATGCCCAAAGGGATAATTGGAAACCCTAGCCCTAACCCCTTGTCTATTTAGGTAGGAGGAAACCCTAACTTGCCATTTTCGTCCATAGGGTTCTAGAGCTCTGTTTTGGCTGCTCCAAGAGTCAAAACCGCCTCCCAGACTCTGTCTGAGCGAATTGCACCATTAGTTTTCCTTGATTCAAGCAGTTCAGCAGGATGGTCGAACTCAGAGCAGGAGGAGCGAGCCAAGGATCAGGTATTTGGTCGATTTAATAGCCTAAACCGTCTTCCAGTCATTGTATCAGTAGGTTTAGCATATTAAATCGCCCATAGCAGCCATCTAGATCCCCAGATACCAGACTCTAACTAAAGAACCTAACTCTATGATATAGATTAGATCTAGTTCTTTAGTTCTTCTGTGATGTATATGGATGATGTATCTCTGTGAACTCCTTGTATTGGGAAGGGGGGTAGAGACCTCAAGCCTAGTAGTTGATGCTCCTAGTTAGCCTCTCTAGCACACTGTAGATTCGGCCTGTGTACAAGAACCACACCGGGTTGTGGGTGAAGGGGCCAGACTGGCTTAGAAGGAGGTTCGTGTTCTGACTCTTGAACGATCCCTCTGGTGTGTAAGGCCTACCGGGGATCATTGTAGACTAGGTCTAATGCCTTGCCACTGAGTGCGGGCAAGGCATGGGCTCGAAACCCGTGGGGTGATGCGTCACTCTCCAGTGGGTTCAAGTCGAATAAGGGCAGTGACCCTCTAGTCACCTTGAGTCAGCACGGATACCTCTGGCGGGAGTGATCCCTACCTGCCCCAACGGAACTGGGGAGATGCAACCCAGGAGTAGCCCCTTTGGCTATGCATCAGCCGGGCTACAGTCAGGTCCCAACACTTTTTAACCTACTCTGCAAAGTGTGCACAGGAGGGGCGGATGGAGTGGACAACCCTATGCCATGTTCTTATGCCAGCCAAATCCATTGCCATGAATTCTGTCTCCAATGAACTCTGGAGACCCAAGTCGTCAGTCATCCCTTCGAGTCTGAGCCTTGGGTAGGATTCCCATATGTATTGTGCTGATCTTTGTCTCTGCAGATGTTGATGGACAACCCTTCGAGGTGGATATGTGATGATATTGTATACTGACATGTATGTTTACGCTTCCGTAGCTAGGTAGGCCCCGAGGGAGACGGGGTAAAATGACCCCTTCACTCTCCCCACTAGGACTCGTTACGGGTACAATGACATGTGGAGGGCCTTGTATCAGTATGGAGCTGGTATGGGGGATGAACTCTTGTTTGTATACGGTGAGTGCACCGTATATGAGTAGGGGACATCACAGTGGTATCAGAGCAATGTTCTTGGAGACCAAGAGCAAAGCATTGACCATGCTCCCAGTAGTACTAACTTGATAGGATCCTCAAACCTCGAAAAATGGGAAATTTTTTTTCTCATTTTTGTAGTATATGCTAAGCTAGTAACAGTTAAGTGAATGAGAACATAAAAAGACTAAAAATTAGTGAGCCAAACCTTCAAAAGTAGGATGGTCTCACACGTCGCGCCAGGACAGATAATGAAAATCTCATTTTCGGGCTGGGCGCAACGTGTGAGGCATTGAGCCCAAAACACCTTAAAAAGTCATGAATTTCAGAAAAATAACTTGGCAATTCAAATTTTAAGCTAGGAATTAGCTAGAATTACTATGTTACATCCCTAAAAACATGCTTAGAAAGTATAAAATTTAGCATTAGAATCCACCATGTTCAAGACGTGCGCTTTGGGACCAAAATGAAACTTTCATTTTCAGTCTGGGCGCAATGTGTGAGACCATGAGGTTAGAAATGCTTAAATTTAGGAGTTTTAGGTGACCCAAAAAGGTAGTTTGAAATTTGACCTAAAACGGCCCGTCTATAAATAGATAGACCCCTCAAAAAAAAATTGCCCCCCTTGCTAAGGCGATTTTTCTGGCTACGACATCAGATTGACGAGCCGTCGAACATGGCAAGAACCAAACAGACTACTAGGAAGCCCCGCCCAGGCGAATCTCCCAGCGCCCATGATCCTGCCCTAATACAGAGAATGCTTCAGATCGCCTCTCGTGCATGACCTTCATCGAAAGTGAGGGGGGCAGCTTCGGACGAACACCAAAGCATGAAGGATCCCAGCAGGTCGAGGAGGATGCACACTCCGATGCGGGAACAGAGGTCCTAGGCGAAGAGCAGCCGGACGTCATGCAGGAGATCCTTGAAAAAGTGGACGAGGAGATGAGGAAGAAGAACGAGGAGCAAGATCGGGCCGAGGAGGAAAGGAAGAAGAAAGAGGAACAAGATCGGGTGGCCGGGAACGGAAGAGCAGAGGCACCGATTCCCCCGAGCCAACCATCGAGGGAGCAACTCAAGCTTGGGTTCGGCTGTAAGGAGGCTGAGAGGAGCAGAGGAAGGGAGCCGAGGCTCGAGCCACCGAGGAGGAAGAGCCGGGCGGCGGGATAAAGAAGCATGAAGCCAAAGAGCGCCACTGGCCGGGAAAAGAAGAGAAAGAGGGAAGAGGAGGAGCCGAATGCAGCCCAGAAGCTGAAGAAGAGGAAGGCGAAGGTCGTGAAGGCGGGAGGAAGGAGATGCATGAATGTTAAGCTGGTAAAGGGTCTCGCCATCAACTAACCATCACCTGACCAGCCCCCGCCTCCTCCGACGATTCGATTCGAAGACTTCGGCCCCCAACACCGAGGGTGCAAGCTCTTCAAAACCCCCACCGCTGGAGCGGTAGTAACCACCCGGAGCAGCCCGGACAAAGCGCAGGCCCCCACCTTACCCGACGGGATAGGGTCAAAGCATCGCGGCCACAGCCGAGCGTGATGTGATAGACCCTGGCCAAGGTCATCGAAGAAGCTGGGGAGCACAACGCCTTCATGGTGAAGTGGGAGGCGCATAACGCCAGATTACCGAGGAGCACAGAGTGAGGACTATCGAAGGAGGACACCCGACGAAGAGCCAAACTCTAAAGCCGCCACCACCGAAGCCTAAGCCTCCTAGAGCACCAGGGAAGAAGAGGACCGGCAGGAAGGAGACTGAGAGGAGAGCCCTCAAGGAGATAAGGCATTTTCAGCGAAGCTACGGGTTTTTGATTCCCCGTGCACCGTTCGCCCGCCTAGTCCGAGAGGTCATCCAAGAATACAACACGGATATGAGGGTGACCGACGAGATGTTGTTGGCCCTGCAGGAGGCAGCAGAGCAAAAAATGGTGCAGCATTTTGAAGATTCGACGGCCTGCACAGTTCATGCGAAGAGGGTGACACTCATGAGGCAAGACATGCATCTTGCTAGACACATCAAGGGAGAGCGCCCTTAAAATTTTGTAAATAATAGAAAATTTTTTTGTTAATATAAACAGTTTTTGGCTAAATAATATGTCTGATCTTGCTTAATTAAGTTAAGTTATTGAATTCTGGCTTTTATTTTAGTTAAAATGGACACTTTGAGCAAATTTGAGACGATGTCTCACACGTCGCGCCAGGACAGAAAATGAACTTTTCATTTTCGGGCTGGGCACAACGTGTGACACCATGGCCCACAAATGCCCAAAACTGCTCTAAATTGACCAAATAAGGGGTCAATTCTGCTAACTCGACGAGTCTAGTAGAATTAGACCCTTACATCACCCAAATTGGACAAGTTTAACCCAATTAGAGTCAATGTCTCACACGTCGCGCCAGGGCAGAAAATGAACTTTTCATTATTGGTCTGGGCGCAACGTGTGAGACCTATTAGCATTTTCTCCACCATGCCATATTCAAATGACCTCCGGTTTGTTGCAATAGGTTCATTAGCTGATCTTAGCATGCTCAAACCCCAAAAGTAGCCTTCAAATTCTCAATTGCATCTCCTAATAGGTCAGAATTGCCCAACCCCAGTAAAATTCTAGGTCATCCAAAAATTAGGGTTTTTCACTTTTCTATAAATAGGTCCCCATTTCTCATTTAGCACCCTACAAGTCTGCTCTTGACAGTTTAGGCGATTTTCCAGCTCCCTGAGGCGCTTCTGCATCCGTTTGCTAGTATCATCTTCCCCAGATCAATGGCCACTGCTGACTTCAGGCGATGGTACAGCGCCAGTGCCCACGCTGCCGAGGCTGATGTCAACGACATCTTCCGAGTCTTTAGGAAAGAGATAGATGTCCAAGCAACTCTGCACGCAACCCCGGCATATAGGCAAGTCTTAGCCGAGTTCCAAGCCAGGGTAGGACCCTCCCTAGTGCAACTACCACCTTGTATAGGCTATTTTGTTCCCCGCCCATCCCTTCAAGCAGCCTTGGGTGATGTCCCGAACATTGCCAAGTACTTGACGAACAAGGCACAGAGGCTGCCAGATTACATGGTACTGACAGTTGACAGGACCAAGTATTTCTCCTACACCGCCGCCTTAGCCATTTTCCTTTCCCACCGCGCTGAAAATCCAATGGGGGCAATCTCTATTCCTCCAATGGAGGTGGACCCCATAGCAGCCTCAGCAGCAGAACAGATGCTTTTGCAGTACCAGCAAGAGCAGGAAGGAAGGTCGGAAGAAGAGGAATCGGATGAGGAAGAGTACACGGAGCTCGACCCAGAGGAAGAACGGCGGCAAGCAGAAGAGGAGCTACCCAACTTCGAATGGAGCCGGCAGACCCTCAGAGTCGCTCCCCCACTTGGGCTAGGCATCACAAGCCTAGCCCCCATCATCATCGACGGTGAGGAGTATCTGCTCCTCAGCGACATCCAGAATCTCCCCGAATGCAGGGAGAGGGAGTTCCGGCTTGATGAGTTGCTGCACCAACTGCGGCAGCAACCAGACTTGGACGACTTCATCGTTCGGGGAGTCTCAGACTTTCCGCTTCAAGTGAGGGAAGCCGACACCTATACAGGGGAGTCGACTTCCGACATCCAGGCCTACAGCAACATACGGCAAATAATGGAAGCTCGAGAGCTGCCAACTGAGGAGGAGTTCTACGCCCTCCAGGAACAGATGGGGATCCGCGGCAAGACCACGAGCATCTTGATGCCGAGCTCCTCGACATCACCTCCACCAAGAGGAGCAGGGATCGACATCAGGCGGGTCGACTCGACAATCAGGGACTATTAAGAAATGACGGAGGTAGAGGTCGACGAATACGCCAGGCGGCATAGAGCTGGAGGCCAAGCAAGTGAAGAATCATCAGCGACACACAATGACAGATCGCTGAGATACTATCTTCCCCTGCTGCTAGATGGGAGAATAGCGGTGATACACCACAAATTCAGCCCCCGGGGCGAAGAAGGAGTGTTCATGCTCATTGCACTCTCCGGCTTTGGCAGGCATGCTCGAATAGCTGCAAACGTCGACTATGCTGTCTTAGTCAAGAGAGCGATGGCACTTGACCTTTTCGACTTCGCCGTGCCCCACCGACGACAGGGAAGACTGGCAGTGAGTGCGGCTTACACCTCCGACCGCAGGGTAGAGGAGTTGGTGACAGCTTTGCAGGGCGGGTCGTCAACCAATGTCCTCAGGAATTTGGGACGCTCGATAGGAACGGCCCAAGTTAAGAAGTTCCTTGAGGATAACCCATCTTACCGGCGATTTCAAGAATAGTTAGACTCTTGATCCCGGAGATTTTGTATTAAGATATTATATAATATAAATATAATTTCTTTTGCACTTTAAATGTTTTGTTGATGTATTTTGTTCCACAACTATACCAACAACATATATAAAGAGAACGAATAAAACTAACCATATAGCCATGACCTACTTGTGTATGCAGCTAGAGGCCCGGGCTCAGGAGAACGACAACGTCGAGACCATAGGGAAGAACAGACTCCAACCAGGCCACCCCCGGCAAGGAGCCTGTATGAAGCATTTGGGCCCATGACCCCAGAAGAGAAAATGTCACAGATGAGGACAGACCTCGAGCAGATAAAGGCTTTCCTGGCCGCACAAGCAGGAGTTGGTTCGGAGGGCAATGCTCAATTGCCACAAGCATCAGCTCGGAAAACAGGAAAGGACAAGAGGAGGAGCAAGAGAAGGAGGTCCCCCAGCACGGAATCCTCCGACTCAAGCTCGGACTCAGACTCTGATTCCGAGGAAGAGGCTGAACCAGTACAGGACCGAAGGGACGACAGGCACAAGGAGACTAGAACCTCGGACTACCAGAAGAAGGTAGACTCTGCATTGGGAAACGTATGGAAGGCCAGGAAGCTCGAGCAATTCTCAGGCGAGAACAGGTCGGGCATGGAAGCAGAGGCTTGGCTCGATGAAATGAGCGAGTATGGTAACGCCTATGGTATGAAGGACAAGGACAAAGGCAGGGTGGCAACAGCTAACCTGAAAGGAGCAGCACGCATTTGGTGGAAGGGGTATGCCAAGGCCCATGGCTTAAACAGGGATGCTTGCAGGTTCAGAAAGTTTGTTAAAGCTTTCAAGCGCCATTACGTTCCAAGAGAGCACAAGTCCAGCATGATGCAGCAGTTTTACAGGTTGCAGCAGGGCAACAAATCAGTCCAGAAATATACAGAGGAATTCATGAGACTAAGGCTTTATGTGCCAAAGTTGGGTGAAAAACATGCAGTGGAGAGCTATATTGAAGGGCTGAATGATGAGATCCGCAAGCTTGTAAGGGCAACAAACCCTAAAACAGTATCAGAAGCAGAATCCAAGGCAATAAGCTTGCAAGGGACGGGACCTCAGAATAGCGGACAGAGGCAGCAGTACTACCAGGATAAAGGCAAGGCAACAGGGAGTTATAGCCCTAGGGCAGCCAGTCCAGGTCCAGCTAGAGCCCCGTATGGTGGCAACCAGGGGAAGCAGCAGGAGAAGAAGCAGGTGTCCTTCAAGGACAAGTAGGAGGGGTCAAACTACTCCAAAACAGTGCGGTCCTTTTTGCAGGCAATGCCCAAGGAAAAGAGGCAGGAATGCATAGAAAAGTAGCTTTGCTTCAGGTGCTTCCAGCCAGGTCATAGGACAACGAACTGCCCCTACGTCATGAGTGCAGCGCTAGCGGAGTTGGGAGACTGGGACACTCCGTCTGATGATGACGGCGAGGCAACCCGCGACTATATTCAGGGTGAGTGTCATATCTTTGCCGCAATAGATACAGAACAAGCAGAGAGCCAGTATAAGGTAATTTCCACAGTAGGGAAGGCCAAGGCCAAATCCTTCATAGTCCTGATAGACTCGGGAAGTAGCCATAACTTCGCATCCCCCAGAATGGTTGAGATGTTGAAGTTGAAACCACTGAAGTCGAAACCGAGGCCAGTCGTCTTAGCAAGTGGAGCAGTAAGGCAGACGGCAGGCAAGAGAATTAACTTCGACATTGACTTGCCAGGGATTAATATCCAGATGGGGGCAGAAGTAATGGGCATTGGCAAGTATGACTTGATCATAGGAATGGAGTATCTTGGACCAGCAGGAGCCCTCATTGATTGTGAAAAGCGCAAGGTGACCCTCACAGCACCCAATGGCAAGATCATAGAGATCACAGGTAAAGAAGTTGTTCCCGTTATGCAGTGCATGTCTAGTAAGCAGCTGTTCAGGTGCATAAAGAGTGAGCAGGTAGCTTATATCTTCAAGCTTGAGATCCAAGAGCCCGAATCAGAAGAAGTTAAGGAAGATAAGGGGCTCAGCGAGTTGCCCAAGCAAGTAGCTAAGTTGATAATGGAGTTCCACGATCTCTTTCCAGATGAGATCAAGCAGCTCCCTCCTTATAGGGGAGTCGAGTATGAGATAGCACTCGAACCAGGAACGAAGCCGACAAGCAAAGCCCCATACAGAATGACGACGCAGGAGTTGACGGAGCTAAAGAAGTAATTGCAGGCTTCATTAGACCTAGTGTCTCGCCATTTGGAGCGCCCATTCTTTTTGTCAAGAAGAAGGATGGCAGTTTGAGGATGTGCATATACTATAGGCAGTTGAACAAGCACACCATTAAGAACAAGTATGCGCTCCCCAGATCAGATGACTTGATGGATCAGCTCCAAGGGGCAAAAGTCTTCTCCAAAATCGACTTAAGGTCAGGCTATCATCAGATCCGGATAAAGGAAGAAGATATTCATAAAACGGCTTTCAGGACCAGGTATGGGCACTATGAATTCACGGTAATGCCTTTTTGCTTATCGAATGCCCCAGCAACGTTCATGAGGCTCATGAACGACATCTTCAGGGAGTTCTTAGACACCTTTGTGATAGTATTCTTTGATGACATTTTGGTGTATAGCAGATCCCTTGAAGAGCACGTACAACACCTAAGGAGAGTGCTTGAGAAATTAAGGAGGCACCAGTTGTACGCCAAGTTGTCGAAGTGTCACTTCGCAACGGAGAGAGTGGAATACCTGGGTCATGTGATCTCAGCGGAAGGGATTTCGACAGATCCTGCCAAGATTGAAGCCGTCATTCAGTGGCCTGCACCGAAGAATGTGCATGAGGTCAGAAGTTTCCTGGGTACTACAGGAAGTTTGTGAAGAACTTTGCTAAGATAGCGGCCCCGCTAACAGACTTGACAAGGGCGGAAAAGGTGAAAGATTGGGCAGACCATTTGGCACAAGAAAGCCCAAGCAGTGTTAGTTTGAGTTCTTGGCATACACCCTGCAGCAGCAGTCCATGACTGCTGGATGCTACAAAGCTGCCATGCTCATGATCACAAAACAAGAACAAGACAAACAAATATGTACAAAGCATGAAGGAAACGTGGCCAAGTGAGGCTCTCCAAATTTGAGATAAACCTGAGTACATCTGAAGAGGCTCCGGTCTAATATAGTGTAGACCGCAAATCTGAGCCCTACATCTAGCTAATCTAAGCCATATACTTAAGTTAACCTAAGCATGCCAAGTGTCAGTCTGCCACCACTGACACCTAACATGTGCATGCACGATGTTAACCACTAGGTGGTTAACACTGCCTCCCCCTAAAAGTTTTTTAGCACAAAAACATGTACCGACTTTTATAAGACAAGTCCGACAATTACAACAAGGTGCCAAAAATTTTAGGGGCGAAAATGATGGTAATGGTTTGGTTGTGTCGCCGTAAAAGATCTTCATGAATGTGTCGATGACGGAGAAGATCCGAAGGAATGTCGATGCAGAACGTGGATCATAGGAACTGGGGCCAGAAAAATATAAAGACTATCCCCTTATATCATGGGGAAGTCCATTTGAACAAATAATGCCCAAAATTTTACTTAAAAACAAGTATGATAGGGGGCTTAAAAAAGTAAGCACCATAAAAGCGTGCCCCGTGATCAGCCATAGGGGAGCGTGAGCGTGGGCGTCAGCGTGGCCTGTGGGTCAGCCGCGTGAGCATGGGAAATGAAGAGCATGGCAAAGCGTGGGTCTTTAATAACAAAGCGTGGGTAGTGTGAGGACAAAAATTACGTAGCGTGGCTTTTGTGTGGTCAATCTGCGTGGTCAATTGTGGGCAGAAAGTAGAGAGCGTGGGCTGTGATCGTGACTTTTTAATTTGCGTGGCCGTGAGCGGTTATCAGCCAGCAACAATATTTTGCCCGTGGCGTGGAGCGTGGGTAAAAATAACAGCGTGGGTCATAGCGTGGAAAGTATCCGGTCAACAACGTGAACCCGTGAGCAAACATAACTGGCGTGGAAAAAATGCACGTGAATCTGGCAAAGCGTTGATGGCCGTGCCCTAGCGTGAGCTATAAAAACTTTTAAGTCCATGTGAGCCATAGATGGAGGCGGCCATATCCGAGCCGTTAAGGTGAAAAAAACCCTAGAAATGAATGTGAAAGCAGGGGATAAGAGATGCCGGAATAGAAGCTGCGAGATATCTGCTGCCACAAAAACTTACTATTTCATCCCAACGGTCAACAAGTCTGAGAAGGGCCGGATGTGAGATGCAGAGTTGGTCTTCTGAAAATAGAAAAAGACTATTTGCACAACTGAAAGGCCAAATATGGCGGCCGGATTTCGGTGAATCTGCCAATGGAAAATTTGATGTGCTTGGTGCCGGATGAAATGTGAATAATAGCCACTGGTTTGTGAAAGCTTGCAATCAGTATGTGAGCAGATGGATATGAGATGCTAACTGAGTATTTTTGATGCAGGTAGCTGAAGGTATCAAACCCGACGATGCTCTACAGGTGAATATGGATGGGGGCTAGCCACAGAGCTGGCCCTCTTGAAAAACTCAGTAAGAAGAACGATTGGAAGTTTGCAGACTGAAGAGATCCAGATACGTGAAATGAAATAGCCGATACGGTGTGCAATGACGATTCTGGAAACAACTTGTTGTCTTGTGCCATCCCTGCCCATCTATGTGCAACAGCATGAAAGCTAGAAAAGATAGGATAACCAGTGCTCTGTTCTTCTTGATCGATTGTGTGCAGGTACCCAGCTTGAAAAATTAAGACAAGAAGCCTGCTTCAAAGAAAACTCCTCTGTAAGGCCGAATAGATTAAGCATGTGTTAGTCCTGTGCCTCCTGGTACAGGACTATTCATGCATACAACGGACCAGGTCAAGCTCAAGGATCCTCAGTCAGCCACGGGTCAGCCATCAAAGGCTGTGAAGCCCAAGCGGCCAGACCACCCACGATCAAAGCCCGTGGCCCATCAACAAGAGGCGCCGCTCAGACAAGTGACGGCCCGTCACCGCCCGCGTGATTCTAGGCACTTCAAGAGGCACCGCCAACATTCCTGCAAATCAGGCCTCCTTCCAGGAGTCGGCACCGAGATCAGTCAGAGTGTCTATATTGGGCCCAAGGCCATTGTACTATATATATGAGTAGAGCTAGCACATGAGTTTTGAGATGAGTTTTGAGTCTTGTCTCCTTTCAGTTTTCTCTCTATTGCGAGAGCTCATGTATGTTCATCATTGATATCAAGGAAGCTTATCATTTTCCTCTCATTTGTTCTGTTTTCTTCTTTTTCTTCTCTTCTTGCAAATCCCGTGACATAGTCCCCGGACTCTCTGTTAGATCCACGGGTCCTCACTGAGGGCTGTCTTCCGGGAGTTCGAACCGGACCCCAAACACCGCCGCCAGCCGGGTGCGATTCTATCCTACTTTCTTCTGTCGCCATGTCTGTCCGTAATTTCACGCCAGAAGAACTCCTTTCTCAGACGGCCTCTCGCTTGGAGCGCCATCAGCGTCGGGAAACTGTTCGCGACATGTATGGAACTGCTTATGACATAGAGGGAGGCCATCTTCGGTCTAGGGCTCGATCGGGCCGCCACCACCCCCTCGCGGTCTGTCTCGCCCCAGTTCCCGCCCCAAAGCGTGCAAACATTGCTCACAACCTCGGTCCCCTCATCACTATCGGGGAGCCTTATCAGGCTCAACCTTCTCAACCGTACTTTCATACCCCTGAACATGCCTACATCCATCATTCTTCAGGCCATACGCCTCTTCCTTCACAACCATCATCTCCCCCGGGTGGGCACGGCTATCCACACGTCTCCTTTGCGCCTACCCAGGAATATCCTTTCCCTACGTTTCCCACTGCCCTTCCTGTTTACAACCTTACAGATCTCAAAACCAATGCTCCAGCTACTTCAGTTTCTCAACCACCGTCACCCCTTCATCAGGGTCCTTCCGGCACCATGCCACCTCCAACTCAACCTCAATATCCTCACTATAATTTGTTCTGTCCAGCCCAAACTTTCACATCTACCTTTCGGACTCGAACCGGACTTATCCCACCTTTGGCAACACGAAGGCAAAACCGTTAGACCAAAGTGCTCAGGCCCACATGGAAGAATTTGAGGCTCTAGCTGTCCTAAATGGTCATGCGCAACCTCAACTGAAATTCCACATCTTTTCCACCACCCTGCGTGGCTCTCCTCATCAATGGCTCATGTCCAACAAAAGCCATTGGAAACAAGACTGGTCCGAAATGCGAACTGCTTTTCTGTCTCATTATGGAACCACGGATGATGATCAACTTCATCTCAAGCAACTCAATGAACTTCAACAAGAGCCCACGGAGTCTGCCCGGGATTTTGCGGATCGACTTCACATTCTGCTAAGTAAGCTCAAGGAATACCCCACACAGAGCCAAATTTTGGTCTGGTTTCTCCAAGGACTTCCTCCAGCTATTCGACTCATGACTGAATACCAAGGCCCCAAGACTTTGGAGCAGGCTATCGACCTTGTCAATCACTCACCAATGTTTCCTCCCCAGGCGGGGCTCTTCAAGAGCTCCCCGCTCATTCCACCCTGTCATGGTTCCACAAACGGTTTCAGCCTCAACACGCTTAATCCTGGCCAAGATCCAAATCTGGTGCCATATTTGCAAATACCAAGGCCATTTGGCAAATGAGTGCAACTCCACCAATGGCCCGCCTCATTGCAAGCGATGCAACATGTGCAATCATGCCACGGAAGAGTGCACTCGCACTCATCCCACACCGTTCCGCAACAAAATGGTTTATCAAGTGCAAACCACACCTCAGCAACAATCGCACTATCAGCAGCCACCACTTCAGGCGCAACCCACTCAACTCTATCAGCAACAGGAGCAACCACGGGGATCCAACCCACGTCCTCCTTTTGATCCTTCTAAAGCTCAGTGTTATCACTGTCAAGAATGGGGTCATACCACCACGGCGTGTCCTCAACTTCCACAAGTTCAGGTACAGCTTCCTGGCACAAATCAGACCACATCGGTCCGCCTCACGGCTTACCAACTCTGGATTGCTAATGGCAAACAAGGCCCGAGACCAGTTCTTAAGAAGCCACCAAGAGCGCCTCAGCAATCACGCTATCAACCAGCTCCAGCAAATCAACCTCAGCTGGATCAACAAGCACAAGAGGAAATTTTTCAGGCACTTAATCCTCCAGTCCAGCCGTCAAATTGGGTTGGTTTAGTTTCACGCCAGACCAAGGCATCACGTCCTTTGACCATTATTCCGAATGGCACGCAACCTGCCTTTGCAGTTGACACCATTCCTCATGAGGACGAAAAAAAGGTTCACTTTGCACCTGACTTGGAGAAGCTCATGCCACATGTCATGCCAAAAGTTCGCCAAAGCATTTTGAACCTCATGCAAGCTGCGGAAGGCCGCACATTGGCAAATGTTCATGCCACCACTAGAGCTCAACAAAGACAAGATACCCCTTCCACATCTCAACCTCCACGCTCTCAGACGTATCCCAATATTGCTGCCGAGGTTGACTTACTCAAAGAAGTTGCTGCTTCACTTCCACGCACTCCAGCACCAGTGGAACCCGCAGACCCCTTCTCTCATGTGCCTCTAGAACTCCAAGAGGAGCTAGCCAAGATCAAAATTCCTTTAAGCTTGGCAACCATTTTGAAACTCTGTCCTGCTCTCAAGGACCAGTTACCACTCCCAACTGTTTTAGTTGGGGCTGTGGCTACCTCTACACCCACGATCCATGCCACGGTGGGTAATCAGCAAGTCAACCATGTCCAAATAGATGGAGGTAGCGCAGTCAATCTCATCACGGATAAACTCCGCAAACAAATGGGCATCACACAACTCTTTCGTGCCCCATATGACATCAAGTTGGCTAATGGCCATATCACGCGACCTCAAGGCGTCACACCTCTTCTTCACATCAACATCGGTGATCTCCGCTTCCCCATGGAATTTGGAGTTTGGAAAGCTGGCGAAGATCCAGGTGACTATGAAATGTTGGTCGGCAGACCTTTTCTCCGCCAGGCAAAGAGTATCCATTACTGGGCCACGGACCAGTTAGTCATCACTGATGGTCATCTAAATGCCACCATGGACTTGCAAACAGGCGAGGATCATTTCATTGACAATGCGGAACCCTCTCTCGCATAATGCATTCTCAAGAAGCTCGTAATATTTATCAAGTTCGGGCTCCACCGGCGGAGTGCGCCTCTGTCATCCTACCCGAATATGCCGATCCTTGGGGAGAATCGACTCTTGATCCGGGGACCAGGTCGTGGCTGCTTTGCTTTGACCCTACGGCGCCTTGCAATCAATCCAACGCGTTGATCACTTTTCGAGATGCCGAACCTCCCGCGAACTCCCCGTTGATGTACACGCCGCCATGAAGCAACCTCTCGCTGGATGAAACCGAAAGCAACCCTCTTTTCACCACGCAGTGCCACGCGATCCGGTTATGCTCCAACCTCCCCGCACACATTGTCCGTGATACCGGGTAATACCCCATATTCAGACTCCAGAAGTCGAGATTGTGGACGTCGGCAACAATCAACCTGTCCGCATTGCTGCAAATCTTCCGGCTCCTTATCGTAACAGGGCCGTCAAGCTGTTCAAAAAATTCAAACACATTTTCGCCTGGAGTTACAAAGATCTTCGGGGAATCAACAAAAGCTTGGGGGAACTCACCATTCCTACCAAATCTGATGCACCCACCCGATGTAGCAACGACAGCACCAGCTCAACCCCTAATTACCGCGGATCGCGCCAAGGCGAAATTGACAAACTCCTTGCGGCGGGGTTTGATCTATGAGGTCAAACATTCTGAATGGGTGAGCCCCATCGTCATTGCCCTTAAACACAATGGTAAGATCCGCGTCTGTGTGGACTATCGGAAACTCAATCAGGCCACGGAGCGTGATCATTTTCCACTTCCCTTCACAGACCAGGTTCTGGAAGAGGTGGCTGGACATGAGATGTACTCCTTCATGGATGGTTTTTCTGGCTACAATCAGATCTCAATCAAAGAATCTGATCAACTCAAGACCACTTTCACCACCCCGTGGGGCACTTTTGCCTACAAGGTGGTTCCTTTTGGATTATCAAACTCTCCATCAACGTTTCAACGCATCATGCTCTCAGTTTTTCATGATTTCATGAAGGAAAATCCCTTCTTGCAAATTTTTCAAGATGACTTCTCTGCCTACAGTTCCATGGCTGACCATTTGGATAAATTGGAACTCGTCTTCCAGAAATGTGATGAGTCCGGCATTAGTCTCAATCCTGAGAAATGCACCTTTTGCGTCACCTCTGGTGTTCTGTTAGGCCATGTTGTCGCAAAGAAAGGGGTATCACCACGATCCCCGCCAAAATCAGTTGTGTGCTCAAGGCTCAAGCACCAGCCAATATCAAGGAGACACGCTCTTTCCTGGGTAAGGTCAATTATTACTCCACCTTCATACCTGGACTAGCAGCCATTGCAGATCCCATTCATAAACTCACGGGTGACGAATCTACCTGGGCTTGGAATTCCCGGGAGGATCTGCTTTCCAACAGCTGAAGCTTTTGCTTACTCAGGCACCGGTTCTTGTTCCTCCTCAATGGGACAAGCCCTTTCACGTTCATGTCGATGTCTCGGCGTTTGCTATTGGAGCTGTTCTTTCTCAAGAATATGATGCGCATTAATCGACAAAACCAAATCGCTACGCCGGTAGGAAACTCAATTCTGGCTGGCGAACTATTCTCGCTTACGGGCGTGAAGCTTTGGGTCTCATTTTTTACGGTCCAACGCCTCGTCATTACCTTTTGGGCAGTCAAATCAAGTTCTTTGTGGACCACCAAGCACTCCTCTATTTGATCAACAAGTCCACGCCCACGGGCCGCATTGCTCGTTGGGTCCTTCTTCTCCAAGAATTTGCTCCTTTTGAAATCGTTCATAAGGCCGGCAAATCTCATGTCGTTCCGGATTATCTTTCACGCATCCACACAGATGATCCCTCAACTGGAGTCTCAGACGCCTTTCCTGATGCTCAGCTCTTTTTAGTCACGGCAACACCACATTGGTTCCATGATTTTCAGCAGTACCTCCTCACAGGTGCCCTTCCACGGAAGATGAGACGCCTCTCTCACCAAGCGGCAATCCCGTCGCCATCAATTTCTCCGAGAGGTCCGTGACTACACCATGGTTGCGGGACATCTCTACAAAAAGGGTAAGGACACCATCCTTCGACGCTGTGTTCTACCTCATGAAGTTCCAGATATTGTTCGAGAAGCTCATCAAGGGCTAGGTGGTGGTCATTTTCATGGTGACACCACGGCACGCAAAATCCTTCTCGCTGGGTATTATTGGCCCACGCTCTTCAAAGATGCTCACGCCCACGCCCGACGTGTGACGCTTTGTCAGTGGTGGGACGCCCTGACGCCCGCGGACGCTCTTCCCTTGACGCCGGTCGCCACGCCACTTCCCTTCAGCAAATGGGGAATGGACTTTGTGGGACCTATAGATCCTCCGCGGCACACCCGTGCTGTTACATTCTGGTTCTCACTGACTACGCTACCAAATGGGCGGAAGCTTGTGCACTTCCAGACAACACTGCAGCAAGCACAGCTAGGGTCCTCTATCAACAAATTATCACGCGATTCGGCTGCCCCACGGAGCTGGTCAGTGACCGTGGTGTTCATTTCATCAATCATACTATCAAGGAGCCTGACGGATTATCTCTCGATACATCATCACAAGAGCACACCTTACTATCCTCAAGGTAATGGTTTGGCGAGAAAGCACCAACAAAACTCGGTCACCATTCTCAAGAAAATTTGTGACGCTTCCCGCCAGCATTGGCGCATGACAAAACTTCCCATCGTTCTTTGGGCCTACAATACTTGTTTCAAGATTGCTACCGGGTCACACTCCTTTTAAATTGGTTTATGGTCGAAGCTCTCATGCCGTTTGAATACATCCTTCCAACACTCCGTTTTCAACTGGCCACTGCTCATAATCCACCTGCTACACTCAAAGAAAGGGTCTATCAATTAGAACAGTTGGATGAACTTCGAAGGGATGCTTATATTCGTGTTCTTCATGGACAACAGTTGCAAAAATCTTTACATGACAAACGTCTGAAGACAAAAACATTCAAAGAAGGCGATTTGGTTCTTCTTTATGATTCCAGGTACAAAAATTTTCCGGGTAAACTCAAGTTTCGTTGGCTTGGCCCTTATCAAATTGTTCAAGTGGTTAGACCAAGCGTTTTCCAACTGGCAGAGTTAGATGGCACTCCATTACCTACATTCGTTAATGGTTTTCGTCTCAAAGCATTTCATCACCTAAAGCGAAAATCAACAAGCGGTCTGATACAGTTCAAGAAGCAAACACCACAGAAAGTGACTAGAAAGGCGGCATATTCTATTATAGTGGAGATTTTTTACAAAATGTGGGCGCAGCCCAGCTATTTCCGCTATGGGCACTGCCCTATATACAAAAACGGGCTCAGAGCCCTATCTACTAAGTCCTAAGAGGAAAAACCCTCTACTCGGGTTTGGGAGAGAGGTGATCTTGGAGGAGATGGTAGAGGTTCTGCTCAGGATCCCAGCGAAGGTGCAGAACCACCTCCATCCCGTTGGTCTTCGGGTCGGGATGTTCAGCCATCCCGGCACACCAGCCGTCCATTCGAATGCCACGGTTGTGGCAGCGCCAGAGATCCAGACAATTCATCTTGCAGGTAATCCACTCGGCGGTTCGTGGGCATAGTGCGTCCTCGTTCAAACCAAAGAAGCAGCCATCTTTGGCGCCATCGGATGCCTTCGTTACTCGGTTCGTCTTATATAGCCAACTGAGGAATTCCTTTGTCGGCGTGGACCAATCACACAAATCGCCAACGTGTTTGCAATGCAAATTTGTTTCTAAAATGAGAATCTTTTCTCCCGCCAAGCATATCTAGCCATGGTACCTTTCCGACACATTCCTTTTAATGATATCCCACTTCGAGTCGCTTTGCATTGAATGCAATTCCTTCTTTTCACGCCCTTTCGAACATTAATGTGTGTCCTTTGCCCAATTGTCACCTCTCAGATCCTTCTTTCACGCCTCATCCTCACCGTTCATTGCTTCCCCTTACGTTTTGGGGACTTAGCCAAATTTTGCCTCTCAATACACTTCTTGGCATCTTTCGACACCGGCACCATCCACGGCCCGGTTTCGCCCTCTTCATACCTCTTAAGCCTCCGGTTTATAAGCGCCCTAAAAACCTTTTTCGTTCTTTCCGCCCTTGTCCTCCGTGCTCGACTTTCGTCCTCCCCTTTGAATCACTCTTCGCTTTCGCAACTTCGTTACCATGGCTGCCCCAAGATTTTCTACACTTCAAGCTACCGCTCCCAAGGATCCGCCCTTTTTGCATCTCAGATCCTTCTTGACGCCCACTTTCCGCGGAAGCCCTTGTTGGCCCAAATAAAGCGGTCGCTGGAACGACACAAGCTTTACGAATTCTCTCAAATGGAACTTAGGCTCCAAATCGACCGGTTGAAGCGGTTCATCGCCAATATCGTTAACACCGCAAGGCTACACCACCGTGGGTCGATGGCACCACCATTTCACTGACTCAACATTTGATTTCGAGGTATTTCATATTCCCTTGCACACCCCTTTGTGTATCATGGTTCCGCCATATGGGATTTCGATGTCACAGAGTCCGTGCACCGCTTATCATGCTAATGTCCATCGTCGACCAATATCGACAAGCCTCACGAAACCTTTGTTAAATTTTCGCGGCGCAAGTTCCTTGGGTATTCTATCAAGAACACCCATATCAATAAGCCTTTCTATAACCTGGTCATCACTGCTACACACTCCAACCACCACATAGATTGGCCCCAAATGATGTTCTATCGTCTTCTCCAAGAAATGGACCGCCTTCGGGGTGCCACTTCCATTTCTGAAGTTTCTGTGGGAGGCCACTTTCAAGCCCTCATCCGTCATTACTTCCCTCCCACACCACAAAATTCTCATAATTCCACTTCCCTTCCCTTCCCATAACTCACCAAGCTGGCACTTCACGCCCTTCTTCCCCTGGTCATGTCCAAAGTCCGCACACCCATGTCACTGTCTCCTCCTCCGCTACACCCTCCAGTTCACACCATCTTTCCCAAACATCCCAAACCAGGGGCAACGGCCGGGCTCCACCACCACAACACCCTCGTGGGTTGTTGTATCGATGATCGCCAGGATGCTCAAGCTGCTGCTCTCAAGTTACAAGAATCCCAAGATGCTCTTATGAGCGGGGTTCAACGGGCACTAGAGGCCTCTGATGCGGTACACCAGGACCTTCAAGCTGCCACTGCCCAAGTTGCAACTTTGGAGGCCAAACTTCAAGACAAGCATGAAGCTCTCTTACAGGCTCATGCAGATCTCAAAAGTGCACAAGATCAAGTCAGCCAACTTGCAGATCAACAGGCTCAGCTCCAATCAGAAATTCAGAATTTATTGGAGCACAACAAGTCCAAAGCCGCTCTCCTGAGTACCAAGGACGCAGATATTGCTAAGCTCAACGCCTTGTACTCCGAACTTTGTGAAAATTTCAGCACTCAAGTTCAAAACCTTTCAGCACGGGACGCTCAAGTTGCCTCCTTGACGGCTCAGCTTTCTACACAGACCTCTCAGCTCACCTCTCTTCAAGATCAGCTTACAGAGGTGCAGAAACAGAAGATACTGGATGACGCGGAGATTGCAGTGCTTCGTCTCAATACTCCGGGGAAATCCTCCTCCCAGGTCAACCCTTCTCAGAAACGGGTCGTGACCCGATCCACGCCGCCGCTTTGCTAGAACGGGACAACCGGATACGTGATCTTGAACAACAGCTACAGCAAGCTATTCAGTCTGCTGATGAGGCTCAAGCAAAACTTGACGCCCATACCGCCATTCTTAACAGAATGCCTGTTGACTTCCCAGTTCCTTCCTGCTATCACGATTATGTGGTTGCTCGCCGACACCTCTTCCTTTCAAAGTGGCATGCGGCAGATGGACCTGTGGATATTCCCCGAAAGCAAAGGCAGATTTTCTTGGTTGGCGAACTCTCCATTGAAGACAAAGGGTTGTCTTTGTGCCCTTGTGGTTTTGATCTCATATTAATCGTGCCGATCCGGACTTTATCACCTTGAGTTGTTCAGCCCATGGCTTACATATTTCATGATTTCTATCCGGGTGATACACGGGAACACTTCGAAATGGGCCACGCCCGGCTCTTTCGTGGTGACCCCAGCGTGCAATGGGTGCTTCGGGATAACAATCCATATCTTGCGGATCCCGCCCGGACACAAACTCTTCATCGAGTACATGCCGAGCTTGCCAATCATTTATCTCTCGCAAGCGGAAGCGCCCAATGAATGCATCGGGAAGTATCTAGGACATCCCGAGGATCTTCCCTATGCACAAATTTATATGCAGCACCTCCGGTTACAATCGATTCACGAGCTACGTTGGATAGCAAGACGGTCTCCACGGGATGGGATAGCCCTCCTGTCAACTCTCAACTCTCTGCTTCTCTTTGGGATCGTTGGTGTCAGGCTCTTGATCCGGATCTTGTCAGTCAATTCAGGGAGACCGCTCAGCAACCCACGCCCACGGGCATGGTTCCTTCTCCCTATGCTTCCCTGGGCGTACCTCCACGCCCCAGGTTCCTGACTTCTGATTGGCGCCTTCCTTTTTGGACCAAGGTCATGGATGGTCATGCCGGATGGACACCACCTCAGATCTCGACGGATCTCCGGTGGGATCCACGTTTTGTTCGCCGCTCACATTGGGAAGAAGGTGCCACTCTGGATACCACCACGAATTGGATCTACATTGCAAATGAGCGTGGTTGGCAACGGCCGGCGGATGCGCTTCATGGTCTTGACACCTTCTTGCAGAATGCCACCACCTCACCTGATCCTTCAGTTCATCTTCAAGCAGGTTTTTGTGCTGCCCTCAAATGCATTTTGCTAAGCTCCTTAAATCGGCAGCGTCCCATTTTTCACTGCAATCCGAATGCCAGTGTCAGTGCCTTTGGCCTCCAGACCTGTCTCCTCATGGAATGTCAGTACATTTCTTCAGACGCCCACGCTGCCCTTGAAGACATGGTACGCTCTCGCTTTCTTATTGATGCAGATCCTGCCCTTGGCCAAAACACTCCTCCTGCTCTTCAAACACGCCAGGATCTCATTAGCCAGTACCATAATGGTGCCCGTCCTCACTCCCGTGAGGATCACTTTCAGACCGATGGCTTCCCGCCCTCAGAAACACTTCCTCCTTTTCTTCACTCTGAGTGTCGTTTGGTGGGGGGGAGTGTTAGTCCTGTGCCTCCTGGTACAGGACTATTCATGCATACAACGGACCAGGTCAAGCTCAAGGATCCTCAGTCAGCCACGGGTCAGCCATCAAAGGCTCCGCAGAAGACCAAGCAGCAGACCACGCAGTCAAAGCCTGTGGCCGTCAACAAGAGGCGCCGCTCAGACAAGTGACGGCCCATCACCGCCCGCGTGATTCTAGGCACTTCAAGAGGCACCGCCAACATTCCTGCAAATCAGGCCTCCTTCCAGGAGTCGGCACCGAGATCAGTCAGAGTGTCTATATTGGGCCCAAGGCCATTGTACTATATATATGAGTAGAGCTAGCACATGAGTTTTGAGATGAGTTTTGAGTCTTGTCTCCTTTCAGTTTTCTCTCTATTGCGAGAGCTCATGTATGTTCATCATTGATATCAAGGAAGCTTATCATTTTCCTCTCATTTGTTCTGTTTTCTTCTTTTTCTTCTCTTCTTGCAAATCCCGCGTGACATAGTCCCCCGGACTCTCCTGTTAGATCCACGGGTCCTCACAGAGGGCTGTCTTCCAGGAGTTCCCGAACCCAGACCCCAAACAGCATGCAGTAAAGAGGCGGACCAAAACTGTTCTCGCTGCATTTAACGGAGAAAATCTTCTGTGGTAAGCTCATGAAAGTTGAAACTCGTGGATTTTTGCAGGGGCTAAGGAATACTGACGTTAAGAATTGCAGAAGAAGCTTGGCTGAGGTGCTGCACGAGAATCATAATCTTTTTTTTTTTTTTTGGCTCTGCAAAAGCACGAATTTTCTGATAAAACTGAAACGAATCATGATATCTTGACAATTTGCCAACAGATAGAAGATAAAAAAGGAGCAAACTTTTAATTTTTCTGAAAATCTTGAAGAGAGGAGTGCTGTCACCACTCCAGAAATCCTGAAACTGCAAACTGTACTTGCTGCACTTGAAAAACAGAGTTTTGAGAACAGATTTACGAAATTAAATTTGATCAGCTGGCAAAATCATCAGCTGTCTGGAAAAACAAAGGCCTCCAAGCGGATACACAAATCGACTTGGTTGGGCAACTAAGGAAACCTAACAGGGGAAGAATAGTATACAAGAAGTCGTCAAAACGGGGAAGAATGAGAGCAGCAAGACAACAGCAAACAGCAAGGGTAAAGAAAGTGATCACGAGCGAACCCGGCATAACGGCGCCAGTGTTAGTTTGAGTTCTTGGCATACACCCTGCAGCAGCAGTCCATGACTGCTGGATGCTACAAAGCTGCCATGCTCATGATCACAAAACAAGAACAAGACAAACAAATATGTACAAAGCATGAAGGAAATGTGGCCAAGTGAGGCTCTCCAAATTTGAGATAAACCTGAGTACATCTGAAGAGGCTCCGGTCTAATATAGTGTAGACCGCAAATCTGAGCCCTACATCTAGCTAATCTAAGCCATATACTTAAGTTAACCTAAGCATGCCAAGTGTCAGTCTGCCACCACTGACACCTAATATGTGCATGCACGATGTTAACCACTAGGTGGTTAACAAGCAGGGTTTGAATTGTTGAAGGAAGCTTTAACAACCGCCCCCGTCTTAACCCTGCCAGATCCAGAGAAAGACAAGTTGGTGGCGACAGACGCAAGTAAGATAGCCACAGGTGCAGTGCTCATGCAGGAAGAGCGTGTAGTAGCATATGATTCCAGGAAGATGAACGATGCCAAAACGCGCTACCCGACCCATGATCAGGAATTGCTTGCAGTTGTCAGGGCATTAAGAATTTGGAGGCACTACCTCTTGGGAAGAAAGTTCCAATTGGACACAGATCATCAGAGCCTCCAGTATGTATTCACACAGCCACACCTTAACCTGAGGCAGAGAAGGTGGATGGAGTTCCTCGAGGAGTATGACTTTGTTATAGTCTACAAGCCGGGGAAGCTCAATGTGGTAGCGGATGCGCTTTCAAGGCACCCCTGACAACTAGAGTGCATTGCAATGCAATTTCGACGCTCTCCATCGACTTTGGTAAGAAGATTGAAGAGTCCTTGCCAACAGATGTCGATTCAAGGAAGTATGGGCAAGCCTCTCTAGGGAGGCTAGAACAGATAAGGAGCGGGAAGCCTTCAAACATTATAAGAAAGAAGGCAACCTGTTATACCATAAAGACAAGTTGTGCGTGCCCGAATCATCAGGTGCAAGGAAATTGATCCTCCACGACACGCACAACAGTCCAATAGCTGGCCATGCGGGATTCATGAAGACATATTTCAAAGTGCACAGCAGCTATTATTGGCCAGGAATGAAGAAGCAGGTAGCTCGCTGCATCAAGGAATGTCAGCTATGTCAGCAGACGAAGGCAGAGCAGCTTCGAATTCCAGGGGCATTGGAACCATTAGCAGTGCCGAACGCTAAGTGGGAGGTCATCAGCATGGACTTCATAACAGGGCTTCCAAGGACAGTAAGAGGGAAGGATGCCTTGATGGTAGTGGTCGACAAGTTGTCGAAGATGGCACATTTTGTTCCTTGCAGGACCACAGACACCGCTATGGATACAGCGAAGCTCTTCACCAAAGAAATCTTCAGGCTTCATGGCATGCCAAGGGAGATTATCTCCGATAGGGATCCGAAGTTCATGAGCGCCTTTTGGCAAGACCTCTTTGCGACAATTCAGACGAAGCTATCCATGAGCACGGCCTATCATCCCCAGACGGATGGCCAAACGGAGCGGACCAACAGGATTTTGGAGGATATGCTACGAAACTATGTCTGGAATAAGCAAGGTATGTGGGAAGAATTTATTCACTTAGTGGAGTTTGCGTATAATAGCACCAAGCAGGAATCATCCCAAATGTCGCCGTTTATGATCAATTACGGCTACCCATTTAGGGCGGATTTGGGGTCTCAAAATGGCCCATATCTTGGATGCCAGAATTCCACGTCATGTTTCTCGCGACCAATGATGTTTGCGCATTTTTTTCCAAAGTCAGTATTAGTTGGCAAGTAGAAAGAGGAGCAGGCTTACTTGGCATCCACATGGCGAAATTTCGTAGGACATATTTGTGCATTCATTGCAACCACATTAATGGCCCGCATTTTTCGAAAATCGTATCGCGGACCAAAATAATGGATACTTTTCCCGCCTACTGTGCACATGCCCACATGCACCAACCACCTTATCAAATTTTGGCACCAAGATTTCCATTGTTCACATTAGCGCCGCTACGTGCATCCTCTCCGCCTTCGCTCTTCATTTGGAATCCAAGTCTCCAATAGTGTCTATGTTTTTGCGGGGCGAGCATAGAGTTAAGCAACAACGGCGAGGCGATGTGCGGACAAGCAAACATACGTTACATGCCATGTTTTTACATGCTATCCTTAAGGAAGGGTGACTATGGAGTTACATCGCCGGAGCGACATTCATACGCAATGAATAGGTAGAACTATAGGGTTCAAAATAAATGCTATGGATAGTATATTGCAAAAAAAAAGCAAAGGGAGGGGGGGAAGGGATTTGAAGAGGAGGATATTTGCAAATTTGCACCCTCAATAATACATGGATCACACCATGCGAAAATGCATATGCACTTTGTAAATGTGTAGTGAGATTTCGCGTCATGTGATCCTTGCTTCTTTTTTCTTCCCTCTTCTTGATTTATATTCACTCACTGAATCAAATATTTTTCTTTGGGCTATATTTATCAGATGTCGGGGATTTGAGACTAGGGAAAAGCATTACTAGCATCGTTGTTGTCCAACATATGGACATAAGGGACATGCTTTTCCAAGATATACATTCAGGGCAATGGGCATCTAGTTTTACGTTGTAAAGTTGTGGGAGCCGAGCTTGAAAGTCGTCCCATGACCTCTTTTAAGCGAATTGTGCAAGCCTTATGAGAATGGTGTCCTTGCAATGAAGAAATATTTGATAAGACGTGCATCCAGGGTTGTTGAAAAAATGAGTTACAAAATATTTGCTCCATTAGAGGTGTTTACTAATGCCACGACACAAAAGCTCCAAAGATATATTGTATAAAATGTCGCTTTCATGAGCCTTTGGATCAGTTAACTCAAAGTGTCACATATGGAAACATTGTCAGGTTTGATAAAATAACATAAAAATCTTATTTAATAAAGTTTGGTTGTTGGTAAAGTGTTGGCTTATTGATTAAGTGTTTATTTTGCTTTGGGACCCTCTTTGAAAAAGTTTAGTTCATAAAACATAATATAACTTGGAATGATACATATTTTATATGCAAATGGGAGACTATTGATGAGGGACTTGGTGTTATTATCTATTGACAACAAACAAGAAAGTGGATCACACCATGCGAATTTAGTATATTCCAACCTTTTAGCTTATACAAAATTCGCTTGGTGTGATCTTTTTGGAAAAAGATGACTTCCTATAGTAAAATTACTTTGATTATCTTTTAATAAAAGAAATATATATGTGTCTTATTTGAAGTTAAGTGTGGATATGTGACGTGCTCATTTATTGATAAAGTGTTTGCTTTTTGAAAAAGGCTAATAACTTTATGTACTACTAGAGTTGGTAAAGTATTTTAGATGCAAATAGGATGCTTGATGTGATCCTTCTTAAAAAAAGATATGCTCTTTGAAAAGGACTAATAACTTTATGCACTTAGGGTGGTAAAGCATTAAATGAGAAGGGGTACTTGTGTTTAATTTTAATTTGACAACAAATAAGAAAGTGGATCACACGATGCGAATTTAGTGTGTTCCATTTTTGTTGCATATATACTATTCGCTTGGTGTGATCCTTCTTGAAAAATAATATGCTCTTTGAAAAGGGATAATGACTTATGTACTTAAGAGTGGTAAAGCATTTTAGATACAAATAGGAATGAGTACTTGTGTTTAATTTTAATTTGACAACAAATAAGAAAGTGGATCACACCATGCGAATTTAGTGTGTCCCTTTTTTTTGCATATGTATTATGCACTTGGTGTGATCCATCTTGAAAAAAAAAATAGCTTTCAAGTAAAAGGAAAGAAAGAAATATCATATTTAAAGTGTAAAGTGTTAGTATGTAAAGTGTTGGTTTATTAAAATACTATTTGTTTATGCTAAGTTGTAAGTTCAATATTTGTGTTCCTATTTACGTTTTTATGCAAAGATCACACCAGGCGAATCCTCTTTAAACAAGGATGGTTTTGACCTTCAATGTTCATAAATTTTATGAATGTTTGCATATAAGAATGTCACATATCATATTTTCTTAAAAAATGGTCATCAAATGGATAACTAGTCAAAGAGTTCTTCTGCTACTTAAAGAGTTTCAAGACTCATTTTTGCTATAATTTAAATAGCAATAGATTTTTAAAGGAATCTGTTGTGAAAAGTCTTCTTGTATACAATTGCCTACATTCATCCAATTCAGCTCTATTCACACAATTGCCTACACTAGCTGCCCTTGTCATATACACAAATCCTATAAGCACCAAAACATGTAAAGTAAAAAAACAAGTTAAGTATTCAAATGGAATTAGAAGCAAAAACTTTTTACATTCAAAATTTTTTATGGCCGTATGGCTTTACATCAGAACATCATTTTGTAAATTTAAATGCCCGGAGGCTTCAACTATTCACAACAAAAAAGCCCGGAGGCTTGAAGTCATATGGTAAGAAGCTGGAGGCAAGCTGGAGGCTAAGCTGGAGGCAAGCTGGAGGCTAAGAACAAGGAAAAAAAAAAAGAGGTGCTCTGCCCTAACAAATTTCATTCATCTGCTTCACCATCTGCAAAACAAAAAAATAAGAAATAACTGTTAGTTGAATGCTTAAGAAAAGAAAGAAAACATGCATGTACCATTTAGGAACGCCATGAGCTCCTCGAAGTCAGCGGATTCGTCTTCAACTTCTTCATCTTCTTCATCATCTTCGGCTTCTTCTCCTTCGGTAGACCACTCATTCTCTGAAGAATCTCCTTCCCAGCCTTCAAGAACACCTGTGATGAACTCCTGCTCCGAAATTTCCTCTGATTCCTCAATCTCTGATTCCTCATCAGAGGAATCAGAGGAATCAGAGGAATCGGAAGCATTCAAAGCAAGAACCGTGGGCAGCGGAGGGAACAGCGGAGGGAACACCTCTTCCAGCCGTAATAGGCGCCTCTTGGAGGACACCTCCGGCTCTTCCGTAGCCGATCTCTTCATGGCGATGGACTAACGAAATTGGGCGAAGGATCTAGCGAAGATTGGGCGGAGAATGGGGGGAGAATGGGCGCCAACTAGGCTGGAATAGATATAGGCTGGATTAGACGTGAAAATCGTAGGAATGATTCGAATTCCAGTCCTATCAACCATCATTACATGCCATTATGTGCATGTCTCGAAATTTGAGCCATATCCAATATCTTCCTTTTTTAACCTTATTCCTAAAATATCCAATATCTTCCTTTTTTAACCTTATTCCTAAACCTATATGATTTGAGTTTAACCTGAAAATGAACACCGATATAATTCGAATTTAATACTATGTTGATAATTGGGATTTAAAAAAAAAACACGTGCCGACCTCACTTGTGTTTAAGTTCAATTTGACAACAAGCAACTTCCATACTGCGTGGATCGCACGGCGCGAAATGAAGGTGTACAATTTGTATGCCCCAACACAATTCGCTTTGTGTGAGCCGAACGTCCGTACTAACCTCGTTTTTGAAATTTGCAACGTGCATATGGAAATCGAAAAGTCCATTCTCCTACAATCCATGCTTTTATACATTAAGCAAATTCAAATTTCGAATTGTAGGGGGCGGGAAGCCTGTATTAGGATGAAGTAAAGATCCCGGTTAAGGCGCAGCCGGAGCGCCTCGAAATGAAAGTCTGATCTGATACAAAGCTTCAACCTACACATTCAAATTTTGAAATGTAGAAGGCGGTGACGCGCACGCTTGGTATCTGACAAACCAAGAGCCACTGTCATGAGTTGCCGGTATGCTATAATGCAAGTGGCTTTTTAGAAGCGCCACGTGTTGTATCAGTCTGTCTGACAACCAACAGAATTAAATACATATGGCACCATGAATGTGTGATCCCCTTATTCCGGGAGAATATTCCAAGCAAATCTGTAATTATGAGAGTTTGGTATCCTAGGTGGCATGGGAAAAAAGGAGCGGAAATATGACGTGGAATGGCTGATAGGAGGCTGTTTTGAGACCCCAAATCCGCCCTAATGAATGCCTAACTCCAGACACTTGGCACAACCCCGTGTCAAAAGTAGAAGTTTCGCAGCAGATGTTGGCCGATATGCAGCAGCTGGTGGAAGAAGTTCGAGGATATCTTCTGGCAGCAAGGAGTCGACAAAAGAGCATCGCCGACAAGCATCGGACAGTCAGGGAGTTCGAAGTTGGCGACAACGTGTGGCTCAAGATCAAAGTGAAGCAGGCGAAGCTCCGCATCGGAAATTGTAAGAAGCTTGCTCCAAGGTGGGCTGGACCTTTCAGAATAGTCAAGAGAGTAGGTAATCAATCCTATAAGTTAGACTTGCCAGCACACCTTAAGATTCATAAAGTCTTCCACGTGAGTTTGTTGAAGAAGCATACTCCAAATCCAGACGAAGTCCTGGACACTCCAACGTTGTTGGAAATGACGGAGAAGCAGCTGGAAATAGTTCCAGAATTGATTCTTGATAAAGCTTTCAAGAAAACAAGGAGGTCGGAGTTTCTCCAATATTTGGTTAAGTGGAAACACTTGCCGGTGGAAGACGCGACGTGGGTACTCAAGAAGAATCTATTGAAGCAGTACCCACAGTTTATGGAGCAATGGGATGGCAAGGTCATCTCCGAAGAAATCGGCTCAGGCATGTCGATTTGTGTAGATTAATTCTATGTATAGTTAAGATTAATCTACGCATGCAACCTATGCTAGGTATGGGTTGCATGCGTTGTTACCGATGATGAGACTACTACGGTGATCTCTAGGGCGTGGTGTAATGTCAATGTAGGCATGCATGACCGCGTTTCCGCTTGGACGAGTGGAAGGTAGATTAGAAAGTCTACTTCTGTCCCACGGAAGTAGACGACCTCGAGAGAAAGAAGGTTATTGAGGAATGCATTGATAGGAAAGGCACCTCTAGTCCCATATATGCATTGATAGGAGGAATTTGTCCTTCACGCCCCATATACGGGAAGGACCCTATCCTCCACGCTGGGCAACTAAAGGTGTAGGCATGAGTGGCATATAGGCATGATAGGACACTGTCTCCACGGCCACGATGGAAGAAGCATCCTCTTTCTACGCCGGGAGATTAGCCATGCATTCATGTAGATAGGTGGGGTGGTCACCATATAACCAAAATTTTTACTAATAATTAAAATGGTACTAACGTAGTGTCGACCTGCAGGCCAATAGAGCGCTCCGGAGGGCAAGGAGGTCGAGCTACGAAGACTTGCAACACAAATTTTGTCGGAATGTGTTGCAAGGAATGAAGAGTACCTCGAACGTTAATTATATATATGAAATATTAAAATTTTGATAAACTAAATTGTCGTGATAAGTAAATTATTGAGTAACTTGTTTAAGGATGTTACGAATTGATAAGTTAATTCATAAGATAATGGCGTAATAATGATTTAAAAATATTACCTTAAGGTAATCTTAATAAATGTGTAAGTATTATAGTAGTATATTGTATGCATCAGGGTGATTGCAGGTTAGGAAGATTCCAAGGTGGGGAGACCCACGATGCTGCGGACAGCATCATTTCAAGGTGGGGAGAATGTGACGTTCCAGCACAGTATACGGTCCCAGGACGTATACTGTACTGCCTCGTCACGCGTACACGCCACTCCGACTGACGTGTACGCCGACGTGTAGCCAGGCGGGTAGCCCCTAGGGGGCAACTTGCAAGGTATGTGTATGTGCATTTATTAATGTGCACATTTACCAATGTGCACATTTATTAAGGTGCACACCTTTCCATGTGGATACATTTATGCCACCTAGCCATTAAAGGCAAGTGGGCCATTCCCAATTATTCCACATGTCTAAAAGGATAATTGGAAACCCTAGCCCTAACCCCTTGTCTATTTAGGTAGGAGGAAACCCTAACTTGCCATTTCGTCCATAGGGTTCTAGAGCTCTGTTTTGGCTGCTCCAGGAGTCAAAACCGCCTCCCAGACTCTGTCTGAGCGAATTGCACCATTAGTTTTCCTTGATTCAAGCAGTTCAGCAGGATGGTCGAACTCAGAGCAGGAGGAGCGAGCCAAGGATCAGGTATTTGGTCGATTTAATAGCCTAAACCGTTTCCAGTCATTGTATCAGTAGGTTTAGCATATTAAATCGCCCATAGCAGCCATCTAGATCCCCAGATACCAGACTCTAACTAAATAACCTAACTCTATGATATAGATTAGATCTAGTTCTTTAGTTCTTCTGTGATGTATATGGATGATGTATCTCTGTGAACTCCTTGTATTGGGAAGGGGGGTAGAGACCTCAAGCCTAGTAGTTGATGCTCCTAGTTAGCCTCTCTAGCACACTGTAGATTCGGCCTGTGTACAAGAACCACACCGGGTTGTGGGTGAAAGGGCCAGACTGGCTTAGAAGGAGGTTCGTGTTCTGACTCTTGAACAATCCCTCTGGTGTGTAAGGCCTACCGGGGATCATTGTAGACTAGGTCTAATGCCTTGCCACTGAGTGCGGGCAAGGCATGGGCTCGACACCCGTGGGGTGATGCGTCACTCTCTAGTGGGTTCAAGTCGAATAAGGGCAGTGGCCCTCTAGTCACCTTGAGTCAACACGGATACCTCTGGTGGGAGTGATCCCTACCTGCCCCAACGGAACTGGGGAGATGCAACCCAGGAGTAGCCCCTTTGGCTATGCATCCGGCGGCTACAGTCAGGTCCCAACACTTTTCAACCTACTCTGCAAAGTGTGCACAGGAGGGGCGGATGGAGTGGACAACCCTATGCCATGTTCTTATGCCAGCCAAATCCATTGCCATGAATTATGTCTCCAATGAACTCTGGAGACCCAAGCCGTCAGTCATCCCTTCGAGTCTGAGCCTTGGGTAGGATTCCCATATGTATTGTGCTGATCTTTGTCTATGCAGATGTTGATGGACCACCCTTCAAGGTGGATATGTGATGATATTGTATACTGACATGTATGTTTACGCTTCCGCAGCTAGGTAGGCCCTGAGGGAGACGGGGTAAAATGACCCCTTCACTCTCCCCACTGGGACTCGTTACGGGTACAGTGACATGTGGAGGGCCCTGTATCAGTATGGAGCTGGTATGGGGGATGAACTCATGTTTGTATACGGTGAGTGCACCGTATATGAGTAGGGGACGTCACACATATACAATTTTGTTTTTGGACGTCCAGGAGGTCTACGTATGGCTGGTGGAACATGCCTCCAATAACATCATCGTGCACTCAAACCACATGGAATACTGGGTCTTTGTAAGTGTCACAATAAGACTGCAATGAATATGCTCTGTAGGTATAAGATTGCACAAGTTCTTTTCTAAACAGAATAGCAACTGCTGCATGTGCACAAGGTAAGCCCAAATCTTGCTGCCTTCACAAATACATATCCTCTTATCCACATTAGCAAGCCTACTGTGTATTAGAGTATAGATCTCATAGACAACATTGGCGAAGTTTGGTATAGTCATCGCGCTTAAAGATCCTCTGATGGATTGCTCTGCATGTCCAACTAATGCATTATGTGCTGCTGGCCCAAGCAAAACCCTAGTATCTTCTCCATTAACCCTTCTTTCATAAAACCATGACATTACCTTCTGGCATATCAATTCCAACATCTCCAGAATAGACCCATCTCTAGCCTTTACCAACCATGCATTTAAGGACTCAACAATGTTGGATGTCAAATGTCCAAACCTTTTCCCCAAAAACTTACATGTAGCCCAATGTGAATGGTCAGCAGTGTTCATTATCCAATCAACTGCACTACTATTTATAGCTCAAATTTCTCCAATGACAGCATCAAAATCCTGAGCATTAGTTGTATATGCATATTTCCATAACATCCCTAGTAGTTTGAGTGCTTTTGGATGCTAATCTGAAATTGTCTGCTAAATGGCACTTGTAATATCCATGTGCCATATCACATCCAAACACCAACATGATACCATCAACTAGACCCTTCTATCTGTCTGAAATAAATATTAGTGCAAAGAGCATCCTTTGAACTTTGAAGAAACCAACACTAGTATCATTCCCTGCCAATATCACAAAAAAGGGTTCGTCGCACAAAACATATAATTATACGGCCATTTTGCTATAGTTTGCATATGATTCTTCTGTTGTATTTGTGTGAGGGTACGCCAGCAGTATTTATAGAGCGCGTGTTGTATTTCTAGCTACTTTGTACTCCCAACCTATGGATTTCGCATGCATGCTGCATACATTACGTGCACATAATGCATACACACAGTGCATGCATACCATGCATGCATGCATGTTGAGTCCCTGTAGTACTTAACATCGTGCAAGGCATATTGCTTACTTTTTTTTTTTTTTTGTGGCCATATAGGTATTTTCACATAGGAGGCATACAACATTCATCTTGACTGTAAATCTACAGATTAGCTTTGTTTGTATGAGAGCTATGATTCAAAAATCTCCAATTCATACAGACATAGTTTATCATGCTAGAGTGACAAGCTGTGATATTGTGTTCATGCAAGCAGCAAGCTGCAGTACTATGTTCATGAGAACTTTGTTGCTTTTGCTTGTATTTTTGTCCTTCAAAGAAGAACAAAAGGATATACCTCTCAAGCATAATTTGCATAGTTGTGATTTGCGTGTTGGGCAAAGGTTATTCTACAGGAGATTAAAGTTGCAAGTTGTAATAAGCCCTAATTTGTTGCCAATGGACAAACTACTTATAGGATGTTTTGAAATGTCTGAATACATATTATTATTACGTATATTGGCATACATTTTATTATTATTTACACATTTGTTTGTCTATTTGTAATGTAAGAATAGGATTCATGGTGTGTTATTACTTTCCTTCGTTTTATTACTGGCTACAAAGTTGCATTTGATTCTAAACATATTTCAATGGTATGAGAGGCCATGGTATATTTTTATGGTATTTGAAGCTGCAAGACAGCCTACCAGAGAAGAAGGTTTGCTCGACTAGTGTTCTACAACATACGTTATCCCATGTTCATTGATGTATTAATATTATTTCATATGATCCATTTTCCATGTAGTTCCATTGAAACAACATTTTCTAAGTATGGAGCTCATGTTATACAGAACCACTCCTAGCCCAAAAAAACAAATTTGGACCCATGCACATCTATATTATATCTGATCTGATCTATAAATGTTCTTATGTTTCGCGCTTATCCGGCCGTCCGTTCGAGATCCGACGACTCACGTGGGTTTGGGACGTATCCTACGGCCCAGATGGCCTGGGAGTTTACATATAATATGTGTACCGCGGTCCTACGGTCCAGATTGATATGATCCTGACTGTCGGTCCGAGATCCGACGGCTCACGTGGCTTGGGGACACATCCTACGGTCCACGTGGCTTTGGGAATTATATGTAATAGATCCTACGGCTCATATTGCTTTTATATGGTGAGATCTTGATCGTTGATCGAGTCTAAGATCCTAAGGCTCATATTGAATGCTCGTTCCTTAAGGAAAGGCTTTTAAAATTTTTTATGTTATTGGGGGGATTCGAACCCTAGTCCTCAACCCTCCAAACCCCCCACTCTAACCACTAGACCAAGCATTAATTCTATGAAAAATTTATGTTTCAAATATACTTAAGGGTAATGTTGTAATTAAGATAAAATAGACTATAATATTCTAGGATGTTTTGAAAGTTTCAAAATGTTCCAGAAAGTTCTAAAATGTTCTAGAAATTTCTAGAATGTAAGGGAATCCAGGAGAATTAAAGGGAATATAAGGAAATCTCATAAATTGTAAGAGAATCTATAAGGAAAATATACAAGTCTAACGGAATCTCTTAAAATCTAATTGAATCTAAGGGAATCTTCATAATATCTAAGGGAATCTAAGAAAATCTTGATGAAATCTTAGAGTTTTTTTAAGATTTTGCAAAGAGCGACAGTAAAATGTTCTAAAATGTTTCATAATAAAGGTGTACAATATAAATCTTGAAAAAAAAATATTCTAGATGCTCAGGGCAAGCGCCTCAGTCTAAAAATAGAAAATGTTTTAAAAATATTGCATAGATCCAGAATAGATTATTTTAGAAGGTTTTAAATGCTCATGGGTAAGCACCTCAATCAAAATAGAAAATTCTAAGAGAATCTAGGAGAATCTAAGAGAATCTCAGTAGAATCGTTGGTTATCTAGAGCACTATAGGGTCTTACATCGTAAGAACATGCTAAAACTGGAACAATGCGTCGTAGGACGTATTAATTTTCTTGTATAAATATGTATATATTATAAATGTATTAATATTGCACATTAAATCATTGTACATGGCATCCCATATATTAGGAAATTAAACCATTGAATAAAATCCCCTCCAGACCCCCCAGTTGTTTTTGGTGATATTCGTGCAGGGCATCCATCGGTAGTCTCAGGTCGTTGGATGTCGCTTTCAAGCAATCTTGGCCATTGTTAGGTGCGACTCATTTTTTGGAAAGTTTGTTAACTTTTAGTTCGAAATAATTGTTGCAAAGGTTGTGGGAGGGCTACTACTAGCATTGATGCACCTTGTGCATCAAAGCCAGTAGTAGCTGTGAGAAGGATACTGAGATATCTCCCCTTCAAATGAATTCGATCTAGATCAATGATTGGCCTACAATGCGAAAAATAAAGAAGCGAAAGAAACAACCTAACTATTTCCTGAACATATGCCACATTAGCAGGATGAGGTTCTATTATGTTTTGACAATAATTATGAAGCTTTCAATATGCAACATCATGATCTCTATGGATTTGAATATGTGCACTTTTTTTCGCTCTCCAGGCTACCCTGTAAGAGAGAGAAACACCTTCTTTCACGGTGCAAATCATCAATGAGTTCCTTTGGTTTGTACGAAGGATGATCTTTAAACTTCTCCAACAATTTTCCAGCCAACCATTTTGAGCTTGCTTCTTTGGTTTTCAAGTGCTGTCTTCCACCAGAATTATGCTCTTCCCTATTTGGCTTGGGGACCACCTTCAATACAAGATGAATGCAACCTCCATGGACATCCAAGAGATTCACATTCAATAGTAAATCTAGCCTGCAGAAGATCCCATGCCTGTGGTCGTGTCCCAATTTCCTTGGCGGACGCAGCCGCAGGGTACATGTTCTAGGCTTTTGGGGATCCCGTTTGGTATCGACATTTCAGCGGCAGGCATTTGGGAGGACATTTTGGTGGGGCTGCGTCGGCACCTTAATTGGTGGAAGGGGGGGAAGCTTTCCATGGCTGGTAGGGTTACGGTGGCAAAGTCCGTTTTGTGTTCCACGCATATTTATATGGCATCCATCATCCTGGCGCCGGAAAGCAAGGTTCAGGAAATTTCCTCCATGGTTCGTAATTTTGTATGGGGTGGCAATGAGGAGGGGGCGGTCGTCAAGGTGGCCTGGTGGAAATGTGTGCGCCCCAAAGCTGCGGGGGGACTCGGTTTCTTGGACCTCTCGCTCCATGGCAAGGTCCTATTGTCCAAGTTCGTCTTTGCGATCCTGGAGAATGCACTTGACTCCCCGGGCATGGTCTTACTTCATCAGTCGCTATCTCACTCGATTGTTTTTCGTAAGCCGTCCGTGCCTGTGCAGCTTCCATGGGCGTTATTTGTAGATATCAGGCCATATGTGAATGCCTCTCCCTTTCTGAAGGGCTCTTGCGTGCGTGGGAGCACGTCCGTCCGCTGTTTGCCATTGACGCTGCTAGTTGTATTCAGTTAGAGGCATCACCATGGTGGATCCCGCTCGGTCCAGGTCCAGCACCTCCGGTGTTTGCCGCATCCGTCGATCCACGGGTCCAGCGCAGATGGGCACAGCATGGGGTGCTGACGGTGGGGGAGTGGTATATTGACGGGCAGCTTGCACCCTGGCAGCTTTTTCGCCATAAGTTCCGACTTCAGGAACGGGATTGTGCTATTTGGGCATGGGTGGCTAATGCGCTACCGCTGAACCCCCCGCAGGCGTCGGGTCGGGTGTGGAGGAGTCATCCAAAGGTTGACCCCTCAAATTTTGTGAAGTCCTGCTATGAGCTTTTGGCAATTCAGGATGAGCTGCCCCCCTCAGATGGCTGGAGTCTTCAGGTGCCAGGAGATGACTGGAGCAGCATTTGAAGATGGGTGTGGAACCCAATCTCGCCCCCCAAGATTCGGGTGCTGCTATGGCAGATAGTGCACCGGTCCCTAAAGGTGAACACGTGGGTGCACAGGATCAATCCGCGGATCAGCGACCGGTGTCCAATGTGTGGTGCCTGTGTGGAGACCCTGGAGCATTGTATGTTTCTCTGCTCGGACATCCAGCCGGCATGGCAGTGGGTCCAGCGCCTCTTTCACACATCGCTTCAGAGTCAACAGGTTCTCTTGGGGGTGTATCCTCAGGGGTGGTCCCAGCCTCAGAGTCTGGCCTTCCATTTGTGTAAAGGGTGGTTACTGTGGCTCATTTGGAAGCGTCGGCGCATGAAGGTGTTCAGGAATGAGGAGGTACAGCCTCGGGTTCTGATCCCGCACTTAAGGTACAAATTATATCTCTCTTACCTGGCATCTCCTCGGAAGGAGCAGTTTAAGGCAGCTATCTGGGAAAGGACCCTTCTCATTGTAGACAGCATTGGCAGATTTATCCCATGAGTCGTAGGTAGGTATATGTGTTGTGTGGGTGCTCGCCCATGTGTGGGCAGGGGTACCCTAGTATCACTCTTCTTGTACTTACGCTATATTAATATTATTTAATTTCATCCTTCAAAAAAAAAATAGTAAATCTAGCAAAAGTAATATATATCAAAAATGTAGAAAGAAAGATTTTGGATGAATCATATTGAAGAAAGTTACCTTCTTTTATCTGCTTTGATCACTGTTAGCACAAAGTAAGAACTAGTTGCATCATCCCTCACTGCTCGTCGAAGCTCCTTCAAGGATTCAAATTCCCTCCACTCGGTCAAAGCCATGAGATACCACCGCATTTTTTAGATTCAAATTGTTACACATCAATAATAGTTGTATGAGCCGTTTTAAAAGAAAAGAGTACCTAATCTATAGGTTCTCTATAGCTGAACCAGAATCCCGATTAGCCATCAATAGAAAATGACTCTCATCAATAGTGACAGGACATTTGCCTCTAGCCTCGTTTTTCTCTACAATCAGCAGCCATAAGCAAAATCTCATTCGTATTGTCCTAGTATAGAAGTATTAAATATATGGTTAGGAATTTGCTTCATAATTGAACTACGGAAAGGTAAATCCGAAATACAATGGAGGATCAAAATCACAAATGTGGATACAAAAACAGGGAGCAGACTTCCAACTTGTAACTAAGGGGTACAATTTTCCTAATTTGCGAAGTAAAGTGGTTGTCCGATTCTACAAACCAAGGAAACACAACCTATTTTTCTGGCTGAAATCTATAGCCAGAGCTGCGTGGAAGTCCTAAATTTCCTCCAGTCGCATCTATAGCCACAATTCTTTCTTTTTGGCGTGATTCTTGTAAATGTGTTGTAGTGAATGTATTGTTCGTATTTGGTATTGTTCTATATTAGTGCAAAGGGCATTTTGGCAATTTAATTGTATGTATATATGTTGCCTAAAGTAGACAGGGATACTTCGGTAATTTTGAAACTCATAGGAAGGAAGGAAGGAAGGAAGGAAGGTTCTTTTATCGTCCGCGGAGGCCAATCGGCCTATGGGACCCAAATTACACGGGTCCCATAAACTCATAAACACATAAACTCACATAAACTCACAAAAACATAAACTCATAAAGGTGTTTTTGGTAGTTTTCCCTATAAAAGGTAAAGTAATTAAAGGGGAAGTCACACTTCTCAAGTGAGGGAAATTTAGAACTTTAGATCACCAAAAAGTGAAACAATTATTCATTATGGACATCGTATTCTTGATCCATATAAAGTTCCTAGATGTTCTGTCTCTTGCATTATTGAGATTTTAAAATAAAACACCGCATTGTCGTTATAAAAGAAGGGAATCTATAGTAATGTACAATTATAAAAGTGTGCAATAAAATAACAACCATCTTTTTCCATAGGAAAGTCATATTCATTATATAACCATTTCTAAAATCTTCACTAGCCTTTATAGGCTTGTATTCCTTTCAATCCGAATCTATAGGTTTTATCTTTTTTGTTGTCTTTGATAACTCCCTTTCCTCTTTTATGTAGGCATACAATGCTTGGTTTGGAAATCCTTTCCTTCCCAAAGGAAATATTCTACAAGTCTCAAGGTAAGCTATCTAGCTAATCCACAAACCTATGCCATTATTATCTAGCGGTAGAAATCTACGCCACTATCTCTAAAACAAATAGATGAGTAAGTTCTTACACATATAAAATATTAATTCAATTCCTCTCTCTAGAAAAGGGAAAGAAAAAGATAATGATTATATTGCTTTTGTCCCTTTTATAACCATTATAACTCTCTTTTGCAAGCATAGAGCACATGAATTAGAAATCCTTATGAATATTAAATTCAATCCATCTAACTACCTCACTCTCTGAAACATTCTCTCTTTTTCTAGACACCATTTTTTATCGTCTTCACATTTCACAAAACTTCAAGCAAGAATGATGCTTAGGATATCCATAAACCATGTCAAATAATAAAGGCAAATAATGCTCCAAAAACAGATATTTAGTGAAGGCTTAAAAATTACAAAATTTGTGATCAAGATCCAGCAGAAGAAGAGAATGATGATGGGTTTTGGGCGGAGCAACCTGAGCACAAAATGTCACGGTGGGTATGCCAACAAACAGGAATGCAGCAAAGTGTGCGCATGCTTCTAACCTTAACTTTGCAAGTCCATGAGCCACATAAAGGGCACTCATACTGCACTCTCTTCACGCTTTCTATCTTTCGCCTCTTGTGAAAGAGCCATTGTAGCATACACCCTGAATCTTGCTTCTCCATGGTCGCATCCGTCTTGCCTCTGCCACAATCCTCATCTTCAAGTGGCATTATGAATATGTTAGAATGTCTAATGGACATCACATCAATGATGTTGTGCCACTTTTGACTGACACATTATTCCTAGTGCACAAGGCACATATTCCACTTATGATTTAGATGGTGGTAAATAATATATGGTCTACTTGCATTGGTAAATAATATGTGGTCTACTTGCATGAACGTTAGGAGAACAATATGCCATTTTTTTAGCATCCACTAGAGTCCAACATGTCTATGAGACACACAACACATTAACAAGCTAGTTTTTGGTTTGTAGCCCCCCTCTGACATGGCATGCATTTTGGCCCTTGATTTTCAGATCTCAGATCTTCTCGCCAGGTCTATTTGTCACCCATACGTTGCAGTCTTCATAAATAATGTTCCATGGTCCAGGTTTATTTCACACTACCATAGCATCGGGCATGCATAAATAACGTTTCTCTGATTTCAATAGATGAATGATACGCATAGATCAGGGGTTCTTTTTTATCTCTGTAGTTTAGCTACTTTTGCTGAAGAGAGCTTTGATAGGCAGCCAATTTCAGGTCTATCAATGATTATTTCAAAAATTGCATTACTTTCTTTATTGTTTATGTTGGGTACACATTTCATTTAGAGTGCGGTGGAGATGTAAGTCGAGAATTGTGTGATGTATTGTTGTATATATCCAGCATTTTTATATGACTTCTTCTAGTTGTATATGTTGTGCATCAATGTGAATCAGTCTAAGCCTGTGTTTGGATTCCATGTTTTATGGTTACAAGGAACGCATTGAAGCCCCTGCTCTAACCCTAACAGTTAGACTAGCAGAACCAGCAGCATTCGATCTCATGGCTTCTGCTAAGCAGCTGATTGATTCTGTAACCAACAGTGCCCAAATAACCCAGAAGTCATAGTCCTACTCACACGAATGCTAATGTTGCCAAATCACCAGCAACCTTTTCATGTATAATTAATTTGAATGCCAGAACAATGATTTCTTGCTCTGGTGCACAGCGTTATCGTCATTATCTTTTTGTGGGCATATTAGCACATTGTCTTTTTATTTTATGTGCACAAGAACCCATGTATCCCTAACCAGAACTACCGGTGAGATTCTATTATGGTGAACGTTCTTTAACGACGTGGCATTAAAGTTTCTTAATTTAAGTAGCATTTTTTTAAAGGGTGATTCCACATATGAAGCAGACTATAGGTACATTTGCAGCAGCTTCTTGAAACTCTTAGGTCCAACAAGCTACTCATTAATTGAAAGAAAAGCACTTTCTCCAAAGTCTGAGTTGAATATCTTGCTCATGTTCTATTTGCTCCAGGCATTCATGTTGATCACCCCAAGGTTTAGGCGGTGAAGGAGTTGCCAATTCCACATAATGCTACAGATTATTACCAACACTTTGCCAAATTGCCTTACCTTTTACTCATTTTTTGAAGAAAGAAATTATTTTCTATTGGAATCAACCTCAACAAGATGCCTTCAAGAATTTGAGACTCGGTTAAGTTCTATTTTAATAATGTAGTTACTAGACTTTAATCCACAATTCTTTGTTTATTGTACGGATGCCAGTGGCTCCTCTATTGGGGCAGTTTGGGAACAAAACAAGCATCCTATAACTTTTGAAGTCGCAAGTAGAGTTAAAGTACATGGACACTAGTGGATGGTGTGGTTTATGGTTTGTGATGCTCGAGGACGAGCATAGTTTTAGTGGGAGAGATTATAACAGACCCACGGAGAACGCTCGAGTGAGTTTTGATGTATAAATAGATAGAAGTGACTATTCATAAATGTCTAGGCGGTTTTGTCTAGTTGGTGCATGTTGGTTAAGAACGTTACATTTGGTATTAGAGCAGGGCTCGAGTTCGAGTCTCCACGGGGGCAAGTATAGTCCGGAATATCGTTGGATGGTAGGAGTTGTTGCCTATTGTACATTTATTTAAATTTATAAGCACGATCTTATAGGTTCTCAATTTCAATCAAAATTGATCAACAAAGTACCCAATTTCTTCTTATGCAAGATGTCGCTACCCCGCGCCAGATAAAGTGGGTGGAATACCTTCAATGCCTTGGCATTTACAGTATTCCAGGTAGCATTAACAAAGTTACTGGTGCTTTGAGTCGGATGCCGGACCGTCAGTAAGGACATTATTCAGGTATAATTTTTCTACATGGGAGGAACATATGCTAGTTGCCATGAGAAGTGCATACGAGAATGATGTTGAGTTTGGGGAAGCTTGCAGGTTATTAAATTATATCCAAACGCAAGTAGTGGAAAACTATTACATCTGAGATGAATACTTGTTCCACAAGAATTGTTATTTGTGACAAGAGATTTTCGCGAGCTAGTGTTGAAGGAATGTCACAAAGCAATGTCACGAAGCACCTATTGTATGTCACAGAGGAGGAATGTTCAACACTCTGGATTTGGTGGCAAGACAATATATTGGATAGGAGTGATAGTAATTAATTTTGTTGATAAGTGTTGGTCGTGTCAGAAGACAAAGGACTCGCATGCAGACTCCATTGTTCTCATGGCATTGTATGTATCCGAAAGACCTTTCTAACAGTTGACAATGAAATTTGTTTCAGTGCCCCCCTTTTGGAAGGTGTTCAAGTGGAGACCGTTGTAGATCGATTGAGCAAGTATGCAATCTTTATATCTTGCAAGAAATCATTGAAGGCCACTGTAGATGCCCGGCTCTTTCCGAAGGAGGTGTTTAAAAATCATGGGCTTCTCAAAGTGCTCATATTAGATTGTGGCTCCAAATTTTGTAGTAAATTTTAGCGTGCTGTATTAAAGCCTTGGGACTAACTTGCAGTTCTCTACTGCATTCCATCCTCAAACAAATGGTCAATCTGAAGTGACTCCTGGAACTTTGTTATCTATGCTCTAAAGCTATATGCAGAAGCATGCATGGAAATGGAAGAACTATTTACCTATGGTACAATTCGTCAAAGACATGGCAACACATCCTGCAAACATAGCTCAAACTTCAATTGGAGTTGCTCAAACAAGTATGCTAAGACAGGCGAATTGTATATGAAGTTGATGATTGGGTTTCATACGAGTTATCAAGGGGCGGAGAGCTCAATCTGAGCAAAGGAAACACAAGTTGTTGACATGTAACTATAGGACATTCAGGATTACTGAAAAGATTAAGAACAATGCTTATAGACTTGAGCTACTTCTGGTGCATAATTCATTAACATTGAGTATTTGCAGACATTCAATAACCATCAACTATTACCTATGGAGGCGGGGTTGCAGTTGGAGGAAATGTAACCAGTTTATGTTCCAGTGGAAGGGACAACGTATGTGAAGTATTTGAACGTACCCCACTCGAAAGCAAAATGGAAGAACGGGGAATTCTTTCATCAACATCTTCCTTTATTGGAAGCTTATAGAGAGTCTATCTATCATGTGCATGTGGGAGGCCTATCATCTATGAGACTGAACAGTCCGTTAGGCACTGCTACAGGTGCTGGAGATCCTGACAACTGAGATCAGTTGTCTTTTACGCCAGTGGGCTGTTTGTGTTAAGAGTATGACCCTAAGCATACGCTAGTCCTTATAAACTGTCTTTGATCAAAAGACAGCTCAATTAAAGCCAGAGGGAAAAAGGCTAAACGGAGCCTGGAGCATATAAAACTTGAGGAAGGCACTCAAGAGAGGCATTGTTGATCCTGCTCTCTCTCTGCTCGGAAGAGAATTTGTTGATTCTATGGTTGGTTGAGACTGGAGAGTTCTGCCCTTTTCTTGCTGTGGCTGAGTTGTGAGAACTTGGCCTGATTCGTGACTTGAATTTGTAACAATTAGCAAGGTATTAGACTTGCAATTTCATCTGTCTAGGTGCTTGATCAGTCGAATACCCATATTCAACTGTGGTTTTGACAAGTCGAATACTCATCAATCT
The DNA here is from genome assembly GCA_021234155.1 of Isoetes taiwanensis. Taxonomy (NCBI): domain Eukaryota; kingdom Viridiplantae; phylum Streptophyta; class Lycopodiopsida; order Isoetales; family Isoetaceae; genus Isoetes; species Isoetes taiwanensis. The sequence goes on from JAJEKV010000002.1 coordinate 42,570,093, forward strand.
CTGTTGCCGATAATTGGTACTAAACAATTTTGGCATTAAGCAAGCGAATACTGTGCACTGTCAGGTAGAAATCCAAAAGTATAAGTTCCATCTTACAGTTTTGCTTCCAAGCATGTTTACGGCAAGCATTTCAGAACTATAAGATCAGAAAATGACATCATGGCATTACTCAAAAGTCCCAGTTCTTGGCTGCAGAAGTCCAGCTTTTGGACTTGTATGATGTGTCACAACGGCAGAATCTTATTTGAAATAAAGCTGGGCTAGCTTTTTCAGAGTGTCAAACACGCTCGTGAAAGGATCAAATTGTACAGGTTTAGTGAGATCTAGATCAGGAAATGTGTTAGTCATAACTTGCTGCATCCCTGGAGATGACATCATCGCTGATAGCGATTCCATTGACATCACCTGGCAGTCTTGAGGTGTGTCTCGAATTAAGTCAGCAGGATAGCCAAGTGCTTCTAAATAAGTTTTGTACTTACTGATAAAATCTGGTCCTGGGTTTGGTACACGGGAATATATCTGAAAAATGTGACTTTTTTTAGTCCAGCCTTTGTCTACATGATGATATCTTAAAGTGTGAATTACAATGCATATTTACCTGGACAAAGCTGGCGTCCTTTGCGCCTGAGACAAGAGCATAATTTTCGTAGTCTGTTGCAATCACATTATATGGTAATTTTGGGATGAATGGTAAGGTTGGAAATTTGAGAAAACATTTTTCTTTGATCATTTGAGCCCTCTCAAAATCTGATTGTGTATTCTTAAGGTCTTCATCTGACACACAGCTCACTTTTCCCCTAATACCTGTAATGTATCCTGTAGGGGAACCATGAACACAGAAAGTGTCAACTTGTATTGAGCGATTTTGTTTATCGAAGCTATACACGCCCTGTCACAGTATCTGGAATATATAAGCTAATTGTGCATTATATAATTCACATTATTTAATGGTGAATGCATACCTGTGTGCAGTGACAATCCTCCTGACCTTGCCCAGCGAATCCAAGCTTCAAAGAAGCAACTTCAAACCATCTACCTGAATATCGTGCTGGATCAAAGTTTTTTGCTGTCATACCCCCCATAACAAAAGGTGCCCCACTGTTCTCACCATCTATTCTTAAAACGTTTCCATCATCAAGGATTGCAGCAAGCTGATAGATGCTTCCTTCTTTTTGCATCAACTCTGGAACAACAGCCTTAGCAAGGAACAAAATTCAGTTGTAAGCATTAGATCTTCAATGATAAACTGATGCTGAATCAAGTCCAATCTCGTCATTAAGTCATGTTTTCCATGGCTTTGAATCTTCCTTGAAAGTTATCGACAGAAAAGCACTTATAGAAGCTGTTCCATGAATAAAAAGAGTTAATCCATGGACTTTCTTTCCCATCATTCCAAATATGCTTTAAGGAACATGGAACCAGACGATCAACAAGCACAACAAATACACAGGCATGTTATGTGTAGAGAATACTGCTAGATGATGGCTATGATGGGGAAATATTGAGTAGAAGTTCAATAGGTACTGTTAACAGCATTTCAAGCTACATAAAACTATAGTATTGTACATAGCAGCTATTTCCAGAATAGAGACATGCAGTCATAGGCGAGACTTCTTAGGTGTTTGAGTATTGAAAGGATAAATACGGGCTGATGGGACAGCATACAGGAAGTCACTGCATGTATACGAACAGAACCTACCAATTATATAAAAGAAAGATTATATTAACGTCTACGAGAGACCGCTTGGGTCTATGAGACCAAATATACATCAATCATGTCCAGCTAGGGGCGCATTTGCAGCCACCTAGAGATATTGCATAAAAAAGGAAAAAGAAAACTAAAACAATGAGATTAAGAAACTTTTGTCTTCTTGGCCACGGGCTCAAAGTATAAAGTAATGTCAGACTTGTTTTCTCTTTTGAAGGACTGCTTATGCTTAAGTCAAGCGAACAAAAAGAAACTGAGCTTGGAACCTAAAAGCCCTTCGAAGGACGACCATCACATAATTATATAGCAGGGCCTCATGCTTTCCATGCTTATTGAATCCACTCCTTACTGTGCAAAGCTTTGCAACTCCATAAAAACTATAAATATATAAATAAAAATTACCATGCTTGGAGAAGAACCAAGAAGAAGACCAACAGCAATAGTTGTCAAAACTGCTTTTGGATTAGGTACATTTGCAAGGCAGTTACAGAAACCTTCATCCATTTTCGATCTCACGATGATTTTCTTGGACTTAGTAGATAGGCTGTCAGTAATTTAACAAAATGTAAGTGCTCAAAACCGAAGGGCGTCCAGCTCACAATATGTTTGACTGGAAAAGCATGATAGGTTCGTAAAATGCATTAACCCACCAAATCGTTAAACAAAACAAGCCATGGTCTTTGAGCTGAAGGATGGCTACATACAGAAGTTTACTAGATTATAAATGTATTGGCATTTATAAATAAACCTAATCTACATTTTGTAGAACATGGGAATCAGGACTCAAGAGCATAGAGTCGGAGATAAACCTGGTAGCAGGTACATAAGAACCCAATGAAGGCGTGACCATGGAAAGAGAACCCATCCTCCTAAAAAGAAAGCCGGAAGCACCAGAAATTAGAGAGATGATGGCCCCGGAGCATGCCCATGTGATGAAGATAAACCTATAAATTGATTGACCAATCAATCACTCTTAGGGTTGGCATTTCATGTAAATTGTTGGGCCAAATCCACGTTGAGCCACACAAATTTCAAAAAAGAAAAAAGGGGCGATGGTAAAAGAAGGTAGAGGAGGAATAAAAATGAAAGGGCCCTTAAATCATGGGTCTCGATGCTTATCTTGATCTAGAGGTGGGTTAGATTGTGGAATCTGGAGCAACTGAAGATTATCACGATAATCTGAAGATTACTGTAATAATCTTTCGAATATTCTTTTATTCTAATCTAACCCTCCTGAGACTTCCACGTGGCTTATAATCTACTCCTTTTCATGACAACCGTCCACTGATTCATAGAATTTTCTGCCCTCTTCTGCCCTTTGTTCCTCTGTTCTGTCCTCTGTTTCTCATTCTTCTGCTCTATTGCAGTAGTGAGATTGATTTGAGCTCCCTGCTTGAATCTGTTCAAAATTTTCAATCCGTTCAAAATCCTAGTAGCATTTTGGCACATCTGCTTGAATCCGTTCAAGATTTCCCCTTTGCCTTGTAGTCTATACCTCTCTATTCGAAGATTGGATCCCCATCGCCACTTTTCGCAGTTGGGTCTGTTTTGTCTTCCTCGGCATCAGATCTTGTGCTAAATCGATTTCTGAATAGCGTTAAGTCTGTGCAGTGTTTTTGGGTTTTTGTTAAGGTAAGATTTAAATGGGTTTTGGAACCATTTTCTGTGACAATCCCTTCCAAGATTTTGTGTAAAAAGGATGCTTTTAACTTGTGTTAAACAATTCCTCTGGTCTATGTGAAAAAATGCCCTATTGTAAAAGGTCCCCTAATCTATATTGTAATGTTTGGAAAAAACTACATGTGCCCAAAATTAGTACCTTGAGCTCTGATTATGCGATGAGAGCATGATCACCGATGGGTCTAAGAAAAAAAAAATCAATTCGTCCTGGCATGACGAAAGATTTGACATCTGGCCCACAAATTTGTTGGGAAGAACCTACCGATCATAGCTCTGCCCATCCGAACCCATTGAACCCAAATCCGATGTAAGGGAGTCTGAATATGAAGGACACAGCGGTAGCAGAATGCGAATAAACATATCGACTCCTAATTTAAGGGAGGTCAACCTCCCCCTCACGTGAGTTATAGAAAAAACCCTCTCAGCCTGTGATTTTCCATAACCCACTTGAGGGGAAGGTTAACCTCCTCATCTCCATTAGCTACATTTTTTGGGTTTTCCTTGGGCCTCGTGGCAAGGCACCAAAAAGAAAAATCATCCCGTTACCTTAACATCCTGTCCCTCAGCATTTAGCCGTAGGATTAAATCCCAGCCGTCTATTCTAAGAAGTTATATCCAGTAACAATTTGGGCTAAAACTGTTATGACCATAACAAGAATGTTATGTCCATAACATCCTCTGCTGCACTGTTTTTTTGGGCACTCTACTGTGGACCGTGGTCGATCCCTCACAAAAGGCCGCCATAGCCAGGCCTCCGGCCTCCATAGCCAAGCCTCCATGGACGGAATAAAGACATCTCCAATCTGTTTGACGCATTTAAAACAGGGGCCGACCGAGCCGGATCATGTCGCCATTCAGGTGTCAAGAATGAGAAGGGATTTTTGGGGCTTAATCATCGGATTTTTGGGGCCCTAAGTCCGGATTTGTAGCTTGGCGAATCATCTAGCTTGATGCCATAGCCACGGGAGAAGCTTTGCCCGGGCATGGCTTCTTTGCCCGGCCTCGATCAAGCGATCCGAGAAAGAGGGCGAGACTCTAGGATTGAATCCCACGGTATGAGCTCCGGCCTTAATCGCCGGAAAGATCTTGCCCCTTTGCACAACTGGAATGCCAAGAGAAAAACAAGAACTTGCGTAACCATTTCGTCGAACTTAAAAACAAGAACTTGCTACGCGACTTAGTAGCGCCCCATTTCGTCTGGGCATGCGAGGACACGGAGGTGGCTTGAGCCCATTTAAATTTGTTACTGGCCGCGCATCTTGCCCTGGCTGCAGAAGTCTCGAAATGGGTGCCGATCCTTCAAATCTCGTTGTTCGTGAGTTTTTTTTTCGTCAAACCGGGCGACTTCGATCTTGGGAATCTGATGCCAAGCTTGACTATGGCGGCCACTCTGCTAAATGCCTACCGGCCGGGGCGTTAAGTCGATATGCGTCCTCAGGAGTTATGGGCCATAAAATGGCCTCGTGGCCATAATGGCCGCGAAATTCTACCGGCCCGTGCTTGCCCGTGCTGACCTTCGAATTCGTGGCCACATGGCCACTCAGCCATTTTTATGGCCCATAACTCCTCGGGAGAGGACGTTATCTACCCCTTGATTTTATCGGACTTCGTCCAAATATGGCATCAGAAACCTGAGAAATTCAGATAGATCGAAGTTGTCTTTTAGTTTATAGATTTTTGTCTTCTAGCGGCATCAATTTTGCCTTCTAATCTTCATCGCAAGTTTTCCGTTCTCCAAATTTCAGTTGGTAATAGGAATGATTGTTGGATTTGAGCCTAGTCTTGTTTTGCTAGTAGGAACGGTTGTTGCTATGTTTGGATTTCTGCCTATATTACCTCTTATTATTAAATTGTGGCCATTGAATTAGAGAATATTTTTTCATGGATTCCAAATGGAGTAACGATGACCCTCAATTGACCCCTTGATGATTTTGCTACCATTGAAGAAAGTCAAGATACAAATTAGACCATTATTAGAGCTTCAAAACATTCATAAAGCAAGCAGGGAATCAAGAAGAATAGACTTTTGCCCCTGCACAGTGGCTGCAAAGTTGCCAAAAGAAAATAAAGAAGCTTCAACATAAGAATTAGTGATGTTTCTAGAGGAATCCATATTGTTTCTACATAAAGACCCTCTGCAAATGTGAATCCATGCTGAAGGTGCAAGAAAGACCCTCTGCACATGCCCATCAGTTATGGAGAAATAGCATTGCAAACACTGCCAATCAATTTGCACATCCTTCATCCAATGCCTTCATTGGAAACCGCTCACATAAAACCCCTCATATCCAAAATCCTTCACACAAAACCCTTCATCAGATCATCTACATTACACGTCATAGCTTCTAGCCCAAAAAAAAAAAAAAAACGCAGGGCTTACATCTCCTAATCAAATAATTGTAGCCTCTTCTACATGCAAAGGCCCTAATTGGAGTTCTGTCTGCAGACATTCTCCGCCATGCAGATTGCCTCTACATTAGGCGATCAGTTTGCCATCAAGAAAACCTTTATCCCTGCCCTAGAGCTTGACCGCCGATCCATTGGAGCTTGCCATGGAGCTTCAACGATGATATGTTCGCTACCCTGAACCTTGAGCGCCGATTTGCAACGTAACCTTACACAAATAAATAAATAAATAAATAAATAAATAAATAAATAAGTAAAACCTAAAATAACTCCAAAATAGAAACTAACCCAAAATAAAAAACAATAGCCACGTCATCTTGACCTCCTCTACGCATTCTATTCTATTCTATTCTATTCTATTCTATTCTATTCTATTCTATTCTATTCTATTCTATTCTATTCTATTCTATTCTACGCATTCAATAAGTCTAACATCCATAAAAGCAATTCCATGCTCTCGGGTCAAAGCAACCCTGTCACAGTCACTTTTCTACCATTTTTTATACGAATACAGCCCCTTAACCATCCACAATCTTATGTTATCCCATATGTTTTCCACAATTGCAAAACCTTATTACCTCGAGATGTGGTAAGGTTGTCACGGCTAAATAAAAATAAAGATATTGTTTGGCAACAGTCGTTAAATAGGAGGTAAGGATAGATTGAAACGTCATTTTCTAACATCTACCAATTTTGTATAAGCATAGAGCTAGATCTCTATGAAGGGGTAATGCTATAATAAGATCTTGAGGATATGCGTTAAGTACCAATCGACGAAGTTGTCTACATATTATATGTTATATGCATGTAGTTAAAAATTGCATAAACTATTGCATCCAACATTTTAAAATTAAAATCCCCCTGAAACCCTCTTTGGTTTGGGTGCATATTCACGGGGGGGGTTACTACGGGCATCGAGAGTCAGCTTCGGATTGGCATATTTGCCCTTTATTCCTTGATTTGGACCGTACATAGCGATCCTCGTTTGTGGGGTATGCATGTACAAGTTTGTGTATACTGTATATTGAGATTTACAAAATACTATAAGATTTGAGGGAATGTACTTAATGGTGTTAATTTTGTACATGTATTGTAAGTTTTTAGGGCTCTCGCTACCCTACGTAACCCCCCGTGTGAATATGCACCCAAACCAAAGGGGGTTTCATCAAGTGGATTTTAATTTTGAAATGTTGGATGCAATGGTTTAAGTTAATTAATGTTAATGGTAGTTATGTGTTGGTGGTTGTATTAAAAAAAAAAAATCGGCCCTTCGGGCCCTCAGGGAAACAAAGAGATAGCAACATATCTTGTGTAGAACTATAAAATGTCTATTTCTCTTTGCAATGCAATATCCAGGGTGAAAAGATAAGTTTTATTGTCCCAATCATGGGTAATTACAAAATGCCCACAACCAATACCATCCCACGGGGGACAGATGCAAACTGATGCAAAGTACCACAAATATTCAAGCAAGATTCAAGCAAGCTGGCCACATTTTTGTTCACATAGACTATAAATCAGGAATTGCAACTTGAGGTCCAGGAGCAACTCCTATTCAACAAATGGACCACTAAAAAAAAACGTGGTGTGCAATGTCAAATGTCCAATCTTGAACATCAGATATGCCAAAACATCCATGTTAAAGTAGAATTTAACCAATAATTTAGTGGTTGTTCACTAACTAAGCTTAGAACCAAAACATTTAAACCAAAACATTTAAACATGAAAGCAGTGCTGCACTATAATTATCAGCATATGAATTCAGACATGACTGAATCCTTTGCAGCCTTTCCTGCTTGCTTATTATGCATGCTAGGGTTGTGACGCCAAATCTGTAGAAGCTACCCGTATATGAGAAGAACAAGAATTGCTTATTAAATAAGGAGCCCTTGTGAACACGTTCTTCTGATTTCCCTTCATCAAACTAATTAGCAAGAAGGTACAAGGTATTGGCTGTATAGAAAGATGCCTGCCAATATATTTTAAAAATTAGTTCTAATATTGAAGTTAATGAAATAAGGGGAAGGGCCATTCTCATCCTACCATATTGCATACAAACGCATTTTACCCACTATTGTTCAAAGCCAAATGGAATGGGCGAGTACAATCAAAGTAAGCTTATAATACCCCTCATGAGGAATCACCTGACATCCGTCCAAATATAACCATCTTCATTTAAAACACATCCGTGCTCCCATCTTGTGAAACACAAAATGCTGTAAGGGCATAAATCTAGGCAGGCAAATAGAGAGAAAGGGTTGTGTATCTTGTTATCCAGGTATATCTCATGCAATCATTTTAGTAAAGGAGCTTTTCAGAGTACCTGGTTAAAACAAATTCTGTAAATTGATATGACTTACAATATTGATGATGGCAAACTCGTATCATAATCACAGCCCGAGGCAAATGAGTCTTGTTGCAGTTACAGGAGAAGGCTTCAGAAACAGTTCACACCTACTCATAGCAAACAGTTGTGCTCATGGTGATTTGTGTTCTCTGCTTTTCTATGTTATGAATGTGGTGGGTAGCGTTTCTCTAGTGGATATCTTCTCCACTGGGTTTTGAGTCCCCCATGTACTCTTTGTATTCTTTTGAGTAATAAAGGTCCATGTTCATCAAAAAACAAAAAGGCTTCAGAAATAGAACTGCAAATATATTAATTGTAAAAAACAGCAGAACCTTGCTACATACTTATGGAAACAGATGCATTTGTATTATATTAGAAGTAAATCTATTGAAGCAATGGTTTGAGAGTTTGGAAAATATCGAATGCTTACTTTTTGTGGGAACGGTGCAGTGTATGTGGAATAAAGGGAATAATGTGGACAGCCAGCCTTGCCTTCATCTTTAATTGAGGTTTTTCTACTGGATACTACATACTGCAAGAATAGAATAGAATAGAAGTGATCTTTATTTGGCCTGGACTCCTTGAACGCTTCTGCCATACATGACACTGTTGCCTTGAATCCCGCCAGATCTACGGCTTTATTCCTTGCTCTAGTCTTCTGCAGTACCTCACCGACCCATTTCCCTCTGCCAGATTTTTGCTTTTCATGGGGCTCTTGGAACCATCTACAACCCCTTCTATAGTTATAGAAATTGAATCAAATATGGGGTTCAACCTCAAAAAATCATAACACCCGGTGTGCGTTGAACTCTTATTGAAGGTTACGAGAATGTTTTACTAATTCATACCCTAATTCCTGATGGTGTTGTTGATGAAAGTCCGACACCAATATAGGGATTGGCGTATGTTTTAGTAAGTATTCGATTGGTCTCGTCTTGCGGCAGAATTTTGATCGGTCATATCTCTCACATCCGGTGTCAGATTTTCATGTGCTTGGGCTTGTTGGAAAGCTGGTTCAGAGATCTTTCCAACGGTGTATGGTACCTGCATGCTTGGCTTTGTTTCAGTGCTCAAATCTGCACTTTTCCGGGCTGTGTGCTAGGGTTTTTGTGGCAGTCGGTACACACGGATATCCGTGGAGTCTATTAGCCACTTTCCTTTTTGCCCCCTTTCAGCCCCTTTGCTCCCAACCCTAATTTGGGCAGTCGAGCATACAAATTAATGTTGAGCTAAGCTCCAACATCTACGACATTGCCATAGCCCAACCAATCGCCTCTTGGCCTTGCCTAGCTGGGCTCTGGACCGCCCTTACCGCCTAGCCTAGCCGCCAGGACCGGGATAAGCCCCCGCCATAGCCTACCTAAAACCCGTTTGACTGCCGTGGCCCAAGTCATACCCCAAGTCATGGCCACAGACAGCCCCGTCCGTGTGTGGACCCACACTTGGTTGGTGAGCTACCTCGAGACCACACCAACCCATCCGGGAAGGCCCAAACACACCAACCACCGGGTTGACCCCACGCAGCAGAGCCCTCCGGGGAAGACCATGAAGCGGGGGCCACCAAGGAAGAGGCCTCGAGGCAGAGGGAGAGACGTCTTCCATGAAGAGGGAGGCCCGAGGCAAGGCCCGGTCGACCCGACAGCGGGCCACACAGCAATCCGCTAGTCGAACCTTGGACCAGATCCAAAGGCGAGGGTTGAGGCCACGGGTGCCTTTGCGGGCCTCCCCGCGAGAGGTGGAGAACATAACATCTCGGATGTTGCGCAGCAGTTGGTGCCGTAAAACGGCGAATCACGTAATTGGAGGATCGCAGATTTACGCATGCATGATAGCATCCACTTGCTACAATTTGACGCATGCGAATACCGTGAGCTTGCAGATATGAGGGGCGCGGTAGATACCGAGGTTGGCAGCTATGGAAGCCGGACGATGACAAGAACCGGTAGAGCAGAGACACTCAGTGAACCCCTCGCCTCCGGATCCGTGCCGAGGTTGAGGAGGCTAAGGCCACAGACGAGGAGCACAGTGCCGCCTCTCCTGTCCGAGGTTGCGGAGACCGCCACTATGAGACAAGGAGTCCAGCCTTTGGAAGCTAGCCGTGCAAAACCGAAGCTTCCGAGTAAGGATTTAGCACCAGACGGAGCTACAGAGCTTCGGGCGCCGCTGCCCAAGAAGGCAAGGGCCTCCCGTGCCGAGGCACATGAGCAACTCTCGCCATTGCACGCGGGAGATGGCAAGACATGACAACGCCCCGCAAGAGCCGAGCCCAGACCGGAGAACGTAAAACCACAAAGAAAGAACACACCAACCCCGCGAACCCACCAACCTACAGCGTCAACCCGCAACACCTGCGCCGCGGACACATCAGATCGCGTCGGGCCGCCACCACCCCCGGCGCCGGCCACGCGGCTATGCCTCACCCACCTCAACCAACACACAGTGCGGCCCGGCCGAACTCCGTGAGCAGACGCAGGAGCCGCGAATGTGGTAGTCGCGAGGCCCGACGGAGGAGTCGGGAGAACATCTCACTTCGGAGCTCGCAGACCACGGATCTTGGACGGATGATGTTCCCAAAGACTGTGACCATTGGAAAGGCGAAGTCGTCATGGAATTCAGCCCTTGATCGCCCCGGATGGTCATCTTCCACAGCTTGAGAGGCGTGCGAGGCGGGTGGCCATCCCGTCGAGGGCTAGAAGTTGAAGGGCACGCGGCTCAGACGTTGCCGGGACTTGACCCCAAAACCAAAGAAGAGACCCGAAGGCGTGGTGGCCAAAGTCGGGGCTGCCGCAGACATGGAGGGGCAGGGGCTGGTTCGGGAAGGATGCGGGAATTCAGGCAGCCAAACGGGGATGCGGGCACTCCGCCCCTCGAGTCCCCTCCTCGAGGGGGCCCCAGTGGCACGAGCATCCACATCCGCCGCTCCCCACAGGACCACCACTACCACCGGACGGTGGTGGCGATGCATGCCACTAAATAGGGATCGTGCCTCACCGTGGTATCCCGGAATTGCCGTGGCTTTCCATGGCGAAGGGGACGATCTCAATTCCGCCGCCATGGTGTTTTATTGGCTGCTAATGTCATATGCAGCAAGTGTTGGATGATCATGTTCTAAGCCCATTCTATTGTGTTTATCTTCCTCATGGAAACATGGGAACATCTTTGGTCACAGGCTACCGATTTGCGGGATACCAGCTACTCGATCTTCAATGAGTGCAGGAAACGAGGACACCGGAGGAATTGCGTGTTACTACCCGGGCGACCTTGGCCCAATCGGTCTCCCCGTGCAAAGGCGATGGGCACAACAGATACACAGCGGGTGCGAGTGCGTAGAACAGATGGCGACCCTCTCTTTGTGGCTGACTTGCTACTTCCCACATCTTTGAGAGCAACTTTTACTACACGCACTTGGATGTGGATGGGCGGGGAGCCCCTATGCTCCATCTATATGATGACATACATGAGTACGAACAATTGGGCAAGGTCATGTTGCTTGGAGATTTCAATGCTGCCATACGAGGCAGAAAGGCGGATCCCAAAATTAGCACCTCTAGGCGAGGATGTGTTGCAAATGGACCCCCGAGAGATGGTTTGGCCAAGGGCGTCGGGATGACGCCGGTGACACGGTATGGCCGGCTTCTTTGTTCTTCGGGCAATATCTTTGACTGGTCATTTGCAATGGGGGCACGGTGGTCAGATCCTCCGGCCGCTTCACTTGTAGGCGGGGAGAACAGGGGGGCGGCACGGTGTGGTGGATTACGTGCTAGCAGACGAGCAATCCCTACACTTGATCACTTCGCCCAGTGTCGGGGACAGTGGTAGGGACGAGGAAGTAGACTCCGACCATCGGCCCTGTTCTTGCGAGATAGATTGGCAAAGCCAACCCGAGCACCCATTGCCCCAACACCCCATGTACCACGCGGTTGCGGCACGGACTATGATCATCGCGGCGGTCTATGCGAGGATGCTTGAGCATGAGAGCTGGGAGGTCTTTGCGACTCCCCACACTTCAACGGCCAGGCGGCCCGGTGAACCGGCTCCTTCCGAGGGTAGGGGACAGATGCTTTGGGAGAGGCCGCTCTCGACGATCCACAGGGGCTGCAACCACCTTCCCCCGCAATCACTGGTTCGATGACGAATGTCGGGAGCTGAAACGATGGCTCGCCAAGTTGGACCCCACCATTAGCCCTGAAGCCGTCCCGTCAATACCGCTCCTTCCTCAAGACCAAGAAAGCCAGGTACCTTGCGGAGCACCAGCAACAGATGTTCGGTCTACTAGACCGCCACCCTAGGACCTTCTGGAGAAAGGTCTTGAGTAAGCCTGCACAACCCACAGGAAATATTACCCCGGAACAATGGGTGAGATACTTGCAGCAGCTGTATGACCCAATGGGAAGCCGGGCACCAGTACCTCCGCAGACAGGCCTAGCCTAGCGGTCATTCTTGAAGGGGATGTCATAATGGGCTGCAGCGCCCCGCTAATCCGGGAAGGCAGCAGATTTGGATGGTATGCAGGCAGAGCTTCTCAAGTGGGCCGGACCCCCAATGGTGCCGGTTCTCACAGCACTCTTCAACAGGGCATTGCAAGAAGGCTTCCCCCCGCACTGGACTACCAGTAGAGTTGTGCCCATATACAAAGCGGGGACCCCCACATTGACCAACTATCATTACCATTATGGTGGGATTCTGTCTTTGCCAAGTTGCTTGGGATTCTTGAGCGGCGGCCCGACACTTTGGGCGGGAGGATGAAGAAGTGCGGGCTCTCACCCAGGCAGGCTTCCGCCCCGCATTCTACTATTGACCATATCTTCACTCTGCGAACACTCATAGAGGATAGCCGGAATCAACGCCAGAATCTGTACTGTTGCTTTGTGGATTTCGCAAAGGCTTTTGACGCGGTGCTGCCGGGCTAAGTTGTGGGGCCAGATTGAGGCGACTAGGGACCCCGTCGACTTGCGAGAATGCTATATCTACGACTATCTGAGGCTTGCTCGGTCGTCTCACACTTTGTCGGGGAGCCCGTTGTTAATAGTATTGGGGTGCGCTTGAGGGCTGCCCTCTATCCCCGGCGCTCTTGGCTTGTACATTGACCAGCTAGAAGAATGGCTAGGCGAAAGCACCTGGAGGCTTCGATTGATGCACCACATAATCCGGCAACTCATATATGCCGATGATGTTGACTGCTCGCATATACCCAGGAGGACATGCAACGCCATCCGGATGCTTTGGACACTTTACGCCAATTCACTTACATGAGAGTTAACTTGGCCAAGACAAGGGTGTCTTCTTTGGTCCCATCATCCGGCACCCACGCCTTCCCTCATTCACTTACCGAGGCGGCGGTAGTGGAGGTGGCTCAGTCTTATAAGTATTTGGGCATTGAGTTTTCTACTACCACACTTTGGGATGCATCCATCGGGTTACGGGTCACCGCAGCTGGAAAGCCCATGTATGCAATGCAAAACAACGATTACAAGGCGTAGTCAGATGCATGGGGTCACCAGCACACTTGTTCGGGCCTTGGTTGAACCGGTCCTCCTCTATGGGGCAGAAGTGTGGGGGCCAGTGATATCCCTCACCACTTGGAACGATCTAGAGCAGGTACAGAAGGCCTTCTTGGCCGGGCACCGGGAGTGAAGTCCCACGGTCCCATATCGGATCTTGCTCCAGGAGACAGGCTTCCTTCCATTACAGAGGGCTGCGTTGGAACGTCACATTATTTACTTCCAGAAGGTGGTGGCTATGGATGAAGCCCGGCTGCCCAACCTTGCTTTGGCAGTGGCGATGGACCCGCAGCGACTCAAAGCCTGTTGGAAAGACAAGCAAGCCCGGTGGTTCGCTATGGAATGTGCAGGCACACAGATGTGGACCAGTGCATACACCGAAGGAACGCACTGCCTTGAAGCAGTACTTGGATGCTTGCTTCATGGCCAAGCTTTGGGATGCAGAGGCCCTGTCACATGTCAAGGTGGCAAATTATCGACAGCAGGTTAATCCCATGCTCACGAGGCGCCCACGCCACTACCTGCGCACCCATCTACCCATGAAAAAGCGGCAGGTGATTGCTTCCATTCGCCGCGAGGTGCACACCACCTCCGCATTGAGACGGGGAGATGGATTCGGGAGCCAGCGTGAGGACAGAGTCCGCCGGTCTTTGTCAACAGGCGCCATTGAGGATGAAAGTCACCCCCCGTGCCTGTCCGGCGCATATCCGGGCTCAAGATGCTTTCGGTTAGTTGTGCCCCATCAGGCCTTGCATGAGCTATCGAAAGCACGGCCTCTGTAGGCTTGTGGGGATCGTACCTCAGGGAGGTAATGGATACGCTGGACTTCGGTTATGCCCCCCGTCAGGCATTAACCTCGGTTGTACTTGTGATTATGTATATAAGCGTAAAGGTATGTCAGCATCCTTATTGCTACTAAGGTTTTTCCCCTGAAAACCCTTCGGGTGGGGGTTTTTTAATCCTGGTAGTAATACGCCTGCTGCTCTCTCTTTGTACTTGGGTCCCATAGGCCAGTTGGTCTTCGTGGACGATAAAATCATATTCTATTCTATTCTAATATAGGTATAGTACAAAAAATGGTTCGTCGCACAAAACTTATAATTATACTGCCATTTTGCTATGGTTTGCATATGATTCTGTTGTTGTATTTGTTTGAGGGTATGCCAGTATTTATAGAGCGCGTGTTGTATTTCTAGCTAGTTTGTACTGGCAACCTATGGTTTGGCATGCACGCGTGCACACATTACATGCACACATTGCATGCATACCATGCATGCATATTGAGTCCCTTTAGTACTTAACATCATGCAAGGCACATTGCTTACTCCTTTTTTTGCGGCCATATAGGTATGTTCACATAGGAGGCATACAACATTCATATTCATCTTGAATGTAATTCTGCAGATTAGCTTTGTTTTATGAGAGCTAGGATTCAAAAATCCCCAATTCATATAGATATAGTTTATTATGCTCAAGTGGCAAGCTATGATACTGTGTTCATCCAGGCAGCAAGCTGCAGTACTGTGCTAATGAAAATTTTGTTGCTTTTGCTTGTATTTTAGTCCTTCAAAGAAGAACAGAAGGATATACCTCGCAAAGCATAATTTGCAAGCTTCTTCATGATGTGCCTCCACTTGAAGAAAGCTTTGAAGTAAGTTTTGCCAAGTTGTATAGTTGCATAGTTGTGATTTGCATGTTGGGCAAGGGTTATTTCACAAGAGATCAAAGTTGCAAGTTGTAATAGGCTAACTTATTGCCAATGGACAAACTACTTATAGGATATTTTGAAATGTCTGCTTGTAATGCAATTCCAATTTGTATCCCGAATACATATCCTATTGTTTAAATTTGGTTTTTCTGGGGTCCCGAATTTTTTTTGGAATTTTCTCTTAATTTGATTTCCTAAGGTTTCAAGGGTTTTGGCGGCCGAAAAATAATTCCGATTGCCAAAAATCGGCAAAATTTCCTTGGCATTGATTTGGGTTTCGATTTTGCCTCTTTCTGAGTTCGGCCCTTCCAATCCGGCATGCGTATGCGACGTTGAACGGGATGGAGTATGGAGGACATTTCTATTTCTCTATAGCTAATCCCGGGTGGCTTTTCGATTTGCCCTTTTGAATCTGGCATGCATATCCGAGATTTGCCCCCTTTCAATTTTGGAGAAGAGTAATCATTCCCCTTTATGCAGATTCGTGTTTTCCTGCCCAATGAACCTGGAGAAGGGTTTTGTTTCTGGTTTTTTTTTCGGATCTGTGCCCACTATCACAGCGGCCATGCCATTTCCATACATGGCTTCTTGGAGTTTTCTTTGTCTGGAGATCACTTGCGGACAGATAGTGAGTTTTTCGATGGTTTATGAGATGTTTTGATTGCTTCTGCTAACTTAAACTTACCATTCTCTATTGATCTGATTCATGTTGTCTGCCCTTGGTAACTTCAGCTATTGACGGCACGTGCTTCTCCCTCCCACTGGTCCGATAGATTCCATGTAGCTTTTGTGTTTTGAAGTCCCTGCTTTTTTCGCGAATACTGTGGCTCAATACACTGTTTTTGCTGAAATATCTCACTTTTTCCACAAGCGGAGAACAAGAAATGCCCAGCTTGCATTCATCTTTCAACATATGCATCCATTCCAGACAACAAAAAAAGGCATTCCATGAGTTTGAGGATACATATGCTCTGATTTCTTGCGTTTCCATGTTTGATTTGATGTTTTTAAAGGCATGTTTTCGATTTCATTGCAGGGTTTCAAAATGGCAAATCCCAGAGTTTTTTTCTCTTCCTACCATGAAGACTCGAAGCTGATCTGGTCGCTTCAACATTTTTTCAGTAGGTTAGGCGGAAGGCAGTTTTTCAGCATCTTTTTTCTTTTAGCATCCAAAGTGTTCTCCTAAGCTAATTTTCGTTTCTTGCTTGCAGTTTTTTAGAGTCCAGATAGCAACGAGTTGGAGATTCAAGAACTGCTAAAATGGTAATGGTTTCTGCAGTGCCTCTTCATATAGGGTTCCACGTAATCAGACGATCATGTTTTGCCCATCTATCAAAGATAAAATTTTTGCTAACTTCTTCCTACTCACATTGAAGTTCATGCAGTGCTTTTCTTGCTGCGGCAGCCACAACAGATAATCTTCTTTGAAATATGAGGTATGTATTTCATTTATGTGTAAGCGTGTGCAGCTGCAGTTTTCTAGACATGCTCTGGAATTTTTGAAAGTGTTGTTACCTTGACAACTCATTTGACAAATTTGAGACTCATCGTTTTTAGCTTCATTAAAGGTGTGCAAATATTTAGATTGTCCTTCTCTTACTCTTAGATTTAGGTACAATAAAGTCATGAAACTGCTTGCTATGGACTGAATGTTTATTTATTCTCCAGGTTCATTTCCAATTTTTTATTTCTTGCCATGGGTCTTGCGTAGATGCACAAGTTTTTTATTAAGGTATGGCATCACTTTATTTGTTAGCCATTAAGTTCCGTATATCCTTCTTTTGGCATTAAAAGCAGCGTGATTACCAAGTTTGCTGAAATACTCAAGAGTGCTACAAGATAGCCTTCAGTGGCAAGGATTCTAGATTTCAAATTTCTGAAAAAACATCTTGGCAAGTGAGTCTTCTAATAATGGTTATTCATCTTTGCTGATCCATTTCTTATTTGCTATTTATTTTGATGTTATTAGAAAGTGTTTTTGTTTTGTTTTAGAGTCTTTACTCATAAATATCATGCTTTATTTATATGATGTCTAGATTCATCATTGGATTTGAACAAATATCCACCTACACCAGCAATGGCTGAAGCTAAATACATCATGAGGTAAAGGTACAGAGCTCTACATTATTACTGGCTGGGCGAGCAGAGAAACTCCTTTGGATATTTGATTTAGAGCATCCAGATGCCGCCCCAACAGAGATTGATGGTTTGCTAGGAATAATTAAGAATTGCAGTGTGACATCATAGTGATCATTCAATATAAAGTTCATGCAATGACACTAAAGGCATCAGGTAGTCGCTTATTTCATTGCTTTGATTCAACAATTTATTTCTTTCATACTTCTAACAACTACTGCTTTTAGATTTGAGTCTTCTTTGGCAGCATTGCGTGAAACTTATATATAAATTCTTCTGATTTTGTAATAACCATGGTAAGGAAAATCTTCACATTTGTCAAAACTTGGGATTTGAGACCTGCTGCTGCTTGCCACCTTTCTGGCTATTGTAATGTATGCATGATGTACCAACATATCGAGATTTTTTTAATGAAGCTCTCACTTGCCTCCTGGATCTGCTGTTATATGCTAGATGATGAGGCATGTTTGAATCTCCTGCTATATGCTAGATGATGAGGCATGTTTTAAAACTGTGTTCCGCTGAATCCAATGGCACAAACTTGATTGACATAAAGGAAGTCAAGGTCATGTTGTGTATTTCCTTGCTTGCTAAATAGGTCCAGCAGAATCAACAAACACTATCATTTATTTCTGGGCATCACACTGCAGAAAAAGAACCTGGACACTGTCAGGATCTGCTTGAGAAATGAACCATATTATCATGTATTACCCTAAGCGAGTGCACGTTTTTCATTCCACATAGCATCTCCGAGACGAATATGCTTTTCTGCATGCCTGATGCAGTCTTCAAATTGATCACTTTCTGATCTGATTTTGCATATATTGGCTGCGGATAGAAGTCAAAAGCTTATAGTCAATTGGAAATCTTCAATCCTTTTCTACAAATCATATACAAGTGTAGACTGTTCCATTCATAGTAACTAACTGTTAGGACTTTATTTTCATTGTCAAACTTGAGCAGTAAATCGAAACAACCATATGAGAATGTTCATACGTGGAGCACTAGGTATTACTAAAGTCAATATTAGCTTTCAAGCATAATGCATTGCCTTCCTATAATGTAGAACCATCCCAGAAAAGCTTTTCAGTTTAAGCTGAATCAACAAAGTTGCTACATACAATTCAAAGGCAGAAGGCAATTTTCTGGAGTTATAGTACCAGCTCCAGATAGAAAGCAAGCTGGGCAGAGCAATCTACACTCTCGAGGCAAAAGCAGAATCAAGCCTACAACCGAATGAACCTCCAAAAGACATATTAAATGACTGACTTGCTAAAATCATGACGTTCTCTCTCCTTTCAGGGCAAGTAAGCCATAGAAAATGATACATGCTGTTGAGATAGAAAAAACAATGAAGTATATTACCTAATTCGTTATTTTGTGGATTATTTATGTTGCCAACAGATCTGCATCATTTACCTCAGAACAGTAAACAAGAATTGTTGTTGCTATAGTTGTGTTGTTATAAAACCAAAATATGCCTCCATTAGGTATACACCAGAAATCCTTTTCCAGAAGTGAATGAACATCTCTTGTCCTGCTATAAACACCTAAATGGCCACTCCCTATAGGAGACCATTTGGTAGATAAATATAGCACCTAAATGGCCACTCCCTATAGGAGACCATTTGGTAGATAAAATACATGGGGATTTATCTTTATATAACCTGATGATAACTTGATTAGAAAAGATTAACTATATAGAAGAAATATAATGATCCTTTCAACAACTACTTTATCTGCCTATTCAATATGATTAGAAAAGATTAACTTTATAGAAGAAATATAATGATCCTTTCAACAACTACTTTATCTGCCTATTCAATAAATTACAAGACGAAGTTGCGTTGTTTGTTTCTATGCCATCTTCATGCATGTAATTTTTATCTGTGGGAGAGCCAAATCTAGCCGATAGCTACAGATGCATGTAATTTTTATATGTGGGAGAGCCAAATCTGGCCGATAGCTACAGAATGAATAAATTCACACATCCATGTGGGCTTTTCATTTGTAGCATATTTTATGTGATCCAGATCAAGCTATTGGTTGTCCAAGTTAACAAATGAATCAAAGGTCCAAAAGGACCTTACATTGTAATTATTGGTGCTGCTTTTCCACTTTCAAGTAAGAGGTATCCAACTTGCACCATAAAAAGATGAATTTGTTTTTGGATCAGTCTTATATATGAGGCCTATATGAACACGCATCGCTACTTATGCACGAACGTCAAACACACATTCTATATGGGTGGAGTTTATGCTTCACAAGTTTCGCTATAAATGGCATGCTATAGAAAAACCATTATAAGTGCTCCAAAGTTCTTGGTTCAGATGTTAGTTAATGGATAGCAGTAATAAAGAGGAAAAGCGTTGTGTTCTCTAGAGCTTCATCGCAGATCGTTGCATTCTTCGCAGGCATAGCGTCGGATCTGTTCAAAAATGTTAAATCTTTACCGGATCTCTTCATCGAATGTCAATGATACTGTCATTAGACAATTTCAACAGCAAAAATTATTCTAAAAGCAACTTAAACTATTCTAGAGAAACATTTCACCCTAATTCACATTTAGTGCTCTCGCCTATCCACAACTTACACGAAAACTTAAGCTATTGAAATCATATCGGGGACCTAAATGCCTTGCACATAAAGTGACTATTGTAAAGTTCAATAAAATAAAACCCAGTAACTTGACTAACAACAAGTTACTTAATATAAACTCCACATAATTACCTACCAAACTAGCAACATGATCTCCAATACAATATTCTACTTCTTTTATCCTATTGTTTAAATTCGGTTTTTCCGGGGTTCCGAAAACTTTTTGGAATTTTCCCTTATTTGATTTCCCTAGATTTCAAGGGTTCTGGCTACCGGAAAACCATTCCGATTTGCCAAAAATCGGAAAATTTTGTTCAGCCTTGATTTGGGGTTCAACTTTGCTCCTTTCTGATTTCATAGCCTTCTAATCCGGCATGTATATGCCACGACCGCTGCCGCATATTCAAGGTAATGGCTTGCCCAGCCAGCCAAGTTTGAGACCGGAAGGTTGAGATTGATTTCTTTTCAGGTCATTGTTTCTCTGGGATCATCCTTAGACCACAGTTTTCTTGAGCTTCAGGCGTCTAGGTTGTTGCATAATAGGTGTTCTATAGTAGGATCCTGAGCTTCTGTGGATGCAGGTATACCAAATCATGGAGTGATCTCTCCAGCCTTTCTCTTCTCCCGTCCTATAAACTAATATTCCGGCAGGGATCCATAAACGACTTTAGCAAGAAGGTATTTCATCTGCTATGCTTGACATTTATGTATTCTTTGCATTTGGCAGGTGCAGACAAACACAATATTTTAACACTGGAGGTATATCAGACATATCCTCATTCTTGCATTATTGTTTCATATGTGTTTCATAATTTAGGTAGGATGACTCAGTTTACTTTGTGAGATTTACACAGAGTACTGGAGTATATGGTTATGGAGATGTAATTTGCAGGTAGCAATAGTCTTCCAAAGAACTTATGGCCATTTCTTGCTTCTCTTATCTTCCTTGCCTGTCATCTGATTGCATATATAACAATCGTTATACAGTTATACAGTTAGGCGGCGTTCAAGGCAACACCGATTTTGTGATCATGTTTTAGTCTGGTAATGAAATTATGTTTTTGATTGGCTTTTTTACATTACATACTACATAACATACAGTTATCCTTTATTTGCAAGGTTAATTTTGTGGAAAAGTGCTTGAAGTACCTATATAAACATTTGATTCGCACAAAATAGAACATCATTATCATTATCAACAGAGGCCCTTACAGCTGGTCTATTCTATTGTTTAAAGTGGAATGGTGGATCTATAAATGCTCAGGGGGCCATTTATTTATGTTTTATGTTGTTTACATCTTTTGACAGATCTGACTGCTCTCAGCATTTGGCTCACTGTTGTAGCAGAAGGGGATTTTGTTTGGCATTTAAAACGCAAAGCCAGAGTGGCTAATTTTCATCTCTTAATTCATTTCTGTCTTGCAGTGTTCTAGTGTTCTGACATGGTGCATCATTCATCCATTTTCAATTGTGAGAACAGTTATATTCCAGGTATTTGAGAAACATTTGGATTTGTTCTCTTTGCATAACTGTATAATCTTTGGTTTTATTGAATTTTGCACAAGTAGCATTCCACTGCATTTTATCAGCACTGCTTTCTCTGATGTCGTTTCTTGATAGTGTTTATTGTTTATGTGAAAAGGCAAGCTCTTCAAAACAAAGGCCTTTAGTATATTCGGTTGCATGATTAGGGTATAAAAGCACAACTTTAGTGATTCTTAGCATTGGGGAAGCTATAGATTTTCCGTTCAGCCTGCTGGACCTTCACTTTCCCTTTGTTTATTTCTCAATGGCCCTTTGATGAGTGATATAGAACAGAAAACTAAGGAATATGGGCATCCTGTTGTTGTGATGAGAGTTATAGTCGATGTGGAGAGTAGGGACATTTAATGTGGAGTGCAGGAACGGGATATAAGGATCATTAGCCTTGACGAGAAATCTAACCCTCTCTTTTGTATCTCACTTTTGTTTGACGATTCTTGCTTCTCATAGGCCGATGTGGAGAGTAGGGACATTTAATGTGGAGTGCAGGAACGAGATATAAGGATCATTAGCCTTGACGAGAAATTTAACCCTCTCTTTTGTATCTCACTTTTGCTTGACGATTCTTGCTTCTCATAGGCCCATCTTGATTCAAGAGTTTTGTTAATTTGTGGTAATATAGTTTTTTTTTTAACTAAGCAATCCATGAAAGAGTCAGCATTGTTTTCTTTGTATGCCTAATTTATCCTGATTGGTTTTTGCATGTTGGAACTGCTTGCAGGCAGTGCCAAGAGGGATGGTTTGGAATTGACTGCAGCATTCCCTCAAGAACAAGTTTGATGGATAAGCTACATCAAGATATGGTTGCTAACATGTCTATAGAGCATGGAGCAGAGTCGTCTCACTTGGTCACATCGAACCGGAGGCCATTGATCTATATCTATGAGTTGCCACTGGAGTACAATAATCATTTATTAGAGGTATCATCTTTGTCATTTGTCATTCTTGATTTTGTAATGAGTTGAATCAGGACTAAAATAAAATCTATATTGTAGGATCGGCATTATAGAGGTAGTTGTGTCAATCCCGGATATGATGCAAATAATGCGACAATATGGAGTGGTCAGCTCTATGGTGCAGAGGTAGGTGTTAATACTGTATATTTGCAAATTTGAAACGCATACTATAAGCATTGCAATCTCATTATGCAAGCTACCTTCACTGTGCCAGAAATATAAAAAGGAAAGAAACTTTTGTTAACATCTAAAGGAGACATATAATGTCTATGAGTTGAAACATGTTCAAGGTATTGTGTGATAGGATTTTGCGTTGATGCTTGCTATTTCTTTCTCACGGCAATTAAATAGTGTACTACCAAAGACATCTAAAACGAAATGGATTCTCACTTTATTTTGAACTGTTCTGTGCCCTATATGTACGTTCTTAAGCAGGATCATGAAGGTCTATGGCCATTACACGAATTCAGTACCTCTGCACTACAATAATTGAGGCTAAATATGGAAGGGTTTGGATCTTCAACATCGAATCAACATTGTGGCCCAATGCAACTCTTTTGTTGTTCCAGTTTTTTCATTCTGTTTATGTTTTAGAGGTTAATGAAGTACCAACAGCAGCTTGCCTTCCAATTGCTGTTATTCTGATAGAACGAAAATAACCAATAGGCCCATTGCAATCTTTAACTGACATCAGCTTAGAAAATAACCAATAGGCCCACTGCAATCCTTAACTGACATCAGCTTAGAATTTCATCTGTTCTCATTATCATAGTTGGTGAGGTGATGCTTGCTTGCTGAGGGACATTCATGAACATGATAGGGTTATATCAAATTTAGAGCATTGCAATAGGAGGTAGTCCTACTGCAAAAGAGATGTTGGCATGCTTAAGATTAATCAAGTATTCTTATGAAGATGAGAAGACCAACTGCTTACTGTGTGGTGTATAACCACACGTTCCTAGCTTTGTAGTATTTGTCATGACACTTTGTGCTTGGGGATCTACCAATGTAGATCCCAAGCTCCTATCATCAATTGA
Source organism: Isoetes taiwanensis (assembly GCA_021234155.1). NCBI lineage: Eukaryota > Viridiplantae > Streptophyta > Lycopodiopsida > Isoetales > Isoetaceae > Isoetes > Isoetes taiwanensis. The sequence continues at coordinate 42,593,712 of JAJEKV010000002.1, forward strand.
GGGACTCAAAATTATTCTTATGCAGATGATGATCTCCTACTATCAATTGAGCCTCAAAATTGTTCTTATCCAGATGATGCTTTACTATGATCAGTCTGAGACTAAAGACATTTTATCAAAAAGCATTGCATATCTAAACAATAAGGTTGTGTTTACACTGCCCCCATTTTCTTGAGGTATCCATCTTCTACATATTTGGTTACTGCTTCATCTAAGCAAGTCATATTGAAGGTTTCACAGCAACATTAACAACTTAATCAAAGCAAGTAGTATTGAATTTGTGGCAAAGTATATCAACAACAAAAGATATAGACAACTCGAAAATTCAATCAATTCAAGTCCAGATACAATGTGAACCCAAATACTCTAGGACCAGAAGAGGCGTGCAAAAATGTTTTTTTTCTTTTTCAAAATGTGATGTTTAGCAATGTATATGTGAGTTCTGTATATACAAGGAGTCCATATTTACTTTGTCACCATGAGTATGTATAAAGATATATGAGCTTCTTTTTTGAACTGAAGCCCCTTTCAAAGACGGGAACTTGAGGACGGTGCTTTTTTACGAAGGCACTCTCCATATCTAATTGTTCTAATGGTCATTCCTATGATTTGGTTTGTATTTGGATAATAAGCAAATGGAAATCATGTGACGATATTTAGAACCATTATATTTCTTCCTTGATTTGATTATAATATAGAATTAAACCACCATGGAACAGCAAAAGGGTTTCACCATTGATCTCTACGTTCGTACATTAAATGGATTACTCTAGGCAATCAATGTACAACTATATACTTCTATAATGACAATTTGGTTTATGATGTAGATCACAAAGGTAGTTCTGCTTTGTTGCTTTAACATTACATCATAAACTTGCAAAGGTTCGTGAAGCCCAAAAACACCTGACCATAAAATCATCTTGGTAAAAGTTACCATAGATAAAACAATGAAAAACCACTCCTTCAAATTGATACTAAAGCCCGGCAACGCTGGGCACCATAACTAGTTATATTTAAACCCTTATGCCGGTCCATTTCACACATATTCATCAAAACATCAACTTGAGCTCTACAAATATGAACACCAACTGGTTTAAACCCTATAAATGTTAATTCACTAATAACGACACTGCCTTAGAGCCTACAAATGGAAAAACACATATTTCCTTCTACAATCCACATTTGCTAAAGCCCGGCAACGCCGGGCACTATAACTAGTTATTATTATGTATATTAGCATACATTTTATTATTATTTACATATTTGTTTGTCTATTTATAATGTAAGAGTAGGATTCATGATGTGTTATTGCTTTCTTTTATTTGTTCATTTTATTACTTGTTACAAAGTTATCTTCAACTCTAAACATATTTCAATGGTCTCAGAGGCTATGGTATATTTTTGGTATTTGAAGCTGCAAGGCAACCTACAAGAGAAGGTATGCTTGACTAGGGATATTTACACTTTCTTGTGTTCTACAACATACGTTATCCCATGTTCGTTGATGTATTAATATTATTTCATATCCCATGATCCATTTTCCATGTAGTTCCATTGCAACATTTTCTAAGTATGGAGCTCATGTTATACAGAACCACCCCTAGGCCTCGAAAGGTGCCACCCATCTGGAAACTGGAGGGGCTGTGGTGCTAAAAGAAGGCGATATACTGATCTGACAAAGTGCTTGCCTTTGTGAATATTTTCATGACAATCCCACGGCACCCTTTCAGCAGCACCAACTTGCACTACAAGAGGCAAATTTTCTGCGACCTTCTCCCATAGAGACCAGTGTTGTCATGCACGTTTAGTATGGTACGGGTATTATACGTATGTACTGTATTAATACCATATGCATACCTCTCATTTTAAAAGTACTTTAGACACATTTTTTGGAATTATAAAATACTTATTAGATATGTAAAATACGTACTTTATGTACAGTACATTTAAGTACTTTCTGTAATTTTTTAGAAGTATTATTTCTTGTATTACAGTTGAAATAGTTGCAATAACAACTAGTATGAAGAACTTCAAGTTTTAAATAATGAACCAGAATATATTACTCTAGAAAATTAAGTATTTCTCAAAGTCTTCAATCCAAAATATGCCTACTTAAGAGTTATATCTCCTCATATTCTAGTTTGCAATCTACACCCACAGACAAATAAATTTAAGTAATTGTTGCTCATTTGTTGCATCCGAAGCTATTAACCATTGCTGACCTCTGTATTTATTTCCTGGCATGAATACAAGCTACTGAACTATTAAGGAGAAGGTCTGCCTCCTGCCATGACAAAACAGGGAGAAAGATGAGTCTGCATCTCCATCTCCATTCTGATTCAGCAGCTATGGTAAGAAGAACGAGGAGGAAAACGAAGCAGCTTTGGGGTTTTTATTTCCAAGATTTTTTTTTTCTTTTTTTAACTACAATTCCATATTTTCCCTAATGTCTTCCTAATGTATTTTTTTACTTCTGTTCTATAGTATATAATATTATATTTTTCCTAATGTATAATTTTACCAAATCTATTGGCCTAATGTCATTTGGATACCTTTTTTTTAAGTACGTACTGTATATATTAATACGTTAAGTACGATATTAATAAAACAATAGCTCAATTTGACCTGTCAACTTATAGGTATAGTACGCATAGTATTGTGAGGAAGGTACAGGACGTTTGCAAACATAAAATATGGGTACGTAAACAACACTGATAGAGACACATCCCAACGAGAGAGCAGGAACTTTGCCTGAAATTTAGGCCAAGATAGTAGGCGGCCCCACTTCATGCCATGCTTGAATAGAGACAACGCCTGCCAGAATCCATCGTCTCTGTGTAAGGGGATGAACTGATGCTGCCAATGGAGGTGCTAAGGGGTCTGGAGGCAGTGGTGCCCACCACCATGGAGTCTCCAATAGGGTGTGGATGGAGGGGCATGGCCAAAAAAGATGTTTGACTGCCTCCCATGCTGTCAACAAGCCACGCAGAAATGGAGAAGCACTTGGAAAGGGCTGCAGAGTCTGAAATAATGCCCAAGTTGGATTGGTTTAACAGCCTTTTTGCCTAGAGGGATACAGTGACCAAGAGCTTGTTTAAGAAGGCATAAACCAGGAGAATCATCTTCACCATTCAGGAGTCTCCAAATGAACTTTGAAATAAGGACTTTGCTCTGCAGTAAGAAGTCCATCATACCTAGACCACCTGCCCATTTGGGAAGGATGCACTTCGACCATGCCACCTTAATCATAGCACCTTCCTCAGTACCCGCCCATACAAAGTTCTGAACTATTGCAATGAGCTCACATACTTTGTTCCGCGGGGCTAGCAGTATGGATGCCATATAAACATGGGTACTACTAAAGACTGGCTAAGCCACTGTAATGCGACCCGCAAGAGACAACTTCGCGGTGGACCACCAAAACAAGTGCTTCTCCAAACCCTTAATGATCTCCTCCCATGCAGCTCCCATAGTAACATGGATGCCAACTGGAATCCCCAACAACTTGATGGCCTGTCCATGCGCAAGTAATTTCCATGGATAATCATGAATACACGTCGGAGTCGGAGTATCCAATGTCCATAAAGCTATACTCTTCTGCCACCCCACAAGGACACCGGAAGCCAGTGAAAAAGTGTCTAAGAGCAATTTGGAAGCGGCAAGATTCTCAACATTAGCGACTAGAAAGAGGAACATATCGTCTGCATATTGATTGCAAACCTCCTGTATGCCATCCTCCATTGCAAGACCATGGAGAAGTCCCTCTGTGGTTGCGGCGGTAAATAACTGTGACAAAGCCTCTGCGACAATTGTGAAAAGCAGTGGTGCTAAAGGGCATCCCTGGCGAATACCACGACCGAGTGAGAAGGCATCTGACAACTCACCATGGTAACAGTCGCCCGAGCAGAGACATGCAGCTTCATAACATCTGATGTGAATTGTTCCCCAAATCCTAGTCTTAGCATACAGCAACGCATGAATTCCCAGCTAACACTGTCATAAGCCTTTGCAAAATCAAGCTTAAGGTATACAACTATAAGATTCTGCTTACGTGCCCAATAAATTCCTTCGTAAGCAGCAGCAACATTGTTCAGAATGCATCGTTTTGGAAGAAAACCTGATTGGATTGTTGAGATGGACTCTGCCAAGATGACAATAAGGTGATGGGATGAGTGAGATGGCACCTGTGTTTAGAATTCTATCCAAAGCAGTGGACCGCTGAAAGTCACATAAAGCATCATACACATCTGGCTCCAGCCATGCCGAGCGTACGACAGTGTTGACTGGACCTTCCTAGAGAAGTGTCTCTTACGCTTTAGTTTTGATGCCCAATCCATCGCTAATGTCATGAGACATCATTAATCTGCTCGCTCTTCTATTCTCTTCCAAGGAGATCCCTCAGCATTCTTTCGGGGTGGTCGTGGTATCCTCAGGGGTGCCGATTGCTCCACTGTTGTTTACAATTGTGGCGGTGGTTCTTGCCAAGGTCTTCTCTCTTGACACTCCAGAAGGAATCATACATGGACTTTCTATGAACAATGGATCGCATAAGAATTTTAATCCATATACGAATGGCACTTTCTTTCCTTTTTAGGGCAGATGAGCAAAATTTGCAGAATGCCATTTCCTTGCTGGATTATTTTCCCTAGCGTCTGGTATTTTTGTTGGTTGGCAGAAGTATACAACACTATGGAGATTGTACTCTCCGGTTCTACCATGTGTAATTGCCTTTCTATGCAAGGTTCTTCTCCATTGCAGAGCATCCAAATTTCTTAGTATCCCAGTAGGTGTTCATATCTCATTTGGAGATGCGTGGGAGGCAGCTCCTTTACAGCTAAGCTTTCCATGTCAGGACGAATTTTTGTGGCTAAGTCAGTTCTTAGTAGCACTCATGTGTATATGCTTCATTCATGTTGGCTCCACAGTCAAAAGTACAACTCGTTATCAGGGTTATTAGGAACTTCATTTGCGGGGGTGGGGGTCAGAGGAGGCGGCTGATGTCAAAGTCAGTTGGGCGAAGTGCATATTGCCAAAGCATTTTGGCATCCTTGCGATGATCAATTTTCTTTTCCAGAGCAAGGTGATAATTTCTAAGTTATTTGAAGAATTTTGATTAATGTGGACAAGTCCCCGGGTTCCCATCTTGTTTATCAGTCTTTGCAAATGTGCATCTCTTTTGGGTCTCCATCTGTTAGGCCAATTCTCCATTGGGCCCCGTTTTACCTACTGACAGCATACCCTAATGCTTTTCCATTTCTCAAAGTAATACTTCTCCATTTCTCAAAGGATTGCTTATTGCATCGGAGACTATATGATCTGCATTTCATTTTCACTATCTTGCACGCACTAGCAACACTGCGAGCTGTTGATGGATCCCTTAGATGGTGGTCCTTTGGTATCTTCAGTCCATCCATTGATGCAGCATCAATTGAAATAAAAAAAGGTGCATATGATATCTGATTGATATAATAATCAGATGCATTTTCTCCATCATAGGTGCAAAAATTCTTAGATGCAATGGCAGAAATTAATTTTAGCTAGGGTGCTTTGTGATGTGGATAGACTAGAATTTGTTTTCTTTTTTTCTTTTTCTTTTTCTTTTTCTTTTTCTTTTTCCTTTTCTTTTTCTTTTTCTTTTTCTTTTTCTTTTTCTTTTTCTTTTTCTTTTTCTTTTTCTTTTTCTTTTTCTTTTTCTTTTTTTTTTCTTTTTTTTTTCTTTTTCTTTTTCTTTTTCTTTTTTTTTTTTCTTTTTTTTTCTTTTTCTTTTTCTTTTTCTTTTTCTTTTTCTTTTTCTTTTTCTTTTTCTTTTTCTTTTTCGTACATGTTCTTACCAGGACTACAGTCACAATTAAAGTACAATTACTTTAAAAGAACCTTGTTCAAGGCAAGATCATATTTCCAAATATCCACCCTGGTTTTTAAACCAGGCCACATCAGGCACTCTCCAAACCATTAGCCCATACAAATTCCTGGATTCAAAAAACAAATTCCATAAAGTGTAAGTCTCAAATTTAACGTGTAAAGTATAAATCTCAAATTTTAGAGTATAAAGTATACAATGTGTTTAACTTAAAACGCATTATGTATTCTCAAAGTGTGAGTATGAAGTGCCATACGTACAAAATATAGAGCATTCAATAACATTCTTATATAGTATGTATTCATATATCTTATCTCTGTCTTTATCAAAGTGCAACTTATTGCATCTCTTACGCATCCAGTTATTCCATTTCCACGTTAACGCCAACTCTAACAGCAAAATAGAGACAATTGGAGGAGAGAACCCGTACCTGCAGCCAATCAATACACAATTAGCATTATAATGGTAAATGTGCAAGGGCCAAAGGTACATTGGGTCTCTCGGTTTATCATCGATCACCAATTGTATCCTTTTTGCCCTGAGGTGACATTTAACAAGAAAGGATACTGGAATATTAACGTTTTCAGCATTATAGACTTCTTATTTGGTCTCAAGAATAACCATTAGACGAGAACTAATTTCTTAGTCCCAGATCTAGCTGGTCATGTTGAGGATCAATTCTATAGCGTGATAATTTCCTTTTCAAACTTTTAAACATGATAAACATACAGCTTTAAACATGATAAACATTAAGCTTTTTTCTTTCAGCCTTAAACCTGATCATTTCCTCCACTACACTCTTTAAGAAACATATAATTTTCCAACCAAACCAATGTATTTCATTTTGTATCTCCTTTGCCATAGAAGACTGTTTTATCCATTAAAAGTATAAGTGCATCAATGATAGTATAAATGTTACCAAAGAATATTAATATTCCCCAATACAATCCCATTTTTATGTGTAACCAGCTCTAACATAAAACTTTTTCAACCTTGAAAGCATATTCAAAACACTACGAGCTTATATTGTTCACCATCTTATGCAAAAAATATTTGAAGCATTCAACCTCAAACCTGATATGACATGTCTTTAGTTGTATGCGCCATCTTTCAATCCAAAATGCTTCGATTTGAACTTCATACGTTGGATAGATTATATCCACAAATGGTATCTAGTAGGCTCCCAGAAGCAATAACTAGATCTTGAAAAATAATGTATCGCATTGCTCTGACCAACAATCAAGGCAATCTGAGAAAATACATAGTGCCGTGAATGACTATAGCAGATAAGAACCACAATACTTGGAATAATGAAATCTGTGGTCACTAAACAAACTGCATTTTGATCTCCATAATAAGGCAAACAAACATTAAATAAGCAAGGAATGTTTCTGAAACCCTGCTATGCCACAGTATGATCCCTCTTACAGCAATAAATAACGTAATGAATGTCTATAGCATACAACACAAAATACCTTTTTTGCTCTGTCTTAATATAACTGCTTTATTCCAGATCAAGGCAAAGATTGTATGTATTCTAGAGCTATCAACCACAAAGTATAGAGCTCCATATTTTAGGTGGTCGAACTGTTCGGAAAATCTTATCATGCTCTACATAAGCGGGCCATTTCAAAAACATATCTTTAACTCAGATTCGAAAGATGCATGTAATACCTTGGTAGAGCCTTATAAGGCAAAACGAAATTTTGCAGGCCATATTTTGCAGGAGGCGACTCCACATAGCTGTATTTTATAGCCAGATCTTCCCATGAACCATACACTTGGCAGCAAATTCGGCATGTTGGCATGATATTGGCCTTCTTAGTGCAGATCGATCTCTCTCTTACAGCTGGTTTCCAGCAAAAAAGACTTTGCCCTTTCGGCGACCATTTTGGCGCCACAGCACCTCTGAGAGCCCTAACTCATTTTTTCCAAAAATATATTTTGACGAAACAAAAGGACCTTTTTCTTTTGTGTTAGATCCAACCATTATATCCATGGATCAAACCGTAAGCATGTGAATAAGTTTTTGCAAAAAGCTATTGAAAGCCATAAAAAAGGACACTTTTTTCTTTAGGTCCCCATGCCGTAAGCATGTGAATAAGTTTTTGCAAAAAGCTATTGAAAGACATAAAAAAGTAACGCTTTTTCCTTTAGGTCCACATGTAGTCATTATCTAAGCTTGTCTAGTATCATCATTACTGCAAAGGTTTTTTCCCTTGAAAACCTTTCGAGGCAGGGGTTTTTTAATCCTAGTAGTAATGATTGTACTAGCCCATTGTATGGGTCCCATGACCTATTGGTCTTCGTGGACGTTAAAAAAACTATTCTATTCTATTCTATTCTATCTTGCATTATAGTCTAGGATATGTTTCCATACTTGCATGGCAACCATTCAAGAGCCAAAATTCCAAATAGACCTTTATCAAATGTCATTTGCACATAGCACTTATAGTGTAAAATACAAAAACGTCTTTTCAACCATTAAAATGCTTTTATAGTTATCCATCTTTAGAATGGTCAAATTCAAATGTTAAATGCCTACCCAATTAAGGTAGAAGGATTGCTTTTTCCAAGGTAAGGTAGTTTTAAGCATTTAATAGCAGCTAAATGTGGTCTATGTATAACCCAAAGGCCACTTTACCCATAATGGTACAATGTTCTCCCTAATGTGTACAACAACAAAGGATCCACTTGCAAGGACATAGAGCCATCTTTTCTCCAATGTAATACCAAGTAATGATATTGAAGTAACACAAGAATAGACTTTCTTTTAGATATTTGGGCAACAAATTCCTTACAACCTTTTCTTCCGCAATGATTCAAAGATTCAAAGAGAATATTCTCTTCTTCTTCTTCTTCTTCTTCTTCTTCTTCTCCCACAATCCCTCCCTCAGGATGTAGGACACCTCTTTTTATAAGGAAAGTAGGACCCCCTTATAAACAGAGGGGTCCTACTTCCTTACACCAGAAGAAAGTAGATTCGTAGAATCTATAATTCAGCATCAAGTTATTGTATTATTTGTATTTTAATAGTATAAGGTGCAGTGGACCGAATACCATATCCGCATTAGCAGATTATTCGAGAGCTAGTACAATGGACTAGTTCAAGACCGAATGATTATCGATTTTAAAATGTGAAGTACATGGGGCACAAAGTGGGCCTTAAGTACCAATGGATGACTGATATTGCATAATGCACTATCATTTTATAGGCTATGGGCCATTTTAAAAAACATATGGTAGCAAAACCTATTTTTTCTCGGTCCAAAAGCAATAATTTTCAAACTAACCCGGTTTGTAGAAGAGATGCGTTTGCCGGATAACTCCAAAGAAGTGGAAATCACAATTTCTTCTTTCAGACATGTTCTTACGGGACTCGGATCACAATTAAAGTACAATTACTTTAAAAGAACCTTGTTCAAGGCAAGATCATATTTCCAAATATCCACCCCGGTTTTTAAACCGGGCCACATCGAGCACTCTCCAAACCATTAGCCCATACAAATTCACGGATTCAAAAACAAATTCCATAAAGTGTAAATCTCAAATTTAACGTGTAAAGTATAAATCTCAAATTTTAGAGTATAAAGTATACAATGTGTTTAACTTAAAACGCATTATGTATTCTCAAAGTGTGAGTATGAAGTGCCATACGCATACAAAATATAGAGCATTCAATAACATTCTTATATAGTATGTATTCATATATCTTATCTCTGTCTTTATCAAAGTGCAACTTATTGCATCTCTTACGATCCGGTTATTCCATTTCCACGTTAACGCCAACTCTAACAAACAAAATAGAGACAATTGGAGGAGAGAACCCGCACTGCACCAATCAATACACAATTAGCATTATAATGGTAAATGTGCAAGGGCAAAAGGTACATTGGGTCTCGGTTTATCATCGATCACCAATTGTATCCTTTTGCCCCGAGGTGACATTTAACAAGAAAGGATTTGGAATATTAACGCCAAAACATTATAGACTTCTTATTTGGTCTCAAGAATAACCATTAGACGAGAACTAATTTATTAGTCCTGCATCTAGCTGGTCATGTTGAGGATCAATTCTATAGCGTGATAATTTCCTTTCGCCTTTAAACATGATAAACATCTGCCTTTAAACATGATAAACATTAAGCTTTTTTTTTTCAAATTTTAAACCCGATCATTTCCTCCACTACACTCTTTAAGAAACATATAATTTTCCAACCAAACCAATGTATTTCATTTTGTATCTCCTTTGCCATAGAAGACTATTTTATCCATTAAAAGTATAAGTGCATCAATGATAGTATAAATGTTACCAAGCAATATTCATATTCCCCAATACAATCCCATTTTTATGTGTAACCAGCTCTAACATAAAACTTTTCCAACCTTGAAAGCATATTCAAAACACTACGAGCTTATATTGTTCACCATCTTATGCAAAAATATTTGAAGCATTCAACCTCAAACCCGATATGACATGTCTTTAGTTGTATCGCCATCTTTCAATCCAAAATGCTTCGATTTGAACTTCATACGTTGGATAGATTATATCCACAAATGGTATCTAGTAGGCTCCCAGAAGCAATAACTAGATCTTGAAAAATAATGTATCGCATTGCTCTGACCAACAATCAAGGCAATCTGAGAAAATACATAGTGCCGTAAATGACTATAGCAGATAAGAACCACAATACTTGGAATAATGAAATCTGTGGTCACTAAACAAACTGCATTTTGATCTCCATAATAAGGCAAACAAACATTAAATAAGCAAGGAATGTTTCTGAAACCCTGCTATGCCACAGTATGATCCCTCTTACAGCAATAAATAACGTAATGAATGTCTATAGCATACAACACAAAATACCTTTTTTGCTCTGTCTTAATATAACTGCTTTATTCCAGCATCAAGGCAGCATTGTATGTATTCTAGAGCTATCAACCACAAAGTATAGAGCTCCATATTTTAGGTGGTCGAATCTGTCTGGAAAATCTTATCATGCTCTACATAAGCAGGCCATTTCGGCAAAAAACATATCTTTAACTCATATTCGAAAGATGCATGTAATACCTTGGTAGAGCCTTATAAGGCAAAACGAAATTTTGCAGGCCATATTTTGCAGGAGGCGACTCCACATAGCTGTATTTTATAGCCAGATCTTCCCATGAACCATACACTTGGCAGCAAATTCGGCATGTTGGCATGATATTGGCCTTCTTAGTGCAGATCGATCTCTCTCTTACAGCTGGTTTCCAGCAAAAAAGACTTTGCCCTTTCGGCGACCATTTTGGCGCCACAGCACCTCTGAGAGCCCTAACTCATTTTTTCCAAAAATATATTTTGACGAAACAAAAGGATCTTTTTCTTTTGTGTTAGATCCAACCATTATATCCATGGATCAAACCGTAAGCATGTGAATAAGTTTTTGCAAAAAGCTATTGAAAGCCATAAAAAAAGACACTTTTTTCTTTAGGTCCCCATGCCGTAAGCATGTGAATAAGTTTTTGCAAAAAGCTATTGAAAGACATAAAAAAGTAACGCTTTTTCCTTTAGGTCCATATGTACAACTTCTAAATACCAAAAACATTACAAGTCTTCGTGTTTTTATCTTGCATTATAGTCTAGGATATGTTTCCATACTTGCATGGCAACCATTCAAGAGCCAAAATTCCAAATAGACCTTTATCAAATGTCATTTGCACATAGCACTTATAGTGTAAAATACAAAAACGTCTTTTCAACCATTAAAATGCTTTTATAGTTATCCATCTTTAGAATGGTCAAATTCAAATGTTAAATGCCTACCCAATTAAGGTAGAAGGATTGCTTTTTCCAAGGTAAGGTAGTTTTAAGCATTTAATAGCAGCTAAATGTGGTCTATGTATAACCCAAAGGCCACTTTACCCATAATGGTACAATGTTCTCCCTAATGTGTACAACAACAAAGGATCCACTTGCAAGGACATAGAGCCATCTTTTCTCCAATGTAATACCAAGTAATGATATTGAAGTAACACAAGAATAGACTTTCTTTTAGATATTTGGGCAACAAATTCCTTACAACCTTTTCTTCCGCAATGATTCAAAGATTCAAAGAGAATATTCTCTTCTTCTTCTTCTTCTTTTTCTTCTTCTTTTTCTTTTTCTTTTTCTTTTTCCTTTTTTTTTTAGGGCAAGATGTTTAGATTTTATTAATAAGAAAACCAGTACAAGACCTTGTGACCTTATTTCAGGCTCCACTATAGGCCAGATAGGAAGAATTCATATGCCCATGGTCGCCAGATGGGAAGTACTGGCAACCTATGGTTTGGCATGCACGCGTGCACACATTACATGCACACATTGCATGCATACCATGCATACATGCAATGCATGCATATTGAGTCCCTTTAGTACTTAACATCATGCAAGGCACATTGCTTACTCCTTTTTTTGCGGCCATATAGGTATTTTCACATAGGAGGCATACAACATTCATATTCATCTTGAATGTAAATCTGCAGATTAGCTTTGTTTTATGAGAGCTAGGATTCAAAAATCCCCAATTCATATAGAGATAGTTTATTATGCTCAAGTGGCAAGCTATGATACTGTGTTCATCCAGGCAGCAAGCTGCAGTACTGTGTTCATGAAAATTTTGTTGCTTTTGCTTGTATTTTAGTCCTTCAAAGAAGAACAGAAGGATATACCTCGCAAAGCATAATTTGCAAGCTTCTTCATGATGTGCCTCCACTTGAAGAAAGCTTTGAAGTAAGTTTTGCCAAGTTGTATAGTTGCATAGTTGTGATTTGCATGTTGGGCAAGGGTTATTTCACAAGAGATCAAAGTTGCAAGTTGTAATAGGCTAACTTATTGCCAATGGACAAACTACTTATAGGATATTTTGAAATGTCTGCTTGTAATGCAATTCCAATTTGTATCCCGAATACATATTATTATTATGTATATTAGCATACATTTTATTATTATTTACATATTTGTTTGTCTATTTATAATGTAAGAGTAGGATTCATGACGTGTTATTGCTTTCTTTTATTTGTTCATTTTATTACTTGTTACAAAGTTGCCTTCAACTCTGAACATATTTCAATGGTCTGAGAGGCTATGGTATATTTTTGGTATTTGAAGCTGCAAGGCAACCTACAAGAGAAGGTGTGCTTGACTAGGGATATTTACACTTTCTTGTGTTCTACAACATACGTTATTCCATGTTCGTTGATGTATTAATATTATTTCATATCCCATGATCCATTTTCCATGTAGTTCCATTGCAACATTTTCTAAGTATGGAGCTCATGTTATACAGAACCACTCCTAACCCTCGAAAGGTGCCATCCATCTGGTAACTGGAGGGGCTGTGGTGCTAAAAGAAGGCGATATACTGATCTGACAAAGTGCTTGCCTTTGTGAATATTTTCATGACAATCCCACGGCACTCTTTCAGCAGCACCAACTTGCACTACAGGAGGCAAATTTTCTGCGACCTTCTCCCATAGAGACCAGTGTTGTCAGGCACGTTTAGTAGGGTACGGGTATTATACGTATGTACTGTATTAATACCATATGCATACCTCTCATTTTAAAAATACTTTAAACACATTTTTTGGAATTATAAAATACTTATTAGATACGTAAAATACGTACTTTATGTACAGTACATTTAAGTACAGTATTATTTCTTGTATTACAGTTGAAATAGTTGCAATAACAACTAGTATGAAGAACTTCAAGTTTTAAATAATGAACCAGAATATATTACTCTAGAAAATTAAGTATTTCTCAAAGTCTTCAATCCAAAATATGCCTACTTAAGAGTTATATCTCCTCATATTCTAGTTTGCAATCTACACCCACAGACAAATAAATTTAAGTAATTGTTGCTCATTTGTTGCATCCGAAGCTATTAACAGTTGCTGACCTCTGTATTTCTTTCGTGGCATGAATACAAGCTACTGAACTATTAAGGAGAAGGTCTGCCTCCTGCCATGACAAAACAGGGAGAAAGATGGGTCTGCATCTCCATCTCCATTCTGATTCAGTAGCTAGGGTAAGAAGAACGAGGAGGAAAACGAAGCAGCTTTGGGGTTTTTATTTCCAAGATTTTTTTTTTCTTTTTTTTAATACAATTCCATATTTTCCCTAATGTCTAAAGTCTCCTAATGTATTTTTTTACTTCTGTTCTATAGTATATAATATTATATTTTTCCTAATGTATAATTTTACCAAATCTATTGGCTTAATGTCATTTGGATACCTTTTTTTTAAAGTACGTACTGTATATATTAATACGTTAAGTACGATATTAATAAAACAATAGCTCAATTTGACCTGTCAACTTATAGGTATAGTACGTATAGTATTGTGAGGAAGGTACAGGACGTATGCAAACATAAAATATGGGTACGTAAACAACACTGATAGAGACACATCCCAACGAGAGAGCAGGAACTTTGCCTGAAATTTAGGCCAAGATAGTAGGCGGCCCGCTTCATGCCATGCTTGAATAGAGACAACGCCTGCCAGAATCCATCGTCTCTGTGTAAGGGGATGAACTGATGCTGGCAATGGAGGTGCTAAGAGGTCTGGAGGCAGTGGTGCCCACCACCATGGAGTCTCCAATAGGGTGTGGATAGAGGGGCATGGCCAGAAAAGATGTTTGACTGCCTCCCATGCTGTCAACAAGCCACGCAGAAATGGAGAAGCACTTGGAAAGGGCTGCAGAAATCGAAATAATGCCCAAGTTGGATTGGTTTTGTGACCTTTTTGCCTAGAGGGATACAAAGGACCAAGAGCTTGTTTAAGAAGGCATAAACCGGGAGAATCATCTTCACCATTCAGGAGTCTCCAAATGAACTTTGAAATAAGGACTTTGCTCTGCAGTAAGAAGTCCATCATACCCAGACCACCTGCCCATTTGGGAAGGATGCACTTCGACCATGCCACCTTAATCATAGCACCTTCCTCAGTACCCGCCCATACAAAGTTCCGAACTATTGCAATGAGCTCACATACTTTATTCCGCGGGGCTAGCAGTATGGATGCCATATAAACATGGGTACTACTAAAGACTGGCTAAGCCAGCGTGAATGCGACCATAAAGAGACAACAGCGGTGGACCACCAAAACAAGTGCTTCTCCAAATCCTTAATGATCTCCTCCCATGCAGCTCCCATAGTAACATGGATGCCAACTGGAATCCCCAACAACTTGATGGCCTGTCCATGTGCAAGTAATTTCCATGGATAATCATGAATACACGTCGGAGTTGGAGTATCCAATGTCCATAAAGCTATACTCTTCTGCCACCCCACAAGGACACCGGAAGCCAGTGAAAAAGTGTCTAAGAGCAATTTGGCAGCTGCAAGATTCTCAACATTAGCGACTAGAAAGAGGAACATATCGTCTGCATATTGATTGCAAACCTCCTGTATGCCATCCTCCATTGCAAGACCATGGAGAAGTCCCTCTGTGGTTGCGGCGGTAAATAACTGTGACAAAGCCTCTGCGACAATTGTGAAAAGCAGTGGTGCTAAAGGGCATCCCTGGCGAATACCACGACCGAGTGAGAAGGCATCTGACAACTCACCATGGTAACAGTCGCCCGAGCAGAGACATGCAGCTTCATAACATCTGATGTGAATTGTTCCCCAAATCCTAGTCTTAGCATATAGCAACGCATGAATTCCCAGCTAACACTGTCATAAGCCTTTGCAAAATCAAGCTTAAGGTATACAACTATAAGGTTCTCCTTACGTGCCCAATAAATTCCCTCGTAAGCAGCAGCAACATTGTTCAGAATGCATCGTTTTGGAAGAAAACCTGATTGGGTTGTTGAGATGGACTCTGCCAAGATGACAATAAGGTGATGGGATGAGTGAGATGGCACCTGTGTTTAGAATTCTATCCAAAGCAGTGGACCCCCGAAAGTCACAGAAAGCATCATACACCTCTGGCTCCAGCCATGCCCAGCGTATGACAGTGTTGACTGGACCTTCCTAGAGAAGTGTCTCTTACGCTTTAGTTTTGATGCCCAATCCATCGCTAATGTCATGAGACATCATTAATCTGCTCGCTCTTCTATTCTCTTCCAAGGAGATCCCTCAGCATTCTTTCAGGGTGGTCGTGGTATCCTCAGGGGTGCCGATTGCTCCACTGTTGTTTACAATTGTGGCGGTGGTTCTTGCCAAGGTCTTCTCTCTTGACACTCCAGAAGGAATCATTCATGGACTTTCTATGAACAATGGATCGCATAAGAATTTTAATCCATATACGAATCGCACTTTCTTTCCTTTTTAGGGCAGATGAGCAAAATTTGCAGAATGCCATTTCCTTGTTGGATTATTTTCCCTAGCGTCTGGTATTTTTGTTGGTTGGTAGAAGTATACAACACTATGGAGATTGTACTCTCCGGTTCTACCATGTGTAATTGCCGTTCTATGCAAGGTTCTTCTCTATTGCAGAGCATCCAAACTTCTTAGTATCCCAGTAGGTGTTCATATCTCATTTGGAGATGCGTGGGAGGCAGCTCCTTTACAGCTAAGCTTTCCATGTCGGGACGAATTTTTGTGGCTAAGTCAGTTCTTAGTAGCACTCATGTGTATATGCTTCATTCATGTTGGCTCCACAGTCAAAAGTACAACTCGTTATCAGGGTTATTAGGAACTTCATTTGCGGGGATGGGGGTCAGAGGAGGCGGCTGATGTCAAAGTCAGTTGGGCGAAGTGCATATTGCCAAAGCATTTTGGCATCCTTGCGATGATCAATTTTAATTCCAGAGCAAGGTGATAATTTCTAAGTTATTTGAGGAATTTTGATTAATGTGGACAAGTCCCCAGGTTCCCATCTTGTTTATCAGTCTTTGCAAATGTGCATCTCTTTTGGGTCTCAATCTGTTAGGCCAATTCTCCATTGGGCCCCGTTTTACCTACTGACAGCATACCCTAATGCTTTTCCATTTCTCAAAGTAATACTTCTCCATTTCTCAGAGGATTGCTTATTGCATCGGAGACTATATGATCTGCATTTCATTTTCACTATCTTGCACGCACTAGCAACACTGCGAGCTGTTGATGGATCCCTTAGATGGTGGTCCTTTGGTATCTTCAGTCCATCCATTGATGTAGCATCAATTGAAATAAAAAAAGGTGCATATGATATCTGATTGATATAATAATCAGATGCATTTTCTCCATCAATAGGTGCAAAAATTCTTAGATGCAATGGCAGAAATTAATTTTAGCTAGGGTGCTTTGTGATG
This sequence comes from Isoetes taiwanensis, assembly GCA_021234155.1. Taxonomy (NCBI): domain Eukaryota; kingdom Viridiplantae; phylum Streptophyta; class Lycopodiopsida; order Isoetales; family Isoetaceae; genus Isoetes; species Isoetes taiwanensis. The sequence continues at coordinate 42,610,830 of JAJEKV010000002.1, forward strand.
TGGATAGACTAGAATTTGTTTTCTTTTTCTTTTTCTTCTTCTTTTTCTTTTTCTTTTTCTTTTTCGTTTTCGTTTTCCTTTTTTTTTTTTTTTTTAGGGCAAGATGTTTAGATTTTATTAATAAGAAAACCAGTACAAGACCTTGTGACCTTATTTCAGGCTCCACAATAGGCCAGATAGGAAGAATTCATATGCCCATGGTCGCCAGATGGGAAGTATTTACAAAGAAAACCCTGTAACAACTATGATGATATTGGTTAGGATACAAAGAGATCCATTACTCCGTTGGAAGCCCTGCTCAACTTCTTCCCTCCAAGAGCAAGTACTATAGGGACCTCTAACAAATTCCTGTGGAGTACTAGAGAAAGTGGTCGCCCTCTTCCCGCTCTAGGCTGTATTACAGGAGCAAGATTCCTCAGTTTCCTGAACCTTTCGCATCTGCTCCAATACTATATAGTTGTTGTCATCCTTAAGACCAGATCAAGACTTAAAGCATATAGCTCAAGATTAGCAGCCAAATCTGATAAACCCTATTCTATTGGCATCAAGAGCAGACTTCCTGTTAATTCTGAAACAAGAATCACCTATGCCCCAGCCCCGAAAGATGCAAGTGTAGAGGGGCAGACGTCATGCTTCATCCCTGCGCGTTAACTTGGCCAGAGATCCAACCAGTTTTAAGGTACTATAAGGAGTTCACGCCTCCATTTCTTCCCCCGAAAATGGTGAAGGTCAGGCCTCCCCAAAGGGTGGTCTACCTGCTCAATCACACCGCTTCTACCCTTACATGGCTTCTCGAATCACTACAGCTCTACGCATCAATGAGAGACACCATTCCCCAGCCAGGAAGGGGGGAGCAAAAAGCACAATGAGTAAACAACAGCATACTAACCAGGAAAGCACTATTGCCCTTCAGATATTTGTTTACAATCCTAATGGAAAATGGATGAGGCAAGGCAAGCAACACAGAAGCCAGTGAAAAGGGTGCAGACCAAGATCATTTAACGAAAAACTCGGGCTGGGCCCAACCAAGCCTTTTTCTTTTTCTTTTTCTTTTTTTTTTTCTTTTTCTTTTTCTTTTTCTTTTTCTTTTTCTTTTTCTTTTTCTTTTTCTTTTTCTTTTTCTTTTTCTTTTTCTTTTTCTTTTCTTTTTCTTTTTCTTTTTCTTTTTCTTTTTTTTTTTTTTTTTTTTTTTTTTCTTTTTCTTTTTCTTTTTCTTTTTCTTTTTCTTTTCTTTTTCTTTTTCTTTTTCTTTTTCTTTTTCTTTTTCTTTTTCTTTTTCTTTTTCTTTTTCTTTTTCTTTTTCTTTTTCTTTTTAGCATGCCAGCCCAACCAAGCCTACAGCCTTCCTTGCAATTCTAACCTATCCACCTAGTGTTGACCCTAAACCTGGCTTAAAGGTCAACCACAAGAAACCAGCTTGAGTTTTCACTCAAATTGGGGTTAGAACCTCCAGATCACTTAAGGTGATCAGTCTATGCAAGATAAATTCAAAGACAAGTTCAAAAATTTGAAGTTCTATATCTTTCCCATTTCCAAAAACTAGATGTGGTGCTGAGATATAATTTGATTTTCTGAGTCAAGCACTATAGACTTGGTCAAAAAAGTTGTAGGTACGCAACAGTAAAGCCCCTGACCAAGTCTGAGACTAGATCTAGGAGTTATTCAAGCTTCAAGTGCGGTCAAAATTTGGTCAATGAAGGTCAAATATGGGAAACAGTGATCAGAAAATGAGATTTGGAGTTGCTAACAAGTTTTTGAGAATTTCCAAAGCAAATATATTGCAATGGTGTTAAGGAAGAGAGGCAAGAAGTCAAATTCCCATTTGGATGTGTAAAAGTATTTTTGTGGCTGGATTTGGCAAAATACAGTCAAAACTGTTCAAAACATAGAGCAATTTTTTTGAACTTGAGCTATACGCGGTATTTTTGGATGATTTCAACTCCTTTGGTTTACACAAGTCCTAAGCATAACTGGCAAGTGGGCCAAAAGAGCTGGAAAACACATGAGATTTTTCTGTAGAATACTTTGTGACAAGAATTGTTAAGGAAAATATCAGAGATGGATTTGACAACTTGGCAATCAATTTAAATTGATATGAAGGTAAATATATCATGATAACAATAGATAAGGATGTTTCATAGCTTTAATCACAGGAAAATAATCATCACAAGTCATAAGATAATTTTTGAAAGTAATGTCAACTAGATCTTGTAAATCCAGTTGAGGAGAGCTCAGGAACTTCAAGGATCGTTCGGATCTTGCTCAAAGAATGATCAATGTAGGATCCGAAACGTCTGGGCCTTCAAAAAAATGCTCCTGTCGAATCTCCTGTATATAGTTTAGTTCTTTATGATTCCTCATTCTTAGCCTTAGTTTATGGGTTCATTCAATTCTTAAAGGGCGGGAAGACAAGAATAGGTAGGTTGCAAGGTCTATGGAATCAAATCCGGCGTGATTCAAGCCAAAAACTCGGATTTAGGGTTCTTGAACGTATTTTTTTGTGAAAAATGGCGATACGGTTCCGTATTTTTAGAGGTATATTTGCGAATATCTTTGTATTTTGGCATTTTGGATTTTTGAGCATGGATCTAAGGGTCTCTAGAAAAAAAAGGCAAGGAATACTTGGGAATTTTGGAGACCATGGAACTTTTGCACGCTTGAGATGGAATCATAGAATATTCTAGGGCATTTTTAGGTCTTGAGTAAGTACATGCCATAAGGTGCAATGGTAGAAGAAGGAAAATGAGTGATGGTCACAAGGGTGAGGGAATATAGCATGAAAAAAGCTAAAACAATAAGGTTCCATAAGGGTGTGCAAAGAAAAGGAAAATATGACTAGAGATGAGCAAACTTGGCAAATATGGTAAAGAAGTGGCACAATGGTTAGATAGAAACAAATGGGGATGAGGTATGGGCACAGAGGTGGGAAAAGAGGGATGGAATCCGGATTTGGTACCATATATACATGAGTCTTCCAAACTTTGACCTTCCAAACTTCAAAAAGATGCCTTCCAAACTTCATAACCCAGATTCTTCTAGAGTATATTCTTGTCTAAGCATTTGACCTTAAATAAAGTACCTTTTGTGAAATTTCAACTTGAGCTCTTGTTGACTTGAAGAATGAACATCCTTTGACCTCCATATCAATGTTGAATACCAAAATCTTCCAAACTTTGACCTAGTCCTTCAAGATGAGTTGACCTAGTTTGAATGCATAGATCACAATTAGCATGTTGCCCTTTGGGGGCAACATCTCGCCAAAACAAGAAAAAGGCTGGTCCCCTCAGCCATGTGATGTCAAAAATGAATAACTAGAGGGGTCTTCAACTTTGTGCCAAGGTGTCTAAGTGGAAATATGGTAGAATGAGAGTGTGAAGTGCAAGTGTTGGTGAAATGAGTGTGAATGTGATGATGGAATAATGTGAATGGAGTGTGGTAAGTGAGAAAAGGCAGAAGTGAGTGTGATCATGACAAGATGGTGATGGAATGATTGTGAATGGAGTATGGTGAGTGAGAAAAGGCAAAAGTGAGTGTGAATATGGCAAGGTGGTGATGAAATGGAGATGAAGTGAGTGTGCAAGTGTTTGAGACTTCGCCAAAACAAGAAAATGCATGCCTCTTTCTTGATCTTCAAAAGTTGCAACTCTGCTATGGTGGTAAAGATGAATTGCAGAGTGCTTTTCTTCTTTGTGGAAATGAAAACAAGAATGAGAAGTTTAAATGGAAGGTAGGGCTACTGATGACAGATGAAAGGAATGGAACAAGAGTGCACCTGTCATGGAAACACACAAACCAATTAGTCTCAAATCCTTGCAACTCTGCTATGATGGTGAAGGTGATTTTGCAGAGTGCTGTTAAGGTATGGAAGAAACAAGAATAGGAGGCTGAATGGATGGTAGGAATGCTTTAAGACAGATGAATAAAAATGGAAGAAGAATGCTCCTGCATATGACACTTGGTAATCATTAGTATCAATCCTGTTCTTGAGATCATTTGTACTGTTATCTGGTCAAATCAACCTATAAACATGAAACCAACTTATTAGAGTAATGTGCTCAAAAGTCAAACTGATCTAACTACTAGAGTAATATGCTCAAAAGTCAAACTGTTCTAGCTACTTTAAACCTACCACAAATCTCTAAGCTTTTGCCTTTAATGTAAAAAGAGGGACAAGCAAGCATGCTGGTCCCAATACCTTTTCAGATGCAAGATATTGATAGGATTTGGCAATGGCATTCCTGAAGCAACCTCTTGTAACCAATAAGAATTAGTACTTGCAGATTCTAGCACTACAAAGGGTCCTTCCCAAATGTTACCAAATTTGCCAGCTGAATCTTCCTTTGACTTATTCCATTTGAGAACAAGCTCTCCTTTCCTAAAAGTACCCTGTATTTTGTGTGCAGCTTTGAATGCAGCCAGATCTTTAGCCTTTTTCAACAAATTAGTGTTCTCAGCCTCCATCCTATACTCATCTAGATGTAATAAGGCGTCCAACCTTTCCTGTAAGGCATGTTCAAAAGGTAAGCACAATTTATGAGCTAGTCTCAAGGAAGGTAGTTCAAGTTCTACTGGTAAAACTGCCTCTATGCCATAAACCAAATTAAAAGGTGTGTGATTTGTAGCTGTTTTGATAGTGACTCTATAAGCCCAAAGTGCATCCACTATTTTGATATGCCAATCCCTTTTGTTAATCTCAACTGTCTTCTGCAAAATATTTTTCAACACTTTGTTAGTAGCTTCAGCTTGTCCATTGCCCTGAGGATAATATGAAGAGCTTTTGGTATGTTTGACCTTCAAAATACTCAATAAATTAGCAATGACTTCATTAACAAAAGGAGTACCTCTATCAGAATGTAACTGGAAAGGAATACCAAATCTAGAACAAACATTTTCATGTAAGAACCTTGCAGTCGTGAGAGCATTGGCTTGCCCCAAAGGTATGGCCTCTGCCCACTTAGTAAAGTAATCTGTAGCCACAATAATATGCTGATGTTGGCCTATAGAAGAAGGATTAATGGGACCAATATAATCTAGCCCCCAAATTTGAAAAGGTCCTGGGGATATGATAGGATTCAAGGCAACTGGCACTAAAATCCTTTTACTAAAAATCTGACATTGATGGCAAGTTTTTATGACCTCATAGCAATCTCTAAAAACAGTAGGCCAATAATATCCAGACCTGATAATCTTTTTTGCAGTGGTATCCCAGCAAAATGTCCTCCACAGATACCTTTATGCATCTCCCTAATAATCAAGGCAGACTCATCTTCATTTACACACCTCAATAAGATTCCATCCCTGTTAACTTTGCACAAGACACTGTCTACCAGCTTGAATTGTCTGCACTTTTCCTTGAGTCTCCTTTTCTGACTTGGAGTGAGGCTTGGAGAAATGATCCCATGTTGTAAAAAATCTCTAATAGGTTGCTGCCATCCTCCTTTGGCTTGATCTCCTTGAGTTACCTCTAAATGTGCTACTGCAAGTGAAGTATCAGTAGTATTCAATTCATCTTCATGGTCAAAAAATATATAAGGCAAGTAGAGGCTAGGATTTCGTGTCAAGTGCAACTCTTTTACAGAAATATTATAACTTTGCAACTTACAAGCCCATCTCTGGATCTTTGGTTTATTAGTTGCTTTACCAAATAGCAAGCCCATTGGATTTTGCTTCATATGAACTTGAACTTGGCTCTTCAGAAGCAAATGTCCTTGTCTATTAATAAGAAACATGAGAGCAGCAGCACTTTTTTTCTATTCTGGTGTATCTTTCTTCAAGAGCAGACCATTGTTTGCTTGCAAAAACTATAGTATGCTTGTCCTGCAAAATGGCTAAACCTATGGCCTTTTTAGTAACAGTGATATAAACTTCAAATGGCATGCTCAGATCTGGTTTTTTCAAAAGAGTAGCTTCACATATAGATGAAATGAGAAAGTCAAAAGCCTCTTGGCATTCTGAAGTCCATGTAATGGGTATGTGCTTGCTTTCAGATTTAGAAAATTTACCTACCCTGGTCAGCTTAGAAATGGGACTTAAGATATGAGCAAAATTTGGAATATACATCCTAAGAAAACTCGTCATACCAATAAAACTCTTAACCTGCTTTAGATTCTTGGAAGGTGCTAGCTTTTTGAGAGCTTCAACCTTATCCTGAGCAACTTGAATACCTTGGCTGGATACTTCATGTCCTAAGAGTTGCCCTTTAGATGCAAAAAAGATGCATTTTTTTGGATTTAGATTAACTCCTGAAGTCCTGCATAAAGAGCAAATTTTTGCAAGTAATTCCACATGGTTAGTAGAATGAGAACCCAAACAAAGATCATCTAAATACACCCTAAACTCTTCAGCAGACATGGTTTTGAAAATAACATCCATTGCTCTTTGAAAAGTGGTTGGGGCATTCATTAGGCCAAATGGCATTCTCTTCATAGCATATGTACCCCAAGGAGTGATAAATGAAGTCTTTGGCTGATCCTCCTCTTTGATGCTGATCTGATTAAACCCTGAAAAACCATCCAAAAATGAGTACATGTCTTTCCCTGCAACAGCATATAGAATTTCCTCTAAAAAAGGTAAAGGATAACAATCTTTTATGGTGGCTTTATTTAAGTCTCGATAATCTATACAAATTCTCAAAGCACCATTCTTTTTTTCCACTGGAACAATGCATGACACCCATTCAGGATTAATAATTTCCACAATAACACCTGCATCCAACATTTTATGCAACTCTTCCTTGATTAGATCTAAAAGTGAAGCATTGATCCTCCTTAACTTCTGGAAAACAGGTTTACACCCTTCTTTAATTTTAATTTCAAATTGACATACCTCTTTCTTGATACCAATGAGCTCAGAATAATCCCAAGCAAACATCACTTCTTTCTTCAAAGAATTTGGTAATTTCTTCCTTGTTTTGTGTGTCAAAGAGATCTCCCACAAACAGAGTTCTTTGCTGGCCATTTTTATTAATTATAACCTCATTGGTTGCTTCTTCTTGTGATGCATTTATAACTAATATAGGACAGAATTCCTTAGCCACGTCCTCATCAAGATCTTCCTCTGGGATAGCTCCTTCAGATAAATAAGTCTTTAAAGTATCTCTACACAAAGCATCAGCTTCCCAATTCTGCTCCCTTGGAATATGAGTAATTTCCCAAGAAGTGAAGTAAGCAAGCATTCCCATTACCTGATTTCTCAAGAACTCCATGTCAGCATTCTTGGCCTGATACTCACCACTAACCTGTCTGCAAACTAACTGAGAATCTCCATAGATGTGTATGATTGAAATATCCATAGCCTTAGCTTCTTGAAGACCTGCAATCAAAGCCTTGTACTCTGCTACATTAGAAGTTATTTGGGGAAAAATCCTTCCTACCTTAGCCAAGAGTTTATTGGAGGTATCCTTCAGTATAGCTGCAGATGAAGCTACATTTAGTTTCTTTGAAATCCCTCCATCAAACAATTAACACCCTTCTTTTCCATTCTCAGAAGGTAGTGCACACTCTCTAATCAAAGGAATCAGATCAGTTTTCTTTGTGCTAGAGGTTGCTAGACTATAAAATCCTAGGGGCTCTTCTATAAGCATTTCTTTAATAAAGTGTACCTCTTACTTGAAGCCATAAGAACCATCCTGGTTGTAAATTGTAGCTACTTGAGTGCCATTTGAAATGGTGCATCTCCCTTCAGACCAGATTGGCCTAGCATCAACTGTAGCCATCCACCGTCTCCCTAGCAGGAGATCATATATATCTGCATCTTCTCCTAAATCTTCAAAAGCAACAACAACAAAATTGGCAGCTACAACAATGCCTTCAGTATTAACAGGAACTTTGGCCACAATTCCAACTGGTGCTATTTTAGCATTAGAAAAGGATTTTAACAAAACAGATGACCGTTTATCTATCTCGAGCCCACATTTTTTCATAACATGATAAGGCATGATATTTAGAGGTGAACCTCCATCAAGCAATACATTGGAAAAAGAGTAACCTCCTAGAGTAGCTGAACACATAAATGCACCTGGGTCTTCTTCATTTTGAGCCAAAATAAGATTAGTGGCATTTGCAACACCTACACAAGGCACTGCCTCACTAAAAGTAGTTTGTTGCAATAACGTTTTCCTATAACCAGGTGCAATTTTTAATAAGGTAAATAAATCCACACTTACTTTGGAATTTTTCAGTAAAACATCCAACTCATCGAGATCTTGATCTCTTTTACCATACTTTTGTTGAGGAGGTGGAGCTATTTCTTGGGGAGGAGCTTCCATGACAGGGGGTAGTGGCAATGTTGATTTCCTGGAATGCTCTGGAACAAATTTGTTAGGCTCAGCAGGTCTATGGGTATCCCCCATGCTCCTGGTTTGTACCACCATCACTTCCTCAGTCTTTGGCATCTCTGTAGCCTGCACAAACCTTATAGAACTAGTAGATTCAGCAAACCTTACATGTGGAGTTGCCTCAGGTTTCTTCTCCCTCTCTTGCTTGGCAAAATATTCTTTGACAGAACACCTAAGGTCAGTATGACCAATCTCCTTGCAAAAAGCACAAACTGGACATTCTCTACCAAAATGACCTTTCTTTTTACATTTAGGACATATTTGCCAATAACAAATATCAGCTGGATGTGAAGTTCTATTACAATGAATACATTCAGGATAAGTTCTACCTGCCCTGCTTGCTTTGAGCTCCACAAGTTGCTTGGTCACTTCTGCTAAAGCTTCAGTTACCTTTGTCAAGTCTGCTTTGACTTCTGAAATTTGGGAATCAGCCTCTTCATCTTTGGTTTTTTTCTTTTCTTTATGCACAGCATAGATAGGAACAGAATGGTGAGGTTCATAAGGGCCATCAGTGGCATCAGGGTAAAAGGGATCATGATGAAAGCTATGGTGTTTTTCTGGTAGGATAGAAAGCATTTTAGTCAGTTCAGTAGTCTTGGCAAAAACTTTGTAGATAGAATCAAAACCTTCTGCAGCTTGAATCTTGATAAGTTTTCTATGGATTTCTGGTCTAGAAGATAGGCCTTTAATGAAAGAAGACACCAAAAAGAGCGTGGGGACAGTAACTTGGCCTTTCTGACATCTATTCATGAAGGTGTTGAATCTTTCCTTGTACTGACTAACACTTTCACCTGCATAAATGGAGAAATTTTGCAATTCATTAACAAGGTCCTTAGGAGCAGCAAGCTTTCCAAACCTATCTAAAAACTTGGTGAAAGGGTCATCCCAAGAAGTGGTTCCTATAAGCTTCTCATAAGTCAGCCAAGCACCAACTTCAGTCTCCTCTTTAAAGCACTTTTCAAATTGTGAGAACTTGCATCCTTTCTTGAAGCCATAATCCCTGTAGTAATCTTCAAAAATCCTCAGAAAAGTATTAGCACTCATGCTGGAATCAAAAGTAGGTAATGGAGTAGGCACATTCAATTCAAACTGGTAAGGCAAACTTTGAAGTAATCCCGCTGAAAAATTTGGGGGAAGAGATCTATCTCTGCAGAGTTCTGAAGTCTCCTGATCTTCCATTGGTTCTTGCTCTGCTGGAAATTTCTGCTTTGGAGCCATGAGTTCTCAAAATCCAGGTAGAATCTTGGTAGGACCTCCAAAATGTTGACCCTAAACCTGGCTTAAAGGTCAACCACAAGGAACCAACTTGAGTTTTCACTCAAATTGGGGTTAGAACCTCCAGATCACTTAAGGTGATCAGTCTATGCAAGATAAATTCAAAGACAAGTTCAAAAATTTGAAGTTCTATACCTTTCCCATTTCCAAAAACTGGCACATTTACTAAAACAGATGTGGTGCTGAGATATAATTTGATTTTCTGAGTCAAGCACTATAGACTTGGTCAAAAAAGTTGTAGGTACCCAACAGTAAAGCCCCTGACCAAGTCTGAGACTAGATTTAGGAGTTATTCAAGCTCCAAGTGCGGTCAAAATTTGGTCAATGAAGATCAAATATAGGAAACAGTGATCAGAAAATGAGATTTGGAGTTGCTAAGCAAGTTTTTGAGAATTTCCAAAGCAAATATATTGCAATGGTGATAAGGAAGAGAGGCAAGTAGTCAAATTCCCATTTGAATGTGTAAAAGTATTTTTTGTGGCTGGATTTGGCAAAATACAGTCAAAACTGTTCAAAACAGAGCAATTTTTTTGAACTTGAGCTATACGTGGTATTTTTGGATGATTTCAACTCCTTTGGTTTACACAAGTCCTAAGCATAACTGGCAAGTGGGCCAAAAGAGCTGGAAAACACACGAGATTTTTCTGTAGAATACTTTGTGACAAGAATTGTTAAGGAAAATATCAGAGATGGATTTGACAACTTGGCAATCAATTTAAATTGATATGAAGGTAAATATATCATGATAACAATAGATAAGGATGTTTCATAGCTTTAATCACAGGAAAATAATCATCACAAGTCATAAGATAATTTTTGAAAGTAATGTCAACTAGATCTTGTAAATCCAGTTGAGGAGAGCTCAGGAACTTCAAGGATCGTTCAGATCTTGCTCAGCAATGATCAATGTAGGATCTGAGTATGTCTGGGCCTTCAAAAAAATGCTCCTGTCGAATCTCCTGTATATAGTTTAGTTCTTTATGATTCCTCATTCTTGGCCTTAGTTTATGGGTTCATTCAATTCTTAAAGGACGGGAAGACAAGAATAGGTAGGTTGCAAGGTCTATGGAATCAAATCCGGCGTGATTCGAGCCAAAGACTCGGATTTAGGGTTCTTGAGCGTATTTTTCGTGAAAATGGCGCGATACGGTTCCGTATTTTTAGAGGTATATTTGCAGAATATGCTGTATTTTGGCATTTTTGGATTTTTCGAGCATGGTTCTAAGGGTCTCTTAGAAAAAAGGCAAGGAATACTTGGGAATTTTGGAGACCATGGAACTTTTGCACGCTTGAGATGGAATCATAGAATATTCTAGGGCATTTTTAGGTCTTGAGTAAGTACATGCCATAAGGTGCAATGGTAGAAGAAGGAAAATGAGTGATGGTCATAAGGGTGAGGGAATATAGCATGAAAAAAGCTAAAACAATAAGGTCTCATAAGGGTGTGCAAAGAAAAGGAAAATATGCTAGAGATGAGCAAACTTGGCAAATATGGTAAAGAAGTGGCACAATGGTTAGATAGAAACAAATGGGGATGAGGTATGGGCACAGAGATGGGAAAAGAGGGATGGAATCCAGATTTGGTACCATATATACAGGAGTCTTCCAAACTTTGACCTTCCAAACTTCAAAAAGATGCCTTCCAAACTTCATAGCCCAGATTCTTCTAGAGTATATTCTTGTCTAAGCATTTGACCTCAAATAAAGTACCTTTTGTGAAATTTCAACTTGAGCTCTTGTTGACTTGAAGAATGAACATCCTTTGACCTCCATATCAATGTTGAATACCAAAATCTTCCAAACTTTGACCTAGTCCTTCAAGATGAGTTGACCTAGTTTGAATGCATAGATCACAATTAGCATGTTGCCCTTTGGGGGCAACACCTAGCATGTCCACCTCATCAAAAAGTGATGTGGCAATAATTTTCTCCGTTAGATTCCTTTTTCCTAAGTTCTACGACTACAGAAATTAAAAAATTGGCAAGAAAAAGCACGGAGATGAGAAAGGTCAAGAATAACTGATTGTAATTTTTTTTGCCTTTTTCTAGTTCGGATAGCTTCCTTTCCATTTCTTCGTCACTTCGTTTCTAGGAGGTTCATTCGGCATGGCTTCTTTCTAAGGTATACCCTGATTTCACTTTTGGGTTGGCTTACTTTTAGTAGCATTGCTTTTATGTGAGGTTTTCACATTTTCACGTTTTCACATTTTCGCATTTGACTTCTGAGGTTGCTTACTTCCGGCATGCTACGGTTGCACTTGTGCCATTGTCATACAAAGTTTCTTCCATGATTCAGCCCATATATGATTAAGTGGTTCTTCCTCCATTCTCATTATTGGGTACGGTTTCCTAGAATGTCGAATAGTGAGCATTAGAAATTTCAAAATGTGTAACATTTCCCTTGTAAGGTGAAAATACTTGCATTAAATGGAGCCATGCTTCTTTCTTCTAATACTTGCATTAAATGGAGCCATGCTTCTTATGTACAAATCTTTTCCATTTTTGTTTTTGCCTACGCTTTTACAATCCGAAATTGCACTAATTTTTCCTTCTTCCTTTGGATCCAGCTCGATTTGAAGGCACAGAAAGTTGCGATTTTTAGATTTGATGTCTTGATCACCGAAACTGGGGCTCTTTAAGAACCCTAACTCTGAGGTCGGAATTAGCTTCTTTGTTGCACACAGATCTGGAAGGCAGTTACTGTATGTTGAAGCTTTTTTTCTATAGAGTTTTTGTGGATTTACTAGAGTTTGGATCAAGATAGGTGGTACTTTAACTTGCATTCTCAGAAATCACACGGTCTCTTAACTGGCAGTTCTTGGTGTTTATTTGACAATCACACAGATCAGGATGGCAATCAAGTTATATATAGAATTGTAACTTGGAAAATTATTCTCCATGTTTTATCTTCTGAAAGGCATGAGATTTATATGTGCAGTAAACATTCACCTGCAGAGTAGACATTTACTGCAGATGCTGAAGAGTTACAATGAACGTTTGCTATGATCAAACTAGACTGTGTGGCAGCTAACCACATAGCGTGCATAAAAAATACTATTTACAGATCAGAAAATTTTTATGTTCTTACAATGGCCTCTCCTTTCAATAACTGAGATTGCAGCATGCCCGAGTGAAGGACACGGAAGTGTCATTCGGCCCACGCCTTCGATGGGCTCCTACGTCGCGGAAGCATGAATACAAGGGTTAGCACCCAGCATGAATCATATATATAAATAACCACCATGAAGGGTGGCGCATCCATCCAAGTACCAATGGCAAAGAATATGCATCTAAACGTAAGAAAACACCCCAAACCCCAGGTTCTAACCCAGTTCAGACTCCTGTGAGGATGGACTGACAGCTCGGTCTCAAGAGGTCAGCAGACAGAGGTATAACCTGGCGTTGGCTGGCATAGAACATCGGCTAGGGTTGTCCACTCCATCCGCCCCTCCTGTGCACACTTTGCAGATGGGTCGATCCACGCTATGGCTTCGCTATAGCCTTCCGGAGACGCAAACTCAAGGTATCACCCTTTTGAGTCTACTCCAGGGTTCATGACGCCCCGGTCCGATGAGGCAGGTCGGGGAAGCATCCCCTTCCAGGATCACAGTGGTTCCATGGGTGAGCTAGAGAATACGTGCCGCATCAGCGACCCCCGCATCCATACCCAACTTACTCACCCTAAATCTACTCAAAGTGCAAGATGCTCCATACGGATCACACCTCTACACCCAGGGAGTGTCAGACCCATACCCGGCCCTCTACGTGACTGGCTATCAGGCCTAGCCCACTGTAGGAGTCTCAGGAGCCTTTTATGTTCGTGCAAGACCCCACCCCCACTTCACCACTGTGTCCCTTCTCTGGTGCTAAGCCAGACCATAGCGTCTACGACCCGGTGGTCTCTTGTACACAGGCCGCAACTAATGGGACTGTTACAGGGCTCTATCTAGGAGCATACTACCATACATGAGCTCAGAGGTCTCTACCCCCCTTAATTCCCCCATTTCCAATCAATCCATCCTTTACGAGCAAAACCAGAATCGAAATATAAAGAGAACTTACCTTTACAATCAAGGGTTAGCTCCTACGAGTAAAACACAGAGAGAACAGACAAAACAACGCAACAAGTGCCCAACAAGGGCGCTACCCTAGAACTCACAAGCTACACTAACCACCCACCTGTATTCCTGCTGGACCCGTTATCGTTTGGTGCCTCCATCCTCCTGGGACTCGATGCTCAGCTCTGGTTACACAGGTACAAGTACTTTGGCAAGGTGGCGCTTAGCTTGTCAAAAGGTAGGCGCTCAGCTCAAGGTCGATTATGGTGGATATGGGGGTGGTGATCCACCTTAATAGTCCAAAGTAGCATTCACCATGCTGGCCAATCGAGTTTGGCCAGGTGGCGCCTTCCCAAAGGATAATTAGCTTAATTATCCTTTTTAATTAATAATTCCTTAATATAGGTTATTATCCTTAACAATTAAATTAGCATCCCTTTTAGGTCAACCCCCTAGGTTACCATACCCCATGGTGGCGTATCTATACTGGGTGACGTGTCAATATATTTATACGTATACCGTATAAATACTTGGAACGTCACATTCTCCCCTCCTTAGAATGAATGATGTCCTCAGCATTGGGTTAGACACAAATATAGGAAATCACGTTATGAAGGAAGGTAATTCCTTATTTCCGAAGGTAATATATTAAAAACTTTAAAGTTTAAAACAGTTTAAGCACCGAGGTGCATTTCACATGATTATCATAACCAAAAGTTCAAGGACCGAAGTCCAATATCAACATCAGAGTAACAACATAACAAGATATAAAACCGAAAATAAAACTGAAGAAGTCGGGCCATCAGCAACCCTCTAACATGGGCAGGTCACGTACTGCTTACTGGCCTGCACATGTCAGTATATCAGTATATATAATTGGATTGTGGTTGAAGGGACCACCCCCTTATAATAAATGAAAGAAAATTCTATCTAGCATGGAACCTATCATGTCTATGGTTTGCAATTCACTGCAGCATAGGGAATGGTGAAGTTCCCATTGTAGCCGAAATGAACGCGGCCTATCAACTATATGCTCTCCAAGCAGTCGTGGTGATGTCAACATTGACAGTATACCACTTCCTAGAGAACACCAAGGTGATTTCATCATCGGTAACTATTATTATTTACGATGCATCTACCCCTCTAGAGCGCTACTCTTGGCAATCAAGCTTCCAAGCTTACCGCCGGCTGCGGGGTTGATAGCATCGTTGATGGTGCGGCCTTGAGATTCCCGCATGAAGTCCGGATGGTGCTTGTCAAGGTCTATCTTCATCACCCAAGTAGCATCATCAACTGGTAAGTGCTTCCACTTAACCAAGTATTGCAACATTTGAGTCCTTCTGGTTTGTTTATAAGCTCGATCAAGAAGAGCTTCAGACACTATTTCCAGCTGCTCCTCTGTCATTTCTAGGAGGGTTGGGGTATCCAAAACCTCCTCTGGATCAGGGGTGTGTTGTTTCAGAAGGCTCACGTGAAAGACCTTGTGGATCTTCAAGCGGGGCGGCAAATCCAAGCGATATGCCTGCTCTCCAACACGCTCAATAATTTTGAACGGTCCAGCCCATCTGGGTGCCAACTTCTTGCAGTTGCCAATCTTAAGCTTGGCTTGTTTCACCTTAATCTTAAGCCAAACTGATTCACCCACCTGGAAAACGCGTGGGGTTCTGTGCTTATCAGCTACACTCTTCTGACGACTGCGTGCAGCTAATAAATAACCACGAACTTCTTCGACTAGAGCGTGCATCTCCAAGAGGAGTTGTTGAGAAACCTCCACTTTAGAAACGGGGTTATGCCATGTGTCTGGAGTAAGACATTGATAACCATAGTTTATCATAAAGGGAGACATTCTGGAAGACTCCTGTTTCATGCTGTTGTAGGCAAACTCGACCAGATAAATATAGTCAGCCCATTGTGATTGCTTACTCCACACATAACTTCTTAGCATATCCTCTATGATGCGATTTGTACGCTCT
Organism: Isoetes taiwanensis; assembly: GCA_021234155.1. Classification (NCBI taxonomy): domain Eukaryota; kingdom Viridiplantae; phylum Streptophyta; class Lycopodiopsida; order Isoetales; family Isoetaceae; genus Isoetes; species Isoetes taiwanensis. The sequence goes on from JAJEKV010000002.1 coordinate 42,626,470, forward strand.
GTCTGACCATCTGTTTGAGGATGATATGCCGTACTCATAGCAAGCTTGGTCTGGATGGTGGCAAAGAAATCCTTCCAGAATGCACTTACAAATTTGGGATCCCTGTCGGATATAATAACCCGTGGCATTCCGTGTAATCTGAAGATCTCCTTGGCAAATAGTAGAGCAGTATCGAAGGCTGTATCCGTGGTACGGCATGGCAAGAAATGAGCCATTTTCGACCATTTGTCGACCACTACCATTAACGCATCATATCCACGGAGAGTACGTGGAAGGCCCACAATGAAATCCATGGTTATGATTTCCCACTTAGCGTTGGGCACATCCAGAGGTTGCAACTCGCCTGGAATCCTTAACTGCTCAGCTTTCGTTTGCTGACACACCTGGCATTGCTTAATATATCTGGCAATATCCTTTTTCATAGAAGGCCAGAAATAGCTGGAGCGAATCTTAAAGTAGGTCTTCATAAAACCGGTGTGTCCAGCTATAAGGCTATTGTGTATGTCATGGAGAATGAGTTTACGTACTCCTGAAGTCTCAGGTACACACAACTTATCCTTGTAATATAACAAGTTGCCTTCTTTCTTATACGAACGGAAAGCTTCACGCTCCTTATCTGTGCGAGCTTCCTTAGCCAAACTATCCCAAACTTCACAGAACTCGGGATCCGTGGTCAAGGTCTGTTCTATCTGTTTTCCAAACTGACTGGTGAGTGTAGAAATTGCATTACAATGGGTTCGGATTACCAAGGGATGGCGTGACAACGCATCTGCAACCACATTGTGCTTACCAGGCTTATACATAATCTCAAAATCATATTCCTCCAGAAATTCCATCCATCGCCTCTGACGGAGATTGAGATTCGGCTGGGTGGATAAATAACGGAGACTTTGATGATCCGTATCCAACTGGAATCTTCTACCAAGGAGGTAGTGTCTCCATATCCGCAGAGCACGGACAACGGCTAACAATTCCTGATCATGGGTAGGGTATCGCTGCTCTGTCTCGTTCATCTTCTTTGAATCATAGGCAATAACCCTCCCCTCCTGCATTAGGACTCCACCGGTGGCAATCTTACTGGCATCCGTTGCCACTAGTTTATCCTTCTCAGGATCGGGCAATGTGAGAACTGGTGCTGACGTTAAGGCATCTTTAAGTTGCTGGAAACTCCCCTGAACTTTTGCCTTCCAGTGTTCTATCCAATCCTTCACCTTCTCATGCTTTGTAAGATTTGTAAGGGGTGCTGCAATCTTTGCAAAATCCTTTACAAATTTCCGGTAATATCCCGCTAACCCCAGGAAACTTCGGACCTCGGAAACATTTCCTGGAATAGGCCATTCCCTTACGGCCTCTATCTTTGCCGGATCTGTAGCAATTCCCTCTGCCGAAATGACATGGCCCAAATAATCAACATTCGGAGTGGCAAACTTGCACTTAGAGAACTTGGCAAAGAGCTGATGACGTCGTAGCTTTTGTAGGGCCAATCTAAGATGTTTCTCATGCTCCTCTAGGGTCTTACTATAGATAAGAATGTCGTCAAAGAAAATAACAACAAAATCATCCAGGTATTGTCGGAAGACATCATTCATCAGTCGCATGAAAGTTGCTGGGGCATTAGTTAATCCAAAAGGCATAACTGTAAACTCATAATGCCCATATCTCGTGCGAAAAGTGGATTTATGGATGTCCTCCTCTTTAATCCTTATCTGGTGGTATCCGGAGCGTAGATCAATCTTTGAGAAATACTTGGCCCCTTGCAACTGATCCATTAGATCATCTGCTCTAGGCAAAGCATAACGATTCTTGATGGTATGCTTGTTGAGTTGCCGATAATCAATACACATCCTCAAGGAGCCATCTTTTTTCTTAACAAAAAGAATAAGAGCGCCAAAAGGCGAAACACTAGGTCGAATGAAACCTAGATTTAATAACTACTGAAGTTGCTTCTTAAGCTCTGCCAACTCTGGGGGACTCATACGGTACGGGGCGTTGTTGGTAGGCTTAGTACCTGGCTCTAAAGCTATCTCATATTCTACCCCTCTAAAAGGAGGAAGCTTCTGGATCTTATCTGGGAAAAGATCACCAAATTCTCGGAGAAGATTAGCAATCCCCTGTGGCAAGGTGTCGATTACTTGCTTCTGCTTAGCATCTGACTCAAGGGAGGCAAGTCTGATGACGCAGAGAAGCTTTTCCTTGCGTATAGCTTTATCTAACTGTCTGATGGACATAGACTGCATGATAGGGTTGAATGGTTCACCTTTTATAGTTATGCGGGCTCCATTAGCTGCGTTGAAGGTAACTTCCCATTTTCATGATCTATGTTGGCCTTTTGCGGATGCCAAGAATTCCATACCAAACAATGAGGTCGTATTTGCCAATATCCATCAACTTCGGCACCCATAGCAACCGGTGCACACGGGCAACCTGCATCTTGAGATTGATCGGCGGCCATGAGTATGTCCGACCTTACCTGGCTAAAGTGACAGGCCTCGGTCGGGACCTCAAGGTTTCAGTTTGTAAGACTGGGCCATTCTAGGAGAAGCAAAATTATGTGTACTTCCCCGTATCCATAAGAATTACAAAAGGCTTCTTGTCTACTTGACCTATGGTGGAAATAAGGCTGACTTTTCGGCATTGCCGGTTTCTATAGCTGCAAGGATATGAGACGCACCATGAATATACTCGGGGCGTCCTCCTCGGCGTGAGTAGTGTTGACTCAAGATCGTCCCAATCGAGGTCGGCCATGGCGGTAGGCGTCTGCGTGACATAAGGACAAGTGCATGAAGTGCCGGGCCGCATACACCTGTAGCATGCCTTATCTCGGCCGGAGCTGTTCTCGGCCTCTTTAGGAATAGGCGTAAGAGGTTCCAAACTTCCTTACCGACATTGTTACGTTTTATCGGGCGTCTTTGAAGGTGACTTTCTTTTCTGGCGGCCATAAGAGTTCTGCTGAGAGGGCCCCGAACTTGGCGAGCGGGGTTTGTAAGGTGTGGACGGCCGTGGCTGCGAGTAAGGAGCAGGACGCGGATACTGGTTCCTTGGTGTGTCCTCCTCGAGGCTCAGTGCTTTAGCCTCAGCCTCTGCAACTGATTTCGGGTCTATGGCCTTAACCATCCGTTTGATTGATGGGGCCAATCCTTCAATATAGCCTTCCACTGCCCTCTTTTCATTCATACCTGGTACATACAGTCTCAAGCGCATAAACTCATCCGTGTAAGCCTGAACCGACATACCCTTCTGCTCTAACCTGTAAAAGGTCTGAATCTGCTGGCATTTGTGCGCACGAGGCACATAATGCGACTTAAAGGCTTTGGCAAACTTCTTAAACTTGCACCTGCTTCTATCCAGATGCTTGGCTCTAGCATAGCCCTTCCACCAAATACGGGCAGCTCCTGTAAGGTTTGTGATGGCAACCTTTCCTGTATCCTTTTCTGTCATGCCATAGGACTTCCCAAACTCCTTCATTTCGTCCAACCAGGACTCTGCATTCAATCCGCCTCTAGATTTCCCATCGAACTGGGCCAGTTTCCTATTCTTCCATATACTAGTTATGGCTGTATCAACCGTCTTGCGGTACTCCTTATCCCTGCACTTTGCATGGTCACCGGATGATACCGACGACTCAGAAGACACAGAAGTGGCTGATGGTGAGGAGGTGGCACTGTCCCTAGAGGAACTCCGACGACGTTTAGAATGGGGCCTCCTCTGTGCAGGTACAGGGCTGGTTTCGGGTGGGGACGGCTGTTGTGTAGGTGGACTAGGCGGTAGCGGAGGTGACTCCGGTCCGTCTTCTTGTACATGCTGTGGTGGATTTGCGTTTAGCACATAAGTCTGCAACTCGACTAGTTGCCTCTTCATCAACATAAGTTCCTGCTCAGGGGTTAACCTACTGGCATTCGAGGGTGTCTGCCAGGCGGCGTTGCGTGCATCGTCTATATTGAGCATAAAAAGATATAAGCAGAATTACAGCAACATCAAGTTTTACAAACAAGATCATTTTGGGTAGTACCGAAGAAAGAGTAAATAAGAAAAGACGAAAGGAAAGATTTTAATTATAAGTCAAAACAACTGTTACATTGAAGAACTTCACACTGAAGGTAGTTATCAACTTAAAGTTATATAATACACAGGTGGATCTTATACATGGGCACTTCCTTAGTCATACTGAAACATAGCAAAACAAAACTGAGGGGTCCGGACCTAGGGGTTCGCAAAAGGGTACATGATAGAATAGCGAACACTTTCACATACAGCTCTGACGAGCTTGTAACGTGCCCAGGCCTGGACGATAACAGGTTGGCAGTCCCATGTGGGGCTAATAATAAGGAGATTGAAAAGCCTCCGTAATGCATAGATGATTTGCCACAAGTGGTCGTTGGCATCCTCGAAAGCTTCGTGCCTGGACATATCCCAATAGTCCCATGTGCGGCGAAGGGTCTGTTTCAGGTCGTCAAAGGCCCGTTCTCTGAGGATGTTAACTACCTCCATCCCCTTGGCTGGATCATAAGGCTCTTCTGGCTCTGCGGGTTCCTCCATCTCATAATCACCGTCTCGTTCCGGGTACTCCCCATATCTTTGGCCGTAATCTTGTTCGGGAGGCCCTGGATCATCCCTCCTTATCTGGTCGGTGATCCTCTCTTCGTACTCCTCGAGTGTCTCTTCTGCAAGACGATAGAAACGAATATAGAACATTGCACAATTTTGTGATACTCTAAACTCCAATAGATAGAAGAACGCATCATGGAAGAGAACTATTTTAATTGTATTCATTGATACAATAGTCCCAATTTATAAGAGGATGACACAACATAACTCATAAATTGGCTAAAGAAATTGCCAACCAAAATTTTACAACTATTCTCAATGCAAAATGCATAATACAATTATCTAGGAACTAGGTCCCTCCTCTTCGTCCATAGCAAGTGGCCAAAGGTGCCGCCACAAGGAGGCGCATATTAGCACAGCCCGCCACGTTCCCCAATGCTGCTATAGCCAAATCCCTACGGACCAAAGTGATGGTGGTGGTGTGATAATCAATCTTCTTATGGCCCGCTGAAGTGGATATGGCTCGGAGCGCCCACCAAGAAGCTTCAGAAGAAGGCCCTAGGTTCTTGGAGAAGAACAACACCTCTCCTTGCCGGAAGGCTGAGAGAAAGAATCGGGGCACATGGTTGCCCATTGCCCTAATCTGAGGATCTCTGGAGGTCTCCGCTTCCTTTTCCAAGTTCACGGGGATCTTCTCCTCCTCTTCTTCTTCCTTGTCATCTCTAAGGCTGACCTTCGTGTCCCAAAGGTCTTCCTCTTCCTGATCCACCTGTCCCATGGTGATCTGCAAAGGCGGATCTGAGAGAGGAGGCCGTATCTGGGCCGCAAAGTGCTCCTCCGGAGGCTGGGGTGTGTCACTCAATAAGAACTGCCGAAGTGACAAAAGAGTCTCAACGGGCTCTAGTTCTTCGGGCCGATATGCCAATAAGTCCTCGACTGGTGAGGGATGCACAACCGGTGTGGTAAAGTCGATGAAGTCATCCTGGCAATACTCAGCAAGGTCATAGAGGACCTCTATCTTCTTGCGGCGGATCCCAGTAATGACGCGGTAGGCCCACATAATGTCCTCAAAAATCAGGTACTCTTGGTTATTCAAGAGTACTGTAGGAAGAAGGTTTAGCCCTTCGAGCTTGAGGGCTTTCTGTCGGCTGGCAGGGGCTTCAGTGGCAAGTTCCTTCCACCTTACAAAATCCTGCTCGTCGACGACTTCGTCGTATTCCGGGTCGGGAGGTACCGGCGTAGAGGAATACTCAGCAGCTATCTCCTCGTCCTCAATGTACTGGTCCATGATGATGGCCAGTGCAAATCGGGCCTCAAAACAAGTTTCCCGATCTATTGTAACAATAGGGAGGTCTGTCCCCGCCTCCTTATGCCCTTGATGACATTGCGGGCATGCTCATCACCCCCTAACATCTGGTGCAGGGTGTGGAAGTCAAGATAGAGCTGCGAATCATCATCATTGTAAACACATGCAGGTACAATCTCTTCACAGTAAAACTGAAGAAAGGCGGCGTAATCCGGGTGTGCCTGCATGTTAGAGATGAGATCTACCTGCTGGAGCAGGTAGGGGTGAAGAAGATCAAAGGGAACCGCAGGGTCCCAATGCTCTCCGTCCAAATACCACTGCTGCAAGGTTGGGCGAGCCATGAGGAGTGAAGGCGTAAAGGAGGAGGAAGGAGACGCTGAAAGCAAGAAAGGAGAATGAAACCCTAATGGCCAAAAAGGGGTTTTATACTTTTCGGCACGTTTCCCAAAATTATTATTAAAATTTATTATTTAGTTAATAATTTACATTCAAAAAGATATTTTTATATTCACAACCCCAAAAAAAAATGGGAATAGTACATAGATAAGTTACAAAAATTTTACAACGAAAAAAGACGATCGCCTAGTCACCGAAACTCCCCTCGGATCCTTCGTGCCAGCTGGAGGTCCTTGGGCATGATGGTGACCCTCTTTGCGTGTATGGCGCAAAGGTTGGCGTCGCTCAAAATTTCGATGAGGTAAGCCTCGGCAGCCTCCTGGAGTGCGAGGATTGCAAAAGCTTGGAACCTCAGGTCGGTTTTAAATTCCTGGGCAATTTCCCGTACAAGCCGCTGGAAGGGAAGCCGACGAATCAATGGCTCAGTAGACTTCTGATACTTACGTATCTCCCAAAGTGCTACTGTGCCCGGTCGAAATCTGTGGGGCTTCCGTGGCTTGAGGGTTGCCTTGAGCGACGGAATGGATTTCCCGCCGGTTGTTGGATGCTTTGCCCGCTGAACGATCTGCTCCCGTCTCTGAGCCGATGTCTTCTTGGCAATAGTGACATCCTTCTGCAGTCGGGTCTTATAGTTCACTCCACCCTTCACGGGTTTGGTACTCTTTCTCTTCAACGTCCGGTTACCCCACTCCGTCGCCTTCCTATTCTTAGGGCCGCTCGGAGCTCCCGGTTGGTCCACATTATCCCCCATGTTTTGGTCTCCCTGGGGGTCAACGTTCTGACCAACAGCTTGATCCTGCTGCTGACCAACATCTGGGTTCTGCTGCTGATCAACCTGCTGGTCGTCCTGCTGCTTCACCTGTTGATTCCCGCTCTGCTGGTTCTGGCCATCCTCCTCTTCCTTACGGAGCCGCTCTCTCTCTCTTCTGCATCTCTGGCCTCTTTGTCCAAGCGCAGTTGTGTTCGTCTAGTAATCTCCGTATGGTACCTATCCGGCCGCGCTCGCATGTCATCTTGCACGAGGTCCATGCGGGCTTGGTCAAAATTAGGTGGAACATTCTCGAAAATGAAGCTATTGAGGTCTTCATTCCAAGAGAAGGTAGGAAGATTGTAATAATCTTGGTACATAAGTACACGGCCCTTACCAAGGTAATAAAAGCGATTTTTCCGTGCTTCTGGTGGGGCACTAGCTATTTGCTGCAGGTCTTCTACCCTAGCAAGGTGCATGATCCTTTGGGCCTCATTTCGGATAAGCTCGGCGGGATCCTCATCTGGTCCTGCTGAGGGATAGAACCTAACTATGGCCCAAGCATGGTCCGGCTGCTCCACAACAGTGTATGACTGCTCTGCAACATTTAGTTTCATAAGGAAGCGCTCATTAAAGTGAAAAATGGGGTAGGGAATCCTTCGGCCCTCAATGAAGTGCTTCACAAAAAGATCTAGAACAGTATCAACTGTGGGGCTGTCATCCACAAGATGTTCTACTAGCGCGGTGAACAGTTGGAATACTTCATCTTCTTCAGGTCCACGGTAAGTTTAAAACGCGGCATGGTAGCAGTGGCGCTGGACAACAAAGAGGAAGGAGTAGGCCGCTCAAACGTGAACAGGTGGTGCTAGCTGGTGGCTGGGCGCTAAAGGGTTAAGGCGGTTGAGAGATGTGAGAGGAGGTCGGCTATGGCAGAACTAAAGCTCGAATCCGGCGGCTATGGCGGAAAAGGTCGCTCAGAGAAAACACACTTTTAAAAAAATAACCCAAATTCAAATTTCAACGTTCAACTTTTTATTAAAAATTTCCAAAAATATATTTTTATTTTTTTTTATTATTTTTTTTTTATAAAAAAAACAGACGCGTATAAAAATACGTGCGACCGTATGGGGCGCTGCGTTACTTATACGGCCTTAACTTTTCGAAATAAACACCTCCGAGGACAGCAACGCCCCTTTCGATTTTTTCGGCGGCCTGTTGTCTTTTTGACCTCGGGAGATGTGCCCCTAGGGTATTTGGGAGGTGCCCGATCCATTGGAGCCGTTTTCGCCTTCATCCGAGCTAGCTACAAAAAGTTATAGCTCTTCCAAACTTGGGTCTTCCAGTCGCCCTAGACTTCTTAAGAACTTACATCCTATTACCTTAACCTAGCACAAAACCAAACGTCAGAGAGCCAAACAATCTTAAAATCTCTCTCCTGACTACCGAACTAACGAGTTAGGGTTTAGTCAGTGCTATGATTTCGAGTAACCGAAATCACGACTCTGATACCACTGTGACGCTCCCTGGATATATACGACCCCCGGCCATATATATACGGGGACTTTCCCCTCCCATGGCGACCGTCTCGCCATGAACAGGGCCCTCCGTCTGACCCGAGCCATCTACGTAGAGATGCCCGAGTGAAGGACACGGAAGTGTCATTCGGCCCACGCCTTCGATGGGCTCCTACGTCGCGGAAGCATGAATACAAGGGTTAGCACCCAGCATAAATCATATATATAAATAACCACCACGAAGGGTGGCGCATCCATCCAAGTACCAACGGCAAAGAATATGCATCTAAACCTAAGAAAACACCCCAAACCCGGGTTCTACCCGATTCGGACTCACACTCGTGGGGATGGGACGGCTTCGGTCTCAAGAGGTCGCCAGAGGCAGGTATAACTTTGGCGTTGGCGGCATAGAACATCGGCTAGGGTTGTCCACTCCATCCGCCCCTCCTATGCACACTTTGCGGATGGGTCGATCCACGCTATGGCTTAGCTATAGCCTTCAGGAGACGCAAACTCAAGGTATCACCCTTTTGAGTCTACTCGGGGTTCATGGCGCCCGGTCCGATGAGGCAGGTCTGGGAAGCATCCCCTTCGGGATCGCGGTGGTTCCATGGGTGAGCTAGAGAATACGTCGCATCGGTGACCCCGCATCCATACCCAACTTACTCACCCTAAATCTACTCAAAGTGCAAAGATGCTCCATACGGATCACACCTCTACACCCGGAGTGTCGGACCCATACCCGGCCCCCTCGTGGCCCGGCTATCAGGCCTAGCCCTTTGTAGGAGTCTCGGGAGCCTTTTATGTTCGTGCAAGACCCCACCCCCACTTCACCACTTGTGTCCCTTCTGCGGTGCTAAGCCCGGACCATAGCGTCTGACCGGTGGTCTCTTGTACCTGGGCCGCAACTAATGGGACTGTTTGGGGCTCTATCTAGGAGTATACTACCATACATGAGCTCAGAGGTCTCTACCCCCCTTAATTCCCCCATTTCCAGAGTAATACTATGCAAAGAACTATCAATCCATCCTTTACGAGCAAAACCAGAATCGGAATATAAAGAGAACTTACCTTTACAATCAAGGGTTAGCTCCTACGAGTAAAACACAGAGAGAACAGACAAAACAACGCAACAAGTGCCCAACAGGGGCGCTACCCTAGAATTCACAAGCTACACTAACCACCCACCTGTATTCCTGCTGGACCCTTTATCGTTTGATGCCTCCATCCTCCTGGGACTCGATGCTCAGCTCTGGTTACACAGGTACAAGTACTTTGGCAAGGTGGCGCTTAGCTTGTCAAAAGGTAGGCGCTCAGCTCAAGGTCGATTATGGTGGATATGGGGGTGGTGATCCACCTTAATGGTCCAAAGTAGCATTCACCATCTTTGTGTCGAGTTTGGCCAGGTGGCGCCTTCCCAAAGGATAATTAGCTTAATTATCCTTTTTAATTAATAATTCCTTAATATAGGTTATTATCCTTAACAATTAAATTAGCATAGCTAATTTAATCCCTTTTAGGTCAACCCCCTAGGTTACCATACCCCATGGTGGCGTATCTATACTGGGTGACGTGTCAATATATTTATCGTATACCATATAAATACTTGGAGCGTCACACCCATGATGCAAACTTGTTCATTGCACGGAATAAAATTCATCCTATTCTTCAGAGAGAGACAAATTATCGACGCTACTATGAGCACAAATCTTTTTACGGTCTCCTATTCTTGCAGATCAAAATTCAAAGGTCATGGCCATTAAGCATCCAAAAATTTATAGTAAATGGTTTGGCAAAGGGATGTTAAGGATCTTTACAAAGGAAACAATACTTTCATCTCATAGGGGCCCCTTTGATATCTTTGTCTCTACTTTAAATGTTATTGATTCTAATGCTCCCTACTCGATTTGTGACAAAATATCGATTTTTCTTAAAGAGGAAGGATCTTCGAGATTAGATACAGACATTGACAGCTATGAGATCTCATTACACCAAACTCAGCAAACAGGAAAGCATCTCACCTTGAAACAGCTTTGTGCAATGGCTGATGACTTCATAGAGGAGGTTGAAAGCTCGAGGAAAAGAGAAGCAGAATGGGCTGAGATCTACACCAGGGAGTTCATGCAGATGCAGTATTTGTTTGAATTTTTATACAATACTCACTTCAGCATGACAGAGAGACAGCTGGCTAGATACAGAGAAACATATTAGTCATAAGCTACTGACAGACCTGTATGGTACTTTGTTACTACTAGTGGGAAAGGAAAGCCTGACATCTCTACTCATTCAGAACGACTGTGGTCAAAACAGATATATTCATGGATCGACATCTGAGTTCTACAAGCAGTATAATGAGTGGTTTGATGCAAACCTTGAGAATGAGAATTAATCCCATCTTTCTGCTCTATGGCCTCCCAATTTGTCCCAAACTATCAGAATTTTGCCTTCCAAACCAGATCATTTTACTAATTTCCGTCATTCAACTATTGAAGATCATGGTTGGTATTTCAATTTGTTTTTACAGGAAATTGAAGACTCTACTTTTGGACAGCTGTTTCCCTGCTAAGAGGTCATTGAGAGCATTTTTATCTGAAGGCTTCAGGATCTACCATCTATATTAAGCAAATCAAATCACGAGCTACTCTTCTCAATTTTGATGTCATTTTTGATGCTCAACTTATTATGAGTGTCTTATCTTTTTTACCCTGCTATATAGCAGATTGGTATTTGGATTGTATGGCTTTATCTAATTAATGAAAAAATCTACCCTTACTCTAAAAAAAAAAAGAAAAAAGAAAAAACACGGAGATAGAGATAGTCACCTCATAACTTCCTCTGCATCAAACTTGTGCTTCTGTCCACTCACTTTTGGCCATTCTGGTAAAAAAAACCTCCTCTTTCTTCTCAATTTTGTTTGTCATCTTTTATATTTGCCTATTGTTGGAAGGCGCAGATCCTCAAGTATTTTCTAGACCTACACTCAATTGTTATCTGCTTTGGTATCAATCTGCAAGAAAAGGCATCGATTTTTGTCACAATGCATTGAATAGCCTTGCTGGGTATTTTCGATAGTTTAGTCTTGCATGGTTTTAGGCTGAATCGTCCAACGACCATGGCTGCTTGAAAGCATTATCCACATAGCCAAGACGTTCGTACCAGAGCGCCATTCGGAATCCATGGATCTGACCATTTGCGGAATTTGAAGCGCCTATTCAATATGGCTGATAAGCACCCATGGCAAGTTCTATATCTCTTCCTCCATCCATAGATCTTTGATTAATATTTGCTGAGCCAACTATAATGTATTCGTCATCAACTGAATATGGGAGATAAAAATAACATTGATTAGAATGAAAGCAAAGTATCAATAGTTAGGGTTCTTAGGGTTTTACCTATCATCGTTTTGGAATGGACATAAATCATAAAACGCCGGTTTGTTTGTGCTGCTAGATAGTTGGAGTTTGGCTCAGGCAATGCAGATGGCAAGTATTGCGGCTCCCTGTCTCACCTCTTGGCCTCTAACGTGCCTTTTTTGCTAGTCCTTTTTCTTTTTTTTTTCGTTTTCCTTTTCGTTTATTGCTTAACAAAGGAAGGCGACGAATGTTTTAACAAAAAGGTAACTTAGGCATTTTGATTAGATAAGGGGACGGACAATGGACAAAAAGGAAATAGTTGGACTGCTATGGTGCAATTTCGACCAGCTTACCCATGATCTATGGCTCGATTGGACCAACTCCAGAATTCTGATAGCAGCCAACAAGTTTCAATACTGAGCTTTAATCCCTTTGCTTATCTCCCATCAGGTTCCGGATGCAGGGTTTTTGTATGCAGGACCCATACAAAGGAGAAACTGTATGAAGTGTTTTGTATGCAGGCTCTGGTTTGAAGGTTTTCGTGCAAAGTTGGCCGAAGAACCCAAAATGGGGCTTAAGGTTTCTACGTAGACTTGTGTAGAGTTGGACAGGGATGTCAAGCTAGATTGCTTGATCAATCAGATTGCTTGATTGTTACAGACTATTTTCAAGACGAGACAAAGCATAACACTGTTTTATCTTGAATCCTTATTCTCGAGCCGTGGAATAGCTATAACATTCTGAAAAGCTGGTATCCAGAACCAGTAAATTGTATTTGCCTTTCTATTTTTCCTTGGCATGGAGTGGCTATGGCTATCTGTGGACTGAACCTGTCTTTAAAGCTTTGCGATTGTAGCAGGCAAGTAAGCATGTAAAAGATATTTACCTATTTGACGATGAAACATTCAAAATCTGTTGCCAATTTGACGATGGAGTAAGGTATGTATTGAGTGTAATGGCCGGGCTTGAAAAATAGGGCATGAAACAGGGCTAGCGCATATTGTTTTTGGCATTGTGACATCTGCGTGATTCTGCAATAAGCAGAAAACTTATGTTAAATTATGGTGGCGACTAGGAGAAATGCAAGGATTTGTTTCCCTCCGCCAAAGATTTTTGAGGATACTAGCAGATTTAAATATTTCTACAAGAAGTGCCGAAGACCTGCCATACGAATATGGAGGATGTGCACTGATTTGCAGTGGGCGATGAAGTTTTTTTGTTTATAGTTAGGGTCCTTTCTAAATATGATGTAAATTTTCTTACAATATCGCATACAATATAGGGAAGAAGGATTTGGTATCAGCTATCCAATGGCAAAAGCTCTTGAAAAAACTGCCAAGAAAAATAAAAGCGACCAAGATGAATGGCAGATAAAACTGCTAGGATATGGTTTTTTTTGCTCGTTGAAAGCTTTGTATTAAGTGACCATCAGGATATAGTTTTTTTTGCTTGTTGAAAGCAGTTTTTTTTCTTGTTGAAAGCTTTGTATTCTTCACTGCCATGCTATAACTATGGTTGTGGTTTTATCGGGCAAAGATTTGACTATTTATTGTTTTGGTTGTGTTATGGAATGTTGCGAATGTTTTTTTTTTTTTTCCCCCAAAATGCAACCCCCCTCCCCAACCAGCTCCCCCCCCCCTCCCCCGGGGAAAAAAAACTCCTAATAAAAGAAAAAAATCGAAATTTGTTAAAAAAAACGTTGAAATTCTCTTTGGGGCAGTTCTCCTTCCTCCTCACTTGCTTTGTAACATTACCATTCTTTTAATATATTGATGGCACAGTTCTTCAAAAAGAAAAAAAAAAAACGTTGAAATCCTTGTTTGGGAATGGGAGATGTTGTTTTTTGTATTTGAGAAAAAACTAAAAATTAAAAAAGAATGGCAACCAAAAAAAAAAAAAATTCAAAAAACATTTGGAAGTTCATTTTATATTTTATTCAACATAAGATGTCTTACAAGCCATATTGACAAGGATTGGCTAGCTCTATACTTATCACACAAAATGACAAATCTCTTTATTGTTCCATGCGAAACCTTTGGTTCTACTTGATTGGCATAAACAACCTTGGAGCCTACAAAATAGAGAACGTGCGTGTCAATGTGCATGGCATTGGAGGTCAAGCATGGATATTGGATAGCCTTTGTGGATCTCATCACATTAAAGACACAAGATCAATATTGGCCACATGCAGCGTAGTGCCCTACAAACCAATTAATGTGACCAATATGCACATCGTGTGAAAATGTGTTTGTCTTGATTTTTACAAACTACTAATGTAGAGCATGTGAAAAAAGGTTGACTTTTGGTAATGCAGTAATTCAGCTTTATTGGTCTACAAACCACATGTTCCAGAAACATTAATATAGTCACAAAGTCAATGCACCAGGAACCAATGGCATCATCCCAAGCATTAAGGATATAAAGCATGATGATATGGAAATTGTGTAATTGATAGTGGTATATGGAATCTGGAAAATAGGGCCCATGCCATCTCACAAGGGGTACATTGATGTGGAAATTTATGGACTAGAAAAAGCTTCTAGAATTATATTTATGATTATGTATACAATGGCATCTTTTTGGGTTAAAATTGTTACCCTGGTTATAGGTCGTGGCACGATCATGATCGTGGGTTATTCTACGGGATGGAATCACCAACCGTTGGGATTGCGCCATATCATCATAACAAGGGTAACTTTATTTTCACCCTCTTTTTGGAGGCACCTCGAGGCCCTATGTGTACAAATGCCTCATCAAAGTGACATTTGCTGGTTGTTGGATGGTAGGTCGCTCCACATAGTCTAAAACATGTGAACATGGTATTTGAAATTTCAATGCTATGTGGCATTAGTAGGGATAATTTTAGCTTCCTACGAGATGCCGTGGCATATTTGGTCTATTTAGGCCCAGATTCCACCGAACGGCTACTTGGACTTCTGCAATTCGTCCAGGTATGAACTTCCGACTCAGTGGAATCTGGGCCTTATATGGCATCTGTCTATCTATCTATCTATGGGTGAAATAAAGTTGTCGTGAATGGAGTGCACGTGGCTAAATCAAGACGATTGAAGATTCCACAAGATAAAATCCTTAACCATTACAAGAAATTTATCGCGGCGGCCAAGGCCGCCGCGAACATTTCTTTAGTTCTAACCCTGTGAAGTTAGACTTAGCATAAGTTTCGGGCCTCGTTTAGTAAGGAATGTGTGAGAGTTCGAGTTGTATGAATCTCAATTTTGAACGGATTGAATGTAGAGGGTACGAACTGGTGTCATTGCCTTGAGTTCTCGTGCTCCTAAGGTAGATGGATGTTATAAGTGATCTCAATGCATAACAACTTGCAAGCATCAATTCAAATAACCTATGCAAACATTCTAAAGGGAAAGACTATTTATACATTTACATTACAATAATCGTTTTGCAGCGTTTGTCTTGATGTCAGATTAAAACTATAGTATTATTGAACTCAAGTATGCACTAGTCGATTGCATAGTTAGGAACTTGAAAGAAAGAGGCCGGTTCTTTGATTGTCAAGAATGGAATCACTATTGCATTGGCTTTGGCCCTACGTTAAGGGCAAGATCCCAACAAGATCACATTATGAAAGAAGTTTGTTGTGAATCTAAGAATGGCATTTTTTCCTCCAATTATTATATATGTCTTGGTACGGAACAATTGTATGAAATACCATTAAAAAAAAGGTGAGCACCTTTTAACGAACGGGGTCACCTATTGGCGGAGCAGAGATTTGAGGCCAGCAGGCTAACGAAAATGATTCCAGCAAAGTCACCAACACGATTCTCATGTGATCGGAGGCCTGCACGATGGTTGCCACGTTGGCATAAGCCTGATATAGACGGCGCCCTGTTGCAAAGAAAATTAGAGAAGAAGAAAGCCGAATTACAGATGGGTAAAACAGAAACTCTGTCTCGACATGTTCTTGGGCTTCAAAATCTGTGACGAGTCCAATTTTGAAGCGAGCTTATGGACCAGAGAATTCAAACCGAAGAAAGAATCCAGCGTTCAGATTATCTGCACATTTTTGTTGCACAGGTTAAAGTGAAATCTTCTGAACCTGCTGTCGCCAGCAGAAAGCTGGCGCAAGATGCTTTGCTTTAGCAACATATGCATCCAAAACTTAAAAAGGATTCGAGAATCCTCTCCTTGCTTCGAATTCGAGCTCTGAATTTGCGCCCAAAGGCAGATTTTTACCGCCTGGCATGAATTTGATGCACATTATCTTTGAGTTTTCAATCCCGGCTCGGTGGGTGGGTTCGGAGCCAATAAAACGAGGGATCTGATGATGGGTATGGCCTCAGCAGTGCCGCTTGCTGCAGCGGCGAAGAACCAAGCTATAAAGCCGAATAGAAAAACAGAGAAAAGGAAGATACCTCAAGGTTCTTGGATCTTGGATACCGTTTTTATGGAGCTTCAGGGCAGATCTGGGGGTATGGTGGTGAATTGGGCACCGCAGAGTGAAATTTTGGAGCACAGAGCTGTCGAGCCTGCTTCAGGGTCTTCGAAATTGGTTCTTCCAGTGACATCCTGGGTATGCAATTTATGGAGCCCGGCAGAGGTGATATAGCAACGCAAAGATTCACCTCGGTCTATCTTCATGTGGCAAGGGTTTTGTCTACAAATCTGTTTGGCCGCAAAAGAAATGGCGGTCTTTGAGATCTTGAATCAAGCCGGCTCTGGGCAAGCTTATAGAAGACTCCAAGAGGATTTCGTCCCAGATCTACCCGATTTCCCCTACTCTTGGGAGAATCAAGCAAAGGTTTGCTTAAAATTCCTTCGCCCATCAGGCCAATAATCTGCCCAGTGCACCTAATATCTCTGCGGGCCAGTCTTTGATCATTCCATTCCCCTGAGGCCTGAGGAAGGGGAGGCTGTGGCTCCTCCTCAATAAATGCAAGAATGCAAAATTGGAAAAATGTTCCCCGAAAAAAAATTTTGACATTTGGCACGCATGCAATGGAGCATCAAGGAATATTGAAGAATAGAATCAAAGTGAATGCATGTCAGCAAATTAATGGTATTTTCTCCTGTTTGGGCCTAAGTTATGGCCTGTGTAGGTAACCTATACTGTATAGGTGTTTAGCCACTAGCTAGCCTCAAATGTAGGTCAAAAACATGTGTAGTGCTCCATCCCAACCCTTCACCCGTCACGCATCGCCCGTCATGTTTTTTCTTTACATGTTTTTCTTTTAGCCCCGGCGCACTTGTTGCATTTGCTTGTAGTCGGCACGATCCAGTCCGGCGGTTGGCCGCCCGGGCCTTCTTGTCTCAGTAGCTCAATTTTTCACAAAAACTTAATTGCCTGGCATTACTGGAGCATTTGATTGGGTCTTGAGTCTTTTACAGAGGAAAAACTGGTAAGACTTAATTCTTCACTTAGCTGATGAGTTTTGTGTGGGATTATGATGGATAGTGTGCATTATGTTTTACTTAAATATTGTGAAGGATCATTGATTGTGATTCCTTGTCATTGTTTGAGCTCGTTCTTTCTTTTCTGGTTGAAATAACCTAGCCTATTTCAAGTTATGCTTTCGTTCTTCAGTCTTGCATCATAGTGCTATTTTATTTTTGATGGACAGGTACATAAAAAGCATTGAGAAAAAATGTCACAAAGAGGGAGTCAAATGGCTCCAACTTTGGAGCAGATGGAAGGAAATCTGGTGAGAATGGGAGGGGACAGAATGTCAGTGCAGATCCGAGCCAGGCGTCGGCTACCAGACTTTCTACAGAGCGTAAATCTGAAATATGTGAAGCTCGGATACCACTATCTCATAACTCATTTTATCACTTTGCTTCTAATTCCCATGATGCTAGCAGTAATGTTGGAAGTAGGAAGAATGGGTCCAGATGATATATGGCAGCTTTGGGTGCATTTACAATTCAATCTTGTTAGTGTTCTGATCTGTTCAGCCTTGCTTGTGTTTGGTGGCACTGTGTATGTTATGTCCAGGCCTCGTCCTGTATATTTGATTGACTATGCATGTTATAAGCCTGCTGATAATCTGAAGGCACCTTTCCAGAGATTCATTGATCATTCAAGGCTCTCCGAAAACTTTGATGAAAAAAGCTTGATTTTTCAAAAAAAAAAATCTAGAGTGCTCTGGGCTGGGGGAGGAAACTTATCTTCCACCTGCTCTGCATGAGTTACCAGCAAATCCTTGCATGACTGCAGCCAGAGCGGAGGCTGAGGAAGTTATGTTTGGTGCACTAGATGAGCTTTTTGAAAAAACTGGTGTAAAGCCTAAAGATGTTGGTGTGTTGATAGTAAATTGTAGTCTCTTCAACCCAACTCCTTCTCTGTCTGCTATGATTGTGAACAAATATAAAATGAGAGGTAACATCAGAAGTTACAACTTGGGTGGCATGGGATGCAGTGCAGGTGTGATATCCATTGATCTTGCCAAAGACATTCTTCAAGTGCTTGGGGAAATACATATGCCTTGGTTATCAGCATGGAAAATATTACCCAGAATTGGTACTTTGGTAACAGTAGATCTATGCTTATTCCCAATTGTTTATTTAGAATGGGAGGTGCTGCTGTTCTGCTCTCTAACAAGAGGAGCGCAAAGCGACGGGCCAAATATCAGCTCGTCCATTCAGTGAGAACCCACAAAAGGGCAAATGATAATTGTTTCCATTGTGTTTATCAGGAGCAAGATGAGAATGGAAAACTTGGGGTTTCTTTGTCTAAGGAACTCATGGCCATAGCAGGGGATGCATTGAAGACCAATATAACAACTCTTGGACCATTAGTGCTGCCCTTATCTGAGCAAATAATTTTTTTTGCAGTGTTGGTGGCAAGGAAGCTACTGAATGTGAAGATGAAGCCTTATATTCCAGACTTCAAGTTGGCATTTGATCACTTTTGTATTCATGCAGGTGGAAGGGCAGTGATTGATGAGCTTGAAAGACATTTACAACTTTCAACACATCATGTAGAGGCCTCTAGGATGACGCTGCACAGGTTTGGAAACACTTCATCCTCTTCAATTTGGTACGAGTTGGCCTATATGGCAATAGTGCAGTCTGGCAGTCTCTGAGAACAATCAAACCTTCTACTAGGAGTCCATGGGCGGATTGTATTGATAGGTATCCAGTAGAGATTCCCGAGGTGTTTCATTTCTGAAATATTGGTTTGTTCCCTGCTGCTTATACCAAAACCAAATTAATAACGTATTCTTTGTAAATTACTCATCTTCCCAGCCCATAATGCTCCATGTGTTTGTGGGTGTTATGTTTTGTCCATTATTTTTGAATGGGTACTACTCTGTCACAAGCTGTTGAAGCATTACTGCAGGCAAGGACCACTTTTTTATTAGCAAAAGTGCATCCCTTTTTCTTTTAGAACATGAGGTCCCGTGGAAGTAACAGAAATGTATATTTGGTTGTACAGTGGCCATGTGAAATTAGTTGCTTTGCTGACCTGGGTGACTACTTGCCTGCCACAGACTCTTGGACCAGGAGTATAATTAATAACAACAAAACAAAAAGAGCAGCAAGCACCTGGCACAACCTGTGCATGGTTCTAGCCTATTTGAAATCACTCAAAGTGCTTTAAGTAAAAATACACATGGCAAAACAGCACCAAACCAAATCCCGCCAGGGAAGACTTAATGGCTTTAGATATCTGGGCGTTCCAGTAAGTTTGCCTATCGGTATCTGCAGTTTCAAATCCTTCTTTATTATGGCTAAATCCGACCCGATGCCATCGGAGGCTAAATCCTAGCCGTCGTGTAAAATTGAAATACCAACCCTAAAATTGGAATACCAACTTGTAAAACGTATGATTGAATACACCCAAGAAAACATTGAATATCCTCGAGATTTACGGCCGCACCGGGCGCCGGGCTTACTTGATGAAGAAGGGTGGCGTTGTTGGCGCCGCCGGAAAGGCCGCACGGGCGCTGGGAGGTGCAATGAAGGGTGGCGTCGTTACTGAAAGCATGCGGCGCATGGCGCATGAGCCTCGAGAGCATGCTTGAGAGCTTGAGGAGGCACCTCCTCCACGGCGACTTCACGATTTTCCTTGGCGCCACCTTCCCCGAAGCTTCCGGGTGTTTTGGCTTTCGGATCTATTGCATGCGATTGGTCCCGGCTTGACCTTATGGATGCATGTGGCGGGGGCATGTAGATGCATGTGGATCGGCGTGAAGATGGAGATTTTAGCGCATGCACGTCGTCCGCGCCGAGATTTAGAATCGGTTTGTGAAGAGGTTATGGTTTGGGGGTTTGGTAAAGGTTTGTTTTGGAGGTATGCTTGTTGCTTTTGCAACGACATGGATTTTGGATTTGTGAGCGACCATAATCATCCAGTAACGGTTTTTTCCCAGGTGGTTTTTAATCCGCGCCATGGTGATTGTGCTTTTGCTCACGTTGTGCTTTTGTTTAAGGGCTCTGGCCCATGTTCTTGTTTGGACTTCGGTCCAGGACTTCGGTCCCCCATGTACTTGGTCCCATAAGCTTGGGATGGGCTTCCGTGGACGTTAAAATGATTATCTTATCTTATCTTATCTATCTACTATCCACATCAAAAAAAATACAACTCTCTAACAACTAAAATGTATCCATCTTTATCAAACAATACAAATGTAAATACAAATACATTAGCACCACTATTTTAGTACATAATACAATAGCAATAGTACTTGAAATCAATAAGTAGCTAGGATCTTATTCACTTCAACAGCATGAACTTGAATTAGCTCCTTGGGAATCGAACCCAATTATTGCCAGCGAGCATGAAAATTGAAATTATAACTGGCGTCTTTGTTTGATGCTCCATAAATCCGCCTCGCCATGGTCCAAGATCATTTGCAAATACACAACAATTCCACGAACTCCACATCTCATCTCCATCCCCAAACTCGTCTGAATTTATCATTTTATTAGCACCACTACTTTAGTACATATACAATAGCAGTAGTACTTGAAATCAATAAGTAGCTAGGATCTTATTCACTTCAACAGCATGAACTCGATTTAGCTCCTTGGGAATCGAACCCAATTATTGCCAGCGAGCATGAAAATTGAAACTATAACTGGCGTCTTTGCTTGATGCTCCATAAATCCGCCTCGCCATGGTCCTACACAATAATTCCACGAACTCCCAATCTCATCTCCATCCCAAAACTCATCCGAATTTATCATTTTTATCTCTCGTAGCCTCTTGGTCTTCGTGGATGTTAAAAATTCTATTCTATTCTATTCTATTCTATTCTATTCTATTCTATTCTATTCTATTCTATTCTATTCTATTCTATTCTATTCTATTCTATTCTATTCTCCATGAGAGGATACAAATATCCTAAACGGCTTGCAAAATGCCTCCTTCCCCAACCAAGATGTATTAAATTTAAATGGAATATTTTCACCTTTCCCAGCTATGGATATATCCTCCAGGATAAGACTTTGGGGGACATGATCAGAGTGAGAGAAGGCCAAGTCCCCCCTACATAACACCTGTCCATGAAACAAGCAGACTTATTGGCCATGTAGAATCTGTCTAACAGACAATATACTCTTTCTTGACCCTTCTGTTTATTCGACCAAGAAAATCCAGCATTGGAGGGCGGAACCAGATTAAATCCCACACTGTTAAGCAAGGAGTTATATGAAGTATCCTCGTCTTCTGATAGATTTCTATGCAACCCAATCTTCTGGTCCCCCACGTTAGTCATATTGAAATCCCCCCCTAAGATGCAATTTTCTGTGACATCCCCTAAATGATTTATCCAGTTTTCAATTTCCTTCCACATAACTGCCCTTTCAGCAGGCTTATTAGAGGCGTAGACATTGATAATACCCTATTGACATTCCTTAGATTCAAAGATCACAGTTTGCCACCGACCATTCCTGGCAGCATAATAAGATTTTTTTTTTTTTTTGAAGAACTGTGTCATCAATATATTAAAAGAATGGTAATGTTACAAAGCAAGTGAGGAGGAAGGAGAACTGCCCCAAAGAGACAGCGATACCTCGACACTCCACAACAAACTCACAGAAAAACTGCAACTCTACTGCTGTACAAACCGACCATCACCATCTACAACACCCAAGAAGTCCCGCCAAATGGCAAACTTCCGCTCTACTATTCACGGGAACACCGCGAAAGCTTTGAAATAGCTTGTACCGAGTCGAGGAATGAGAGAGGCCGCAGTCTTTGAATCCCCGAAAGATCCACAACCGCCGCTTCCAAATCAACCACACCAACCAAGCCACGCACAGATGCAAGGCTTGCTGCCGCAAGAGCGGCCAAGCACCAGGATACACATGAAGCAAAGAGCTGGCGGCTAGTCAATCTCACGAAAACAGAGCCCTAACCCAATCCCGAGGCAACCCGCAAGTGAGGGCATAAAACCGCACAATGCTCCACAGTCTCACGATGAAGGCCACAACAAGGCGTAGAGAGGGCTCACACCGCCTAAACCGACTCACAAGGGCATTCACCACGATACAGCGGTCGCCACCGCCGCGTGAAGCACCCTAACCTTCGGTGGGGGAAGTGAGCTCCATGTCCACGTCCAAACTGAGCGCCATCGAGAACCCGGAAGCTGCAGAGACCACTTGCCTGCACCATCACATCATCCTGAGGGACTATAGGTATGTGTAGCGGAATACTCCCCGCCACGTGCTCCCAGATAGTCCGGTCACTGCCCCTCAGGCGAAAGCGAGCTCGAAAGAATTCCCACGAAGCTAGCTGACCACCCCAATACCAATCCTCCAAGGTGAGCACAGCAGCTCGCCTCCAACGGGCCTGCGTAATAAGATTTTTGAGTAAGGCCCCTCCAGAGTATGCAAGTACCTCCTTTGGTTCCTGTGGCTGCACAGCTAAGAGAGGAATAATTACTGCCTACCCATTTGCCCAAAGAGGTTGCTTCAAAATCGGGGGAGTTTGTGTTCCTGAATAAAAATAACTTCCGCCTTCATAGAGCGAATGGCAGCAAGCACTCTGCTACATTTGAGGACACCTTTTATACCATGGAGATTCCAAGAGACAATTTTCATGGTACTTATATTGATAGGCTGCCTTGCTTGTACATGGGTCCTTCTGGACCATCTGGACCATCTGGACTCTTGGGCCATCTGGAGCAATATAGAATTATCCGTATCCTATCAAACTGTACTTCTCTACTACTTTCATTAGGCCCATTTGTCAGACCATCGGACCACCATAGCCACCTCCCGGGAAAGGCCCACCCTTTTTTTATATATAGATCAGTGGTGTCATTTTTTAGAAATATTTGGCCTTGTGGTGCCAAAGAATAATAGAGGCCCCCATTCCTTTTTTTTTTATTTTTTTTTCCACAATGTATACCCCTCCATCTTTATTATACGAGACCATAAAAATAACCAAAGTGTCGTGAGTGAACATGATGTGTATTACTCAATGGTAGGGACCAATGATTAGGATAACCATGTTTTCTATTGCCCCATCAGCCAGAAGCAAATATACCATAGGGGAATTGAGAAAACCTTGATTTTGAAATAAAGGTGAGAAATCGCCCCCAAGTCCCAAATATGCCAAATTGAAGGTACAAGGTTAAGTTGGTGATTACCACCCCAGAAAGGTCCAAGAAGATTGGCTCGCAACCTCCAAACCGGTGGAGATGATTGAGTAATAATGTCGAAGAAGACACGGGGGTATTGGAAAATTGGGTGCGGCGTGTAGGTAGCCAGAGCCCAAAACCAAAATCTAACCATATGTTTGTTTAAGCACCACCTCATTGCCTTGAGAAAATTTTGCGGCTTCCCAAATATAAAAGATGTTAAGATCGCACCCCTCCTCCAACGGGGAGGATTTAAGCGGGATATCTGAGGTCACTCAATGCTTTCGGATGAGATATAGTTTGCTTATGGTGATAGCGGAGAGACTTACATAACAGAAAATTGAAACAATGCTTTGGAATATTAAAAGCGAGATCTGAAAACAGGGGATCATTGGCCTTGAATAGTCGAGATAGAGTATCTCCAAATATCATAATATTATATGGTACAAGGATCCTAATACAAAAATGCCTTGATACTGGATATGGTATCCATATTCAATGCAAACATATAAAGAAAATTGTTTACATGATAGAGTGCTCTGCTTTACTCATTGTTACTGTTACTGGTAGAGAAACTAACTTCTGATCAAAAAACATAGAAAGATAGAATTCTGAGATTACTAGAAAAACTTGCAGCCCTCCACTTGTGAATATTCCAATAATGCCTTTGCAATGGACCCTTCAAAGACATGCTTATCAGGCTTCTTAGCTTTATCCTTCTTTTTTCCAACAGGATGTTTGACGGAGAGGCAAGGATTCTTGCTGCGTGAGAGGCCTCTATTTCACCATTTACTATATTCGCCACATCTTGATGAGTTCTTTGGATCGCAGGAGGATATGGAGCCAGCCTTCTCTAATTCGCCATTCACAATGGTACCACTGGACCTTGGGGAGTTCTTTGGTGGGATAATCAAGATGACCGCGCCTGTAATATTTTTAGAAATGCCAAAAGTCCCGCCACTATCAGAAGCATGACTTATATTCTCTATAGCATCCGAAAAAAGCTCTTGAAGGAGGCAAACTTTTTGCAGCTGAATGCCTTTAGGTGAGATAGGGCCATCACAAGTATGAAGAGTAGAAGTAATAGCTATCACAGGTATGCAGATTTTCAATCGTTCAAAGGTCCAAAACTTTTGCCACAATACCACATTTTTCTGGAAGTACTGGGTTCTGACGTTTTTCTAGAGATGTCGAAATAGCCTGGTACCATAGCCACTCCAAAAAAGCGAATGAAACTCCTGGGGCTTTTTTTTTTTTTTGAAGAACTGTGTCATCAATATATTAAAAGAATGGTAATATTACAAAGCAAGTGAGGAGGAAGGAGAACTGCCCCAAAGAGACAGCGATACCTCGACACTCCACAACAAACTCACAAAAAAAAACTGCAACTCTACTGCTGTACAAACCGACCATCACCATCTACAACACCTAAGAAGTCCCACCAAATGGCAAACTTCCGCTCTACTAATCCCGGGAATACCAGAAAGCTTTGAAATAGCTTGTACCTGGGCTCTGTTATTGCAGAGGTGTTGTGTACATTTTAAAATATAGGCGCCTTATCAGCCAACAGCCTTCCTTGCCATTTACAACGCAAGGCTTCTAAACGTTCCCAAAAAAAAAAAAAAAAAAAAAATCCATACTCCACAGAGAATACCAAAGTCGCGCATCACCCCTGGACCTACACATCACCAACAAAAAAATCAATAGAGCAAAAATAGGGGTTGGTCATGCGTGCCATGCGACAAAAAACAACATTTACACCTCGAAAAAACGAGGGGTTGGTCATTCGTCTTGACAGCGACAAAAACAACATTTACAATATACACATTAAAGAAGGGTGGGTAGGAGTGAAGGGAATTCTTTGAGAGAGGAAAACGCCGATGAGAAGTCGATGATGAAGAACCCGCAAGAAATAGCAATCCTCAAATGAACCAGAGCCCCAGAAAATGCATGCAATGCATGCATGCATGGGAGAGATACATGCTCGCCCGTTCGAGAATACCGATCCGATGAAAACCGGATCGATGGCATTCTCGAATAACGGCTCACATGAAAAGCGGACAAAAAGCTCCCGACAAAAAAGAGAACTTCCTTATCAAAATGGGATCGAGATCGAAGGTTGAAGGATGATCAAAAAAGGGACAAGATCGGGGAAGAACATGTCACAACATGGAAAAAGATGCAAAACTGGCAAACCAAGTAGGGAGAAGCCCCTCTCCTGCCTGGTATCAAAGAAAGAGAGTCAAAGGAACTGCTGAGAGAGGAGAAAACATCGATGAGAAGTCGATGAAGAACCTGCAAGAAATAGCAATCCCCAATTGAACTGGAGCCCCAGAAAATGCATGCATGGGAGAGATGCATGCTCGCCCATTCAAGAATACCGATCCGATGGCTCGAATCGATGGCATTAGATTCTTTTTAAATGGATATAGAATAAAATTGTTATGGCTTATAATTGTTCTTCTCATGATCAAGAGAAGAAAGTACAGATTTGGCATACTTACCATCAGATTCATTCTTATGCATAGACAGGTGATTGTGCTCAGTTGGATTAGTTTTTTCGCTGGGATTATAATCCTATATTTATATTTTATGTTGTTATAGTTTTGATTGGTAAATAAAGCTTGTCATCCTTCAAAAGATAAAAAATAAAAAAATGACCATAATCGAAACAAAAGGCACCTAGAGACCCCAACATACGATCTAGGCCATAGGATGGATAGATCCACGCGGCCGAGGTAGTCGGGGTGCATCTCGTTTAGAATCGTAGCACAATAACATGGGATTCGGAGGGATTTGAAATGCATAAATCACTATATATCGAGACCATAGATCATACCTCTAAAATAATTTAATAGGTTATTATTCAAAAAAGAAAAAAAAAACATAGATTTAATAGAAAAAAGAAGCATGTTAGTTTGTTGGTTGCAATGGTTAAAGCATTCTTATTAGGATAGTGAATTATTTTGGTAGAGATTCGGGCCTCGATATCTCAAAATCTAAAACCTTCGGCAAACTCGTATAGAGATGAGTCCCTGTATAACTCTAAAATCTTAGGTGTTCATATTTAAAAATCATAGGGGCCCTCAGTCATAAATGACTATAATTGAAATAAGAGGCATCCAGAGGCCCCAATATACGATCTAGGCCGTAGGATGGATAGATCAGACGATTGAGGTAGTCCAGGGTGCAAAGCATTTTTTATACTGCTATGTAGAGAGAACAAATTATGCCATACAGCTGCTTTTTTCTCTCTCTCCTATATTACAAAGTTTCCTTGATTACTCCTTCATTTGACATCAATTTTCTTGATTT
Organism: Isoetes taiwanensis; assembly: GCA_021234155.1. NCBI lineage: Eukaryota > Viridiplantae > Streptophyta > Lycopodiopsida > Isoetales > Isoetaceae > Isoetes > Isoetes taiwanensis. The sequence continues at coordinate 42,653,211 of JAJEKV010000002.1, forward strand.
TGTTCAAGTTCAACATTTTCAAGCATAAGTGAATGTGGCCTTCTTTGCCTATAAGTTCTTAGTGTTGATTATCTTAAACTTCACGATGCATGTTAGCTCGGACATGTTTAAAGCAACAATTTCGAAATTTAGCACTCCACTATAATAGTGTTGTTGAAAATTTTGACACTTACATACATGCAAACTATGGTGCCAATCTCATTGCTATATGTAGCACAATAACAAGGGGTTCTAGGGGCATTTGATATAGATGTAGAAATGACAATTCTGAAACCATAGACCATATCTCTAAAACAATTGAATAGGTTGTTATAAAAAATATATAGATTTAAAATAAAAATTAATTATCTTACTTCACTGGTTTTATTGGTCAAAATAGTTTTATTAGGACATTGAGTTATTTTGGTAGAGGTTTGACCCCCCGCATTTCATATTCAAATCTTAGGCAAAAAACCGTATATAGAGGCTCGATATTCCATCAAAAACTTAGGCGAACTTCATTATTTCATATTTCAAAATTATAGGCGCCCTCAGTCATAAATGACCATAAGCAAAACGAGAGGTGCCCAAAGGCTCGAACATACGATCAGGCCATAGGATCGATGGATCCCACAACTATGGTAGTCCACGGTGCACCTCGTTTAGAATATATAGCACAATACATGGGGTTCCAGGGGGATTTGATAAGTATTTACATTCTTTTTTAGTTTTATTGCATTGTCGTGTGTTGTCGTTCTTGTTTGTAACATCTAGAATACTTTTTCCAAGGCCCCAAAGGGACAAAAGAAAAAAAATCACAACGCAAATTATTACACTTTAGAACTTATAACCTAATTCCTCCTAAAACCCCCTTACTATTTGGGAGCAATTTAGGGCAGTAGGAGCCTTTTTTTCATGCCTTACAGTTGTATAATACATGTATGAAATTGATACCATTAAGGATATTGATTTCAAACCTTATAATTTTCATATGGTACACTCCAACTTGTAGGAGCATACTCCAGAAATGGGGATCGCTATCTTCGGCCCCAAGCGAGGCATAACCTGTGAATATACCCATCCAACAGCTCGATGTCTGAAGCCATCCCTTGTGTGCACGAGTTTTTTGTGGCCCGAGCGCAGGAGTTGACCCTTTTGGCAACTCGTGATCTTGTCTAAACTTGCACTAGTTCTAGGTTGGTGAAGAATTGAATCTTTTTACTCATAATAATCAGAGATCAACCATAGTATATCCATTATCAAATACAATAATATTCAAAGAAAACATTATCATCAATACATTCACAAGATCTAGCTGAGCAATTTAACACAAGAGCTTCTCCCTGCGGAACTCAACTACGATCCCGGCTACTGCTTTGTTGCCGCTAGATTGACCAACGCTTGCTATTTCATTGCACACGCACTTAAGGGTTTAGTCCTCGTGACTAATTGGGGATCCCATGGCTGCCTCTGCATGCATAGAACATCTTGCAATCTTGGATAACAAACATAAACAACTCAAAGACACAAGAACCTATGGTGCAATGCTAGACAATAACAAAACAACATAAGCGTCGGGGGCAAAGAACATAACCAGAGTACCAAACCATCATAAATAAACTCTGGGACAATGGATAGCTCAACCAGCCTATATACAGGCCCCGTTAGCAGGATACGCTCAGCCCGCTTACATTCCAAGCCATGTCGCGAGGTGGTGGGGTGAACCTCGTATGCGCATACCCTTCCCAGCCCACGTCTGGCAGTGGAAGACCTCTTACCATGGGAGTTCACAAGAGTTGACTGACATAGCAATCTCGGCCACGAGAACTAATGCCCGGTGTCACAGAGCACAAATACATAGAACATAGAAACATGAGTCATGTCGGAGCATCCCAAGCCACCGAACCTGGAAGTCCGACCCCGGAGGATTCAAGAGATAACAAAATAACAAGACAATGCAATGACTAAGACAATGACATGTGATGTTTGTTAGAATATTTACTAAACATGTGCCTAGATTATACTCATTTCCTTTGTCGAAGTTGCCCATACAACTTACCCATGTTGAAGTAGCTTAGCTTACCAATGAAGATCATGCCAACAATTCAAACTTGTCGAAAAAGTCACAGCACAACTGTCATATTGATGTAGATCAACACATCTGCACTCTCTTAGCAAATAGAGATACTAACCTCTTAATATGATTATACCACGGCTAGTGGCCCCACAAAGAATGCAACATCTTAAATCGGTTTATACATGGAATCCATTAGCTATGAGGCTCTTGATAAAATATAGTGCAACAACTTAGACAACTTACAGTTGCATATTTTAGGGTAGCCATGCTCCATGCCATATTTAAAACCCACAAGTTTCTCACGGCTCTCTTTGTACCTTTGTGGATTCATCTCAATTTTGGAACATGTCTAGATTCAATCTCATGCCAATATCGATATTAGATCCTTACCTATGGTTTTTATTATTTCATAATAAAAATTCAATTCCTTAGCTAACAATCAATTTGACACAGTTAATATGAGTTCCATCTCCACGAGCCAAGAAATATCAACTTTCAAATTGTTTAGACTTCTTAATCTTAATTACATATTATTCTTTATTACGTGTTATTCAAAGCAATTCAACTTCTTACATATTTTAGTCCTTTGTGTGTTACCCAAATCTTTGCGGCTTCACTGTATTTTCTTGGCAAAGCGACGTTGCTATATCCAAGCCCCTTGATACTTCCATTTTTTCCCATTGGACTCTTGTATATTCAATGTGTTAAAAGACAATGGAAAAAGACACAAATAAGACAAGAGCAAATATAACCAACAAAAGCAAGTCGTTCCAAATTCCAGATCGTGAGGAGAAGATTCTCAAGGCATCGATTATTCATGTTCACAACTAAATCAACCTCAAATCAGCCCTTTCCCTGCAATTTCAACCACATCCAGCCCAAATTTGGCATATTCCCCACAAGATTCATGCTTCTTCTCTTCCTTCCAAGTATCTCAACCATAGCTCACAAGCTTACACACAAATACTACTACGCGCCATAGGAAAATTAACCTTTGATCCTCTTTTCAATTCAACCAATAGCATGCTTGAATCGATCCACGACCTCATGAAATCACAAATAAATCGGTAAAAACCCCACACGAAGAAAACACTTGATGCCGATCTTCATGCGATCTCCAAGTCTTGCATGCTTTCGGTCTCTCAATCCAATCCTTCTCTTGCAAAAGCGCTGCTCCCCAAAAAGCTCTCTCTCCCCCTATGCAAAAGTTTGCTCTTAAAAGCCTCAAAGTTTCTAAAAGCTTTTTCAGAATATCCTCTTTAATTAGCACAATCTTCAAAAATCTATTTCTAATAAAAGGCAAAACCCTTGCTTATATGGGGCCTATATTATATGCATGTCAAGCATGATACATAAGTAAATAATAAATAAGTATGTTGGTCCATCAAGTGCCCAAGACTGATTCTGAGTCTCCTCTTCTAAAAATTTTACCCATGTCCTCATGGATCGTTATAGTCTCAGATCCAACATAGATCATCTCAAAACTTCATTATATGGCAACTTACTCTACCAATCATCTTAATGAACATGCCATAAGAAAAACTTACCGTCAACATCAACAAAAATTTGCTTCCCTTATCACCTTCATGCTAACCTCGAAGCCTTTAGGTGTTTTTCTTCCTCCTAAGGATACCATCTCCAATTGTCTCGTAATACGTTAATCAATGTCATGACCAAAATTCAACATGCTCGATACCAATCGCAACGCGTTCCTAAAGCGACATGCCCTTAGCCAACCGGGCAAAACCGTCCTAGGCGTTTATGGGTAGTCGCTTCTACCCACTTATCCTGTGTCGGGGAATCGACACCCAAATCTACTCGAGCGGTCTCCCATGGGTCCATTCTGAGTTTTAATGCATCTTGTAAGTCCATTACTAAAATGTGCTCTCATTATAGGGATGTTAATTAGAATTGGCCTTGAATTTGTGGGTTGGTGGTAGGACCTTAAATCGCAAGGTTCGAGTATAGCATTATCATTCTAGTAATAGAAACTTTAAATGCCAAGCAACCCGCTTCTAAACACAAGAGTTTCTCATGGTATATGATTCTGTATTCAATGCTTCAATACATATAGTTTATACATATTAGGATATATTCGCAACCCCCAATTAAGTTAACTTAAATTTTACGGTGAAGTTAAGTTAACTTTAGTTGGGTGATTGTACTCATACCAAAGTTAGTTAAGCGATTTGGTTAAGCTAACGTAAAGAGAAAACATTCACACATGTCTAATATGAATTTTGGTTAAAAAATAACTTCAAAAAAATTATGTTGGCACATATCTAAGTAATTTAGCTTAAGCTAGCTAAGGGCATGAGCATAGTAAATAGCCGTAAAGGGGACTTTAAGTTTTAATGTTATTTTCCATTTCAGTTAACTCTTAGTTGATTTTGCTAACTTAACCAAATACAGCGCGAAGACAAGTCTAGTTATTGTTTTTTGGTTAAAAAGGCTAGGTAAATTCTCAATTGAATTTTCTAGCTACATGCAACAAGTGATGTGAATATAAATTTCGCTAAACTTAACTACTGGTGCTAACACATCCTTACAAACTTTTTTACATGGTCGTGAGGTGGACAATTTAAAGATAGTTAATTTCATACATTCTAGGGCATTAGAAAGTGCCTTATTTATCAACCACGACATGTATGAACCAGCCTTAAATCAGAAGAACGTGTGTTTTTGGGTTGCCCCTAGGGGGGCAAACCCTCGTTTATGTGGGTATGTGGGCATATCCATGTATATGCCGGCATATGCCTAGCATATCTTTGGATCGCTCCAAACTGGCTGATGCACGTAAACTCTCGGTCATCAGCCCCATTCCTTCGCATATGGCGTGGCTATGGCGACTCGACCCTTCTTCTTATGGCTGGCTATGGCGCATTTCGACCCTTCTTCTTCTTCCAAGCATTTTCCTCGGCTTCCAAGAGCATGGCGGTTATTTACCACATCTTGCTTAAGGACCATAAGCTAACAGCGAAATGAATCTTCCCGCCCACCGTCGGCTATGGAGCCCATTATTGCAGATTGGGAAGTAAGAAGGCTTTGTAAGGAAGGTCGTTTGAAGGAGGCAAAGTGGGCGCCCTTCAAGAATCACGAGCTTCGAATGCATACAGGAGTCCTACATATCTCTTCTACAACTTTGTAGCATTTTACAAGGAGGATGCACAAGGAAAGCAAGTCCATACCCACATCATAAAGTGTGGTGTAAGTTCACATCTCTTTTTGTGAACACCTTGCTTACAATGTATCTTAATTGTGGAAGTATGTCAGATGCATACCAAGTATTTGATGGCATGAGAGATAGGAATATCTTTTCTTGGACTTTGATAATTGGAAGTTACATAAAACAAAGGAAGTGGTTGGCATGCCATTGTGCTTTTCGATCAAATCATGAGGAAAGGGTCAAACCGCATACAAGGTTAGTCTAGCTAATATTGTCAATGCATGTGCAATCATAGAAGATCTAAAGCGGGGAAAACGAATTCATGCACAAATTTTAAACAAGAAGCTTCGTTTGATATTTTTGTAGGGAATACACTTATCTGTATGTATGCCAAATGTGGAAGCATTGGAGATGCTAGAGAACTTTTTGGCGGTTGCCATTACACGATGTTGGGTATAATCAAGCATGGGAAAAAAATGGAGACTTTCAAATTATTCAAGGAAATGGAACAAAGTAACGTAAAAGCCAAAGCAGCTACCTTTGTCATGGTTGCTAGGGCTTGCATCGGCAGATAAACTCTTTGGAAAGGGGAGAGGACTCCATCAGTCCATTAAAGATAGCGAATCTTGGGTTGGATGCTATTCTAGGAAGTGCACTCATAGACATGTATTCTAAATGTGGTAGTTTAATGGATGCTTTCGGATGGTATTTGACAATATCATCATGCAAGACATTGTTTCATGGTCACCTATAATTCTTGTGATATGTCCGGCATGGTGATGGCAAGGAAGCGCTTTGTACTTTTTGAGAAAATGCATCATGGAGGTCTAAAACCAACCGGGTCACTTTGCTTGTTGTTCTAAATGTGTGCTCTAGAGTTGCGGCCCCGACTTTGTGCGGGAAGATACATGACTACATTGTAAAATGTGGTTTTGAGTTGGACATGTGTTTGGGAAGTGCACTTGTGGACATGTATGGAAAATGTGGGCATATGGACGGTCGTGTGAGGTTTTTAATTCCATGAGTGTTAAAAATATAGTTTCATGGAATGCAATGATATCGAGGATGTTATGCCAAGAACCGTGGATCGCCAAAGATGTTGTTGAATGTTATGAGTAGATGCACCAAGATTGCTTAAAGCCAAATGAAGTTACCTTTGCAAGCATAATCATGGTGTGCGCCAGCACTGAAGCCATGTATAGAGGAAGATTGCTGCACGCTAGTGTTATTAATGCTTGGTTATCTATTTGATGTTTTTCTTGGCAATCTGATTATTGATATGTATATGAAATGTGGGGCGATACATGAGGGGTAGATAGTTTTGAAGGAATGCCTACTCCGCGATGTTGTATCATGGAATGCCGTAATTTCACAAAGATTCTCTTTTATCGTGGTGCAAATGCGGCACTTAATATCATTACATTGATGAAAGAAGATGGAATAACACCAAACCGATTACTTATCTTAGCTTATTTAATGCTAGGTTCTTGAGTTATTCAAGAATATGCAATTAGAAGGCCCGAGAAAAGATGATATAACATTCATTTCTCTCGCTAGTGCATCTGACCATGCAAAGCTTATTTGATGAATCTCACCATTCATTTGTATCCATGGTTCCAAATCATGGAATTACTCCAAGTGTGTATGGTTGATCTTTTAGGGTCTTTGCATGTCTTAGTGAAGCTAGGACCCTGATCTATTCATTGCCTTGAGGCAGTGTGGCTTAATATGGACAATGTTCCTTGGTGCTTGTAAGGTTTTCAAAAATGTGAAAATAGCGTGAGCATGCTTTTAAAACTTCTTCGATGGAATCCAATAATATCTATGCCGCCGCAGAGCAATAAATAATGCCAATCGAGACTTTAATATACATGGAAACAAAAAGCGAGATTGAAGAATTTACATTTGATCAATTCCACAACCTATTAAACATTGAGGTTCCTATCGATCATGTACCGCGGGGTTTAGATCCCACAAATTATGCACCATATTACTCTGGAAGGTGCTTCAAATTTGTGTGGAATTAAAGATGGTTGTCGCAAAGACTTAAATTCCAAGAGATTGTAGCCATTTGAGTAAATCCATTTGTGGTGCCTATTTGCTTTTTTTCTAAAGGCGATGAAGCTAAAGCCATCATCATCATCTTATCCGTTAATATACACATGTTTATCGTGACGTTATTAGCAACCAATCCATTCTTGGAAAATAAGGGTGCAAATCGTAATAAATAGAACATGGCAAAGAACAAAGAATTGAATCGGTGTTCAATTTTGTGATGATGATAAAAGTACCGTCGTTTATCTACTTCCCAATCTACAACACCCGCTAATATTATGTCTATCCAAACAAATTATGTATTTGAGTTTTGCCCATAGTGGTGATAGCCCGGTGGTTAGACCTCATTGCCATACACGCTGAAATCCCATCGGTTACCATTAGGGGCGGCGATGATCCAAGTCTCACCTCCTTTCCTTCAACAACAAAAATAATTTTAAAAAGGAAAGAAAAGAAGAGGCGTCCCATGTCATTAGCAAAAAAAACAATTTCTTTGCCATATGTTTGATATCGCCAAGTTCTAAACAACCACATTGGCTTGAAGAAATGCTTTAGAAACAAAAAACATAGATTCATGATACAAGCCTTGGTAAAAGAAAATGATTATGGGTCATTCATTAAGAAGGAAGTTTCACATAGCTGGGATTATTTTAAACACTTTATTTAAATAGGTGCCTTTAAATACAGTTATGATGGTTATGATATATGGAGTAAGTATAAATAAAGTTATCTGGCTAATAATTAGAGTATACCTTATAGATTGTAAGGGCCTCTTGGATGTAATATATTCATTGTGAACATGAATACTCATGGATGGTGGTTGCTTCATGGCTATCTCTTAGCCATTATAATTACACTTTTGGTATGCTTAGATTTTGGGCATAATGTGGGTCAAATCCCACATATTCAAGATCGTCTTCCACGCCATTCAAAATTGAGAGATATACTCTACCATAAAATGTCGAACATTAATAATGGATTCAACATTGTAGTTTTAGAACCAAACAAATGTCCAAGACTTGGGGTATCTCATTTTCGATGTCCCTTTTGTCCCCAATTTAGTACTAAAATCAATAAAGGTGGTTGGAAATCTTGGAGGCAATTTCAAATTTAGAAAACAAAAATAGCAATAAAAAAAATTGAATTCCTTGAATCTTGGAGAACCCGCCACAAAGTCGTGCATGTGTTGAGCCCGATAAAGAAAAACTAAAACACCAACCTAAATCATCATTCTTGCTTCTCGCCTTTTTCGATATGTTCAAGGTTTGAATGGAACCAATGGATTGTGTTTCTTTTCCTATTTGCAACATTCAATTTGTGAGTTATTAGCGTATTTGAATGCCTAGCCTTATGAATTATGAATTGGGCATGGAAATAGCATTCCACCGATATGTTTTGAGTCGATTTTTTGGGTTGCCCAGAAGGGGAAAACCCTCATCCATGTGGGTTTGTGGCATATTCCAAGTATATGTCAAAAGATATTCTAAAACATGACCTTGAAGTGCAATTTAAGCCATTTCACTCTCGGGTCACGGAGGGCAACCCTCCGTGCGCTAAAGACCTTGTTTCTTTTTTTTTCTTCTTCTTTTTTGCTTTAACGATAAGACAAGACAAACAAATAACCCTATATTTTTTTTTGGCTCAAACATGACCATGGTTGATAAATAAAGCGCCTCACATTCTAGAGAATAATTTGAAAATCACCACATACAGCAATATAGACACCACATATTGGACCACCTATTGGTGAATTAAAGATGAGCACGTGACAGGAACACATGAGTCGGTAGTGACGAACATTAATCCGATTCTACAGATGTGCGCTATTAGATAGTTGACCAAGGATTCTCCAGAGAGAATATCCAAGCACAATTTCTTGTATCTAGTAATGTAGCCACAAAAATAGCTTAAGAATGGCTTATGTCATGTTTGACATTGTAGGTGGCTATACTTGGACTTTGTGTAGAATTTTAAATGAAAGTTAACAAGCTAATTTGTGCTTAGTGCCTGTCCTTCAAGGAGAGCATTACGTAGAAGCAAAAAATATAGTGCTATCAGCTTTCATGCTTTTCAACCTCCTAGTAAATTTATATTAAAAAATTTTCAATGATCGAGACGTCAAGAATTGCAGCTAATTAACATATCATATTTCTAAATAAATAGCCATCCAGGGAGCGTCAATAACCTCTGCAGTATCTACATATACAAGCCTTCAGGCACACCCTCTTTCTTCTTATACATCACCTTTTCTTTTGCCTTCTTGAAATCTGCTTGAGTAACCTGTATGATACTTTTGAACTTTAGAAAATCCATCAAAGCCTTTCAGAAGGTGCATTTAAGACAAAAGGAAATGCTCATATACCTTCATTCTCCTCCCCTAAGGGCAAGAAGCCCGCTTCAGTACACATAGCTTTGATGTCAGCTCCTGAAAACTCTATCCTTCGTCATTACAAATTTCAAAGTTTACGCCGCCAGAAAGCGCCATCCTTGATGTATGTATCTGTGAGGGACAGAAAAAGAATTTAAGCATAAAATCAGTCATTGCAAAGATTACTGAACCGGTCAAGGTGATAAGTCTGCTTTCCATTCACTAAACCCTCAAAATAATTCTCTGAATCATTTATGTTACCTTCAGACAGAAATATTTGATAGAACCACCCAAATGTACTTTTTCCACAAAATCATATAGTCAAAGCCCTTCAACAACATTAACAACTCGAAATCTAGAAAAAATTGATCGTGATTTAGAATTTAAACAAACATTATTAAGGTTCAAACCTTAGATTCCATCATCCATATTTGTGTTAAATTGGTTTTGGCCTCCAAATGGGAGAAGAAAAAATAAAGGACTGTTTCTCGCTGCATGATTTTCGTTTCAAACTGCAATTTTCTTTGGCTACAAGTTTCTTCTAAAAAACTTAGTTGGTCCGCTGTAATTTTGTCCACTTTTAGGCTAAATCAACACCTCTAATTCTACACCCTATTTCACTTCAAGGTTTCCAAATGGTCCATCCATGTGAAACTTTTTGTGGCATACACTAAAAGGTACAGTAAAAAATTCAAACCTAAAATATCTAAGAGGTTTCTAGAAATGGATCTATCAAGACACATGTAATCAAAATATAATATATAATAATATCCATATATTTGGAAAAATGCGCCTCCTTGTCTTAATATCTGGTAGAGGAAACTCAATTTTTCTATCAATTGGCCCAGGACGCAGTAAAGCAGGATCTAAACTCTCAATACGATTTGTTGCTAATATGACTTTCACATCTCCCAGCATCAAAGCCATCTAGTTGATTAAGCAGCTCTTAACATTGTCCTCTGAATTTCAATTTCCACCAGAATGGGCATCGTGATCTAAAAATTTTAACATTCAGATCATTGTCACTTGTTTGCAGGAATAACGTAAGGAAAAAATGTGAATGTGGATCTTAATACCTCTCTTTGTCCCAACAGCATCAATTTCTTAATCAATAAAAACAATAGAAGGGAGAGAGAGGTCATCTGCTACTGAACAGCTCACGTACCAACTTTGGCCCATCACCAAGATATTTCTGGATTAGCTCTACTCAACAACACGCAAAAAAGTCGCGAGATGTAGAGTTTGCAACAGCCTGAAATATAAAAGATGCATGTTACCCTCACATCTATGAAATTGATAAATTCCATTATACCGCTTTTTTCTGCCGCAGCACGGATAAATTCAGCAAAATGAGTGAACATGCCATGGCGGTTTCTCAAAAAGATCAAGATTTTTTCTCCAAACGTAGTTTATGTATGTCAACATATACAAAGCAAGCATTACAATGCGCTATAAAACATAAATTACATGAGAATGGCAGAAACCTATTATTTGAAGCATATTATAGACAATGGCTCAAATGCATGGACTTCTTGGTTTTTCTTTCGTTTTTAACTTTCAGTTCCAAGCCACTTCAACAACTATTATTATGCTTCTAGCAAATAAGCAAACCATACCTTGGCCAGAAGAGAGTTTTTTTCCAGTTCCTGGTTCTCCATATAAATTACCCCCTTAGGTGGTTTTATTCCTATGTCCCTCATAAAGCTCGGGGATGTGTTAATGGCAATTCCACTGCCTCCTTTTGATTCTTTTTGTATCTGAGCATCTAGACCTCCACGTCTGGCTAAGATTCCAAAGCAGCCTCTCTCAACTTTTATTACAGAAACCATAGATCTACTTCATCCTGTAATAGCTCAACCATGATAGAACCTGCAAAAACAAAACTCCAGCTTAGCAAGCCTTCCCAGTGGTTTGAAACGTAAAAGAACCAACCATACTAACCTTTATTATGCATGAGGAATTCTGGTACAGCCAGGGCTCTAGCTGATCTTTGTCCATGAAAGACAATATATTGATTACAATATTCGGGACCCACTGAAGACGACACTATTGCATGATTCTCATCTATAATTTCCTAGACTACCAACACCATTGGGGAACCACGCAAATCAATCAACTTTGATCTGGTCCTCCTCATTTTTGTCTTCCTGAGGCTTCAATCTCTCTTTGGTTTGTGACAAATTCCTCCTCCATCAAGAGTGCGTAAATCCTTAACATCAGCTCCAGTTTAAGCAATCTTGCCATAATGCCTAGCTGGTAGGCGACAATGGGGAGTCTGGAGCCGCAGGGCCTTTTGCTTGCGTTGCTTATACCTACCTGCGGAGGCAGTTTCTGCGGGCTCATATTTCTTCTCCTTCTATCATTCGCTTTCCGATCTCCGGGCTGCTGCTTGAAAAGTTTGACCGTGGATCTTGCCCCCATAGTCCTTAATTTTAGAAGGTTTGGAACGAGGACGATGAGCAAGTTATTATATTATACATTTTCCCAGGAAACATTTTCCGTATTGGGCATTTGAAATGGTGTTTTCAAGGCAAGTATTCTGGAAAATAGTTGGCGTTGAGATGTCTGCATTTTTGGTCGGGCTAGTTTGCCACAAAGAAAATAGAATAATATGATTTTATCGCCCACGTATACCAAATTAGCAGCCAAGTAGGCAAGCGCCTTTATATCGATGTTTCCAAGGACTCTCAATTTTGGTCTCAGAGTTTTCATATGGTTGCCTTATCTTAATTTCATTCATGCAAATGGACGAATGGGATAAAAATACTCCACTCATTTGTATTTCATACAAGGTTAAGTATTATGTTTCTAAGATGCAAAAGTGGAACTTTGTGATGCTCGATACAAAATTTATGATGAACAAAGCATGCCCTATTCTTTTATTCTTTTAATGTGTTCTTCTCAAATCGGATTTAAAATGAGGGAGTTGGAAAGGTGCCAAATATTGGCATTTTTAGATTGAAGGAATATCATCAACATACCACCAGTATAGATTCCTCTGCAGACCTTCAGAAGTCCAATACAAACCATAAGTTGAATCCACCTTAAGTTTAGAAGTGCCGCAAAAGTCTGTACTTTTAAATTTTCTATAGATTGGCTATATAGAACCTCGATACCCCGAAATACATGCAAATTTATGTACTCTCTTTTATAGATTGCCTCAGATAGAAATAAATAAATAATTTAAGCCTAACTCTTTCAATGTTTCGTGCTACAAGTCGGTTGGTATTATAGCTTAATGAGCCCCTCGCGTACCAACATCTAAAGAATCTAGTGGGAAATATTTCCTCTTCAAGGTTTCACTATCCCTTTCGTTCTGGAAGTTCGAAGCATATGACGCCATGAACCGCGCGAAAACAAGAAAAATACGGGAAAATAATATGCGCAGCCAAGAAAACACGCCAAGATCTAAGAAAGAATCATATATATGAACAGAATCGCAAGAATTCAATGGTCCAAAGGCAAAGCAGAAAATCCAGATCTTTATGCCTAGAAGGCTCAGACCCGGCGCTGGAAACCTTAATGGTTCGGCAAAAAGGAGGTGCCTTATACTCCAGCCAATAGCTCGTGATATTCCCACCGCGCTTACCTAAATGGATGACGTGCCAAGTGTCGCGTGCATTTAGGCTCTAGAATATTCTAGAACTCCTGAGATAGCCGTCCCATAGCGAGAAAGACGCGGAATATCTTCAATGAGCATTGGTAGCGACTTGGTAAGGTTGTGTGATTCGCAATCGGAAGTTGCCAAGTAGTTCAAACCCCCTCGCCTTGTGCAACTACCCTTTGCATCCGGGTGACATGCAAACCATCTTTTGTACATACGAGTATAATGTTCGTATGATGAATATCCTCAGAGTAACGCACACCATCCCCTTTTACTCGCCAACAGTCCTCTCTGCTTCCGGGCCGGGTACTCAAACTTTGGCTTGTTCGAGTAACGCCGGGTAAAAATCCGAATTTTTGTCAGCGACATTAGTCAAATTCCTAAGCAGTTCTGCGTTCTATCACTTGGCAAGTAACCTTCCCACCCATAAAGTAAGTACAATCGGGCCGGCGAAGAACTTGGAGTCCGCATCTCAATCCTCGTAATTCTCATGATCATCAATCTTCGACCGGGTGGTGGAGTGTGGAGGTACTTATCCGAAAATGGACTCCCGCCAAGTATAGGGTTCCAGACACATGGAACACCGGGTGAAGCCGCAATCTTCGATGTATGAAGCTCAAGACTAAAGCAAAGATCAACAACTCGCTTCAATGATCCGGAGTAGGACCTGCCGCCTGTGAATGAAGTTTGTTGGCGGGCGAGCCTGCCGGTGAATCCCAACACGCAGCGCCAAAACAGCAAGATCACCAATCGCAAATGAGGATGCCCTGACGGCAGGCCGACCGCATGATATAACGCATAACGGCTTAGCTCCCCGGAGGGAGATGATGTTGAAGATCATCCCGAGCATGCGAGCCGAAATTCGTCCCCCTGCGACCGGGATTGATCGAATAATCCGTAGAGCAAAGGAAACACCACCGGGGATGCATGCCGAATTGGTAGTGAATGGAGTTTGGCCTATAGAGTGTGGATTACTGTGGGCAACGCCGTAGCCAATCAACCTACCAACCGGCTGGAGCACTGATGAAGCTATAAAGCGGGCCATCAAGCGTTTGATCGCGCGCCCACTCCACGTATTGGTCTTCAATGGAAGAAAGCTGGAGCATTCCATATGCAAGAGTATGCAACAGTAATTTTCCAAATGTAAATTTAAAGCAAAATAAAACTGAGGGGCCGTCACCTGGCTACAATGTTATTCCGATAAGCCATGGAGTCGTAAACTACCTCGCTGGCAAGAGAACCCATGTGGGCTTCACTGGAGATAGCGTCGCAATGAATGGAAATGTGCCATCTTGGAAACGCCAACACACAATAATGATGGCGCGCCATGGCCTTGGGAGGAAGGGTAAGCTCGACAATAAATTATCAAAATACTTTTCAAGAACTGAATCGTAGTTACCGGGCGCAAAGCAGTGTGGTAAGAGTTTGGGAGCTTTTGCACGCATAAATATCATAGCCGCATAAAGTCTCAAATTAAAGGCGTTGAGTCCCGCAAATGGTTCCAGCACAGTTCCAGTTCTGGCAATGCCAAATGGCCTACAGAGTAGTAAACTGGGCGCATGCAGAGATCAGCAGAATCCCCAAGGTCGAGGGCAAATTCATCCGCATTACGCTGTGAAACTACTGCGAAATGTAAGTCCATCTCAACCTTCAAAATGATCATATAGTCCAACCGCATTTGCTCAAAGATGATGAGCCGAAGTTGTGGATATTACAAGCCTCTGGCGCCCAATGGATCAAGAAAGAGATGCTCAATGTAATCCAACAAAAAGATGTAATCATGAGGCCCCTACCAAAAAATGACGGTAATATGAGTCAGAACCATCGTGTCCTAGAACAACCATGACACGCGGGATCAAATGTCAGTCTCACCTAGGCTCTTGAAATAAGATCCGCGAAAGAGCATCCCATTTTCCTTGAGCTGCTGCCAGCCACTTGATGAGATGAAACTCCAAAAGTTTTTGATAACACTCTGTGTATGCCACTAGGTTTAAATCACTATAAAACAAAAAAATCTCGAAAGACTGAAAAATACCTGGGGACAAGTGTAGCATGGTCCATATACACATGGCCACCTTATGAGGAGAACCTCAAGAAATCGCTACACCTTTAAAAAGAGTCAACAATCACTCAAAGTTCCTCAACAGCAAAATAGGGATAGCTGGGATTTCGTACTGGAACCTTCTCTAGCCATAGGGCGACGCAAAAGTACCGCGATGATCCCCCTCTACAAGATACGCCAAGAGCAAAAATCGCATGTATCATCTTCGAGAAATATAGGAACGGCAGGATCCTGGTAAGAATAGGTGCTGCTAAGTAAAAGCGGGCTTTAGGGAGGCGATGAGAATGCTGATTCCGTCAATTGTCCATTTAAAAGTGAAACATCGCTCTACGACGCGGCCGTAAAGGCAAGACAATTCGTAATAGTCCTTGGATGAAGCGGCGATAAAAATTGGCAACCTAAGAAGCACTGTGACATCTTTAATCGGAGGAAGGTGTTTCCCTAATCAAGAATCAGGCTGACCTTCTAGATCCATGGTACCCCCGTGATTGACGTGATAGCTTCCAAACTCTACATTGTCCTCGCCGAATCGACACTTTCTCCAGCCTTTGGCATAAAAGTCCATGTTCCCGTAGCTTCCGGCTGACCTTCTTGACATGTTCTTCATGCTCCAAAGTCTCAAATAAATCAGAATATCATCTAGATAGATCATAATAAAAAGATCTAAAAATCCCAAAAATATAGCCATGTGCTAAAAGATCACGGAGCATTGGTAAGGCCGAAGGCATGACGGTGTATACTCAAATGACCATACCGAGTTCGAAGGTTGTCTTCCACTCATCACCTTCTCTCGAGCGCGGGATAAGATTATAGCACCTCAAGATCAATTTCGTGAAGTATCGTGGCACCTTGTAGCCGCCAAGTAGCTCGAATCGTGAGGGAGAGGATACCGACACGACCGCGGATCTTGTTGAGGCCGCGATAATCCACAACCAGCCACAACGAACCATCCTTCTTGGAAACAAAAAAAGATGGAAGCTCCTGTAAGGATCGAGAATGACAATAAAACCCAGCTTGCAAGATTCTCCTCATATAGGTCCGCAAAGTCTTCAATTGCATGCATAAAGCCATAGATAGGGCCAAATGGCGGTATCCCAAGGCTAAAGATCAATGGGGCAGCCTATAAGGACGATGTTCTAAGCTTGCTAGCTTTGACCTTTATCAAAACATCGCCAAAATCCTTGTACTTACTCATAAAGGATGTGAGTGCATATTTCTAAAGGTAGCTAGTCGAAGGGATGGACTTGGATTGCAAATCGATCCGGGATTTTGCCTACCGACTAATAAACTTGGAAGACAAAGATTTGAGATAATGGAGTCGAGGGCAAGAAGCCTCCTTGGCCATGGTGTGACAAGAACAGGAGCGTAGAGCGTGAATGTGGAGCAGAAGTAGGAGCAACTAGGATGTGAATCGAGTAGGAACCGGATCAAGAACCGGAGAGGGCAGAATCGGAGCAAGAATCGAGCAGGCGTAAACCGAACCGAGCAGAGTGTAAATTGGAACCGAGCAAGAGCTGAGCCGAGTAGGAACATCATCAAGAACATAATGTAATCCGGGCATGAACCGGAGCAGGCAAGAGGGAATCGCACATGGAGCGTAAAACAGAACAAATAAAGACGGAATCGGGGCCCACGAGCATCGCACGGACGAGGTCGGCGTTGGCGAGAGACTGACCGCGTAAGAACCGAACCGAGCTAGAACCAACAAATCGAAATGATCTAGTACGCCAATCAATCCGGGATTATGTAGCTCTGCCAAGGCGTATCCAAGACTATTGGTGCATGTGGGCTAGCCGAGATCGGAAGGAAATATTACGTGAAACTCCCCAAACAAATCCTGAAGAGGCGCAAGACATTGCGCGGATCGCATTCGAGAGATCTCTCGCTCATCAATCACTTCAACTCAAACTGTGATGCTCAACCTTTGTTTAGGATGGCGGTTAAGCATCGGGCGAATGCACTCATCCATAAAACAAGCATTTGCACCACAATCAAGTTGCGCCAACACTTGCAATCTTCCAACCTCCGATTTCAATGATATAGGGATGAAGAATGCTTTATGTGACCTTATCCGATGGAATAAACATGTCAAGAAGTGTGGAAGGATCTGGTAAAGGTGGCCAGCCCCTGAGAGACTCCTACTACCGACCGCCCCAAATTTTCCTCGACTGATTTGGGTGCTTTACAGACATCCACGAAAGCAATATGGGCAGCTCCTCCACAAGAGAGGCAAAGATTAGCCTCTCTCCGACGCCGCTTCTGCGGCGTATAAAGGTCCTCGAACTGCCCGATCAATCTGCATAGGCTTAGGTCCGACCTGGCCGGATTCTGCCAGATGAACTGGGGACGGACGAAGCTAGGCGCTTTGTGTGATTGGGAAGACCCGCCACGCCTCTTTGTTTACGCTCGAAAAAGCCGACATCACATCGAATCAAAGAAATCGATGGCTTCTTCCAAAGTTTGAGGATCCTCTATAGACAACAACATATCTTTCACATCCTTCGTACGCCCTTCAAAACAATCTCGAAGAAAAAAACATCATCCTGTGCAAGAGCCTTTTACCAATTTGACAAAATTTGATGCATATATATCAAGCCGGACGAGAGCCTTAGATTGCGATCCAAAGCATGCCCAAGCTCAAGCAGCTGAAAGCAAAGAAAAATCTTTGTGAACTCGAGGGCTCTTTCTCCAATAAAGGAGCAAAACCAACTTAGAGCGTGGGCCCCGCGGAGAAGAGAACCAATCAGCCCAACTTAGGTCCCGGTCGTGGATATCTATGAGGATGGATGAATCTCAAGCCCGACTGATTCAAAACCGCTAAGCTTGGACCGAAAAAGGCCAAACTTCTCTCGACAGTTGATCTTAGGCTCCTATAGCCTCAATCCCGAAGCTAGAAGTAGATTGAAGCAACACGCTCTTTAAGCTCTTTTATTGTCCAACCGCAACGCCGGCATACTTGGAACAAATCATTGACTGGGCTGTATTAGTGCAAGTCAAAACCTCCATAGATATAAGATCACCAAATATGAGCAAAAAATGCTTAGGGTCGCAGCAAGAACCGCAGAAAAGGATTTCGTTCAAACTGCCATGAACCTACGGGAAAACAAGGAAAATACGCGGAAAATATGCAAGAAATACGGAAGAAATACGCCAAGATTGGCAAAGAATCTGACATATGAACAGTGGAATCAAGAATACAATGGCCCGGCAAGGTAAACACGAGATGATGCCTAGAAGGCTCAAGACCGCATTGAACCTAATGGTTCGACAAGAAGGAGGTGCCTCTTTATATATCTAGGCCAACGGTACGATGGCGCCTACCCAATGGATGAGATTGGCGCCAAGTGTCTGGCAAGCATGCATCTAGAATATCTAGAATTCCTCGAGATAGTCCTGGCCATATGAAAAAGACGCGGAAGGAACCGTTCTCCTTCAATAAATATTGGTATAAAGATTTGGTAAGGGTGTGTCACTCGTACTGAAGGTTGCGCAGTTCAAACCTCGCCTTGTGCAACTACCTTTTACATCCATGTGATAACTATCATTTGTACATAATGAAAGTATAATGTTCGTGATGATACTTAATATCCGTATGGTCGCCAAATGACTCCTTTTGTTTAAGGTGCCCTAAACTTTATTTTGGGGAAATCAAAGGCTGGATTTTCTAAAATGCTCAATTGGGTTACTTCTATTTCAATGCATGGATACATGGATCAACTAAAATGACTCATTTAAAAAAATACATCGTGATAGTACAATTACTTCTTTAAGAAATTCATGAGAGTAGGTGCAATCAAATTAAAACAAATAATGTTATCGTGTGAAACTTATTTGACAAATTGTTTATTGACTAATTTTTGCGAATTATCATTAATCTCCCAATTATCTCTTTTTCCTACCTTTTAAACATGATTTAAAATGAAATGTTTTTAAGCTTCATGCACTATTGGTCACTCTCCCCAATGTTGACGCCTCATGCAAATTAATCATGTTTTTTGTTGACAATGGGTGCAAGCACATGGACATTAGAGAGTTACTAGGATTTCTACTGATTATCGATCCCATTATGGATTTTTGAACAAGAGACATTCACTTAAAAATTTGAAGTATTTGATCGCTATAAAAGTTTGAAAATTTTTCTCAAAAAGCACAACCTTTTCACTAAATAATATTACAACGCAAAAAATTTACTCCTATAAAATTTTAACACATCCACTTCCAACATTTGGCCAACAGAGTTTTTAAAACACGGGAATTTTGATACAGAATTAGAAATTCTAGGATATGTAAATCAAACTTAATCTAAAACTTGAACAAAAAAGCATACTTAAAGATGTATGAGAGGATGGATGCGCCTAGGGTTATATCTTGAGAAGCTGCACTTATAGATTACGGTAGTTGGCCTTTGGAAAGTTGATTCAGAGTTCTTTCCAAAGGTGTGTGGCATCATAGGTTTTAGGTTCCGGCTGATAGTCTTTTTCGGCCCTGACAGTTTCGGCTCTATGGCTACAACTTCCAAGCCTTCAAACCTCTCCTCAGATTCATGCAGTAAGTAAATTTGTATGCATGCATGTTAACCCTTCCGCTTATAGCTTAGAATGTCTTTCAAGACTTTTGATTTCCTCGCTTACTTCGCTGGTGCACCGGTAAGAGCATGGGCGCGCTTGGAATACTAATGCTTCGTGTGGATGGTGCCCTTCCTTGCCAGCCAGCCTCGTGCCACGAAGCAAAGATCGTATCCTGCTCGGCCTTGGAGGTCCTCAACCGAATAAATGCTAAAGGTGGAGCCGCTTTAGTGATTTGATCAAGAAGGGACTTGTCATCGAATCACGCCCCATTCAGGCGTATTGCTACAGCCTATTGATGGATGATTCATGGCAATAAGAGATCTCAAGAATCTTTTGGGTGAGTTGCGAGCAAAAGGAGACTGGGCTTGGAGCCGCTTACCTTCCACAGAAGTTTCTATCAGCCTGAAATGTAAGAATACTGCTTCAAGCGGTACAATGTGGTTGAGATTGATCATGATTTTACACAAGAAGTGTATTAGTAAACTTGTTGTCGCTTAGTGTGGTTAGTCAAACATAAGGAGTACTTCTTGATAGTAGGAAGTTTGGCTATTGGTTGATCGGTCATCTTCGGAGATTAGGGCTGCACCCCATCGTGACTTTTAAAGATGCTAGATAAGAAGTTCTTTTGATCGTTTTTGATGATGATGTGGTCAGGAGCAACTTGTATAACGCGGGTGTGGACCCAATGGAGTGATTATATTTTTGTACTAGCTCATCACCGGATTTTCTCCCCGGCACGACCGCACTTAGGATGCCATGTTGGTTTTCTATTCCTAATCTTCTCCCCGACTTTTGGTGCCGGAGTTTCTTCAAAGATTTAATGGTCCGCGTACCTATCCGCCCATTCTATTGCTATGGTGCCAGTAAATCTCTTGTGTTTCTCTTCTTTCCGGTCGGTCTTCCCGGACGCGGTGGTTGCGGGAAAAGTGGCCCTATCTTCGGCATGCTTTGCGCTTGCTCAATGGCCCTCACTACTGATTTATTTCCTCAACTGTTTCGATGGTAAAATTTTCGGTATAAGAGAGATCGCCTAGCTCTGTCCTTCTTCCTTCTATAATTAAGTGGCCCCTTTACCTTCCTCTCGGCGGTGTTCTTCCGCTAATGCTACCAGCCTCGCTGTTGCTACTCCATCCGGCCATGTAAAAACTACTCATCCCACGTAAGATTGTGCATACTCCTTTTGAAGAGGATGCTAGGGCTAAGTTGCTTAAGATCCGTGGAATTGCAAGAGCTGCAATGGGAAAAAATGTCTACATTTAAAAATGCCTCCAAGAGGGATGGACACAAGTTAATTGGAAAAGAGCCTGACGCACAAGGCTAGCTTAACATGTGTCTCATGTCATGAGCGCTCGATAATTTGTATGAAGGGTGGAGCGTAGGAGGAGGCTCTTCCTCCCTTGCCGCTACTCCAACAAAATAATGGGGTAGATAGTAGGGGAGGCTCTCCTCACCAAGCTTCTAACATGCAACAAATGGAAGGTGGAATGAGGCCTCCCTCTTGCTAATTCTGTAGATTTAGGTGGGGTCATCTTCCTTCCGTGTGTTTTTGTATTTTTGACATGGTTGAGGTCAGGCTCTATTGGTATGGAGGTGGAAATAACATACATTTTGGCCACATGAACCTTCAAGTTGTCTTGGAATGTGTACAATCCCAAGAGCATAAATGCCGCCATGCAAGTG
Source organism: Isoetes taiwanensis (assembly GCA_021234155.1). Taxonomy (NCBI): domain Eukaryota; kingdom Viridiplantae; phylum Streptophyta; class Lycopodiopsida; order Isoetales; family Isoetaceae; genus Isoetes; species Isoetes taiwanensis. The sequence continues at coordinate 42,674,770 of JAJEKV010000002.1, forward strand.
ATGGGCTACAAGTAGCTAATGTATTTGACTCGACTAATGCCACCTCTCAGGTTCACACATGCATCTAAGGTCGGTAAGCATCGTGATGTAAGTCGCCCGTGGATGTCATTTAAATTTCCAAACAGAGAAGGTTCTCAAGCGGTGGATAATAGTCAAAATGGAAAGATGAGGGCTAAGAAATGGGTTTGATAAATGTATATGCTCATAATAGACCTCGCCGGGCTGGTGCTTTGTGGGCAACTCCTCAGGAGTAAAGTTCCTCCGGCCTTGGGGTGCACGTTGCATTTTGCTGTCAAGTGGTAATTTCAGCCATGGCTGGTCGGTGCTGGAAAGAGATAGAAGTGGTCAGCGTTCAAGGGTGCGGGCGACTCGGAAGCTGGTAATAATGGCTACTTTTACATGATGGTGGTCGGGCTTATAGAGATTGATGGTGACTGGGGTAGTCAGCCTACGGTGTACCGGTTGGATGTGAGTCAAGCAGAGCTCTTCATGCAAGGCATGCGCGATAGGAGGATATTTTAATACTTGTGCTCGTTCTGGCCAGCTTAATGGATTTCGCTGCCGCCAAATCTTCCGTTGTGGATAGCTCAGATTCCATCATAATCCACAACTCTAACTAATGATGTGGCTCGTCAATGTAATCTACCGTGACCTAATACTTTAAGCCACCTGCAAGTATTTCTGGAGGATGATGAGTTCAAACTTGGTCAGAATGGCTTGGTCTCGCCTTCACCCTCGTGAGGGGCATGCTCTGGGTTGTCGCTCAAATTGGGTTAGAACCTCCATCACTTAAGGTGATCAGTCTATGCAAGATAAATTCAAAGACAAGTTCAAAAATTTGAAGTTCTATATCTTTCCCATTTCCAAAAACTAGATGTGGTGCTGAGATATAATTTGATTTTCTGAGTCAAGCACTATAGACTTGGTCAAAAAAGTTGTAGGTACGCAACAGTAAAGCCCCTGACCAAGTCTGAGACTAGATCTAGGAGTTATTCAAGCTTCAAGTGCGGTCAAAATTTGGTCAATGAAGGTCAAATATGGGAAACAGTGATCAGAAAATGAGATTTGGAGTTGCTAACAAGTTTTTGAGAATTTCCAAAGCAAATATATTGCAATGGTGTTAAGGAAGAGAGGCAAGAAGTCAAATTCCCATTTGGATGTGTAAAAAGTATTTTTGTGGTCGGATTTGGCAAAATATTACAAAACTGCTCAAAACATAGAGCAATTTTTGAACTTGAGCTATACGTGGTATTTTTGATGATTTCAACTCCTTTGGTTTACACAAGTCCTAAGCATAACCGCAAGTGGGCCAAAAAAGCCGGAAAAACACATGAGATTTTTCTCAGAGAATACTTTGTGACAAGAATTGTTAAGGAAAATATCGTAGATGGATTTGACAACTTGGCAATCAATTTAAATTGATATGAAGGTAAATATATCATGATAACAATAGATAAGGATGTTTCATAGCTTTAATCACAGGAAAATAATCATCACAAGTCATAAGATAATTTTTGAAAGTAATGTCAACTAGATCTTGTAAATCCAGGTTGAGGAGAGCTCAGAACTTCAAGGATCGCTCGAATCTTGCTCAGCAATGATCAATGTAGGATCCGAAAGTACGCCCGGGCCTTCAAAAATGCTCTGTCGAATCTCCTGTATATAGTTTAGTTCTTTATGATTCCTCATTCTTAGCCTTAGTTTATGGGTTCATTCAATTCTTAAAGGGCGGGAAGACAAGAATAGGTAGGTTGCAAGGTCTATGGAATCAAATCCGGCGTGATTCAAGCCAAAAACTCGGATTTAGGGTTCTTGAACGTATTTTTTGTGAAAATGGCGCGATACGGTTCCGTATTTTTAGAGGTATATTTGCAGAATATGCTGTATTTTGGCATTTTTGGATTTTTTGAGCATGGATCTAAGGGTCTCTTAGAAAAAAGGCAAGGAATACTTGGGAATTTTGGAGACCATGGAACTTTTGCACGCTTGAGATGGAATCATAGAATATTCTAGGGCATTTTTAGGTCTTGAGTAAGTACATGCCATAAGGTGCAATGGTAGAAGAAGGAAAATGAGTGATGGTCACAAGGGTGAGGGAATATAGCATGAAAAAAGCTAAAACAATAAGGTTCCATAAGGGTGTGCAAAGAAAAGGAAAATATGACTAGAGATGAGCAAACTTGGCAAATATGGTAAAGAAGTGGCACAATGGTTAGATAGAAACAAATGGGATGAGGTATGGGCACACGAGGTGGGAAAAGAGGATGGAATCCTGATTTGGTACCATATATACATGAGTCTTCCAAACTTTGACCTTCCAAACTTCAAAAAGATGCCTTCCAAACTTCATAACCCGTGATTCTTCTAGAGTATATTCTTGTCAAGCATTTGACCTTAAATAAAGTACCTTTTGTGAAATTTCAACTTGAGCTCTTGTTGACTTGAAGAATGAACATCCTTTTGACCTCCATATCAATGTTGAATACCAAAATCTTCCAAACTTTGACCTAGTCCTTCAAGATGAGTTGACCTAGTTTGAATGCATAGATCACAATTAGCATGTTGCCCTTTGGGGGCAACATCTCGCCAAAACAAGAAAAGGCTGGTCCCCCACCATGTGATGTCAAAAAATGAATAACTAGAGGGTCTTCAACTTTGTGCCAAGGTGTCTAAGTGGAAATATGGTAGAATGAGAGTGTGAAATGCAAGTGTTGGTGAAATGAGTGTGAATGTGATGATGGAATAATGTGAATGGAGTGTGGTAAGTGAGAAAAGGCGTATGAGTGGATCATGACAAGATGGTGATGGAATGATTGTGAATGGAGTATGGTGAGTGAGAAAAGGCAAAAGTGAGTGTGAATATGGCAAGGTGGTGATGAAATGGAGATGAAGTGAGTGTGCAAGTGTTTGAGACTTCGCCAAAACAAGAAAAATGCATGCCTCTTTCTTGATCTTCAAAAGTTGCAACTCTACTATGGTGGTAAAGATGAATTGCAGAGTGCTTTTCTTCTTTGTGGAAATGAAAACAAGAATGAGAAGTTTAAATGGAAGGTAGGGCTACTTGATGACAGATGAAAGGAATGGAACAAGAGTGCACCTCATGGAAACACACAAACCAATTAGTCTCAAATCCTTGCAACTCGCTATGATGGTGAAGGTGATTTTGCAGAGTCTTTGTTAAGGTATGGAAGAAACAAGAATAGGAGGCTGAATGGATGGTAGGAATGCTTTAAGACGTATGAATAAAAATGGAAGAAGAATGCTCCCATATGACACTTGGCAATCATTAGTATCAATCCTGTTCTTGAGATCATTTGTACTGTTATCTGGTCAAATCAACCTATAAACATGAAACCAACTTATTAGAGTAATGTGCTCAAAAGTCAAACTGATCTAACTACTAGAGTAATATGCTCAAAAGTCAAACTGTTCTAGCTACTTTAAACCTACCACAAATCTCTAAGCTTTTGCCTTTAATGTAAAAAGAGGGACAAGCAAGCATGCTGGTCCCAATACCTTTTCAGATGCAAGATATTGATAGGATTTGGCAATGGCATTCCTGAAGCAACCTCTTGTAACCAATAAGAATTAGTACTTGCAGATTCTAGCACTACAAAGGGTCCTTCCCAAATGTTACCAAATTTGCCAGCTGAATCTTCCTTTGACTTATTCCATTTGAGAACAAGCTCTCCTTTCCTAAAAGTACCACAGATTTTGTGTGCGCCTTTGAATGCGGCCCGGATCTTTAGCCTTTTTCAACAAATTAGTGTTCTCAGCCTCCATCCTATACTCATCTAGATGTAATAAGGCGTCCAACCTTTCCTGTAAGGCATGTTCAAAAGGTAAGCACAATTTATGAGCTAGTCTCAAGGAAGGTAGTTCAAGTTCTACTGGTAAAACTGCCTCTATGCCATAAACCAAATTAAAAGGTGTGTGATTTGTAGCTGTTTTGATAGTGACTCTATAAGCCCAAAGTGCATCCACTATTTTGATATGCCAATCCCTTTTGTTAATCTCAACCGCTCTTACGCAAAATATTTTTCAACACTTTGTTAGTAGCTTCACTTTCCATTGCCCCGAGGATAATATGAAGAGCTTTTGGTATGTTTGACCTTCAAAATACTCAATAAATTAGCAATGACTTCATTAACAAAAGGAGTACCTCTATCAGAATGTAACTGGAAAGGAATACCAAATCTAGAATAAACATTTTCATGTAAGAACCTTGCGCCGTGGAGAGCATTGGCTTGCCTCAAAGGTATGGCCTCCTGCCCTTAGTAAAGTAATCAGAGCCACAATAATATGCTTGATGTTGGCCTATAGAAGAAGGATTAATGGGACCAATATAATCTAGCCCCCAAATTTGAAAAAGGTCCGGGGATATGATAGGATTCAAGGCAACCGGCACTAAAATCCTTTTACTAAAAAATCGACATTGATGGCAAGTTTTTATGACCTCATAGCAATCTCTAAAAACAAGAGGGCCAATAATATCCGGACATCTGAGAATCTTTTTGCGGTGTATCCCCAAAAAAATGTCCTCCACGGATACCTTTATGCATCTCCCTAATAATCAAAGGCGTGACTCATCTTCATTTACACACCTCAATAAGATTCCATCCCTCGTTAACTTTGCACAAGACACCGCTTACCAAATTGAATTGTCTCAGACTTTTCCTTGAGTCTCCTTTTTCTCGACTTGGAGTGAGGCTTGGAGAAATGATCCCATGTTGTAAAAAATCTCTAATAGGTTGCTGCCATCCTCCTTTGGCTTGATCTCCTTGAGTTACCTCTAAATGTGCTAAATTGCAAGTGAAGTATCGATGAGTATTCAATTCATCTTCATGGTCAAAAAAATATATAAGGCAAGTAGAGGCTAGGATTTCGTGTCAAGTGCAACTCTTTTACGTAAATATTATAACTTTGCAACTTACAAGCCCATCTCACGGATCTTTGGTTTATTAGTTGCTTTACCAAATAGCAAGCCCATTGGATTTTGCTTCATATGAACTTGAACTTGGCTCTTGAGTATAAATGTCCTTGTCTATTAATAAGAAACATGAGAGCAAAGGCACTTTTTTTTTCTATTCCGGTGTATCTTTCTTCAAGAGCGCACCATTGTTTGCTTGCAAAACTATAGTATGCTTGTCCCGCAAAAAATGGCTAAACCTATGGCCTTTTTAGTAACAGTGATATAAACTTCAAATGGCATGCTCGGATCTGGTTTTTTAAAAGAGTAGCTTCACATATAGATGAAATGAGAAAGTCAAAAGCCTCTTGGCATTCTCAAGTCCATGTAATGGGTATGTGCTTGCTTTTAGAAAATTTACCTACCTACCCGTCAGCTTAGAAATGGGACTTAAGATATGAGCAAAATTTGGAATATACATCCTAAGAAAACTTCGTCATACCAATAAAACTCTTAACCTCAAGCTTTAGATTCTTGGAAGGTGCTAGATTTTGAGAGCTTCAACCTTATCCCGAAAGCAACTTGAATACCTTGGTCGGATACTTCATGTCCTAAGAGTTGCCCTTTAGATGCAAAAAAAAAGATGCATTTTTTGGGATTTAGATTAACTCCTGAAGTCCTCGCATAAAGAGCAAATTTTTGCAAGTAATTCCACATGGTTAGTAGAATGAGAACCCAAACAAAGATCATCTAAATACACCCCAAACTCTTCTTTCAGCGACATGGTTTTGAAAATAACATCCATTGCTCTTTGAAAAGTGGTTGGGGCATTCATTAGGCCAAATGGCATTCTCTTCATAGCATATGTACCCCAAGGAGTGATAAATGAAGTCTTTGGCTGATCCTCCTCTTTGATGCTGATCCGATTAAACCCTGAAAAACCATCCAAAATGAGTACATGTCTTTCCCCTGCAAAAAATATATAGAATTTCCTCTAAAAAAGGTAAAAAAGGATAACAATCTTTTATGGTGGCTTTATTTAAGTCTCGATAATCTATACAAATTCTCAAAGCACCATTCTTTTTTCCACTTTGAACAATGCATGACACCCATTCAGGATTAATAATTTCCACAATAACACACGCATCCAACATTTTATGCAACTCTTCCTTGATTAGATCTAAAAGTGAAGCATTGATCCTCCTTAACTTCGGAAAACAGGTTTTACACCCTTCTTTAATTTTAATTTCAAATTGACATACCTCTTTCTTGATACCAATGAGCTCGAGAATAATCCCAAGCAAACACATCACTTCTTTCTTCAAAGAATTTGGTAATTTCTTCCCTTGTTTTGTGTGTCAAAGAGATCTCCCACAAACAGAGTTCTTCTTGGCCATTTTATTAATTATAACCTCATTGGTTGCTTCTTCTTGTGATGCATTTATAACTAATATAGGACAGAATTCCTTAGCCACGTCCTCATCAAGATCTTCCTCTTGGGATAGCTCCTTCCATAAATAAGTCTTTAAAGTATCTCTACACAAAAGCATCGGCTTCCCAATTCTGCTCCCTTGAATATGAGTAATTTCCCAAGAAGTGAAGTAAGCAAGCATTCCCATTACCTTATTTTCTCAAGAACTCCATGTCAAGATTCTTGGCCCTGATATCACCACTAACCTTTTCCTAAAACTAACGAGAATCTCCATAGATGTGTATGATTGAAATATCCATAGCCTTAGCTTCTTGAAGACCTCGCAATCAAAGCCTTGTACTTTCTGCTACATTAGAAGTTATTTGGGGAAAAATCCTTCCTACCTTAGCCAAGAGTTTATTGGAGGTATCCTTCAAAGATAGTCGCAGATGAAGCTACATTTAGTTTCTTTGAAATCCCTCCATCAAACAATTAACACCCTTCTTTTCCATTCTCGGAAGGTAGTGCACACTCTCTAATCAAAGGAATCGGACGAGTTTTCTTTGTGCTAGGGGTTGCTAGACTATAAAATCCTAGGGGCTCTTCTATAAGCATTTCTTTAATAAAGTGTACCTCTTACTTGAAGCCATAGAACCATCCCGTTGTAAATTGTAGCTACTTGAGTGCCATTTGAAATGGTGCATCTCCCTTCGCACCCATTGGCCTTAGCATCAATCAGTAGCCATCCACCTTCTCCCTAGCGAGGAGATCATATATATCTGCATCTTCTCCTAAATCTTCAAAAAGCAACAACAACAAAATTGGCGGCCCTACAACAATGCCTTCGATAATATGGGAACTTTGGTCACAATTCCAACCGGTGCTATTTTAGCATTAGAAAAGGATTTTAACAAAACAGATGACCGTTTATCTATCTCGAGCCCACATTTTTTCATAACATGATAAGGCATGATATTTAGAGGTGAACCTCCATCAAGCAATACATTGGAAAAAGAGTAACCTCCTAGAGTAGCTGAACACATAAATGCACATGGGTCTTCTTCATTTTGAGCCAAAATAAGATTAGTGGCATTTGCAACACCTACACAAGGCACTGCCTCACTAAAAGTAGTTTGTTGCAATAACGTTTTCCTATAACCAGGTGCAATTTTTAATAAGGTAAATAAATCCACACTTACTTTGGAATTTTTCAGTAAAACATCCAACTCATCGAGATCTTGATCTCTTTTACCATACTTTTGTTGAGGAGGTGGAGCTATTTCTTGGGGAGGAGCTTCCATGACGGGGGGTAGTGGCAATGTTGATTTCACGGAATGCTCGAACAAATTTGTTAGGCTCAGGCCGGGTCTATGGGTATCCCCATGCTCCCTGGTTTGTACCACCATCACTTCCTGCAGTTTTTGGCATCTCGTGGCACCACAAACCTTATAGAACTAGTAGATTCAGCAAAGAAACCTTACATGTGGAGTTGCCTCGGGGTTTCTTCCCCCTCTTGCTTGGCAAAATATTCTTTGACAGAACACCTAAGGTCAAGATGACCAATCTCCTTGCAAAAAGCACAAACTGGACATTCTCTACCAAAATGACCTTTCTTTTTTTTACATTTAGGACATATTTTGCCAATAACAAATATCAGGCGGATGTGAAGTTCTATTACAATGAATACATTAGGGATAAGTTCTACCATGCCTCGCTTGCTTTGAGCTCCACAAGTTGCTTGGTCATACGCTAAAGCTTCGCCACCTTTGTCAAGTCCCTTTGACTTGAATTTGGGAATCACCTCTTCATCTTTGGTTTTTTTTTCTTTATGCACAAAGATAGATAGGAAATTGAGAATGGTGAGGTTCATAAGGGCCATCGGTGGCATCGGGGTAAAAGGATCATGATGAAAGCTATGGTGTTTTTCCTGTAGGATAGAAAGCATTTTAGTCGATTCATTAGTCTTGGCAAAAACTTTGTAGATAGAATCAAAACCTTCTCAGCTTGAATCTTGATAAGTTTTCTATGGATTTAAAGTCTAGAAGATAGGCCTTTAATGAAAGAAGACACCAAAAGAGCGGGGGGACATAACTTGGCCTTTCGACATCTATTCATGAAGGTGTTTGAATCTTTCCTTGTCTTGACTAACACTTTCACCGCATAAATGGAGAAATTTTGCAATTCATTAACAAGGTCCTTAGGAGCGGAAAGCTTTCCAAACCTATCTAAAACTTGGTGAAAGGGTCATCCCAAGAAGTGGTTCCTATAAGCTTCTCATAAGTCGATAAGCACCAACCTTGATCTCCTCTTTAAAGCACTTTTCAAATTGTGAGAACTTGCATCCTTTCTTGAAGCCATAATCCCTCTGTAGTAATCTTCAAAAAATCCTCGAGAAAAGTATTAGCACTCATCTTTGAATCAAAAGGGTAATGGAGTAGGCACATTCAATTCAAACCGGTAAGGCAAACTTTGAAGTAATCCCGCTGAAAAATTTGGGGGAAGAGATCTATCTCTGCAGAGTTCCAAGTCTCCCGGATCTTCCATTGGTTCTTGCTCTGCTGGAATTTACGCTTTGGAGCCATGAGTTCTCAAAATCGGGTAGAATCTTGGTAGGACCTCCAAAATGTTGACCCTAAACCTGGCTTAAAGGTCAACCACAAGGAACCAACTTGAGTTTTCACTCAAATTGGGGTTAGAACCTCCGTGATCACTTAAGGTGATCGGTCTATACAAGATAAATTCAAAGACAAGTTCAAAATTTGAAGTTCTATACCTTTCCCATTTCCAAAAACGGCACATTTACTAAAAAGATGTGGTCTTTGAGATATAATTTGATTTTTTTAAGTCAAGCACTATAGACTTGGTCAAAAAAGTTGTAGGTACCCAATGGTAAAAGCCCCGACCAAGTCCGAGACTAGATTTAGGAGTTATTCAAGCTCCAAGTCGCGGTCAAAAAATTTGGTCAATGAAGATCAAATATAGGAAACAAAGGTCGAAAATGAGATTTGGAGTTGCTAAGCAAGTTTTGAGAATTTCCAAAGCAAATATATTGCAATGGTGATAAGGAAGAGAGGCAAGTAGTCAAATTCCCATTTGGATGTGTAAAAGTATTTTTTTGTGGTTGGATTTGGCAAAATCTGATCAAACTGCTTCAAAACAGAGCAATTTTTTTGAACTTGAGCTATACGTGGTATTTTGGATGATTTCAACTCCTTTGGTTTACACAAGTCCTAAGCATAACCGGCAAGTGGGCCAAAAAGAGCCGGAAAACACACGAGATTTTTCACGTAGAATACTTTGTGACAAAATTGTTAAGGAAAATATCGAGAGATGGATTTTGACAACTTGGCAATCAATTTAAATTGATATGAAGGTAAAATATATCATGATAACAATAGATAAGGATGTTTCATAGCTTTAATCACGGAAAAATAATCATCACAAGTCATAAGATAATTTTTTGAAAGTAATGTCAACTAGATCTTGTAAATCCAAATTGAGGAGAGCTTCGGGAACTTCAAGGATCGTTCAGATCTTGCTCAGCAATGATCAATGTAGGATCCGAAATAAATGCCCCGGCCTTCAAAAAAATGCTCCCTGTCCGAATCTCCCGTATATAGTTTAGTTCTTTTATGATTCCTCATTCTTGGCCTTAGTTTATGGGTTCATTCAATTCTTAAAGGCGGGAAGACAAGAATAGGTAGGTTGCAAGGTCTATGGAATCAAATCGGGCGTGATTCGAGCAAAGACTTCGGATTTAGGGTTCTTGGCGTATTTTTAAGTGAAAATGCGCCGAGCGTCTGGTTCCGTATTTTTAGAGGTATATTTGCGAGAATATGCAGTATTTTGGCATTTTGGATTTTTTCGAGCATGGTTCTAAGGGTCTCTTAGAAAAAGGCAAAAGGAATACTTGGGAATTTTGGAGACCATGGAACTTTTGCACGCTTGAGATGGAATCATAGAATATTCTAGGGCATTTTTAGGTCTTGAGTAAGTACATGCCATAAGGTGCAATGGTAGAAGAAGGAAAATGAGTGATGGTCATAAGGGTGAGGGAATATAGCATGAAAAAAGCTAAAACAATAAGGTCTCATAAGGGTGTGCAAAGAAAAAGGAAAATATGACTAGAGATGAGCAAACTTGGCAAATATGGTAAAGAAGTGGCACAATGGTTAGATAGAAACAAATGGGGATGAGGTATGGGCACGAGAGATGGGAAAGAGGGATGGAATCCGATTTGGTACCATATATACAGGAGTCTTCCAAACTTTGACCTTCCAAACTTCAAAAAGATGCCTTCCAAACTTCATAGCCAGATTCTTCTAGAGTATATTCTTGTCTAAGCATTTGACCTCAAATAAAAGTACCTTTTGTGAAATTTCAACTTGAGCTCTTGTTGACTTGAAGAATGAACATCCTTTGACCTCCATATCAATGTTGAATACCAAAATCTTCCAAACTTTGACCTAGTCCTTCAAGATGAGTTGACCTAGTTTGAATGCATAGATCACAATTAGCATGTTGCCCTTTAGGGGGCAACACCTAGCATGTCCACCTCATCAAAAAAGTGATGTGGCAATAATTTTCTCTCCGTTAGATTCCTTTTTCCTAAGTTCTCGACTCTTCTGAAATTAAAAATTGGCAAGAAAAAAGCGGGAGATGAGAAAGGTCAAGAATAGAATATTGTAATTTTTTGCCTTTTTTCTAGTTCGGATAGCTTCCTTTCCATTTCTTAGATCACCGTTTCTAGGAGGTTCATTAACATGGCTTCTTTCTAAGGTATACCCTGATTTCACTTTTGGGTTGGCTTACTTTTTAGTAGCATTGCTTTTTATGTGGGGTTTTCACATTTTCACGTTTTACATTTTAGCATTTGACTTCCAGGGTTGCCGCTTCCCGCATGCTACGGTTGCACTTTGTGCCATTGTCATACAAAGTTTCTTCCATGATTCAGCCCATATATGATTAAAGTGGTTCTTCCTCCATTCTCATTATTGGGTACGGTTTCCTAGAATGTCAAATAGTGAGCATTAGAGATTTCAAAATGTGTAACATTTCCCTTGTAAGGTGAAAATACTTGCATTAAAATGGAGCCATGCTTCTTTCTTCTAATACTTGCATTAAATGGAGCCATGCTTCTTATGTACAAATCTTTTCCATTTTGTTTTTGCCCTTCACTTTTTACAATCGAAATTGCACTAATTTTTCCTTCTTCCTTTGATCGGCTTTCGATTTGAAGGCAATGAGAAAGTTAATTTTAGATTTGATGTCTTGATCACCCGAACCGCCTCTTTAAACCCTAACTCACGAGGGTCGGAATTAAACTTTTTGTTGCACCACGGTCTGGATCCGATTCTTATATATGTTGAAGCTTTTTTTCTATAGAGTTTTTTGGGATTTACTAGGTTTGGATCAAGATAGGTGGTACTTTAACTTGCATTCTCAAAATCACACGGTCTCTTAAACTTCGCTTCATGTGTTTATTTGACAATCACAATCGGGATGGCAATCAAGTTATATATAGAATTGTAACTTGGAAAATTATTCTCCATGTTTTATCTTCCGAAGGCATGAGATTTATATGTGCAAAAAACATTCACTGCAGAGTAGACATTTACTGCAGATCTTTGAAAGTTACAATGAACGTTTGTTATGATCAAACTAGATCATGGGCACCAACCCACATAGCGTGCATAAAAATACTATTCTGGTCGAAAAAATTTTATGTTCTTACAATGGCCTCTCTTTCAATAACGAGATTGCGGCATGCGAGTGTGAAGGACACGCGGAAGTGTCATTACATTGCGCCGATGGGCTCCCTACGCATGCGAAGCATGAATACAAGGGTTAGCACCCAAAGCATAAATCATATATATAAATAACCACCACGAAGGCGCATCCATCCAAGTACCAATGGCAAAAGAATATGCATCTAAACCTAAGAAAACACCCCAAACCCCGGTTCTAACCTGATTCAGACTCATGGTGGAGGATGGACTGACGGCGCTCGATCTCAAGAGGTCAGCAGACAGAGGTATAACTGGCGTTGGTGGCATAGAACATCGGCTAGGGTTGTCCACTCCATCCGCTCACGTACTTTGCAATGGGTGATCCACGCTTATGGCTTCGCTATAGCCTTAGGAGGACGCAAACTCAAAGGTATCACCCTTTGAGTCTACCTCGGGTTCATGGCCTTGATCAGGTGAGGTAGGTCGGGGAAGCATCCTTCGGGATCCGCAGTGGTTCCATGGGTGAGTAGAGAATCACGTCTTTGCATCGGCGACCCAGCATCCATGCCAACTTACTCACCTAAATCTACTCAAAGTGCAAGATGCTCCATAATGATCACACCTCTATACCTGTGTGAGTGTCGGACCCATACCGGCCCTCTCACGTGACCCGGCCATCGGGCCTAGCCCACTTGTAGGAGTCTCGGGGAGCCTTTATGTTTGTACAAGACCCCACCCCACTTCACCATTGTGTCCCTTCTCACGGTGCTAAGCGGACCATAAGCGTCTACGACCCGGTGGTCTCTTGTACCTGAGCCGCAACTAATGGACTGTATTCACGGCTCTATCTAGGAGCATACTACCATACATGAGCTCGAGAGGTCTCTACCCCTTAATTCCCCATTTCCAATCAATCCATCCTTCCACGAGCAAAACCCGAGATCAAATATAAAGAGAACTTACCTTTACAATCAAGGGTTAGCTCCCTCTGAGTAAAAAACGAGAGAGAAACAGAGACAAAAACAACGCAACAAGTGCCCAACAAGGGCGCTACCTAGAATTCACAAGCTCACTAACCACCCACATGTATTCTGCTTTGGACCCGTTATCGTTTGATGCCTCCATCCTCCTGGGACTCGATGCTCACTCACGGTTACACAAGTACAAGTACTTTGGCAAGGTGGCTTAGCTTGTCAAAAGGTAGGCTTCGGCTCAAGGCCTGGACTATGGTGGATATGGGGGTGGTGATCCACCTTAATGGTTCCAAAGTAGCATTCACCATGCTGTAATCGAAGTTTGGCGGTGTGGCTTTCCCAAAGGATAATTAAAGCAATTATCCTTTTTAATTAATAATTCCTTAATATAGGTTATTATCCTTAACAATTAAATTAGCATCCCTTTTAGGTCAACCCCTAGGTTACCATACCCCATGGTGGCTATCTATCTTGGGTGGCGTGTCAATATATTTATCATTATCTTTAGTATAAATACTTGGAACGTCACATTCTCCCCTCCTTAGAATGAATGATGTCCTCGGCATTGGGGTTGATAGACAAATATAGGAAATCACGTTATGAAGGAAGGTAATTCCTTATTTCCGGTTGGTAATATATTAAAAACTTTAAAGTTTAAAATTAAGCACCGAGGTGCATTTCATGATTATCATAACTAAAAGTTCAAGGACCTAAGTCCAATATCAACATCGAGTAACAACATAACAAGATATAAAACGAAAATAAAAAGCGAAGAAGTGGACCATCAAATAACCCCTCTAACATGGGCGGTCACGTCTTTCACGCTCACACACATGTCAATATATCGGTATATATAATTGGATTGTGGTTGGAAGGGACCACCTTTATAATAAATGAAAGAAAATTCTATCTAGCGGGGAACCTATCATGTCTATGGTTTGCAATTCAACTGCGGCATAGGGAATGGTGAAGTTCCCATTGTAGCGAAATGAGCGTGGCCTATCAACTATATGCTCTCCAAGCAAGTGATTGGTGATGTCAACGTTGACGATATACCACTTCCTAGAGAACACCAAGGTGATCTCATCGCCGGTAACTATTATTATTTACGATGCATCTACCCCTCTAGCGCTACTCTTGGCAATCAAGCTTCAAAACTTACCGTGCGGGGTTGATAGCATCGTTGATGGTTGACCCTTGAGATTCCCGCATGAAGTCCGGATGGTGCTTGTCGAGTCTATCTTCATCACCCAAAGTAGCATCCTCAACCGGTAAGTGCTTCCACTTAACCAAGTATTGCAACATTTGAGTCCTTACGGTTTGTTTATAAAGCTCAATCAAGAAGAGCTTGAACACTATTTCAAAATTGCTCCTCTGTCATTTCTAGGAGGGTTGGGGTATCAAAACCTCCTGCGGATCAGGGGTGTGTTGTTTGAAGGCTCCACGTAGAAAGACCTTGTGGATCTTCAAGGGGGGCGGCAAATCCAAGCGATATGCCTCTCCAACACGCTCAATAATTTTGAGCGGTCCAGTACCATCGGGTGCCAACTACTTACGTTTGCCAATCTTAAGCTTGGCTTGTTTCACCTTAATCTTAAGCCAAACTGATTCACCCACTGAAAAACGTGGGGGTTACGGTAGCTTATCGGCTACACTCTTCGGACTGACTGCGTGCGCGTAATAAATAACCACGAACTTCTTTTCGACTAGAGCGTGCATCTCCAAGAGGAGTTGTTGAGAAACCTCCACTTTAGAAGCGGGGTTATGCCGTAATGCGGAGTAAGACATTGATAACCATAATTTATCATAAAGGGACATTCAGAAGACTCTGTTTCATCTTTGTTGTAGGCAAACTCGACCCGGATAAATATAGTGACCCATTGTGATTGCTTACTCCACACATAACTTCTTAGCATATCCTCTATGATGCGATTTATGCGCTCTGTCCCGACCATCTGTTTGAGGATGATATGCGTTACTCATAGCAAGCAGTGCGGATGGTGGCAAAGAAATCCTTCGGAATGCACCTAAAAATTTGGGATCCCAATGGGATATAATAACCCGTGGCATTAAGTGTATCTGAAGATCTCCTTTGGCAAATAGTAGAGCAAAGATGCTCGAAGGTTTGTAGATCGTGGTATGGCATGGCAAGAAATTAGCCATTTTCGACCATTTGTCGACCACTACCATTAACGCATCATATCCATCGAGAGTACGTGGAAGGCCCACAATGAAATCCATGGTTATGATTTCCCACTTAGTGTTGGGCACATCCGGAGGTTGCAACTTCGCTCGAATCATTAACTACTCAGCTTTTCGTTTCGCGACACACCGGCATTGCTTAATATATCGGCAATATCCTTTTCATAGAAGGCCGAAATAGGGAGGCGAATCTTAAAGTAGGTCTTCATAAAACCGTGCGGCCCACTATAGGGCTATTGTGTATGTCATGGAGAATGAGTTTACGTGACCTGAAGTCTCGTACACACAACTTATCCTTTGTAATATAACAAGTTGCCTTCTTTCTTATCTGACGGAAAGCTTCGCTCCTTATCTGTATGCGAGCTTCCTTAGCCAAACTATCCCAAACTTCCGCGTAATTCGGGATCCGGTGGTCAAGGTCTGTTCTATCTGCTTTTCCAAACTGACCGGTGAGTGTAGAAATTGCATTACAATGGGTTCGGATTACCAAGGGATGGCGTGATAACGCGCAACCACATTGTGCTTACCGGCTTATACATAATCTCAAAATCATATTCCTCCGTGAAATTCCATCCATAAGCCTCGAATTTCGAGATTGAGATTCGGTTGGGTGGATAAATAACGAGACTTTGATGATCCGTATCCAATCGGAATCTTCTACCAAGGAGGTAGTGTCTCCATATCCATGAGCGGACAACGGCTAACAATTCCCCGATCATGGGTAGGGTATCACCGCCTTCGTCTCGCTCATCTTCTTTGAATCATAGGCAATAACCCTCCCTCCTGCATTAGGACTCCACCGGGCAATCTTCTTCGCATCCGTTGCCACTAGTTTATCCTTCTCGGGATCGGGCAATGTGAGAACCCGGGTGCCGACGTTAAGGCATCTTTGTTCTTGAAACTCCTCAACTTTTGCCTTCCAAAGTGTTCTATCCAATCCTTCACCTTCTCATGCTTTGTAAGATTTGGCAAGGGTGCTGCAATCTTTGCAAAATCCTTTACAAATTTCCTGTAATATCCTAACCCCAGAAAAACTTCTGACCTCGAAACATTTCGAATAGGCCATTCCCTGGCCTCTATCTTTGCTGGGATCTCAGAGTAATTCCTGCCGAAAATGACATGGCCCAAATAATCAACATTCGGAGTGGCAAACTTGCACTTAGAGAACTTGGCAAAGAGCCGATGACGCCAGAGCTTTTGTAGGGCCAATCTAAGATGTTTCTCATGCTCCTCTAGGGTCTTACTATAGATAAGAATGTCGCCAAAGAAAATAACAACAAAATCATCCAGTATTGCCTAAGACATCATTCATCAATCGCATGAAAGTTCTTTGGGGCATTAGTTAATCCAAAAGGCATAATCAGAACTCATAATGCCCATATCTCGTATGCGAAAAGCTGGATTTATGGATGTCCTCCTCTTTAATCCTTATCCGGTGGTATCCCGAGCGTAGATCAATCTTTGAAATACTTGCCCTTTACAACTGATCCATTAGATCATCTGCTCTAGGCAAAGCATAACGATTCTTGATGGTATGCTTGTTGAGTTGCCGATAATCAATACACATCCTCAAGGAGCCATCTTTTTCTTAACAAAAGAATAAGAGCCAAAAGGCGAAACACTAGGTCGAATGAAACCTAGATTTAATAACTCCCGAAGTTGCTTCTTAAGCTCTGCCAACTCGGGGACTCATACACGCAGACGGGCGTTGTTGGTAGGCTTAGTACCGCCTCTAAAGCTATCTCACATTCTACCCCTCTAAAGGAGGAAGCTTCGATCTTATCCTCGAAAAGATCACCAAATTCTGAGAAGATTAGCAATCCCACGTGGGTAAGGTGTCGACATTTGCTTCCTCGCTTAGCATCCCGACTCAAGGGAGGCAAGTCCGATGACGCAGAAGCTTTTCTTGCGTATAGCTTTATCTAACCGTCGATGGACATAGACCGCATGATAGGGTTGAATGGTTCACCTTTTTATAGTTATGCGGGCTCCATTAGCCTGCGTTGAAGGTAACTTCCCGTTTCTTTAGCCTATGTTGGCCTTTGCGGTCACCAAGAATTCCATACCAAACAATGAGGTCAGATTTGCCAATATCCATCAACCTCGGCACCCATAGCAACCGGTGCACTGCAACTCGCATCTTGAGATTGATGCGACGGCCATGAGTATGTCGACCTTTACCGGGCTAAAGTGATGCCAGGGCCTCGGTGGGACCTCAAGGTTTCAACAGAAGACTGGGCCATTCTAGGAGAAGCAAAATTATGTGTACTTCCCGTATCCATAAGAATTACAAAAGGCTTACCGTCCTACTTGACCTATGGTGGAAATAAAGAGGCCGACTTTCAGCATTGCCGGTTTCTATAGCTGCAAGGATATGAGACGCACCATGAATATACTTCGGGGCGCCCTCCTCGATAGGTAGTGTTGACTCAAGATCGCCCCAATCGAGGTCGGGCCATGGCGGTGGGCGTCTAGGTGACATAAGGACAATTACTATGCATGAAGTGCCGGGCCGCATACACCACCGTAGCATGCCTTATCTCTACGGAGCTGTTTCTCGGCCCTTTAGGAATAGATCAGAAGAGGTTCCAACTTCCTTACCGACATTGTTCTCATGTCGACGCGGCTTGAAGGTGACTTTCTTTTCCGGGCGGCCATAAGAGTTCTCACACAGAGGGCCCCGAACTGGCATGAAAGGGGTTTGTAAGGTGGACGGCCGTACGCGAGCAAGGAGCAGGATAATACCGGGTTCCCTTGGTGTGTCCTCCCGAGGCTCAATGCTGCTTTAGCCTCGGCCTCGCGAATCGATTTTCGGTCTATGGCCTTAACCATCCGTTTGATTGATGGGGCCAATCCTTCAATATAGCCTTCCAACGCCTCTTTTTCATTCATACCGTACATACAGTCTCAAGCGCATAAACTCATCCGCGGTAAGCCCGAACCGACATACCCTCTTCCCTTCTAACCTATAAAGGTCTGAATCTGGCGGCATTTGTGCGCACGAGGCACATAATGCGACTTAAAGGCTTTGGCAAACTTAAACTTGCACCCGCTATCCGGATGCTTGGCTCTAAGCATAGCCCTTCCACCAAATACGGGCAGCTCCTCGTGAAGGTTTGTGATGGCAACCTTCCTCCTGTATCCTTTTCTCATGCCATAGGACTTCCCAAACTCCTTCATTTCGTCCAACCAGAACTTCCGCATTCAATCCGCCTCTAGATTTCCCATCGGGCCGGGCCGGTTCCTATTCTTCCATATACTAGTTATGGTCAGATCAACCGCTCCTTGCGGTACTTTTATCCTCAAGATTTTGTATGGTCACCGGATGATACCGACGACTAAGACACGAAGTGGGTGATGGTGAGGAGGTGGCACTATCCCTAGAGGAACTCCGACGACGTTTAGAATGGGGCCTCCCGTGCGTGCGGTACAAGGCTGGTTTCCAGTGGGGACGGCTGCTGCCGTAGGTGGATTAGGCGGTAGCGAGGTGACTCCGTCCGCCTTCTTGTACATGCCGTGGTGGATTTGGCGCTTAGCACATAAGTCCGCAGAACCTCGACTAGTTGCCTCTTCATCAACATAAGTTCCCGCCGGGGGTTAACCCACCGCATTCGAGGGTGTTCGCCAGTGGCGCTATGCGTGCATCGTCTATATTGAGCATAAAAAGATATAAGCGTAATTACAAGAACATCAAGTTTTACAAACAAGATCATTTTGGGTAGTACCAAGAAAGAGTAAATAAGAAAAGACGAAAAGGAAAGATTTTAATTATAAGTCAAAACAATCGCTTACATTGAAGAACTTCACACTTGAAGGTAGTTATCAACTTAAAGTTATATAATACACAGTGGATCTTATACATGGGCACTTCCTTAGTCATCTTGAAACATAGCAAAACAAAACCGAGGGGTCCGGAGCGTGATAATCAATCTTCTTATGGCCGAAGCTTGGAAGTGGATATGGCTTGGAGCGCCCACCAAGAAGCTTGAAAAGAAGGCCCTAGGTTCTTGGAGAAGAACAACACCTCTCCTTGCGGAAGGTTTGAGAGAAAGAATCGGGGCACATGGGTTGCCCATTGCCCTAATCTCGAGGATCTCTGGAGGTCTCCGCCATCCCCTTCCAAGTTCACGGGATCTTCTCCTCCTCTTCTTCTTCCTTGTCATCTCTAAGGCTGACCTTATTCCCAAAGGTCTTCCTCTTCATAGAATGATCCACAATTTTGTGATATTCATGGTGATCGCAAAGGAGAACTATTTTTAATTGATCTGAGAGAGGAGGCCGTATCATAAATTGGCGGAAATTGCCAACCAAAATTGCTCCTCCTCAAGGTCGGGGTGTAACACTTAATAAGAACTAGGTCCCTCCTCTTCGTGACAAAAGAGTCTCAACGGGCTCTAGTTCTTGAGGGCGATATGCCAATAAGTCCTCGGCCCTCAATGAGGGATGCACAACCGGTGTGGTAAAGTCGATGAAGTCATCCACGGTTGCCCAATACTCGAGGTCTCAAGGTCATAGAGGACCTCTTTCTTCTTCTTCCTTGTCATGGCGGCTGATCCCCAAGGTCTGACGCGGTAGGCCCACATAATGTCCTCAAAAATCGTGTACTCTTGGTTATTCAAGAGTACCAGTAGGAAGAAGGTTTAGCTCTTCGAGCTTGAGGGCTTTCGATGAAGTCATCCCGGCAATACTGTTGTCATACCGACCTGGGCTTCAATCCCAGGGTGGCAAGTTCCTTCCACCTTACAAAATCACGCTTTCGTCGGCGACCGTACAAAATCATGATTCCGGTCGGGAGGTACAGAGCGTGAGGGAATGCTCTCACTATCTCCTCGTCCTCAATGTAATCGTCCATGATGATGGCCGGTGCAAATCGGCCTCAAAACAAGTTTCCCCGATCTATTGTAACAATAGGGAGGTCTGTCCCCGCCTCCTTATGCCCTTGATGACATTATGGCATGCTCATCACCCCAACATCCGTGCGAGGTGTGGAAGTCAAGATAGAGCTGCGAATCATCATCATTGTAAACACATGCGTACAATCTCTCTTCACAAGAAAACTGAAGAAAGGCGGCGAATCCGGGTGTGCCCGCATGTTAGAGATGAGATCTACTCGCCGGAGCAGGTAGGGTGAAGAAGATCAAAGGGAACCGCAGGTCCCAATGCTCTCCGATCCAAATACCACCATCGCAAGGTTGGGCGAGCCATGAGGAGTGAAGGCGTAAAGGAGGAGGAAGGAGACGCCAAAAGCAAGAAAGGAGAATGAAACCCTAATGGCCAAAAAGGGGTTTTATACTTTTCGACACGTTTCCCAAAAATTATTATTAAAATTTATTATTTAGTTAATAATTTACATTCAAAAGATATTTTTATATTCACAACCCCAAAAAAAAAAATGGGAATAGTACATAGATAAGTTACAAAAATTTTACAACGAAAAGACGATCGCCTAGTCACCGAAACTCCCTCGGATCCTTCTTCGTTGCCAGCGGAGGTCCTTGGGCATGATGGTGACCCTCTTTAAGCGTGTATGGCGCAAAGGTTGGCGCTCGCTCAAAATTTCGATGAGGTAAGCCTGGGCAGCCTCCCGGAGTGCGAGGGATTGCAAAAAGCTTGGAACCTCGTCGGTTTTAAATTCACGGCAATTTCCCATACAAGCCGAAGGGAAGCCGACGAATCAATGGCTCGATGACTTCGATACTTACGCATCTCCCAAAGTGCTACCGTGCCCTGGTCGAATCTGTGGGCTTCCGCGGGCTTGAGGGTTGCCTTGGCGGCGGAATGGATTTCCGCCGGTTGTTGGATGCTTTGCGGTGACGATCACGCTCCGCCTCTACGAGCCGATGTCTTCTTGGCAATAGTGACATCCTTCCGCAATGGGTCTTATAGTTCACTCCACCCTTCACGGGTTTGGTACTCTTTCTCTTCAACGCCCCTTACCCCACTCCGCCGCCTTCCTATTCTTAGGGCCGCCGGGCTCCCGTTGGTCCACATTATCCCCATGTTTTGGTCTCCCCGGGGTCAACGTTCTAACCAACGGATCTCCTGTGGCGACCAACATCCGGGTTCTGCCGCTGACCAACTCTGCTGGTCGCCCCCCCGCTTCACACTGTTGATTCCCCGCCCTGGCTGGTTCCGCCATCCTCCTTTTCCTTACGGCCGCTCTCTCTCTCTTACAGATCTCCGCCTCTTTGTCCAAGCGCTAGCTTGTGTTCGCCTAGTAATCTCCGTGATGGTAATTATCCGCCACGGCCAGATATGTCATCTTTGCACGAGGTCCATGCGGGCTTGGTCAAAATTAGGTGGAACATTCCCTCGAAAAATGAAGCTATTGAGGTCTTCATTCCAAGAGAAGGTAGGAAGATTGTAATAATCTTGGTACATAAGTACACGGCCCTTACCAAGGTAATAAAAGCGATTTTTCCGTGGCTTCGGTGGGGCACTAGCTATTTGCTGCAGTGTCTTCTACCCTAGCAAGGTGCATGATCCTTTGGGCCTCATTTCGATAAGCTCGGGATCCTCATCCGTCCTGGCCGAGGGATAGAACCAACTATGGCCCAAGCATGGTCCGCTGCTCCACAACAAGCAGTATGATCTGCTCTGCAACATTTAGTTTCATAAGGAAGCGCATTAAAGTGCAAAATGGGGTAGGGAATCCTTCGGCCCTCAATGAAGTGCTTCACAAAAAGATCTAGAACAGTATCAACTGTGGGGCTGTCATCCACAAGATGTTCTACTAGCGCGGTGAACAGTTGGAATACTTCATCTTCTTCAGGTCCACGGTAAGTTTAAAACGCGGCATGGTAGCAGTGGCGCTGGACAACAAAGAGGAAGGAGTAGGCCGCTCAAACGCGGAATGTGGTGGTGCTAGGGTGGTCAAGCGCCAAAGGGTTAAGGCGGTTGAGAGATGTGAGAGGAGGTCGGCTATGGCAGAACTAAAGCTCGAATCCGGCGGCTATGGCGGAAAAGGTCGCTCAGAGAAAACACACTTTTAAAAAAATAACCCAAATTCAAATTTCAACGTTCAACTTTTTATTAAAAATTTCCAAAAATATATTTTATTTTTTTTTTATTATTTTTTTTTTATAAAAAACAGACGCAGATAAAAAAATACGCGGCGATCAATCGATGGGGCCAAGCATTTATAATGGCCTTAACTTTTCGAAATAAACACCTCCGAGGACAGCAACGCCCCTTTCGATTTTTTCGGCGGCCTGTTGTCTTTTTGACCTCGGGAGATGTGCCCCTAGGGTATTTGGGAGGTGCCCCGATCCATTGGAGCCAAGCGCCTTCATCCGAGCTAGCTACAAAAGTTATAGCTCTTCCAAACTTGGGTCTTCCAAATAAGCCCTAGACTTCTTAAGAACTTACATCCTATTACCTTAACCTAGCACAAAACCAAACGCCGAGAGCCAAACAATCACTTAAAATCTCTCTCCGACTACCGAACTAACGAAGTTAGGTTTGAGTCACGCTATGATTTCGAAAATAACCGAAATCACGACTCGATACCATCGCGGACGCCCCTCGATATATACGACCCTACCATATATATATACGGACTTTCTCCCCATGGCGACCGCCTCGCCATGAATGGGCCCTCCTCCGTCAACCCGCAGCCATCTACGAGATGCCCGAAAGTGAAGGACACGGAAGTGTCATTCGCCCACGCCGATGGGCTCCTACGCCGCTGAAGCATGAATACAAGGGTTAGCACCCAAAGATAAATCATATATATAAATAACCACCACGAAGGGTGGCGATCCATCCAAGTACCAACGGCAAAGAATATGCATCTAAACCTAAGAAAACACCCCAAACCCTGTGTTCTACCCCGCCTGGACTCACGGGGGATGGACTGACAACCGGGTCTCAAGAGGTCGCCAGACAGAGGTATAACTGGCGCTATGGGCATAGAACATCGGCTAGGGTTGTCCACTCCATCCGCCCCTCCTATGCACACTTTGCGCATGGGTCGATCCACGCTATGGCCGCTATAGCCTTCCTGAGACGCAAACTCAAGGTATCACCCTTTTGAGTCTACTCCGTGGTTCATGACGCCTTGGTCCGATGAGGCGTGCCTGGGAAGCATCCCCTTCCGGATCACAAAGGGGTTCCATGGGTGAGCTAGAGAATACGTCGCGCATCGCTGACCCCCGCGATCCATACCCAACTTACTCACCCTAAATCTACTCAAAGTGCAAGATGCTCCATAATGGATCACACCTCTACACCCGTGGAGTGTCGGACCCATACCCGCCCCTCGTGACCAGGACTGGCCATCGCCCTAGCCCATCAGAGGGAGTCTCGTGAGCCTTTTATGTTCGTGCAAGACCCCACCCCCACTTCACCACTGTGGTTCCTTCTTCGGTGCTAAGCCGCACCATAGCCGTCCTACTGACCTTGGTCTCTTGTACACAGCCGCAACTAATGGGATCTGTTATATGGCTCTATCTAGGAGTATACTACCATACATGAGCTCGAGGTCTCTACCCCCCTTAATTCCCCATTTCGAGTAATACTATGCAAAGAACTATCAATCCATCCTTTACGAGCAAAACCAGAATCGGAATATAAAGAGAACTTACCTTTACAATCAAGGGTTAGCTCCTACGAGTAAAACACAGAGAGAACAGACAAAACAACGCAACAAGTGCCCAACAGGGGCGCTACCCTAGAATTCACAAGCTACACTAACCACCCACCTGTATTCCTCGGGCTGACCCTTTTATCGTTTGATGCCTCCATCCTCCTGGGACTCGATGCTCAGCTCTGGTTACACAGGTACAAGTACTTTGGCAAGGTGGCGCTTAGCTTGTCAAAAGGTAGGCGCTCAGCTCAAGGTCGATTATGGTGGATATGGGGGTGGTGATCCACCTTAATGGTCCAAAGTAGCATTCACCATGCTGGCCAATCGAGTTTGGCCAGGTGGCGCCTTCCCAAAGGATAATTAGCTTAATTATCCTTTTTAATTAATAATTCCTTAATATAGGTTATTATCCTTAACAATTAAATTAGCATAGCTAATTTAATCCCTTTTAGGTCAACCCCCTAGGTTACCATACCCCATGGTGGCGTATCTATACTGGGTGACGTGTCAATATATTTATACGTATACCATATAAATACTTGGAACGTCACACCCATGATGCAAACTTGTTCATTGCCTGGAATAAAATTCATCCTATTCTTCAGAGAGACAAATTATCTGACGCTACTATGAGCACAAATCTTTTCTGGTCTCCTATTCTTGCAGATCAAAATTCAAAGGTCATGGCCATTAAGCATCCAAAAATTTATAGTAAATGGTTTGGCAAAGGGATGTTAAGGATCTTTACAAAGGAAACAATACTTTCATCTCATAGGGGCCCCTTTGATATCTTTGTCTCTACTTTAAATGTTATTGATTCTAATGCTCCCTACTCTGACTGTGACAAAATATCTGATTTTTCTTAAAGAGGAAGGATCTTCGAGATTAGATACAGACATTGACAGCTATGAGATCTCATTACACCAAACTCAGCAAACAGGAAAGCATCTCACCTTGAAACAGCTTTGTGCAATGGCTGATGACTTCATAGAGGAGGTTGAAAGCTCGAGGAAAAGAGAAGCAGAATGGGCTGAGATCTACACCAGGGAGTTCATGCAGATGTGATTTGTTTGAATTTTTATACAATACTCACTTCAGCATGACAGAGAGACAGCTGGCTAGATACAGAGAAACATATTAGTCATAAGCTACTGACAGACCTGTATGGTACTTTGTTACTACTAGTGGGAAAGGAAAGCCTGACATCTCTACTCATTCAGAACGACTGTGGTCAAAACAGATATATTCATGGATCGACATCTGAGTTCTACAAGCAGTATAATGAGTGGTTTGATGCAAACCTTGAGAATGAGAATTAATCCCATCTTTCTGCTCTATGGCCTCCCAATTTGTCCCAAACTATCAGAATTTTGCCTTCCAAACCGATCATTTTACTAATTTCCGCCATTCAACTATTGAAGATCATGGTTGGTATTTCAATTTGTTTTTACAGGAAATTGAAGACTCTACTTTTGGACAGCTGTTTCCCTGCTAAGAGGTCATTGAGAGCATTTTTATCTGAAGGCTTCAGGATCTACCATCTATATTAAGCAAATCAAATCACGAGCTACTCTTCTCAATTTTGATGTCATTTTTGATGCTCAACTTATTATGAGTGTCTTATCTTTTTTACCCTGCTATATAGCAGATTGGTATTTGGATTGTATGGCTTTATCTAATTAATGAAAAAATCTACCCTTACTCTAAAAAAAAAAAGAAAAAAGAAAAAACAAGGAGATAGAGACGGTCACTGCGTAACTTCCTCTGCGTCGAACTTGTGCTTCTGTCCATTCACTTTTGGGCCATTCTGGTAAAAAGACCTCCTATTTCTTCTCACTTTTGTTTGTCATCTTTTATATTTGCTTGTTGTTGGAAGGACCTGATCTTCAAGTATTTTCTAGACCTTCATACACTTGTAAACTTCTTTGATATAGATCTATAAAAAAGGCATCGATTTTTGTCATAATGCATTAAATAGTCTTGCTGGGTATTTCAGTGGTTTGGGCTTGCATGGTTTTAGGCTGAATCGTCCAATGACCATGGCTGCTTGAAAGAATTATCCACGTAGCCAAGATGTTCATATCAGAGCGCCATTCGGAATCCATGGATCTGACCATTTGCAGAATTTGAAGCGCCTGTTCGATATAGCTAGTAAGCACCCATGGCGATTTCTGTATCTCTTCCTCCATCCATAGATCTTTGATTAATATTTGCTGAGCCAACTATAATGTATTTGTCATCAACTGAATATGAGAGATAAAAATAACATTGATTAGAATGAAAGCAAAGTATCAATAGTCAGGGTTCTTAGGGTATTACCTATCATCATTTTGGAATGGCTATAAATCATAAAACGTCGGTTTGTTTGTGTTGCTAGATAGTTGGATTTTGGCTCAGGCAATGCAGATGGCAAGTATTCGGCTCCCTGTCTCGCCTCTTGGCCTCTAACGTGCCTTTTTTGCTAGTCCTTTTTCTTTTTTTTTTCGTTTTCCTTTTCGTTTATTGCTTAACAAAGGAAGGCGACGAATGTTTTAACAAAAAGGTAACTTAGGCATTTCGAGTAGACAAGGGGACGGACAACGGATAGGAAGGAGATAGCTAGACTGCTATAGTGCAATTTCGACCAGCTTATCCATGATCTGTGGCTCGACTGAACCTACTCTGGAATTCTGATAGCAGCCAATAAGTTTCAATACTTGGCTTTAATCCCTTTGCTTATCTCCCATCGTTTCCTGATGTAGGGTTTTTGTATGCAGGACCCATACAAAGGAGAAACTGTATGCAGTGTTTTGTATGCAGGCTAGGGTTTGAAGGTTTTTGTGCAGAGTTGGGCGAACAACCCGAAATGGGGCTTAAGGTTTTTATGTAGATTTGTGTAGATTTGGACAGGGATGCCAAGCCAGATTGCTTGATCAATCAGATTGCTTGATTGCTACATACTTTTTTCAAGACGAGACAAAGCCTAACATTGTCTTTATCTTGAATCCTTATTCTTGAGCCATGGAGTAGCTATAACATTCTTAAAAGCTGGTATCCAGAACCAGTGATTTGTATTTTCCTTTCTATTTTTCCTTGGCATGGAGTGGCTATGGCTATCTGTGGACTGAACCCGTCCTTAAAGTTTTGCGATTGTAATAGACAAGCAAGCACATAAAAGATATTTACATATTTCATGATGAAACATTCAAAATCTATTGCAAGTTTGATGATGGAGTAAGGTATGTATTGAGTGTAATGGGCGGGCTTGAAAAAATAGGGCATGAAACAGGGCTAGCGCATATTGTCTTTGGCATTGCAGCATTTGCATGATTCTAGAATGGGCAGAAAACTTATGTTAATTATGGTGGATACTAGGAGAAATGCGAGGATTTGTTTCCCTCCGGCAAAGATTTCTGAGGATATTAGCAAATTTAAATATATCCACACGAAGTTGCGAAGACCTGCCACAGGAATATAGAGGATGTGCACCGGTTTGCAGTGGAAGATTAAGTTTTTTTGTTTCTGAAAATATAGTTAGGGTCCTTTCTAAATATGATGTAAATTTTCTTACAATATGGCATATAGGGAAGAAGGATTTGGTATTAGCTATCCAATAGTAAAAGCTCTTGAAAAAATTGCCAAGAAAAATAAAAGCGACCAAGATAAATGACAGATAAAACTGATAGGATTTGGTTTTTTTTTCTCGTTGAAAGCTTTGTATTAAGTGACCATCAGGATATAGTTTTTTTTGCTTGTTGAAAGCAGTTTTTTTTCTTGTTGAAAGCTTTGTATTCTTCACTGCCATGCTATAACTATGGTTGTGGTTTTATCGGGCAAAGATTTGACTATTTATTGTTTTGGTTGTGTTATGGAATGTTGCGAATGTTTTTTTTTTTTTTCCCCCAAAATGCAACCCCCCTCCCCAACCAGCTCCCCCCCCCCTCCCCCGGGGAAAAAAAACTCCTAATAAAAGAAAAAAATCGAAATTTGTTAAAAAAAACGTTGAAATTCTCTTTGGGGCAGTTCTCCTTCCTCCTCACTTGCTTTGTAACATTACCATTCTTTTAATATATTGATGGCACAGTTCTTCAAAAAGAAAAAAAAAAAAAAAAAACGTTGAAATCCTTGTTTTGGGAATGGGAGATGTTGTTTTTTGTATTTGAGAAAAAAATAAAAATTAAAAAAGAATGGCAACCAAAAAAAAAAAAAATTCAAAAAACATTTGGAAGTTCATTTTATATTTTATTCAACATAAGATGTCTTACAAGCCATATTGACAAGGATTGGCTAGCTCTATACTTATCACACAAAATGACAAATCTCTTTATTGTTCCATGCGAAACCTTTGGTTCTACTTGATTGGCATAAACAACCTTGGAGCCTACAAAATAGAGAACGTGCGTGTCAATGTGCATGGCATTGGAGGTCAAGCATGGATATTGGATAGCCTTTGTGGATCTCATCACATTAAAGACACAAGATCAATATTGGCCACATGCAGCGTAGTGCCCTACAAACCAATTAATGTGACCAATATGCACATCGTGTGAAAATGTGTTTGTCTTGATTTTTACAAACTACTAATGTAGAGCATGTGAAAAAAGGTTGACTTTTGGTAATGCAGTAATTCAGCTTTATTGGTCTACAAACCACATGTTCCAGAAACATTAATATAGTCACAAAGTCAATGCACCAGGAACCAATGGCATCATCCCAAGCATTAAGGATATAAAGCATGATGATATGGAAATTGTGTAATTGATAGTGGTATATGGAATCTGGAAAATAGGGCCCATGCCATCTCACAAGGGGTACATTGATGTGGAAATTTATGGACTAGAAAAAGCTTCTAGAATTATATTTATGATTATGTATACAATGGCATCTTTTTGGGTTAAAATTGTTACCCTGGTTATAGGTCGTGGCACGATCATGATCGTGGGTTATTCTACGGGATGGAATCACCAACCGTTGGGATTGCGCCATATCATCATAACAAGGGTAACTTTATTTTCACCCCTTTTTTGGAGGCACCTCGAGGCCCTATGTGTACAAATGCCTCATCAAAGTGACATTTGCTGGTTGTTGGATGGTAGGTCGCTCCACATAGTCTAAAACATGTGAACATGGTATTTGAAATTTCAATGCTATGTGGCATTAGTAGGGATAATTTTAGCTTCCTACGAGATGCCGTGGCATATTTGGTCTATTTAGGCCCAGATTCCACCGAACGGCTACTTGGACTTCTGCAATTCGTCCAGGTATGAACTTCCGACTCAGTGGAATCTGGGCCTTATATGGCATCTGTCTATCTATCTATCTATGGGTGAAATAAAGTTGTCGTGAATGGAGTGCACGTGGCTAAATCAAGACGATTGAAGATTCCACAAGATAAAATCCTTAACCATTATGATCACGCCATGTCAGCAAATTAATGGTATTTTCTCCTGTTTGGGCCTAAGTTATGGCCTGTGTAGGTAACCTATACTGTATAGGTGTTTAGCCACTAGCTAGCCTCAAATGTAGGTCAAAAACATGTGTAGTGCTCCATCCCAACCCTTCACCCGTCACGCATCGCCCGTCATGTTTTTTCTTTACATGTTTTTCTTTTAGCCCCGGCGCACTTGTTGCATTTGCTTGTAGTCGGCACGATCCAGTCCGGCGGTTGGCCGCCCGGGCCTTCTTGTCTCAGTAGCTCAATTTTTCACAAAAACTTAATTGCCTGGCATTACTGGAGCATTTGATTGGGTCTTGAGTCTTTTACAGAGGAAAAACTGGTAAGACTTAATTCTTCACTTAGCTGATGAGTTTTGTGTGGGATTATGATGGATAGTGTGCATTATGTTTTACTTAAATATTGTGAAGGATCATTGATTGTGATTCCTTGTCATTGTTTGAGCTCGTTCTTTCTTTTTTCTGGTTGAAATAACCTAGCCTATTTCAAGTTATGCTTTCGTTCTTCAGTCTTGCATCATAGTGCTATTTTATTTTTGATGGACAGGTACATAAAAAGCATTGAGAAAAAATGTCACAAAGAGGGAGTCAAATGGCTCCAACTTTGGAGCAGATGGAAGGAAATCTGGTGAGAATGGGAGGGGACAGAATGTCAGTGCAGATCCGAGCCAGGCGTCGGCTACCAGACTTTCTACAGAGCGTAAATCTGAAATATGTGAAGCTCGGATACCACTATCTCATAACTCATTTTATCACTTTGCTTCTAATTCCCATGATGCTAGCAGTAATGTTGGAAGTAGGAAGAATGGGTCCAGATGATATATGGCAGCTTTGGGTGCATTTACAATTCAATCTTGTTAGTGTTCTGATCTGTTCAGCCTTGCTTGTGTTTGGTGGCACTGTGTATGTTATGTCCAGGCCTCGTCCTGTATATTTGATTGACTATGCATGTTATAAGCCTGCTGATAATCTGAAGGCACCTTTCCAGAGATTCATGGACCATTCAAGGCTCTCCGGAAACTTTGATGAAAAAAGCTTGATTTTTCAAAAAAAAATTCTAGAGCGCTCTGGGCTGGGGGAGGAAACTTATCTTCCACCTGCTCTGCATGAGTTACCAGCAAATCCTTGCATGACTGCAGCCAGGGCAGAGGCTGAGGAAGTTATGTTTGGTGCACTAGATGAGCTTTTTGAAAAAACTGGTGTAAAGCCTAAAGATGTTGGTGTGTTGATAGTAAATTGTAGTCTCTTCAACCCAACTCCTTCTCTGTCTGCTATGATTGTGAACAAATATAAAATGAGAGGTAACATCAGAAGTTACAACTTGGGTGGCATGGGATGCAGTGCAGGTGTGATATCCATTGATCTTGCCAAAGACATTCTTCAAGTGCTTGGAAATACATATGCCTTGGTTATCAGCATGGAAAATATTACCCAGAATTGGTACTTTGGTAACAGTAGATCTATGCTTATTCCCAATTGTTTATTTAGAATGGGAGGTGCTGCTGTTCTGCTCTCTAACAAGAGGAGCGCAAAGCGACGGGCCAAATATCAGCTCGTCCATTCAGTGAGAACCCACAAAGGGGCAAATGATAATTGTTTCCATTGTGTTTATCAGGAGCAAGATGAGAATGGAAAACTTGGGGTTTCTTTGTCTAAGGAACTCATGGCCATAGCAGGGGATGCATTGAAGACCAATATAACAACTCTTGGACCATTAGTGCTGCCCTTATCTGAGCAAATAATTTTTTTCGCAGTGTTGGTGGCAAGGAAGCTACTGAATGTGAAGATGAAGCCTTATATTCCAGACTTCAAGTTGGCATTTGATCACTTTTGTATTCATGCAGGTGGAAGGGCAGTGATTGATGAGCTTGAAAGACATTTACAACTTTCAACACATCATGTAGAGGCCTCTAGGATGACGCTGCACAGGTTTGGAAACACTTCATCCTCTTCAATTTGGTACGAGTTGGCCTATATGGGAAGGATGAGGAAAGACAACAGGGTATGGCAAATTGCATTTGGCAGTGGATTTAAATGCAACAGTGCAGTCTGGCAGGCTCTGAGAACAATCAAACCTTCTACTAGGAGTCCATGGGCGGATTGTATTGATAGGTATCCAGTAGAGATTCCCGAGGTGTTTCATTTCTGAAATATTGGTTTGTTCCCTGCTGCTTATACCAAAACCAAATTAATAACGTATTCTTTGTAAATTACTCATCTTCCCAGCCCATAATGCTCCATGTGTTTGTGGATGTTATGTTTTGTCCATTATTTTTGAATGGGTACTACTCTGTCACAAGCTGTTGAAGCATTACTGCAGGCAAGGACCACTTTTTTATTAGCAAAAGTGCATCCCTTTTTCTTTTAGAACATGGAGGTCCCGTGGAAGTAACAGAAATGTATATTTGGTTGTACAGTGGCCATGTGCAATTAGTTGCTTTGCTGACCTGGGTGACTACTTGCCTGCCACAGACTCTTGGACCAGGAGTATAATTAATAACAACAAAACAAAGAGCAGCAAGCACCTGGCACAACCTGTGCATGGTTCTAGCCTATTTGAAATCACTCAAAGTGCTTTAAGTAAAAATACACATGGCAAAACAGCACCAAACCAAATCCCGCCAGGGAAGACTTAATGGCTTTAGATATCTGGGCGTTCCAGTAAGTTTGCCTATCGGTATCTGCAGTTTCAAATCCTTCTTTATTATGGCTAAATCCGACCCGATGCCATCGGAGGCTAAATCCTAGCCGTCGTGTAAAATTGAAATACCAACCCTAAAATTGGAATACCAACTTGTAAAACGTATGATTGAATACACCCAAGAAAACATTGAATATCCTCGAGATTTCTGAGCGCCTGCCTGGGCGCCTGGGCGACGCAGTGAAGGGTGGCGTTGTTGGCGCCTGCCGGAGCGCCGGCCTGGGCGCCTGGGAGGTGCAGTGAAGGGTGGCGTCGTACCTGAGCATGCCTGAGCGCATGAGCGCCTGAGAGCATGCTTGAGAGCTTGAGGAGGCACCTCCTCTGAGCGACTTCCCTGATTTTCCTTGGGCGCCACCTTCCCTGAGCTCGGGTGTTTTGGCGCTCGGATCTATTGCATGCGATTCAGATTCAGCTTCAGCCTTATGGATGCATGTGGCGGGGCATGTAGATGCATGTGGATCAGCGTGAAGATGGAGATTTAGCGCATGCATGCGTCCGCGCCAGTACTTAGAATCAGCTGTGAAGAGGTTATGGTTTGGGGGCGTTTGGTAAAGGTTTGTTTTTTGGAGGTATGCTTGTTGCTTTTTGCAACAGCATGGATTTTTGGATTTGTGAGCAGCCATAATCATCCTGGTAACGGTTTTTTCCCAGGTGGTTTTTAATCCGGGCCATGGTGATTGTGCTTTTGCTCACGTTGTGCTTTTGTTTAAGGGCTCTGGCCCATGTTCTTGTTTGGACTTCGGTCCAGGACTTCGGTCCCCCATGTACTTGGTCCCATAAGCCCGGATGGGCTTCCGTGGACGTTAAAATGATTATCTTATCTTATCTTATCTATCTACTATCCACATCAAAAAAAATACAACTCTCTAACAACTAAAATGTATCCATCTTTATCAAACAATACAAATGTAAATACAAATACATTAGCACCACTATTTTAGTACATAATACAATAGCAATAGTACTTGAAATCAATAAGTAGCTAGGATCTTATTCACTTCAACAGCATGAACTTGAATTAGCTCCTTGGGAATCGAACCCAATTATTGCCAGCGAGCATGAAAATTGAAATTATAACTGGCGTCTTTGTTTGATGCTCCATAAATCCGCCTCGCCATGGTCCAAGATCATTTGCAAATACACAACAATTCCACGAACTCCACATCTCATCTCCATCCCCAAACTCGTCTGAATTTATCATTTTATTAGCACCACTACTTTAGTACATATACAATAGCAAAAGAGTACTTGAAATCAATAAGTAGCTAGGATCTTATTCACTTCAACAAAGATGAACTCGATTTAGCTCCTTGGGAATCGAACCCAATTATTGCCGCCACGAGCATGAAAATTGAAACTATAATCATGCTTTTTGCTTGATGCTCCATAAACCGCCATGGTCCTACACAATAATTCCACGAACTCCCAATCTCATCTCCATCCCAAAACTCATCCGAATTTATCATTTTTATCTCTCGTAGCCTCTTGGTCTTCGTGGATGTTAAAAATTCTATTCTATTCTATTCTATTCTATTCTATTCTATTCTATTCTATTCTATTCTATTCTATTCTATTCTATTCTATTCTATTCTATTCTATTCTATTCTATTCTATTCTATTCTATTCTATTCCCATGAGAGGATACAAATATCCTAAACGGCTTGCAAAATGCCTCCTTCCCCAACCAAGATGTATTAAATTTAAATGGAATATTTTCACCTTTCCCAGCTATGGATATATCCTCCAGGATAAGACTTTGGGGGACATGATCAGAGTGAGAGAAGGCCAAGTCCCCCCTACATAACACCTGTCCATGAAACAAGCAGACTTATTGGCCATGTAGAATCTGTCTAACATATACTCTTTCTTGACCCTTCTGCTTATTCGACCAAGAAAATCCAAAGATTGAGGGCTGAACCATTAAATCCCACACCGTTAAGCAAGGAGTTATATGAAGTATCCTCGCCTTCCTCGATAGATTTCTATGCAACCCAATCTTCCGTCCCCCACGCTAGTCATATTGAAATCCCCCTAAGATGCAATTTTCTCGTGACATCCCCTAAATGATTTATCCAGCCAATTTCCTTCCACATAACCGCCCTTTCAAAGAAGCTTATTAGAGGCGAGACATTGATAATACCCTATTGACATTCCTTAGATTCAAAGATCACGCTTTGCCACCCACCATTCCCCGGCAAAGATAATAAGATTTTTTTTTTTTTTTTGAAGAACCGTGGTCATCAATATATTAAAAGAATGGTAATGTTACAAAGCAAGTGAGGAGGAAGGAGAATCGCCTCAAAGAGACAAATGATACCCCATGACACTCCACAACAAACTCACGTAAAAACCGCAAATCTCCATCACAGTACAAACCGACCATCACCATCTACAACACCCAAGAAGTCCCGCCAAATGGCAAACTTCCGCTTACTATTCCCTGGAACACCGTAAAGCTTTGAAATAGCTTGTACCGAAGTCGAGGAATCGAGAGGTCCGCAGTCAATCCCCCGAAGATCCACAACCGCCGCCCAAATCAACCACACCAACCAAGCCACGACAGATGTAGTAGGTTTGCTGCCGCAAGAGCCGCCAAGCACCAGATACACATGAAGCAAAGAATCGCCGGGCTAGTCAATCTCACTCAAAACAGAGCCCTAACCCAATCCCGTGCAACCCGCAAGTGAGGGCATAAAACCGCATAATGCTCCACGCCTCACGATGAAGGCCACAACAAGGGCGTAGAGGGCTCACACCCGCCTAAACCGACTCACAAGGGCATTCACCCCGAGCACAACGGCACCGCCACCGCCAGGCACCCTAACCTTCTGGGGGAAGTGAGCTCCATGTCCACGCCCAAACCGAAAGCCATCGAGAACCCTAAGCCGCAGACCACTTGCCCGCACCATCACATCATCCCGAGGGACTATAGGTATGTGTAGCGGAATACTCCCCCGCACGCGCTCCCCGTGATAGTCCCACACGCCTCAGCGAAAAGCGAAGCTCGAAGAATTCCCACGGCTAGCCGACCACCCCAATACCAATCCTCCAAGGTGAGCACAGCAGCTCGCCTCCAACGGGCCTGCGTAATAAGATTTTTGAGTAAGGCCCCTCCAGAGTATGCAAGTACCTCCTTTGGTTCCTGTGGCTGCACAGCTAAGAGAGGAATAATTACTGCCTACCCATTTGCCCAAAGAGGTTGCTTCAAAATCGGGGGAGTTTGTGTTCCTGAATAAAAATAACTTCCGCCTTCATAGAGCGAATGGCAGCAAGCACTCTGCTACATTTGAGGACACCTTTTATACCATGGAGATTCCAAGAGACAATTTTCATGGTACTTATATTGATAGGCTGCCTTGCTTGTACATGGGTCCTTCTGGACCATCTGGACCATCTGGACTCTTGGGCCATCTGGAGCAATATAGAAGTATCCGTATCCGATCAAACTGTACTTCTCTACTACTTTCATTAGGCCCATTTGTCAGGCCATCGGCCCACCATAGCCACCTCCCGGGAAAGGCCCACCCTTTTTATATATAGATCAAGCAGGTCATTTTTAGAAATATTTGGCCTTGTGGTGCCAAAGAATAATAGAGGCCCCCATTCCTTTTTTTTTTATTTTTTTTTCCACAATGTATACCCCTCCATCTTTATTATACGAGACCATAAAAATAACCAAAGTGTCGTGAGTGAACATGATGTGTATTACTCAATGGTAGGGACCAATGATTAGGATAACCATGTTTTCTATTGCCCCATCAGCCAGAAGCAAATATACCATAGGGGAATTGAGAAAACCTTGATTTTGAAATAAAGGTGAGAAATCGCCCCCAAGTCCCAAATATGCCAAATTGAAGGTACAAGGTTAAGTTGGTGATTACCACCCCAGAAAGGTCCAAGAAGATTGGCTCGCAACCTCCAAACCGGTGGAGATGATTGAGTAATAATGTCAGTAAAGACACGGGGGTATTGGAAAATTGGGTGCGACGTGTAGTCGCCCCGAGCCCAAAACCAAAATCTAACCATATGTTTGTTTAAGCACCACCTCATTGCCTTGAGAAGCTGCAGCTTCCCAAATATAAAAGATGTTAAGACTGCACCCCTCCTCCAACAGGAGGATTTAAGCAGGATATACAGGTCACTCCAATGCTCGGATGAGATATAGCTGCTTATGGTGATAGCACGGAGAGACTTACATAACAGAAAATTCGAAACAATGCTTTGGAATATTAAAAACTGAGATACGAAACAGGGATCATTGGCCTTGAATAGTCGAGATAGAGTATCTCCAAATATCATAATATTATATGGTACAAGGATCCTAATACAAAAATGCCTTGATACTGGATATGGTATCCATATTCAATGCAAACATATAAAGAAAATTGTTTACATGATAGAGTGCTCTGCTTTACTCATTGTTACTGTTACTGGTAGAGAAACTAACTTCTGATCAAAAAACATAGAAAGATAGAATTCTGAGATTACTAGAAAAACTTGCAGCCCTCCACTTGTGAATATTCCAATAATGCCTTTGCAATGGACCCTTCAAAGACATGCTTATCAGGCTTCTTAGCTTTATCCTTCTTTTTTCCAACAGGATGTTTGACGGAGAGGCAAGGATTCTTGCTGCGTGAGAGGCCTCTATTTCACCATTTACTATATTCGCCACATCTTCAGTAGTTGCTGGATCAGAGGATATGGAGCCAGCCTTCTCTAATTCGCCATTCACAATGGTACCACAGACCTTGGGAGTTGCTGGTCCGGATAACTGAAGATGACTGGCAGTCTCTGTAATATTTTTAGAAATGCCAAAAGTCCCGCCACTATCAGAAGCATGACTTATATTCTCTATAGCATCCGAAAAAAGCTCTTGAAGGAGGCAAACTTTTTGCAGCTGAATGCCTTTAGGTGAGATAGGGCCATCACAAGTATGAAGAGTAGAAGTAATAGCTATCACAGGTATGCAGATTTTCAATCGTTCAAAGGTCCAAAACTTTTGCCACAATACCACATTTTTCTGGAAGTACTGGGTTCTGACGTTTTTCTAGAGATGTCGAAATAGCCTGGTACCATAGCCACTCCGCCAAAAGCGTATGAAACCTGTGGCTCTTTTTTTTTTTTTTTTTTTTTTTTTTTTTTGAAGAACTGTGTCATCAATATATTAAAAGAATGGTAATATTACAAAGCAAGTGAGGAGGAAGGAGAACTGCCCCAAAGAGACAAATATACCGACACTCCACAACAAACTCACAAAAAAAAACGCAACTCCCCATCACTGTAAAAACCGACCATCACCATCTACAACACCTAAGAAGTCCCACCAAATGGCAAACTTCCGCTCTACTAATCCCGAATACCGTAAAGCTTTGAAATAGCTTGTACCGGGCTCATATTGCAGGTGGTGTTGTGTACATTTTAAAATATAGGCGCCTTATCAGCCAACAGCCTTCCTTGCCATTTACAACGCAAGGCTTCTAAACGTTCCCACAAAAAAAAAAAAAAAAAAAAAAAAATACTCCACGGAGAATACCAAAGTCGCGCATCACCCCTGGACCTACACATCACCAACAAAAAAATCAATAGAGCAAAAATAGGGGTTGGTCATGCGTGCCATGCGACAAAAAACAACATTTACACCTCGAAAAAACGAGGGGTTGGTCATTCGTGCGACGCGACAAAAAACAACATTTACAATATACACATTAAAGAAGGGTGGGTAGGAGTGAAGGGAATTGCTGAGAGAGGAGAAAACGCCGATGAGAAGTCGATGAAGAACCTGCAAGAAATAGCAATCCTCAAATGAACCAGAGCCCCAGAAAATGCATGCAATGCATGCATGCATGGGAGAGATACATGCTCGCCCGTTCGAGAATACCGATCCGATGGCTCGGATCGATGGCATTCTCGAATAACGGCTCACATGAAAACAGACAAAAGCTCCCGACAAAAAGAGAACTTCCTTATCAAAATGGGATCGAGATCGAAGGTTGAAGGATGATCAAAAAAGGGACAAGATCGGGGAAGAACATGTCACAACATGGAAAAAGATGCAAAACTGGCAAACCAAGTAGGGAGAAGCCCCTCTCCTGCCTGGTATCAAAGAAAGAGAGTCAAAGGAACTGCTGAGAGAGGAGAAAACATCGATGAGAAGTCGATGAAGAACCTGCAAGAAATAGCAATCCCCAATTGAACTGGAGCCCCAGAAAATGCATGCATGGGAGAGATGCATGCTCGCCCATTCAAGAATACCGATCCGATGGCTCGAATCGATGGCATTAGATTCTTTTTAAATGGATATAGAATAAAATTGTTATGGCTTATAATTGTTCTTCTCATGATCAAGAGAAGAAAGTACAGATTTGGCATACTTACCATCAGATTCATTCTTATGCATAGACAGGTGATTGTGCTCAGTTGGATTAGTTTTTTCGCTGGGATTATAATCCTATATTTATATTTTATGTTGTTATAGTTTTGATTGGTAAATAAAGCTTGTCATCCTTCAAAAGATAAAAAATAAAAAAATGACCATAATCGAAACAAAAGGCACCTAGAGACCCCAACATACGATCTAGGCCATAGGATGGATAGATCCGACGACTGAGGTAGTCCAGGGTGCATCTCGTTTAGAATACGTAGCACAATAACATGGGATTCCAGAGGGATTTGAAATGCATAAATCACTATATCTGAGACCATAGATCATACCTCTAAAAATAATTTAATAGGTTATTATTCAAAAAAGAAAAAAAAAACATAGATTTAATAGAAAAAAGAAGCATGTTAGTTTGTTGGTTGCAATGGTTAAAGCATTCTTATTAGGATAGTGAATTATTTTGGTAGAGATTCGGGCCTCGATATCTCAAAATCTAAAACCTTCGGCAAACTCGTATAGAGATGAGTCCCTGTATAACTCTAAAATCTTAGGTGTTCATATTTAAAAATCATAGGGGCCCTCAGTCATAAATGACTATAATTGAAATAAGAGGCATCCAGAGGCCCCAATATACGATCTAGGCCGTAGGATGGATAGATCAGACGATTGAGGTAGTCCAGGGTG
This sequence comes from Isoetes taiwanensis, assembly GCA_021234155.1. Taxonomy (NCBI): domain Eukaryota; kingdom Viridiplantae; phylum Streptophyta; class Lycopodiopsida; order Isoetales; family Isoetaceae; genus Isoetes; species Isoetes taiwanensis. The sequence continues at coordinate 42,713,779 of JAJEKV010000002.1, forward strand.
CAAAGCATTTTTTATACTGCTATGTAGAGAGAACAAATTATGCCATACAGCTTTTTTCTCTCTCTCCTATATTACAAAGTTTCCTTGATTACTCCTTCATTTGACATCAATTTTGCAGATTTTGTTCAAGTTCAACATTTTCAAGCATAAGTGAATGTGGCCTTCTTTGCCTATAAGTTCTTAGTGTTGATTATCTTAAACTTCACGATGCATGTTAGCTCGGACATGTTTAAAGCAACAATTTCGAAATTTAGCACTCCACTATAATAGTGTTGTTGAAAATTTTGACACTTACATACATGCAAACTATGGTGCCAATCTCATTGCTATATGTAGCACAATAACAAGGGGTTCTAGGGGCATTTGATATAGATGTAGAAATGACAATTCTGAAACCATAGACCATATCTCTAAAACAATTGAATAGGTTGTTATAAAAAATATATAGATTTAAAATAAAAATTAATTATCTTACTTCACTGGTTTTATTGGTCAAAATAGTTTTATTAGGACATTGAGTTATTTTGGTAGAGGTTTGACCCCCCGCATTTCATATTCTGAAATCTTAGGCAAAACCGTATAGAGGCTCGATATTCCATCAAAAACTTAGGCGAACTCGTATTTCATATTTCAAAATTATAGGCGCCCTCAGTCATAAATGACCATAAGCAAAACGAGAGGTGCCCAAAGGCTCGAACATACGATCAGGCCATAGGATCGATGGATCCCACAACTATGGTAGTCCACGGTGCACCTCGTTTAGAATATATAGCACAATACATGGGGTTCCAGGGGGATTTGATAAGTATTTACATTCTTTTTTAGTTTTATTGCATTGTCGTGTGTTGTCGTTCTTGTTTGTAACATCTAGAATACTTTTTCCAAGGCCCCAAAGGGACAAAAGAAAAAAAATCACAACGCAAATTATTACACTTTAGAACTTATAACCTAATTCCTCCTAAAACCCCCTTACTATTTGGGAGCAATTTAGGGCAGTAGGAGCCTTTTTTTCATGCCTTACAGTTGTATAATACATGTATGAAATTGATACCATTAAGGATATTGATTTCAAACCTTATAATTTTCATATGGTACACTCCAACTTGTAGGAGCATACTCCAGAAATGGGGATCGCTATCTTCGGCCCCAAGCGAGGCATAACCTGTGAATATACCCATCCAACAGCTCGATGTCTGAAGCCATCCCTTGTGTGCCTGAGTTTTTGTGACGAGCCTGCCGAGTTGACCCTTTTGGCAACTCGTGATCTTGTCTAAACTTGCACTAGTTCTAGGTTGGTGAAGAATTGAATCTTTTTACTCATAATAATCAGAGATCAACCATAGTATATCCATTATCAAATACAATAATATTCAAAGAAAACATTATCATCAATACATTCACAAGATCTAGCTGAGCAATTTAACACAAGAGCTTCTCCTCTGGAACTCAACTACGATCCCCGGCTACACTGTTGCCGCTAGATTGACCACTGCTTGCTATTTCATTGCACACGCACTTAAGGGTTTAGTCCTCGTGACTAATTGGGGATCCCATGGCTGCCTCTGCATGCATAGAACATCTTGCAATCTTGGATAACAAACATAAACAACTCAAAGACACAAGAACCTATGGTGCAATGCTAGACAATAACAAAGAAACAACATAAACGTCAGGAGCAAAGAACATAACCAGAGTACCAAACCATCATAAATAAACTCTGGGACAATGGATAGCTCAACCAGCCTATATACAGGCCCCGTTAGCAGGATACGCTCAGCCCGCTTACATTCCAAGCCATGTCGCGAGGTGGTGGGGTGAACCTCGTATGCGCATACCCTTCCCAGCCCACGTCTGGCAGTGGAAGACCTCTTACCATGGGAGTTCACAAGAGTTGACTGACATAGCAATCTCGGCCACGAGAACTAATGCCCGGTGTCACAGAGCACAAATACATAGAACATAGAAACATGAGTCATGTCGGAGCATCCCAAGCCACCGAACCTGGAAGTCCGACCCCGGAGGATTCAAGAGATAACAAAATAACAAGACAATGCAATGACTAAGACAATGACATGTGATGTTTGTTAGAATATTTACTAAACATGTGCCTAGATTATACTCATTTCCTTTGTCGAAGTTGCCCATACAACTTACCCATGTTGAAGTAGCTTAGCTTACCAATGAAGATCATGCCAACAATTCAAACTTGTCGAAAAAGTCACAGCACAACTGTCATATTGATGTAGATCAACACATCTGCACTCTCTTAGCAAATAGAGATACTAACCTCTTAATATGATTATACCACGGCTAGTGGCCCCACAAAGAATGCAACATCTTAAATCGGTTTATACATGGAATCCATTAGCTATGAGGCTCTTGATAAAATATAGTGCAACAACTTAGACAACTTACAGTTGCATATTTTAGGGTAGCCATGCTCCATGCCATATTTAAAACCCACAAGTTTCTCACGGCTCTCTTTGTACCTTTGTGGATTCATCTCAATTTTGGAACATGTCTAGATTCAATCTCATGCCAATATCGATATTAGATCCTTACCTATGGTTTTTATTATTTCATAATAAAAATTCAATTCCTTAGCTAACAATCAATTTGACACAGTTAATATGAGTTCCATCTCCACGAGCCAAGAAATATCAACTTTCAAATTGTTTAGACTTCTTAATCTTAATTACATATTATTCTTTATTACGTGTTATTCAAAGCAATTCAACTTCTTACATATTTTCGTCCTTTGTGTGTTACCCAAATCTCTTGCAGCTTCACCTGTATTTTCTTGGCAAAGCGACGTTGCTATATCCAAGCCCCTTGATACTTCCATTTTTTCCCATTGGACTCTTGTATATTCAATGTGTTAAAAAGACAATGGAAAAAAGACACAAATAAGACAAGAGCAAATATAACCAACAAAAAGCAAGTCGTTCCAAATTCGGTATCAGCGGAGAAGATTCTCAAGGCATCGATTATTCATGTTCACAACTAAATCAACCTCAAATCAGCCCTTTCCCTGCAATTTCAACCACATCCAGCCCAAATTTGGCATATTCCCCACAAGATTCATGCTTCTTCTCTTCCTTCCAAGTATCTCAACCATAGCTCACAAGCTTACACACAAATACTACTACGCCATAGGAAAATTAACCTTTGATCCTCTTTTCAATTCAACCAATAGCATGCTTGAATCTGATCACAGCCTATGAAATCACAAATAAATCGGTAAAAAACCCCACCTGAAAGAAAACACTTGATGCCGATCTTCATGCGATCTCCAAGTCTTGCATGCTCGGTGTCTCCAATCCAATCCTTCTCTGCAAAAACTGCTCCCCAAAAAGCTCTCTCTCCCCCCTATGCAAAAGTTTGCTCTTAAAAAGCCTCAAAGTTTCTAAAAAGCTTTTCCGAATATCCTCTTTAATTAGCACAATCTTCAAAAAATCTATTTCTAATAAAAGGCAAAACCCTTGCTTATATGGGGCCTATATTATATGCATGTCAAGCATGATACATAAGTAAATAATAAATAAGTATGTTGGTCCATCAAGTGCCCAAGACCGTTACAGTCTCCTCTTCTAAAATTTTACCCATGTCCTCATGGATCGTTATAGTCTCAGATCCAACATAGATCATCTCAAAACTTCATTATATGGCAACTTACTCTACCAATCATCTTAATGAACATGCCATAAGAAAAACTTTACCGTCAACATCAACAAAAATTTGCTTCCCTTATCACCTTCATGCTAACCTCGAAGCCTTTAGGTGTTTTCTTCCTCCTAAGGATACCATCTCCAATTGTCTCTGTAATCTGTTAATCAATGTCAACAGCCAAAAATTCAACATGCTCTGATACCAATCGTAACGTTCCTAAGCGACATGCCCTTAGCCAACTGGGCAAAACCGTCTAGACGTTTATGGGTAGTCGCTTCTACCCACTTATCCCGGTGTCTCGGGAATGCGACACCCAAATCTACTCGAGCGGTCTCCCATGGGTCCATTACAGTTTTAATGCATCTTGTAAGTCCATTACTAAAATGTGCTCTCATTATAGGGATGTTAATTAGAATTGGCCTTGAATTTGTGGGTTGGTGGTAGGACCTTAAATCGCAAGGTTCGAGTATAGCATTATCATTCTAGTAATAGAAACTTTAAATGCCAAGCAACCCGCTTCTAAACACAAGAGTTTCTCATGGTATATGATTCTGTATTCAATGCTTCAATACATATAGTTTATACATATTAGGATATATTCGCAACCCCCAATTAAGTTAACTTAAATTTTACGGTGAAGTTAAGTTAACTTTAGTTGGGTGATTGTACTCATACCAAAGTTAGTTAAGCGATTTGGTTAAGCTAACGTAAAGAGAAAACATTCACACATGTCTAATATGAATTTTGGTTAAAAAATAACTTCAAAAAAATTATGTTGGCACATATCTAAGTAATTTAGCTTAAGCTAGCTAAGGGCATGAGCATAGTAAATAGCCGTAAAGGGGACTTTAAGTTTTAATGTTATTTTCCATTTCAGTTAACTCTTAGTTGATTTTGCTAACTTAACCAAATACAGCGCGAAGACAAGTCTAGTTATTGTTTTTTGGTTAAAAAGGCTAGGTAAATTCTCAATTGAATTTTCTAGCTACATGCAACAAGTGATGTGAATATAAATTTCGCTAAACTTAACTACAGGTGCTAACACATCCTTACAAACTTTTACATGGCTGTGAGGTGGACAATTTAAAGATAGTTAATTTCATACATTCTAGGGCATTCCGAGTGCCTTATTTATCAACCACGACATGTATGAACCAGCCTTAAATCAGAAGAACGTGTGTTTTTGGGTTGCCCCTAGGGGGGCAAACCCTCGTTTATGTGGGTATGTGGGCATATCCATGTATATGCCGGCATATGCCTAGCATATGCTGGTGACTGCTCCAAACTGGCTGATGCCTGTAAACTCTCGGTCATCCAGCCCCATTCCTTCGCAGGCGTGGCTATGGCGCAGCTCGACCCTTCTTCTTGCGAAGGCGTGGCTATGGCGCAGCTCGACCCTTCTTCTTCTTCCAAGCATTTTCCTCTGGCTTCCAAGAGCATGGCAGTTATTTACCATACTGCTTAAGGACCATAAGCTAACAGAAATGAATCTTCCTGCCCACCCGTCAGCTATGGAGCCCCGTATTGCAGATTGGGAAGTAAGAAGGCTTTGTAAGGAAGGTCGTTTGAAGGAGGCAGTGGACGCCCTTCAAGAATCACGAGCTCGAATGCATACAGAGTCCTACATATCTCTTCTACAACTTTGTAGCAGTACAAGGAGGATGCCTGAAGGAAAGCAAGTCCATACCCACATCATAAAGTGTGGTGTAAGTTCACATCTCTTTTTGTCGAACACCTTGCTTACAATGTATCTTAATTGTGGAAGTATGTCAGATGCATACCAAGTATTTGATGGCATGAGAGATAGGAATATCTTTTCTTGGACTTTGATAATTGGAAGTTACATAAAACAAGGAAGTGGTTGGCATGCCATTGTGCTTTTCGATCAAATGCAGCAGGAAAGGGTCAAACCAGACAAGGTTAGTCTAGCTAATATTGTCAATGCATGTGCAATCATAGAAGATCTAAAACAGGGAAAACGAATTCATGCACAAATTTTAAACAAGAAGCTTGCGTTTGATATTTTTGTAGGGAATACACTTATCTGTATGTATGCCAAATGTGGAAGCATTGGAGATGCTAGAGAACTTTTTGACAGTTTGCCATTACCTGATGTTGGGTATAATCAGCATGGGAAAAAAAATGGAGACTTTCAAATTATTCAAGGAAATGGAACAAAGTAACGTAAAGCCAAACAGAGCTACCTTTGTCATGGTTGCTAGGGCTTGCATCGGCATAAACTCTTTGGAAAAGGGGAGAGGACTCCATCAGTCCATTAAAGATAGCGAATGCGGGTTGGATGCTATTCTAGGAAGTGCACTCATAGACATGTATTCTAAATGTGGTAGTTTAATGGATGCTCGGATGGTATTTGACAATATCATCATGCAAGACATTGTTTCATGGTCAGCTATAATTACTGCATATGTCCGGCATGGTGATGGCAAGGAAGCGCTTGTACTTTTTGAGAAAATGCATCATGGAGGTCTAAAACCAACCAGTGTCACTTTGCTTGCTGTTCTAAATGTGTGCTCTAGAGTTGCAGCTCCTGACTTGTGCAGGAAGATACATGACTACATTGTAAAATGTGGTTTTGAGTTGGACATGTGTTTGGGAAGTGCACTTGTGGACATGTATGGAAAATGTGGGCATATGGACAGTGCGTGTGAGGTTTTTAATTCCATGAGTGTTAAAAATATAGTTTCATGGAATGCAATGATATCAGGTTATGCCAAGAACTGTGACTGTCAGCATGTTGTTGAATGTTATGAGTAGATGCACCAAGATTGCTTAAAGCCAAATGAAGTTACCTTTGCAAGCATAATCATGGTGTGCGCCAGCACTGAAGCCATGTATAGAGGAAGATTGCTGCACGCTAGTGTTATTAATGCTGGTTATCTATTTGATGTTTTTCTTGGCAATACAGTTATTGATATGTATATGAAATGTGGGGCGATACATGAGGGGTAGATAGTTTTTGAAGGAATGCCTACTCACGATGTTGTATCATGGAATGCCGTAATTTCACAGCATTCTCTTTACTGTGGTGCAAATGCAGCACTTAATATCATTACATTGATGAAAGAAGATGGAATAACACCAAACCAGATTACTTATCTTAGCTTATTTAATGCTAGGTTCTTGAGTTATTCAAGAATATGCAATTAGAAGGCCTGAGAAAAGATGATATAACATTCATTTCTCTGCTAAGTGCATACAGCCATGCAGGCTTATTTGATGAATCTCACCATTCATTTGTATCCATGGTTCCAAATCATGGAATTACTCCAAGTGTGTATGGTTGATCTTTTAGGCCGTGCTGCATGTCTTAGTGAAGCTAGGGACCTGATCTATTCATTGCCTTCGGAGCCGTGTGGCGCAATATGGACAATGTTCCTTGGTGCTTGTAAGGTTTTCAAAAATGTGAAAATAGCAGAGCATGCTTTTAAACAGCTTCTTCTGATGGAATCCAATAATATCTATGCTGCTTCAGAGCAATAAATAATGCCAATCCCAGCTTTAATATACATGGAAACAAAAACGAGATTGAAGAATTTACATTTGATCAATTCCACAACCTATTAAACATTGAGGTTCCTATCGATCATGTACACGAGGGTTTAGATCCCACAAATTATGCACCATATTACTCTGGAAGGTGCTTCAAATTTGTGTGGAATTAAAGATGGTTGTGCAGTACTTAAATTCCAAGAGATTGTAGCCATTTCAGAAATCCATTTGTGGTGCCTATTTGCTTTTTTCCTAAGGCGATGAAGCTAAAGCCATCATCATCATCTTATCCGTTAATATACACATGTTTACTGTACGTTATTAGCAACCAATCCATTCTTGGAAAATAACTGAGGGTGCAAATCGTAATAAATAGAACATGGCAGCAACCAGCAATTGAATCAGTGTTCAATTTGACAGTATGATAAAAGTACCAGTCGTTTATCTACTTCCCAATCTACAACACCCGCTAATATTATGTCTATCCAAACAAATTATGTATTTGAGTTTTGCCCATAGTGGTGATAGCCCTGGTGGTTAGACCTCATTGCCATACGTTGAAATCCCATCGGTTACCATTGCGTGGCAGATGACTGCAAGTCTCACCTCCTTTCCTTCAACAACAAAAATAATTTTAAAAAGGAAAGAAAAGAAGAGGCGTCCCATGTCATTAGCAAACAAACAATTTCTTTGCCATATGTTTGATATCGCCAAGTTCTAAACAACCACATTGGCTTGAAGAAAATGCTAGAAACAAAAACATAGATTCATGATACAAGCCTTGGCAAAGAAAATGATTATGGGTCATTCATTAAGAAGGAAGTTTCACATAGCTGGGATTATTTTAAACACTTTATTTAAATAGGTGCCTTTAAATACAGTTATGATGGTTATGATATATGGAGTAAGTATAAATAAAGTTATCTGGCTAATAATTAGAGTATACCTTATAGATTGTAAGGGCCTCTTGGATGTAATATATTCATTGTGAACATGAATACTCATGGATGGTGGTTGCTTCATGGCTATCTCTTAGCCATTATAATTACACTTTGGTATGCTTAGATTTTGGGCATAATGTGGGTCAAATCCCACATATTCAAGATCGTCTTCCACGCCATTCAAAATTGAGAGATATACTCTACCATAAAATGTCGAACATTAATAATGGATTCAACATTGTAGTTTTAGAACCAAACAAATGTCTGCACACTGGGGTATCTCATTTTCGATGTCCCTTTTGTCCCCCAATTTAGTACTAAAATCAATAAAGGTGGTTGGAAATCTTGGAGGCAATTTCAAATTTAGAAAACAAAAATAGCAATAAAAAATTGAATTCCTTGAATCTTGGAGAACCGGGCTACAGTGCGTGCATGTGTTGAGCCCCGATAAAGAAAACTAAAACACCAACGAAATCATCATTCTTGCTTCTCGTCTTTCGATATGTTCAAGGTTTGAATGGAACCAATGGATTGTGTTTCTTTTTCCTATTTGCAACATTCAATTTGTGAGTTATTAGCGTATTTGAATGCCTAGCCTTATGAATTATGAATTGGGCATGGAAATAGCATTCCACTGATATGTTTGAGTCCAGTTTTTTGGGTTGCCCGTAAGGGGAAAACCCTCATCCATGTGGGTTTGTGGCATATTCCAAGTATATGTCAGTATATGCTCGAAAACATGACCTTGAAGTGCAATTTAAGCCATTTCACTCTCGGGTCACGGAGGGCAACCCTCCGTGCGCAGCACCTTGTTTCTTCTTCTTTTCTTCTTCTTTTTTGCTTTAACGTGACAAGACAGCACAATAACCCCCTATATTTCTTTGGCTCAAACATGACCATGGTTGATAAATAAAGCGCTCACATTCTAGAGAATAATTTGAAAATCACCACATACAGCAATATAGACACCACATATTGGACCACCTATTGGTGAATTAAAGATGAGCACGTGACAGGAACACATGAGTCGGTAGTGACGAACATTAATCCGGATTCTACAGATGTGCGCTATTAGATAGTTGACCAAGGATTCTCCAGAGAGAATATCCAAGCACAATTTCTTGTATCTAGTAATGTAGCCATAAAAATAGCTTAAGAATGGCTTATGTCATGTTTGACATTGTAGGTGGCTATACTTGGACTTGTGTAGAATTTTAAATGAAAGTTAACAAGCTAATTTGTGCTTAGTGCCTGTCCTTCAAGGAGAGCATTACGTAGAAGCAAAATATAGTGCTATCAGCTTTCATGCTTTCAACCTCCTAGTAAATTTATATTAAAAAAAATTTTCAATGATCGCACGTCAAGAATTGCAGCTAATTAACATATCGACATTTCTAAATAGAACCGCCATCCAGGGAGCGTCAATAACCTCTGCAGTATCTACATATACAAGCCTTCAGGCACACCCTCTTTCTTCTTATACATCACCTTTTCTTTTGCCTTCTTGAAATCTGCTTGAGTAACCTGTATGATACTTGAACTTTAGAAAATCCATCAAAGCCTTTCAGAAGGTGCATTTAAGACAAAAGGAAATGCTCATATACCTTCATTCTCCGCTCCCTAAGGGCAAGAAGCCCGGCTTCAGTACACATAGCTTTGATGTCAGCTCCTGAAAACTCATCCTTCGTCATTACAAATTCTTCAAAGTTTACGTCGTCAGAAAGCGTCATCCTTGATGTATGTATCTGTGAGGGACAGCAAAAGAATTTAAGCATAAAATCAGTCATTGCAAAGATTACTGGAACCGGTCAAGGTGATAAGTCTGCTTCCATTCACGCAACCTCAAAATACTCTCTGAATCATTTATGTTACCTTCAGACAGAAATATTTGATAGAACCACCCAATGTACTTTTTCCCACAAAATCATATAGTCAAAGCCCTTCAACAACATTAACAACTCGAAATCTAGAAAAATTGGATCGCATTTCTTAGAATTTAAACAAACATTATTAAGGTTCGAAACCTTAGATTCCATCATCCATATTTGTGTTAAATTGGTTTTGGCCTCCAAATGGGAGAAGAAAATAAAGGACTGTTTCTGCTGCATGACTTTTCGTTTCAAACTGCAATTTTCTTGGCTACAAGTTTCTTCTAAAACTTAGTTGGTCCGCTGTAATTCTTGTCCACTTTGCTAAATAGTCAACACCTCTAATTCTACACTCTATTTCACTTCAAGGTTTCCCTCAAATGGTCCATCCATGTGAAACTTTTGTGGCATACACTAAAAGGTACAGTAAAAATTCAAACCTAAAATATCTAAGAGGTTTCTAGAAATGGATCTATCAAGACACATGTAATCGAAAATATAATATAATAATATCCATATACCTGAAAAATGCGTCTCCTTGTCTTAATATCTGGTAGAGGAAACTCAATTTTTCTATCAATTCGTCCAGGACGCAGTAAAGCAGGATCTAAACTCTCAATACGATTTGTTGCTAATATGACTTTCACATCTCCACGAGCATCAAAGCCATCTAGTTGATTAAGCAGCTCTAACATTGTCCTCTGAATTTCACGCTCTCCACCAGAATGGGCATCGTATCTAAAAATTTAACATTCAGATCATTGTCATTTGTTTGCAGGAATAACGTAAGAAAAAAATGTGAATGTGATCTATACCTCTTTGTCCCAACAGCATCAATTTCATCAATAAAAACAATAGAAGGAGAGAGGTCATCTGCTACTCGGAACAGCTCACGTACCAACTTTGGCCCATCACCAAGATATTTCTGGATTAGCTCACTTCCAACAACACGCAGAAAAGTCGCAGATGTAGAGTTTGCAACAGCCTGAAATATAAAAGATGCATGTTACCTCACATCTATGAAATTGATAAATTCCATTATACCGTTTTTTTCTGTCATGCAGCACGGGATAAATTCAGCAAAATGAGTGAACATGCCATGGTTACTTTCTGTAAAAGATCAAGATTTTTCTCCAAACGTAGTTTATGTATGTCAACATATACAAAAGGCATTACTGTTATGCAACATAAATTACATGAGAATGGCAGAAACCTATTATTTGAAGAGACAATGGCTCAAATGCATGGACTTCTTGCTCTTTCTTCGTTTTAACTTTCAGTTCCAAGCCACTTCAACAACTATTATTATGCTTCTAGCAAATAAGCAACCACATACCTTGGCCAGAAGAGTTTTTCCAGTTCCTGGTTCTCCATATAAAATTACCCCCTTAGGTGGTTTTATTCCTATGTCCTCATAAAGCTCGGGATGTGTTAATGGCAATTCCACTGCCTCCTTGATCTCTTGTATCTGAGCATCTAGACCTCCAATGTCTGCATAAGATTCCAAAGGAGCCTTCTCAACTTTCATTACAGAAACCATAGGATCTACTTCATCCTGTAATAGCCCAACCACAGATAGAACCTGCAAACAAAACTCCAGCTTAGCAAGCCTTCCCAGTGGTTTGAGGAATGTAAAAGAACTAACCATACTAACCTTATTATGCATGAGAATGGCACAGCCAGGCTCTAGCTGATCTTTGTCCACGAAAGACAATATATTGACATAATATTCGGGACCCACTGAAGACGACACTATTGCATGATTCTCATCTATAATTTCCTCTAGACTACCAACACTCATTGGGGAACCACGCAAATCATCAACTTTGGATCTGTCCTCCTCATTTTTGTCTTCCTGAGGCTTCAATCTCTCTTGGTTTGTGACAAATTCCTCCTCCATCAAGAGGTAATCCTTAACACGCTCCAGTTTAAGCAATCTAAGTTTACATTTAGTTGCAGGGGTGACAACGGGGAGTCGAGCCGCTGCTTCAGGGCCTTTTTGCTTGCGCTGCTTGCGACCCACTCGCGTGGGAGGAGCTGCGGGCTCATATTTCTTCTCCTTCTTATCATCTGCTTTCCGATCTCCGGGCTGCTGCTTCTGAAAGCCGGACTGACCTTGCCCCATAGCGCCCTAATCTTAGGGTTTGGAACGAGGACGATGAGCAAGCTATTATATTATACATTTTCCTAGAAACATTTTCCGGTGTATTGGGCATTTGAAATGGTGTTTTCATAAGTATTCTGAAAATAGTGTTGGCGTTGGAGATGTCTGCATTTTTGGTCGGGTTGTTTGCCACAGCAAAATAGAATAGAATATGATTTTATCGTCCACGGAGACCAAAATAGCAGCTCGTTAGGTGCAAGGCCTTATATCGATGTTTGTTTCCAAGGACTTCGAATTTTTATTCTCGTAGCTTCTTTTCATGGGTTGCCCATCTTACTCGATTCATGCAAATGGACGAATGGGATATAAAATACTGACCATTTGTATTTCATACGAACATGCCAACTACATGATGTTTAAGATGCAAAGTAGGGAACTTTGTGATGTCGGATAAGGAATTTATGATGAACAAAGCATGCCCTATTCTTCCTTTTTATTCTTTAATGTGTTCTTTCTTGCAGCTGGATTTAAAATGAGGGAGTTGGAAAGGTGCCAAATATTACATTTTTAGATTGGAAGGAACATCGATCAACATACCACCAAAGATATCTTGCAGATCCTGTAAGTCCAATACAACCATAAGTTGAATCCACCTTAAGTTTAAAGGCCATGCAGGTTCATGCAATTTCTTTTGATAGATTGGCTATATAGAACCCTTGGACAATTCTGAGCTAAGGCCATGCAAATTTATGCAATTTCTTTTGATAGATTGCCTGTATAGAACAATAAATAATTCTAAGCTCAACTTTTCAATGTTTTTGTGCCACAAGCTGGTTATATTATAGTTAATGAGCCCCTGTTGTTGCATCAACATCTAAAGAATCTTAGGAAATATTTCCTCTTCAGTGCTCGTCACTATCCCTTTCTTTGCCCTGGGAAGTTCTAGCATATGACGTCATGAACCTATGCGAAAACAAGAAAAATACGTGGAAAATATGCAAGAAATACGGAAGAAATACGCCAAGATCGGCAAAGAATCTGATATATGAACAGGAATCAAGAATTCAATGGTCCAAAGGCAAGCAGGAAAACGAGACGGATGCCTAGAAGGCTCAAGACTGGCGTTGAACCGGAATGGTTCGACAAAAAGGAGGTGCCTCCTTATATATCTAGGCCAACAGCCAGGATCGCGCCACTTCAATGGATGAGATCGTGCCAAGTGTCGCGTGCATTTAGGCTCTAGAACATTCTAGAACCTCCTAGAGATAGTCCCATATATGAGAAAGACGTGAATATCTTCAACAGATATTGGTAGCGCACTTGGTAAGGTTGTGTGATTCGCAACTGGAAGGTTGCGAGTTCAAACCCTGTCTTGTGCAACTACCCTTTTGCATCCGTGTGACAACCATCTTTTGTACATACGAGTATAATGTTCGTATAATATGAATATCCGTATGGTCGTCACACCATCCCCCTCCTACGACGGCGACGAGTCCTCGGAGCTGGGGCCGGGGTACTCAAACTTGGCTTGTTCGAGTAACGCCAGTAAAAATCCGCAATTTTGTCAGGCGCACTAGTCAAATTCTCGGCAGGCTCCCAGGTTCTATCACTTGGCGAGTAACCTTTCCAATCGACAAAGTAGTACAATCGTCGATGAAGAAACTTGGAGTCCAGAATCTCTCGAACCTCGAATTCCTCATGATCATCAATCTTGACTGGTGGTGGAGGTGGAGGTACTCGATCTGGAAATGGATTCGCTATATAGGGTTCCAACAAAGACACATGGAACACTGGGTGAAGCCGAATTGATGGCGGAAGCTCAAGACGGAAAGCAGCATCACCAACTCGTTCAATGATCCGATAGGGACCTAAGCGCCGGTAGTCGAGTTTGTTACAAGGGCGAGCTGTCGGCAAATCCCGACGCAAGCGCCAAACAAGATCACCAACTGCAAAATGAGGAGCGTCCTGACGGTGCTGATCTGCATGATAACGATAACGTGCTTGGGCCTGGAGGAGATGATGTTGAAGATCATCCTGGAGCATGCGGAGCTTCTCGAGCCTGTCCTCGGCACTGGGATTGACTGAGTCATATCCAGGAGCAGTGAAACACCACCGGGGATGCATGCCGAAATTAATAAAGAATGGAGTTTGGCCTATAGAGGCATGGATTATTGTAAGCAAATTCTGTCAGCGGTAGCCAATCAACCCAGTCATCCTGCTGATAATTGATGAAGCATAGCAAATACTGCTCAAGTGTTTGATTGGTGCGCTCCACCTGCCCATTGGTCTCTGGGTGATGTCTGGAAGAGAGCGAGCATTCCACATGCAAGAGTTGCAATAGACGCTTCCAACAGCTAGCAACAAACTGAGGGCCGCGGTCACTGACAATGTTATCTGATAAGCCATGGAGTCGAACCACCTCGCGAAGCAAGAGAACTGATGTGGCTTCACTGGAGATAGAAGTGCTGCAATGAATGAAATGTGCCATCTTGGAAAAACGGCCAACAATAACAATGATGGCGTCATGGCCTTGGGAGGATGGAAGCTCGACAATAAATTCATCAAAATACTCTTTCAAGAACCGGCTGGAACTGGTAAAGGCTGAAGCAGGCCATGTGGGCAGTGCTTGGGAGCTTTTGCACGACAACAAATATCACATGAGCGTACAAAAGTCTCAACAGTGCGGCGAAGATCTGGCCACCAATAATCTCGAGCAATAAGTTCCAGAGTCTTGGCAATGCCAAAATGGCCGGCGAGAGGAGAATCATGACAGGACTGCAGAACTTGAAGTCGAGGGGCACCATCCAGAATATACAGGAATCCATCATGAAACAGAAGTCCATCTCGAACCTCAAAATGATCATAGTCCAACCGCATTTGTCGGGAAGATGATGCTGAGCCGAGTTGTGATATTATGTCTTGCGCCAATGGATCAGAAGAAAGAGATGCTCGAACAGAATCCAACAAAGATGTATCATGAGGCCTCTCGAACAAAATGATGGCCATGAGCTGTAAACGATCAGGTCCTAGAATAACATGTGATTGCTGATCAAATGCTGGCTCCCCCGCCTTAGGTTTGAAATAAGATCTGCGAGAAAGAGCATCTGATTTTCCTTGAAGCGTGCCAGGCCGCTACTTGATGATGAAATCAAAGCGGGATAACACTTGTGTATGCCACCGAGCCTAACGACGATAAAAATCTCGAGCAGACTGAAAATACTCCAGATTGCGATGGTCCATATACACAGTCACCTTATGAGGAGAACCCTCAAGAAATCGTTGCCACTCCTGAAAAGAGTCAACAATCACCAAAAGTTCCTTATCATAAATAGGATAGTTGATTTCTGCAGCCTGGAACCTTCGGGAATAATAGGCGATCGGGTGCAGCTCATGATGATCCCCCTCTTGCGACAAGATGCTGCCAAGAGCAAAATCTGATGCATCATCTTCGAGAATATAGGGACCCGCAGGATCTGGGTGTGCAAGAATAGGTGCTGCTATAAAAGCATGCTTTAGAGTGATGAATGTTGATTCTGCTTCAATTGTCCATTTAAAAGGAACATCGTTCCTGATGAGACGTGTCAAAGGCAAGACAATCTCCGAATAGTCCTTGATGAAGTGGCGATAAAAATTGGCAAATCCCAAGAAGCACTGTACATCTTTAATCGAGGAAGGTGTTTCCCAATCAAGAACTGTGCTGACCTTCTCTAGATCCATGGTAACACCCTGAGACGTGATGTGATAGCCCAGAAACTCGACATTGTCCTGCTCGAACTGACACTTCTCCAGCTTGGCATAAAGTCCATGTTCCCGTAGCTTCTGAAGGACCTTCTTGACATGTTCTTCATGCTCCTCCAAAGTCTTCAAATAAATCAGAATATCATCTAGATAGACGATAATAAAAAGATCTAAAAACTCCCAAAAAATATCGTTAGCCATGTGCTAAAAGACCGCTGGAGCATTGGTAAGGCCGAAAGGCATGACGGTATACTCAAAATGACCATACCGAGTTCGAAAGGTTGTCTTCCACTCATCACCTTCTCTGATGCGGATAAGATTATAGGCACCTCGAAGATCAATTTTCGTGAAGTATCGTGCACCTTGTAGCCGCTCAAGTAGCTCTGGAATCAGAGGGAGAGGATACCGATTACGCACTGTGATCTTGTTGAGGCCGCGATAATCCACAACCAGCCACAACGAACCATCCTTCTTGGAAACAAAAAAGATGGAAGCTCCTGTGGGTGACTGAGAATGTCGAATAAACCCAGTTGCAAGATTCTCCTCGATATAGGTCCGCAAAGTCTTCAATTCTGTTGGCGACAAGCCATAGATAGGGCCAAATGGCGGGGTCATCCCAGTGGCTAAAGATCAATGGGGCAGTCATAAGGACGATGCTCCGGAAGCTTGCTAGCTTTGACCTTATCAAAAACATCGCCAAAATCCTTGTACTTATCATAAAGGACAGGAGCAGACATTTCTAAAGCAGAGCTAGTCGAAGGATGGACTTGGATTGCAAATACTGATCTGGGATTTTGCCTACCAGATCTAATAAACTTGTGAAGACAGATCTTTGAGATCTGGGCCGAGGGCGCGAAAAGCCTCTGAAGCGGGATCAAAACGGGGCGAGAGCGAAACGGGGAGGCGTAAGTAGGAGCAACTAGGACAGGAATTGGAGTAGGAACTGGATCAAGAACTGGAGCAGGGGCAGGAACTGGAGCAAGAACTGGAGCAGGGGCAGAAACCGGAACTGGAGCAGGAGCAGAAATTGGAACTGGAGCAAGAGCTGGAGCTGGAGCAGGAACATCATCAAGAACATAATCAGAATCTGGGGCATGAACTGGAGCAGAGGCAAGAGTGGAATCAGAACATGGAGCAGAAACAGGAACAACAAAGACGGAATCAGGGGCCCACGATACTGCACGGATCGAGGTCGATGTTGGCGTAGAGACCTGATCTGCAGAAGAACTGGAACTGGAGCTAGAACCAACAAATCGAAATGATCTAGTACGCCAATCAATCCGTGGATTATGTAGCTCGAGCCAAGGCAGATCCAAGACTATTGGTGCATGTGGGCTAGCGATGAGATTGAAGGAAATATTACAGGAAACTCCCTCAAACAAAACTTGAAGAGGCGCAGTACATTCTGTGACTGTACCCGAGGAGATCTCTCGTTCATCAATCACTTCGACAGAACCAGGATGCTCAACCTTGCTTCTAGGGATGGCGTGCTTACTGGCGAATGCACTATCCATAAAACAAGCATTTGCACCACAATCAAGTTGCGCCAACACTTGCAATCTTCCAACCTCTGATTTCAATGATATAGGGATGAAGAATGCTTTGCTGACCTTATCCGATGGAATAAACATGTCAAGAAGTGTGGAAGGACTCTGAGAAAAGGCGGCCAGCCGATGAGAGACTCCTACTACTCGGACCGGCCCCTGAAGTTTTCTGACTGATTTGGGTGCTTCACAGGACATGCACGAGCAATATGGCCAGCTCCTCCACAGTAGAGGCAAAGATTAGCCTCTCTCCGACGCTGCTTCTCGGTGGCAGATAAAGGTCCTCGAACTGCCCGATCAATCTGCATAGGCTTAGGTCCGGACCTGCTGGATTCTATAGATGAAACCGGGGAGGACGTAGCTACAGGCGCTTGTGTGATTGGGAAGACCTGGCTACGTCTCTCTTGCCTACGTTCGAAAAGCCGATTATCACATCGAACAGCAAATCTGATGGCTTCTTCCAAAGTTTGAGGATCCTCTATAGACAACAACATATCTTTCACATCCTCTCGTAATGCCCTTCGAAAACAATCTCGAAGTGCAACATCATCCCAGGCAGTATCTACCACAATTTGACGAAATTCTGATGCATATACTGAAGCTGGACGAGAGCCTTAGGCGCATCCAAAGCATGCCTCGAGCTCTGCAGTGAAAGCAGCAAAATCTTGCAACTCTGGGGCTCCTTTCTCCAATAAAGGAGCAAACCAACTTAGAGCTGGCCCTGTGAGAAGAGAACCAATCAGCCCAACTTGTGTCCTGGGTCGTGGGATATCTATGAGGATGGAGCTGAATCTCAAGCCTGATCTGATTCAAAAAACTGCGAAGCTTGGACCGAGTGCCGTCAAACTTCTCTGACAGGCTGATCTTAGGCTCTGATAGCCTCAATCCCGAGCTAGAAGTAGATTCATGTACGTTCCTTAAGCTCTTTATTGTCCAACTGCAACTGCTGGCATACTTGAACAAACTGCTGGACCTGCTGTAATAGTGTCGAAACCTCCTCCATAGATATAAGATCACCAAATATGAGCAAAAAAAATGCTTAGGGTCAGAGCAGGCAAGAACCGGTAAAGGATTTCGGTTCAAACTGTCATGAACCTACGTGAAAACAAGGAAAATACGTGGAAAATATGCAAGAAATACGGAAGAAATACGCCAAGATTGGCAAAGAATCTGATATATGAACAGGAATCAAGAATACAATGGCCCGAAGGCAAGCAGAAACACGAGACAGATGCCTAGAAGGCTCAAGACTGGCATTGAACCGGAATGGTTCGACAAGAAGGAGGTGCCTCTTTATATATCTAGGCCAACGGTCAGGATGGCGCCACTCCAATGGATGAGATTGCGCCAAGTGTCGCGCATGCATCTAGAATATTCTAGAACCTCCTGGAGATAGTCCCACATATGAAAAAGACGTGAAGGAATGTCTTCAACAAATATTGGTAGCGCACTTGGCAAGGGTGTGTCACTCGCAATTGGAAGGTTGCGAGTTCAAACCCTGTCTTGTGCAACTACTCTTTTACATCCATGTGATAACTATCTTTTGTACATACGAGTATAATGTTCGTATGATACGAATATCCGTATGGTCGTCAAATGACCTCTTGTTTAAGGTGCCCCCAAACTTTATTTTGGGGAAATCAAAGGCTGGATTTTCAAATGCTCAATTGGGTTACTTCTATTTCAATGCATGGATACATGGATCAACGAAATGACTCGTCGAAAAAATACATCGTATAGTACAATTACTTCTGTTAAGAAATTCATGAGAGTAGGTGCAATCTGAAATTAAAACACAACAATGTTATCAGGTGAAACTTATTTGACAAATTGTTTATTGACTCGACTTTTTGCGAATTATCATTAATCTCAATTATCTCTTTTTTCCTACCTTTTAAACATGAGTTTAAAATGAAATGTTTTTAAGCTCTTCATGCACTATTGCTGACTCTCCCCAATGTTGACGTCTCATGCAAATTAATCATGTTTTTTGTTGGACAATGGGTGCAAGCACATGGACATTAGAGAGTTACTAGGATTCTCTACGATTATCGATCCCATTATGGATTTTTGAAACAAGAGACATTCACGAAAATTTGAAGTACATTTGACTGCTCATATAAAGTTTGAAAATTTTTCTGAAAAGCACAACCTTTTCACTAAATAATATTACAAACGCAAAAAATTTACCCTATAAAATTTTAACCATCCAACCTAACATTTAGCCAGTTTGTGAGTTTTTAAAACACGGGAATTTTGATAAGAATTAGAAATTCTAGGATATGTAAATCAAACTTAATCTAAAACTTGAACAAAAAGCATACTTAAAGACAGAAGGGAGAGTGATGGATGCGCCCTAGGGTTCATATCTTGAGCTACAGACCTCGGATTACGGTGTTTTTTGGCTCTTTGGAAAGTTGATTCAGAGCTCTTTCCAAAGGTGTGTGGCATCATAGGTTTTAGGTTTCGGCTGATAGTCTTTTCGGCCCTGACAGTTTCGGCTCTATGGCGTCAACTTCCAAGCTGCCTGTAAAACCTCCTGTATCCATGCAGGTGCAGGGGGCAAATTTGGCGATGCATGTTAACCCTCTGGCTTATAGCGAGAATGTCTTTCAAGACGGTGATTTCCCTGCTTTGGCGCCCTCGGTTGGTGCACCGAAGAGTACAAGTGCGTTGAATAGCGGTAATGCTTCTGTGGATGGTGCCTCGGCGCCAGCTCGTGCCAATTCTAGCAAAGATCAGTCCCGTTCGCTTCCTTGGAGGTCCTCAACTTCTGGAATAAATGCTAGCAGGGAGCGCTTTAGTGATTTGATCAAGAAGGACTTGTCATCAACTACGTCTGCTGTGCGTATTGCTACAGCTATTGATGTGATGATTCATGACAATAAGAGAGATCTCAGTAATCTTTTGGGTGAGTTGCGAGCAAAGGAGACTCAGTTGGAGCTTCAGTTACCTTCTGTTGAAGTTTTCTATCAGCCTGAAATGTGTAAGAATACTCTTCAAGCGTCTGGGTACAATGTGGTTGAGATTGATCATGACTTACACAAGAAGTGTATTAGTAACTTGTTGTCGTTTAGTGTGGTTGGTCAATATACTGGAGCATTTCTTGATAGTAGGAAGCTTGGCTATTGGTTGACTGGTCATCTTCAGAGATTAGGGTTGCCACCTTATCGTACTTTAAAGATGCTAGATAAGAAGTTCTTTTTGATCGTTTTTGATGATGATGTGGCTGTGGAGCAATTTGTGGCACGTGGTGTGGACCCAATGTGGAGTGATTATATTTTGTACTAGCCTTACTCGCCTGGATTTTCTCCTGGTACGACTCCTGCACTTAGGATGCCATGTTGGTTTTCTATTCCTAATCTTCCTCCTGATCTCTTGGTGCCGGAGTTTTTTATCAGCATTGCTAATGGTCTGGGTACTCATCTGGCCCATTCTATTGTTGATGGTGCCAAAATTTGTGTTTCTCTTCCTTCTGGTCGTGGTCTTCCTGACTGTGTGGTTGTGAAAAGTGGCCCTATCTTTCTGAAGTATGCTTTGCAGTTGCTCAATGGCCCTCAGCTTGCTGATTTATTTCCTCAACTTGCTTTATTTGCAAATTTTCGTGCTAAGAGAGATCGCCCTGCAATGGTCCCTTCTTCCTCTATGCCGCCTACCTCTGTTGTGGCCCCTTTACCCTCTGTTGTTCCTTCTGCTAATGCTACTGCTACCTCTGTTGTTGCTACTCCATCTGCTGCTAAAACCACTATCCCACAGAAGATTGTGCATACTCCGCTTTTGAAGAGGATGCTAGGGCTAAGTTCTGAGAAGATCCGGGAATTGCAAGAGCGGCATGAAAATGTTCAAGAGCATCACGAAAATGCCCAAGAGGGATGGACAAATGTTAATTGGAAAAGAGCTGCACGCAATAAGGCTAGTCAACATGTGTCTCATGTCATGAGCGTTTCTGATAATTTGCATGGAAGGGTGGAGCAGAGAGGAGGCTCTCCCTTGCCGCCACCCAACAAAATAATGGGGGGTAGAGCGGAGGGGAGGCTCTCCCTCACCAAGTCTTGAACATAACAATGGAAGGGTGGAACAGAGAGGAGGCTCCCCCTTGCCAATTTCCAGGACGAGGTGGGCCGACCTCCCTTCAGAACCATGCGAGATGGACATGGTTGAGGCTGGCTCTATTGGTATGGAGGTGGAACATAATATTTTGGCCACATGAACCTGTTGTCTTGGAATGTGAGGGGAGTGGCTTCTTTCCCAAGTAAAAGAAGCAGGTTGTCTCTTTACATCTAAGTTTTCTCGACCTTTTGTTGCCTCCAAGAGCATAAATGCCTTGCATGATGATGTACATAAAGTAGCTAATGTATTTGGACGGGACTATAATGTCTTGGTGTCTGCTGCTGATGCATCTAAGGCTGGTGTGCTTACTGCATGTAAGTCGTCTGTGGATGTCACTTTTACTCAAACAGATAGGTTCGGGCGGTGGATAATAGTCAAATGGAAAGATGAGGGCCAAGAATGGGGTTTGATAAATGTATATGCTCATAATAGACCTCGTCAGCGTGGTGCTTTGTGGGCAACTCTGAGGAGTAAAGTTCTCCAGCTTGGGCAGAATGTTGCATGGTTGCTCGTTGGCGACTTCAATATGGTCGAGTTGGAAAGAGATAGAAGTGGTCGCGGCTCTGAAGTGGTGCAAGGATTCGAGCGAGAATAATGGCTACGCCTTTTACATGATGGTCAGTTTATAGAGATTGATGGTGATCAGTCATTTACGTGGTGTAATGGTTGGACAGGAGCTGGCAGAGCTTATGCAAGGCATGATAGAGGATATTTTAATACTTGTGCAGCTGCTCGGCTAGCGGATTTTCGTCGCTCAAATCTTCTGGATAGCTCCGTATCTGATCATAATCCACAACTTCTAACTAATGATGTGGCTCAGTGTCATCGACCTACCAGGACCTACTTTAAGCTTAATTGCAAGTATTTGGAGGATGATGAGTTCAAACTTGGCTGTAGTCGGGCTTGGTCTCGGGCCTTCTCACCTCGTAGGGGCATGTCGGGGGTTGTCGCAGCGTTGTCTGCAGTGAAGTCATTTGCAAAAGAATATGGGAGAGTCAGAGCTGCTGAAGCTAGAGGACTATTGACTGCATTGTACCAGGAATTAGAAGTACTCTGCACTCGTGGCCATGCTAGTGGAGTCAGAGAAAAAGAGGTATTATCTCAGATCAAGGCTATGGAAACTGTAAAAGTTACTGAAGCCAAAGTGAAGGCAGGGTTGCAGTGGTTCAAGGACGGAGATAGATGTTCCCGGTTCTTTTTTGCGGCTGCAAGAAGAAGGAAACTCGCCACTTCTATACATTCTTTGGTGTTGCCAGATGGCACTCTTATCTCCGATCCGGTGAATCTTAAGCAGTACCTTCATCATCACTTTTCTTCGTTCTTTGCACGACACCCGTTGCCCTTTCAGAAGGACATGCAATTGGCCGTGTTGACTAAAGTGCGTCGCATTGTTTATGAAGAGCAGAGGTTGCTTCCTGAGTCTAATATCATGAAGGAGGACTTAAAAGTGTTGAATATATGTCATGTTGTAATTGCACTTAGGTAGTGCTTAAAGCACTTGAAGCACTTGAAGCACTTGAAGCACGATTGGGATTTGCAAATACGACAATGGTTAATAAACCATTGAATATACATAGCAGGTCATTATAAGAACGACACCTTGCATATCCTAAAGGGGAAATATGATTCAAAGTTCCGAATTAAGAAATGTGATGCAAGCTGCTCGTTCGGTCCGGCATAGCGGCCGGACTGAAGGTTATAAACAGAAAAAGAAGAATTGCATTGGATTATCATTGTGAAGGGGGAATACAGCAGAAGCCGGAGGACATGATATGATCCGGGCTTGGGCTGTCGAAGTGTTACAAATCAATTTCATATCTTATTTGTATGATGAGGATGCAAATGCAATAGTTCGAAGATAACTTGTGATTTATCTTGTCTATTGCTTGCTTGAATATACTAACAAGTTTATTAATTTAACTTGTTGAGTGTTGTTTGAATTCATCATTGGTATCAGAGCTACAGATCCTATAAAAATTCATCATGTCTAGCAGATTTGGAGCAAATCTGCTCAATGCCATTGAGGTGTTCAAGGGGGAAAGTGGTTTCCAAGTCTGGAAACAAAGTATCCGAGAAGTCCGGAGTTTGAAAACACAGTGGTATTTAGTTGATCCTAAAGCAAGCGGGGAGATCTAGTGCTAATCTTTGGTGCGGGGTCAACTAGGGGAGCGATTCAAGCTCAAGCACAGGTGATTCCACAGCTGGTGGAAGTGGTGAAGCTAGCATAGCTGCTGCAGAAAGTGCAGGTCCAACAGTCACCTCAAGTGTGTCAACTAATGAGGTAATTAAGATTAAAGAGGCTCAAGCTATCATTTGCTGTAAGGTTGGAACAGCTATTAAGCTCAAGCTTAGAGGGCTAAGCCCTAGTGAAATGTGGACCTACATGGTCACAAATTACGAAGTTAAAACATCATCCCAGATTGATGTTTTAGAGAAGCAGTTGAGGAAACTAAAGCTACATGAGAAAGATAATATAACTGAATTTTGTGAAAAATTTGATTCCATTGTAGCAGACCTAGAAGGTGCAGGTGTTATATTAAATGAGCAATATCAATTCTTTGGCTATTTCGGGGCTATTTCTCACAATGCTTACTTGGCTACTCTTCTAAGGAATGTTGCAAGAACCAAAGATCATGCAATACAAATGATACGAACTGAATTTGAACAGAGGCAGTTTGGCCAAGATGAAGACGAACAAGCTGCAGAAGTGCTTTATGCAGGTAAACATAAGGAAAAGAGGGGTTTTGGCAAGGCTGGCAGGGACAAAGTTGGATCTTGTTATAATTGCAATGCATATGGTCATTTAAGCGCTGATTGTCTAAAAACAGGAAAGGAAGTTATATGTTACAATTGTGATGGTAAAGGCCACTTTGCTTCCAGCTGTCCCAGCCCAAAGGGGCAGAATGCTAAAGGCAAAACCAGAGGCAGAGGCAGCAGGACATTTGTACAAAAAAGAAAGGGAAGTTCTAAAGATAATCCAGCATTGAATATACTAACAGGAGAACAAAAGGAGAAATTCCAATTACATTATGGGCTAACAAAACACCAGACTATGAAAGGCTTAAGGCCTATGGATGTCTGGCATTTGTTCATGTGCCAGATGAGTTGAGGAAGAAGCTTGATGACAAAGCTTATATTACATACCTGATTGGATATGACCAAGAATCGAAGGCATACAGGGTTTATGATCCAAGCAAAAGGAAAATTCTAATTAGCAGGGATGTTGTATTTGATGAAGAACAATACTACAAGGTATTACCGGGGATCAACAATCAGGGTTAGATATGGACTTCACGGTTGCAAAATCATGTTTCCACCACATATCATTGTACTGCTAATCATTGTAGATAGTAGTCCTGCACACCATGTTATACATCCGATTTCAAACTCAATCACCTTATTTGGTATCATACCCCTACTATCTTTTCCCAAGTTTAATGGATATAATAATATGTAAGCATTATGGGAGTATTCACCATAAAGAACACCCACAAGGGTTTGCATACCCATGATTTCAAAATCCTTATGGGGCCACTATGTTCCAATCCAGAGGAAGCCATATAATTTCATTATTAGACTCAGCAAACCTACAACTCCCCTTTTCACAGGAAGTCATTAATACCATAAATGTTATATAATAAAAAAAAAAAAAAAAAATTTAAAAGACAGTTACCAGCCCTTAAGGCCAACATTCACCACCCAACTGGGCTATCTGAGAAAGAGAAATTCCGAGAAAGAATTCAGTTTTGGAAGATGAAACGGAAATGGGTAATTTAATGAAGCACTAGAGAATCTGCTCTAGCAATAATCAAATTTACGGAAGGAATGGTTACAGTTCTAGTTGAGTCCACAAGTAGAATATATCAAGTCTAGCCCTAAAGGCTAAAATTTACCAAGACAAATATTATGCTGCAGTCATAATAGCTGGCTCAAATGCTTCTTTTTAACATGCCTAACGTATAAGACAATTCTTGTCAACAAAGTCGTTGGCTTAAGAAATGTGCCCCTCGCCCCGGGTCGGTAGGAGGGAGGGGCACTCAGAAAAAATGGTAGAAACATACGAGTGTACAAGAGGATTTCTGGGGCCACAATTGTACATATAAACATGGGAGAGGATCCCCCCCCGAATGGCATACATATATAAAAGAAATATGGTAGGAGAATGAAATATATGTATAATTTCTCTTGACCTTATACACTCAAAAAATTAGTCCCCTGAGAAAATTAGTGGACGTTGAAGACAAGCATATTTCTTATTATCCCATCGATCCGAGACATCGGATCGCCATTCTAGAATGGGACGAGCATGCATGTTTTGCATGCATGCGGGCGGCGCATGCTCGTTCTGGTTGGGAGTTCGCTATTTTAGGCGTTTACGCCCGACTTCTCATCGGTAGCTTCCTCTTCTCTCTCGGCGGTACCTTATTCTCTTTGAATTGTTTCGAGGCGGGGAGGGGCTTCTTCCCCCTGGGTTTGGCCAATTTGGCGTTTTTCATCTTTGTCCTTTCGGCCTTTAGCCTTCATCCTGTGACCTTCGTCCTCGATCCTAGTTGTTAAGGAAGTCCTTTGGTATTCGGGCGGTTTGTTGGTTTCATGCGAGTCCCATTCTAGAATCCCATCGATCCGAGACATCGGATCGCCATTCTAGAATGGGACGAGCATGCATGTTTTGCATGCATGCGGCGGCGCATGCTCGTTACAGTTGGGAGTTCGCTATTTTAGGCGTTTACGCCGACTTCTCATCGGGCGTTCCTCTTCTCTCTCGCATTACCTTATTCTCTTTGAACCCACCCTCCCCCACCTCTTTGTTATTGTATTTTTATCGCGTGGCACGCGCGTAATCAGCCCCTCCACTCTGGGAGGTTTGTTTTGTCTTGTTGTTTTGTTGGTGATGTGCAGGTACAGGTTAGCGAGCGGCATCTGTTTCGACTTTTCCATTCGTGGGTTTTGGGAGCGATTTTTATGCCTTACGTTTGTCCAAGCCCCTTGCCGAAGGCTTATCACTAGGGTTTTTCCTCGAAAACCCGAAAGGGCGGGGTTTTTTAATCCCGGTGATAAGCTTTCGGCAGGTACACTAGCCCAGTCTCTATTAGCATTGTATTTTGTTGGGGTCCAAATGATATAATTGGATTTTCCCTTTATTTTTTATGGGTAGTCCGCATGTGTGTGGCTACCCACTATCCACCATTGTAGAAAATCTGCTGAGATGAATGAGAAGCAAGTCTAAGGCGGTTTGTTGGTTTCATGCGAGTCCCATTCTAGAATCGCATGTAAGTATTTCCTACTCCTGAACAAAATCAAATTTTGAAATTTTTTGTTAAGTTTGCCTTGGGTGATTCCAAGGCGTTCCTTTCCTGATTCCTTCCATTTCCTTCTACCAGGGGGGAAATAATGTAAGATATAAGTACATTTGTAAATGCTTTTTACAAATTTTTGGTTGGAAAGAAAAAATTAATCAAAAATAAGATTTGTATGGGGGATTCTTTTTTACCAAACCATTATATGTAATATTTAAGTGCCTAAAAATAGATAAAGAAGAAAAACACTAGAGAGAGTATGTCAATTGTTTCTGCGCTCATAACTTGAGCTATCAAGGTCAGATTCAAATAATCTTGGGCTTTTTGAAAAGCTTACGTAAAAAACTTTCCATTGGCATATGATTTAACCCAGGTCTATCAAGATAGGTACCTGCTTTTTGTACTTTTCAATCCGGATATTTTTTTTGCAAAGTGCATACCATGCAGATTTGTTGGTAATATGGTTTTTACCATAACTTTTGAATCCAATGTTCAGAAGGAAAAGGGATGTCTCTTACCTCCAATATTGAGAAGGAAAAGAGATGTCAGTCGCTTAGTACTTGTGAATAATAGTAGTACGAGGTTGTTGAGACGCCAAATGGCAAGGCCAGGTTGATACTGGGCATCATGTTGGTGAAACCAGAGTGATGATGCTTAATAGCATTTAGCTATATGACTTTTGCTTTTAATGTTGTCGATGAAAATGCATCGACTTATTGGGCAATATAACTGGCATGTCCAACGATATATTTTTGGTATCCTTCTAAAGTCATGATGCCAAACTTATATGATTATATAAACCGTAACAAATGCATCCAGTTATTGAGCAATATATTATTATGATAGTATATGTAGATCTCCAACCATATACCTTGATATTCTTCTAAAGGCATGATGTCAAATTCTTAGTCTGAATGGGAATTTATGTATCTCAACAAATACATTGATGTTTAGAATCTAAGAAAAGGTAACTACACCTTAGACTATATCTCAAGACAAATATGAAATGCATAATTCATACCTTTGGATCTATCTGCCAACCAATACAAGACTCTATGATCAAGATGATGTTAATGTTGCTTTTTCAAGAGACTACAAATTGCATACAACAAGTAAGTTCAAGTCAATGTTAATTTCATTTTTTCAGAAGGCTAAACGCTTACAACAAAATGCATACAACGATGAAGTTAATGAAATTAACATAATACTAACTTTTTTACTCTCAGAATATGAAAATAGATTTGATTCAACATGCACATTTGTAGGTCAAATTATCCAATCTGATTTCTTGGCAAAGGTTTAGACAGCAACAACTAACAAATACAATATGTCAAATAGGAATCTTATTTCCTCAATGTAACCTTTCGAGAGCTAAATGCAAATAACACCTACCCAATGTCATTGTTCCTGCAAAAATATCCCTAACAAAGAATTTGCAAAAGTTGTAAGAACCTTTTAATAACTGCTAATGATCTGACAACAATTCGGCAATGTTTATGCAATAAGTATAATACGATTCTTGGAATTTGGGAATGTTTAAATAATTTTACAACACCACCTCAAAGGATGAACAATATCAATATAGATAATATTAAGTACAATGGGTATGGGAGTAGAATTAACCACCCAACTGGATTCACTGGGTTATGGCAAACATAAGCGATGTGGCAAATATAAAGCTCTGACATCATGCTTACTGGCCTTCCAGGCTAATCTCGCTACTCCAAGTAGCCACATATCACAAGATAATTACAATTGGCTAAGAATTTGAAAAGAGATTTAGGCTTAGGATTGGAAAAACAAGCTCTGCTTCTCATATCATAGCAGAAGATTGGCAAGGGTTCAATGGCTTTGGCTCAGATTCATCACAAATCATAAGTTATGTTAAGCAGACACCCTATCACTACCGAATTTGAACAGTTCCAGAAACTGTACAGGCTTATACTGTCACAAGATGGTTTGCCATGTCATCTTTTGGTCGGCTATAAAAACTGGAGTCTCGATTTCCATTGCTAATGTTGGGCCTTTGATCGACTATTGCCCATTTGCTTCCTTTATACCATCGTTGCCCTTTTCTATAAGGGCTTTCTTTAAATAGGTGCTCGTTGCCTTTTTTCTTAATATTAATCAATGGCCCCCTTTTTTTCTTATAATTGTGGTTGTTAATCAATCAATAAGGAAAAAAGACACGAGCATTAATCAATAAGTAAAAAGGGGGCCATTGATTATAATTGTGGCTGTTACCCTTTTTTTCTTAATATTAATCAATGGCCCCTTTTTTTCCTTACATGTAGTGTGGTATGTGGTCACATGTCCAGTCGGATGTTGCCTAGTGGTAACTCACGAGGCACCTTTTTATCAATAAAGTCCCTTTTGCTTTAATGAGATATCTTCATAAAGTAGTAAGTACCTCCCTTTTACTCAAAGTCTCGATCCCATCTACAATTACATCTGCAAATGTTTTTTACAAATTTTTGGTTGGAAAAAAGGGTTTTAATAATAAAAAATAAGATTTTTACGAGAGGTTTTTTTTATGAGTGGTTCTTTTCGTTTTGGTGTGTTGAATTTTGTCTGACCCCATCCATTGGCTATTCCTTTACAATAATATAAATGTCTTATCCATGGTGATCCTTTTCAAATATTTGAGGTACCTTAGAAATTCAACATGTTATCCTATGCCTCTTTTATATACACTTGGGGAATAGTAGGACTAGCATTCACATAATATTTGCCATACTTTTGCCATTATTTCCATAACCCATTCACCGTGGACCACTCCCTTGTACTTGCTTCGTATTAAAGTATCTATAAAGATGAGATTAACAAACTCAGGGCAATCAGCCCTGATTCTTATCATTAGTCTCCTATTCTGGAGTAAGTACATTGTGCTCCAGGCTCGTGCTCCTGTGGCATCTTTGTGTGCTTACACAGTTAGACGAGACATGTAAATTTTGTACTTTTTCTCTGATTAATAAACTTTTTGGCTTTCGTCCTTCAATAAAAAAAAAAAAAAAAAAAAAAAAAAAGATTAACAAACTCAGGGCAATCAGCCTTGATTATTTGTGAATTAAGCATGAGCTTATGTGTTGACAATCACATACTTAACAAATAGAATATTTGCAAGTCCTACACATTTGAAATTTGCAAAATTACCTAATCATTACTTAAAATTTGCAAAATTACTTACAAAATAGCCAGGCAGCGATTTCTGAAAAGCAACGCATATGCGCCTAACATTTCTGAAAGCTGGAATACCATCTTCAGGTTATAACTACTTTTCTAATATAAAGCATACTGAGTTTGTTTTAAACTAGTAACGGATGCACAGTATTGCCAGGCATAAATATGGTTTCATTGTAGGAATTGGGCTAACTTCATTGCATTTGTAATGATGTTGCCTCTTGTTGCATTTGAATGATTAGTTGTTTCTTCTTGTAGGTATTCTATGGATTCACCTTCACATTGTGTAGGGGTGGATAATAAAATGGTATTGTCCAACCTTATAAATGAGGTAGATAGAGTGCATGTTCCAGTTTGTCCATGTTTTAGTTTTCTAAGAATTTACGAAGATTCTTCCTCGTTCCTTACTTTAGGATTTAAGTTCTTAAATTTTATGAGATTCCATTAGATTCTCTTACATTTTCTTATTTTGTGAGATTCCCTTAGATTCTATGTAGATTTCCTTAAATTCAATGAAGGTGTCGTCATCGTTGTTATGGTGCATGTTCCTATTTTAGCATGTTTCTATGGTACAAAGTTGGGTAGGCGAGTAGCAAGGTCCCCTTAGATTTTATGAAATTCCCTTAGATTCTATGAGGATTATCTTAGATTCTCCAAGATTCCCTTACATTCCCAAGGACTTTATCAAGATTCCCTTACATTACTTACATTTTATGAGATATCCTCAGATTTCCAAGATTTTAGGAAGATTGCCGTAGATTCCCATAGATTCTTCACGATATTGAGTAGATTCCCAAGTAACGCATCGTTGGGGCGGGTGAAAAGGGGCATAGGTGAGTAGTAAGGCTCTGGTTGTGGATTTTTTTTTTTTTTTTTTTTTTTTTGAAGTCAAGATTTTTAAATTTTATTAATGAGTAAAACAGGGTACATGACCTTATTTGGGCTCCACAATAGGCCAAATATACAACATCTAAACACTGGTCACAAAAATGTTGCAGTTTGTTCGTGTTCCAGTTGCATATTTTTCCCCCTTACATTACTTACATTTTATGAGATACCCTCGGATTTCCAAGATTTTCGGAAGACTGCTATAGGTTCCTTTAGATTTTATGAGATCCCTCTTAGGTTCTGTAGGCTATTATGTAAGTTCCCATAGATTCTTCATGATATTGAGTAGATTCCCAAGTCACGCATCGTTGGGGCGGGTGCGAAGGAGCGTAGATGAGTAGTAAAGCTCTGGTTGTGGATGTTGCGGTCTGTGATACAGAACATGTAAGGAAGGTTTATAGCTCTATATATTTCCCTAGAAGTATTGATGTATGGTTGTAAAAATTCAAGTATCGGCTACATAGTTGTGGGTTTGAATTTTATTGTTGACAATTATATGTGTTATTCCACTCAAGCACATGACATGGTAATATATAAATGCACTTGCAATAGACACACAAGCTGTCAATACATACATGCGCCGGCAATACGCATATGATATGGCTCATTTCACTGGGATAGGTATAAGAACAATCGTAATAATGTATAACAATTTCAGTGCATGACCCTTGACTTTTTTTGAGGGCCAGGATCATTAGCCACATACGAAAGAGCTCCCTACAACATTATGAGGTGGCAACAAATAAGCTATATATCTTTGCCTTCCATGGACAGGTTCAATCTCTATCTATGAGGGGGTTGCTTAAGACATCATGAGCTGGCTCCGTCTTAGCCCGTTGATTTCGCATGTACAACGGCCTAGGCAATGCCACCTCAATTTCTATAAATAAGGGGGTGCAACTACTATCGTTACAACATTGCAAATAGGATGGATGTACATTTGGATGGTTGTCCTGACTTTGATATTGCTATACCATTACACGCATAGAGGATTTGCATTATCAAAATGCGTCCTATTTAAAGTCAAATGATCATCATAGATAGTTATCCATGCAACATCATTTTGATGGTTTTTCCCTTTGTACTTTTATATTTTTAATGCTTTTTTCTTTTTTGAGGAACCTTCATTTTCTTAAGCTTTGCAAAGACAACCGTACAACATTGCAAGTATGCGACACATTAACGTAATTGTCTTGACTTTTATATCATTACATAGGTAGAGGAACTGCATTGTCTTCTGAGAAACCATAAGTGCAAGCAAGAAGTCTCACAGGTGCCTCTTCCTAAAATGTTGTACCCGATGGTTTATGAGACTAATATGAACCTATTAAATAGGATAACGCGTAAGAAAAATGTCAAGACATAAAACAACTTACACCTCCACAATTCCAACTGTTATTCTGCATTTCACCATCATTATTACCCTCTTGCTTCTCGCATGAATGGGGTGTGCATCAACTTCTTTCTCATTTGTAAGCGTGGCATTCTTTGTGATAAACTGATCAAGATCAACCATAGCGACCGTGTTACCACATGGCACATCTTCCACAGACTCTTGTCTTCTACCCATCCGAATGACAGTTCTCTGAACATTCTTTGTATAAAGAGCCTTCTTCTGCCCTGGAATATAATTAGGCCCCATAATTCGTACCTTTGAACCAGTACAAACCTTGCCCGAGAAGACACGACCAACCAAAATTTAAAGCTCAACATGATCGGAATAGAGGACTTTCACATCAAAGCTTTCTGCAAAATCTTATTTGAGTTTGCAAGGAGGATTAACAAAATTACCATGTTAAATCGCAGAAATGAAAATGCAAAATTATCATGAGACAGTTTATGAAGGTATTGTAATGCTTGCAACAGCCCACCAAAGAAATCGGTATTTTTAATTGCACCATGATGACATCATAAGAAATATATCAAACAACTCACCTGGAAAACATAAGTAGATGCACCCAGTTATAGATCGAAAATCTGACATGTCCAAATTTCGCTAAATTTGCCCTTTTGCTTGAGATTAAGAGAATTCTCATGAAATTCATACCTAGAGATAAATTCTAGCACCTTGGTTACAATTATTTCCAGAATTTAAAAATTAAAAATGAGACACATAATTTCTTGAAAGAAGCTACAGAAATAGCAAATGGTAGATATTATAACCCTGGTGGAAGGCACACATAAGAGGTCAGTGAGCTGGATGTTCCAATAACTAAAGCCTAGCAGTATCTCTCCTTAAGAATGTATCAAGCAGTGTACACAGATTTCAAATCCTAGGGTTAAAACACTAGATTAATCATACTAGCTTAGACGACGGAGGGCATATGGATGCAAGCTTCAGAGTATGCAGACCTTAGCATCATAGGTCAATCAGTTATGCTAGCTTCGATGCATCTCAATTTGATGCAATAAAAGCGCCAACAAGCTCAGATTGGGTAGTTCAAGCTTATTTACCTATTCCATCTATGGCAGGCAACCAGTCTATACGTTAGCGTGTGAAACAACTATGCATAAGACTTTAGAAATCTCTTACCTCTGCTTGCATACCAGCATGGCGCCGAACTCCAATTGCATCATACATCACTATTAGACTGAAGCTTAAACAGACAGGGAATAAGCAATCACTCAATCCACGATAAAAGGCCACCGAGGTGGTAAGACCAACACACAGAGCTGAATGAGAAGAAGGCATGCCTCCAGAACCTAAAAGCTTTTCAAAATCCCAACATCCTTCTACAAAATATGTGGTAAGAACCTTGGTAGTCTGAGCTATTGCCCATGCCAGCAATCTTGCCATGAATGTCGGATTAGCTCTCAAGCTAACAATTACAGGGTTATATGATCTTTAGCCATGGTAGATGTACTCAACAGCGCCATGCCCAGGCCTCCTTGCATCAAGAGAGCTTCATGCCCAGTTTTTCTCTTGAGCTTTTACTCCAAAAACGGGGAAAAGAAGCAACTACGTTCACAACAATAATCCCTAATTTATCATGAAACCAAAAAGGCTTGGACTGCCTTCTCAACCCTTGTTCATCGGAATTAAACTCTTGAGAGCTAAAACACCTTGTTTTTATCTCTAATCGGCAAAAATGGCATTAGATAGGCTGAAGAGTCCGGCTGGAGAAGCTTGGCTATGGCAGCAAATCATTGCCGGAGAGAGAAGATTTAATGCCCGACTGTGCCCTATCTGCATATGGCATGCTCAGACCATATCTAAGCACTGTGTAAACCTGTCGCAGCTCCATAGGACTAAATCTGCCCTATCTACACCTAAGCCGGCTTGTTTCAGGCAGAACGATACCAAGCACGTCCTGCTCAATTAGAATTGCACCAATCAAGCATGTACCCACCGGCCGCAGAGGCAAAGTCCCCGAAGAGAAATCCAGGGGGGGAAACACTAGCAGGGCCATCACAGCCGTCCATTGTGCCACGTGGCAATTTAGAAGGCTCAGATGGCCCCAATTATCAGCGATCAGGCAGCACTCTATAAGAATATATATAACTCCAATTGCATCATACATCACTATTAGACTGAAGCTTAAACAGACAGGGAATAAGCAATCACTCAATCCACGATAAAAGGCCACCGAGGTGGTAAGACCAACGCACAGAGCTGAATGAGAAGAAGGCATGCCTCCAGAACCTAAAAGCTTTTCAAAATCCCAACGTCCTTCTACAAAATATGTGGTAAGAACCTTGGTAGTCTGAGCTATTGCCCATGCCAGCAATCTTGCCATGAATGTCGGATTAGCTCTCAAGCTAACAATTACAGGGTTATATGATCTTTAGCCATGGTAGATGTACTCAACAGCGCCATGCCCAGGCCTCCTTGCATCAAGAGAGCTTCATGCCCAGTTTTTCTCTTGAGCTTTTACTCCAAAAAACGGGGAAAAGAAGCAACTACGTTCACAACAATAATCCCTAATTTATCATGAAACCAAAAAGGCTTGGACTGCCTTCTCAACCCTTGTTCATCGGAATTAAACTCTTGAGAGCTAAAACACCTTGTTTTTATCTCTAATCGGCAAAAATGGCATTAGATAGGCTGAAGAGTCCGGCTGGAGAAGCTTGGCTATGGCAGCAAATCATTGCCGGAGAGAGAAGATTTAATGCCCGACTGTGCCCTATCTGCATATGGCATGCTCAGACCATATCTAAGCACTGTGTAAACCTGTCGCAGCTCCATAGGACTGTCTAAATCTGCCCTATCTACACCTAAGCCGGCTTGTTTCAGGCAGAACGATACCAAGCACGTCCTGCTCAATTAGAATTGCACCAATCAAGCATGTACCCACCGGCCACAGAGGCAAAGTCCCCGAAGAGAAATCCAGGGGGGAAAACACTAGCAGGGCCATCACAGCCATCCATTGTGCCACGTGGCAATTTAGAAGGCTCAGATGGCCCCAATTATCAGCGATCAGGCAGCACTCTATAAGAATATATATATATAGTCAGATATATACACGTATCAGGTAAGTGCTCGAGGACTGAGCTGATCTCGGTGATCCATGATCTCTTGAAGGTCCCAACCTTCGTACGGAGCTCGTGCTCAGCATCTCATGCAGGGGCTGGCCAGCTCAGCATAGCCGTATCCGAATGTCATCATATGGCAGACAGCTCTGAAGGGTGTGGCATTCGTCTTCCACAGCTCCAACCTGGCAGCGTTGGCAAAGCCTCTCCTGATGCAGTTTCCCAATCCATCTCCCCCTCTCAATCCAGAGATGGTGCGCACCTGTGCGGATAGAGGCAATGGATCTGCACTTTTTCATGGGTAGATGAGTGCACAGGTAGCATTGCGGGCCCCGCTCCACCACGGGATTTATGTGACATTGATAATATGTCGTCTTGACCTGTTCAAGGGTGCTGGCATCCCATAGCTTGCTGAGGAAGCATATGTCAAGGTACTGTCTGAGAGTGTGGCGATCTGCCTCTGTTTGCACTCGGATGCACCTATGCTCCTGCACATTCCATCTGGCCAGCCATTGAGCTCTCTTTTCCCTCCAACAGGTTTTAGGCATTGAGGCCCCATTGCCACAGTGCAAGCGAGGTTAGGGAGACGAGTATCGTCCATGCTGACCACATTCTAGAGTAGACGATGTGTCTGTCAAGGGCCTCCTTTTGAAGAGGCAAGAAACATGTTTCCTGCAATAGTATCTGGTATGGGACTATGGACTTCACCCCCAGAGCCCGTGCCAAGAAAGCTTTCTGCACCTACTCCAAGTCATTCCAAGTGGCGAGGGAAATCACGGGCCGCAGATCTCGACCCCATACAGAAGCACAGGTTCTACTAGCACCTTGAATAGGTGTGATTGATGGACCCACATACAGCTCTGCCTTGCGGCTATTGTTCTGCATTGCATAGAGTGCCTTCCAACCTGCTGTGGCTCGCAGTCGGATGGAATTGTCCTAGTTCATGGCCGACGAGAACTCC
This sequence comes from Isoetes taiwanensis, assembly GCA_021234155.1. Lineage (NCBI taxonomy): Eukaryota > Viridiplantae > Streptophyta > Lycopodiopsida > Isoetales > Isoetaceae > Isoetes > Isoetes taiwanensis. The sequence goes on from JAJEKV010000002.1 coordinate 42,750,059, forward strand.
ATCCCCAAATATCTGTAAGATGACACCACTTCAACATTTTGGCCACGATAAGTTAGGGTTGGGGCCCTTGGCTGGCGTGTGGACGATACAAGAGTTACCCTGTTCTTAGCTAAGTTGACGCGCATGTCAGTCATCTGGCAAAATGTGTCCAGGGCATCGAGATGGCGTTGCATGTCTACTAGAGTGTGTGCTAGGAGGTGCATATCATCAGCATAGATCAGCTGCCTGGTGATCTGGTGTAGGAGTTGAGCCCCAGTGCCTCTATTATCAACGAGTCATCTCTCCAGCTAATCAATATATAGGCCAAATAGTATGGGAAAGAGGGGACATCCCTGGCGGACCCCGATACTGCTCTCGAATAGTTGGCTTGCTGGTTGCAGTCGGCCTATACATGTCTCATATAACCTATACACCGCGTTCTGTAGTTCGGCAGGGACGTATAGCTGGTGCAATCTTGTCCACAGCTTTTCCTGAGGTACAGTGTCAAAAGCCTTGGCGAAGTCTACGAAGCAGCAATACAGATCTTGTCAAAAATTCCTGTTGTCCTCGGCCAGAGTATACAGCATGAAGATATGATCTATGGTTGAGTGTTCGGCCTGAATCCTGCCTGCATGAGTGCCCGCACTTCTGCTGCCTCTGCCCATCTGTCAACTGCCGCTCGAGGATCCCGGCGAGAAGCTTTGTAGATTGGGACAACCCTGCTAGTGGTCCATTGCAAGGAAAACCTTCCCGCAATGCCTTGTTGAACATGTCAATTAGTACCAGTGTCATGGATGGACCTGCCCACTTGAGTAACTCTGCCTGCATGCCATCAAGGTCTGGTGCTTTTTCATTGGCTAGACGTTGCAGCCCCTGCGCTACCTCCGCCTCTATGATTTCCAGCACTGCTATGCTGGGAGGGTAATGCCACCCGTGCACCCTCAGGGTTATAGAGTTGCTGTAGGTATTGCCCCCACTGGTCTAGAGTGATGTTTCCCTTCTCTTGTTACTAGAATTGCCTATGCCTCTTCCACGTTCCATTTCTTTTGGAATAATTGCTTGCAAAATGTCCATACCCGTGACAATTGAAACATCTAAACTCCATGGATTCCTTATTTCTTGGATAGTTTGCCTCAAATGTCCATGCATCGTACAACTAAAACAAGAACGTATCTTATTTGTTGCTCTTACCTTTTCCAACACTGGATCATGCTAAGCTAGATCATAGCTTCTTTTTCAAGAAATTTTGCCTTAAACTTTGCCTTTTTTTCATTTTCTTGTCTGGCTATGGCGCTAGGACAAAATTCAATGACTTTGTAATGTTAGGATGGCAACTAGCAAGTTTTTTTGGTAAGTATTGTTGCATGCTTCAATTTGTTTCTTTAAATGTTGCTGAATCTTACTAATTTGTGCATTTTTCGTGTTTTAGGTAGTTCTTGTGTTTTTGGAATGTGCGATGGCAAGAGCATTTGTCTAGTTTTTGGTGTTTTTTGCTTTCAGTCTAGGTGTATTTATGAGTTATGGTAAGTTGGAGTATTTAGGCATAGATCTGGCACCTAGTTTTAGTCTGGATGGTGTGGATATTCTGGATTCCCAAGTTCTGAAGGATATCAGCAATGTTTGTGAAGAACGCTTTGAAGTTGATGACACAGGAATAGTTTCTTTGATCAATGAGTATGTTATGATATACAAAGTTATAAGGACATGCCTTCTGTTGACCTTGAGTCTAAGGATGCGGTAAACAAAGCAAGGTCATCAAGAACGTTTATCTTCTTAAAGAAGACACTCCAAAGAAAGATACATGTTGTTCTTTCACTTTTATGTTGCTTGTTTATTTTCTAATGTTCTGCACCTTTGTTCCTTGCAGAGATTAAAAAGATTCTGCATTTTGTTGTTGGAGATTTAAGAGATATGAAGGGAAAGTCTGCAGAAAGCATTTTAATCTATCGAGGGGGTCTACAAATCATTCTTTGGAATAAAATTGAGGAGCTGGAGCTTCTAGAGTTTGCTCATTTGGTGGAGCCTTTCATGTTACAGGATATAAAGAACAATGGAAAGTTTTACACTTGAGTCATAAGTGAAATTCTATTTTTAGATTCTAGAGTTAGATTCTGTCGTTAATTCTGTGAGTAATTTTCTAGATTCTAGGTTTCTAAATTAAGTTCTAGGTTTAAGTTGTGTAAGTTAATCTATGTAGGTTAATTCTGTACTTATGTTCTAGTTTAGGTTCAAGCCCGCCTAGTATGAATTGCAGCTATGAGGAGATCTCGCAAAACTCCAGATGTGTCAGAAGCGGAAGAAGGTAGACGAGATAGCCTATGGAGATGAGAAGGGCATTGTTAGTGTAACAGACCTGGGCACTTGATGGACCAGTATAGGTACTTATGTACGTATGTACATATGTATAACATGTATCCAGCATGAGTTCAGGGTTTTGTCTGTTTGGCAAAAGGATTGCTGCAGAGCATGAAGGCAGGGAGCGTTTTGGAGACCGACTTTTGAAGCATCATATTTCATGTGATTTTTATTTTGCTGAAAAGATCTTCAAGTAAGCTTTCCGGAATGGGTCTGATCAGGCCGAAACTCATCCGTATGAAAAAGTTATAACAGAAATAGTGATGCTGAGTCAGAATTCACTGCACTATGTATGTTGTTCTGCAGTTTGATTCTTGGAGTTAGAAGACGATCTTTGGAGGCGCAATCAATTGCAAGGGTTCCAAAGGTCTATGAATGAAGAAATTATCAGGTGGGGCAATTGAGATGCTATGAGTTGCCATGATTAGTCTGTACATGATTTTTGCATGCGAATATTTATGAATTTGTTGGAGGCTCATAAGGCTACGGAAGATAAGTGAGTAGAAACATATCTAGAAGGACTGATTCAGAGGCAAGAAGATCTGAAAATGCTTGGGAAGTGCCAATGTGGGCTTAAATCAACAGATTTGGCATGCTTTGAATCTTCTTTGCTGGACATCTACAAGTTTAGAACTAACCGGTCATGTTTCATTTTCTGTTGTTTATATGTATTTACTTTTCTCTATGTTGTTTTGGTTTAGTATTTGTTGCTATTCTAAGGAGTTAATTAAGAAATAAACCTTTTGGATGGGGCTCAGTTGCCTTGTATATGGATGGAACCAGTGAAAACTGCTACAAATTGATGAGAATAGTCATAAAAATAGTAACAATAAGGAAATCTATTACTTTGAATGATTGTAATCTAATTGAATTAGTATGAAATATAAAGGTTGATAACTTTAAAATGGTAAAGAACCTGACAGATTGACCTATGAGATGGCTCTTAAGTAGATCCTCCTTGATAGAAGTAAAGGAGAATATGAGCATCTGGGTAGCTAATCGGTGAGTTGAGCATGAAGCTCAAGAATTGTGCCATCTGTGTTGTTTTGGCTCCTAAAGGTGGAGCTATGATTCAGGATAATGTGGCAAGGATTACATGCAGTTGCGATCATCATGTTACATTCATTCTTAAGTGAAAGTGCTGGGTTTTGAGATTTTCCGTTAGTTATATGGAAAGTAGGCTTATAATAAAATGTATTAAAACCATAGCTCATGATTGAATTATAGTTATTGAGATGGAACTTTGAAGGTAAGGCATGATCTGGGATTGAATAGTTTGACCAATAGAGTCATAGGAAGCCTATGGGGGCTTTTGAGAATGGCTATGGCATGGAGCAGTGTTGGCGTAACCAGGTGTTGGATTCACATCAATATGACAACCATGCTTGTGACTTCCTCGACATGTCTGTATTGTGATCATAGCGCTCTTGATATGTTGGTAAGTGCTGCCAAAAGGGCAGGGTTCAGCATCGATGGTTGGATTGCTATCAAGGTCTTCATCATGGAGTTGCTACTTCAACATGGTTTAGGATGTATGAGTAACTTTGGCAAGGGAATTACATGAAGGTAAACATGGAGCATTGGATAAGCTACTTCAATATATATGGGCAACCTCAGCAAGGGGCAGAGTATGATCTAGGCACCTGTGTGTAGTAAATATTCTAATGAACATCACATCACATGTCATGGTCTTTGCATGTTGTTTTGGTAACTTGATGTCTATTGGATCCTCCGGGGTCGGACTTCCAGGTTCGGTGGCCGGGGTAGTTCTGGCATTCTCATGTCATCTGTGTTCTTTGTATCTATGCTCTGAGACACGGGGCGTGGCCTCCTCACGGGCGTAGCTTCCCGGTGGGGTTGTACGTCAACTCCTGTGACTCCATGGTAAGAGGTCCTCCAGTGCCAGACGTGGACTGGGAAGGTTCTAGAGCCTAGTTGCACTCTTCGGAGTTCTTTTCACCATCGTCCAAGCTTTGGCTGGCCTTCTTTGGTTGCATAACTCTCTAGATTGGGTTCAAATTTATATGGCCTTGTTTCAGGTTTCTTAAACATATTGCATGCAACTAGTCCGTGTTTCAGATTCGTATCTAGTCAAGCATTTATTAGGAGCTATTGTTCATATATAGAATCAAATTTTGCATCCATTGAGAGTTTCACACTATCGTCGTTGCTGTCAGAGCCCTTGTGGTGGTTGTTGTTGTCTGGTGCCTGTGTAATGCCAATCAGGTTCATTTACATCATAAGTCTTCTAGTTTGTGCCCTTATATAGTTTGAGTTCTTAGTTTGCTAGTCCAAGTTTTTCCTTCTGTTATGGATCATTTCCTCAGTTATGGCTATTTTTTTCATGGTTGAGTTCATTTGGATCTTACATTTTGTATTTATAGCATATGACAGCATTTCTTTGTTGTCCAATATTTCTGGTCATGCTTAGCTTTCCCCTCATTATGTATATCTCATTACCGCATATCTTTGTTGTCCAATTTTTCTTGTCATGCTTAGCTTTCCTCTCATTCTGAAGATCTCAATTTAGCTTGAGGTTATGGTGCTGTCATAAATTTCAAGGGCATCCAAGTCGTGGTCTGTTAGGTTCTCTTACAGACGCACATTATGAGAGGTTTATACACAGGTTTTTGAACGCCTGTGTGTTTGGCAAGATCCTTTAGTATGGTGTTTGAGGATGGCTTTATGTATTTCGGTAGCTGGTAGTTGTCCACGGTATTTTAAATAGTTTTCTTTTCATGCTGGCGTGGTCATCTCTGCAGTAGAAAACCATTTTATTTCTGATGTACCATCTACAACGTGAACAACATGCTCCACTTTGACATGTTCCCAGGCCTGTTACTTTTTGTTGATACACTCTTGAACTGGGCCAAGTTTGTTAATTTTGCAGAAACATGGCTCCATTGGGAGTTTTTGTGACTTTGGACACTTTTATTTGAAATGGTGATTGGGATTTTTCCGTTAGTCAGTTTTGCAAGTGGATAATTTTGCGGAGCGAATGTTTGTGGATGCTTCATTCATTTATGAATTTTCCAGCACATAACTTGGTCTATGGTTTTTCCAGTAGCATTGAAAGTTTTAGTTTCCAGCACTGCCAAATTTTGCAGTTACATCTCCATTTCTTGGATTGAGAGCTCTTTGATCTTTTTCCAGTAAGTTTATTTTTTACAGAAATATTGCTTCACATAGGAGGTTTTGTGAATCTGGATTTGGAAGTTTACTTCCCAGCTCTGTCAAACTTTGCAGTTACAATTCTCCATTTTCTGGATTGAGAGCACTTTGATCTTTTCCAGGTTTGTTTTTATAGAGACATTGTTCCATCTAGGATCGCGAACATAGATACACGCTGTGGAGCAGATAGTGGATGTGCCAGTTGCCACAGTTTAGATTGTTATTAGGCACTGCTTGAATTAGGAGACTTTGTGGGCAATACTCGTTGATGTTTCATCTGTAGAGCATGGGCGGTGGTATGAGATGGTCCCATTGGCGCAGTGGCAGGTCGTGGTCACGTTCGGGACAGTGCTCTTGCCACATGAGCAACAACGTTGGTCGGGACAAGAGTTTCTGAGTTTCCCTTGGTGGATTTGTTTAAATACAATTGGGTATGTTCATTATGCCTGTACTTTATTCATTCCAGGTGCGACTCTTCCATTTCCTATCGAACATTCGTTTTGATTGACGTACTTTGCTTGGTTATTATGAGTTGTTTAGGTTTGTGCCAATGTACTTTTCATTTTTACCCAACTGGTTTGATGATGACGTTCATATGTTTCTCTTCTATTCTCATGGTTTTAATGTTGGTATGTCGGGAGTGATAGTTGATAAGCCGTTAATTATTGGTCCGTTTTGGCTTGGATGCTTTAGAGCTAGTATTTATCTCATCGATTCTCACCTAAGAGTTTTTGCATTTGTGGACTCTGGGGCTAAGCCAACCCTCTTGCTCATAATCTTGCTTGGTTTCTCATGATTTTGGATGCATGGGTCCTTAGTTGTTCACGCTGTCTTCTTGAAACACGTTGCCTTGGATTGCCAAATTCTTCACTCGGGATAGCTGAGAGTTTACATGTTTTTATATTGTTCTCATTGTATCTGCCCTAGTAGGCCTTGGTGGAATATTTTTCTTGGTTGATTATAGCTGGGCTCATGACCATGCATTCTTTTAGTCTCGATATTGGCCACATTCTTGATAGAGCACAATCTAGTTAGAGTCTATAGTTATGTTACTCGCTTCACTTCAAAGATTGAAGTTGGCATGCATAAGCTAGTAGCTGGTTCGGTTCTGTAGTAGCAAGACTTTTAATAGAGCAACTAGTTGTTGTTAGGGTCCTAGCTTTTATGGTGGATCCATCTTTGTGCGACCTTGCAAGTTTTTGGAGGGGGCATTTTTAGCCGTGCGACTATACCTTTACCTCAACATGGCAATTTATTTTTAGTTCTAAAGCAGTTTTATTTGGTGATTTTGGTGATTTCGGGGTTCACTCCTCGTACCAGAGAATGTGCATGACCAAGCTTGCAGCTTGAGTTCTAAGCTAGACAGAGTTTTGCACTCGGTTTGGTTTTTTGGCGTTTGCAAGTATCTTTGCCCTCTTTATGCCAAGTTGCCTTTTTTTGTGTGGTGATCTAGATGCATAGGGTTTTAGTTCTTTCCTTTTATGCTTGTATTGTTACTTACTTGTATAGGGTACGAGCTTTATGGTTTCTAAGCCTTTTATCTACTAATTGCATTTTCTTCAACAATTTTCGTTTAGGTTTTAAGCTGTGGTGGTTGGTTGTATAGATGGTACTGGCTTTAATTGTGCAGTTGTGTATTCACGTCTCTCACGCATTTACTTGCTTTTGTTGATCTAGTAGGTAGTTGAGTCTCCTCTTAATGCGCACACTTGTAAGTCCTGATTGCGTGTCTGGTTGCTTGCTTTTGCTTCTTATGCTTTAGATTTGCTTTCTTCGAAGGATAAGAAGTATGAGTTTGTGTTCCCCTATGAATTTCATAGGCCGTTCTTATTTCTAAGTATAGTATTAGGCTTATCTTTGATGCAATTTGGTTAGCATACGTTAGGCGTAAGCAGATGTCTTAAGGTTTTATGTCTTTAGGATTGTATCTCTGAAGGACCTTGAATGCTTTGGCTTATGGGTGTTACTTTGATCTGAGCTCAATGTGTGGATCTTTGCTCCCAAACCCTTGCTCATTCGCATGTTGGATAAGCGCATTATCTTTCTTGGTGTTGCTCGTCGTTTGAGTTGTCTTGGTCTCTGGATTGTGATCTCTTGCCTTTTTCTCTCTACCTCTTTTACATTAAGGTGACATTGTAGTCTTACCTTTCTTGCAAGCTCTTGTAGTTCTTCGTCTTGAGTACTTATTGATCTTCTAGACAGCCTTTGGACCGTAGCTTTCTTGCTTAGATTTGTGTCATCAGAGTTTTAAATCTAGCGATTTGGTCTGTCCCCCCTATCTGCGTTGTCAAGGTTGGGCTAGGCATGTTGATTGTTGCCAAGCCTTGTAGATGTAGTGAAGGTGTACCAACATTCACATAACAAAATCGATGGTATGACTCTCACAACTCTAAACTAACACAAATGATTATGAAAAAGACTAGGGTCTTTCTAAAGACGCATTTGAAAGGCCTCATAAAAGAGAGGGTTGGCATAAACCCATATGACCTACAAGCTAACACTTCAAGCATTGTAACAACTCGAAAGAAACAATTGACAACATAGATGCCAAGGAGCAAAGAACTCTCAAGACGTACTTATCATGAAAGCAGATGGCTTCAAGGGCCTCTTAGATACCCCCACAAAACAAAGAATGAGCATGCCAGAATGATTAAAACGATGAGCCAATCTGGAAATACTTGAAAATGCATGTTCATGGACCTCCAAGGCTTGCTAAAACAAATAACCAAGAACAGCATTGGGCCAAAATTGTAGTAAACCAGCAAGGTAGACAAAAGATAATCTCACTAAATAGACTTAAATGGGCACAAGTTGAAGTAAACGAATAAGGTTCCACCCACATAACTAATAAGGTTCCACCAACATAACAGAAAATGAGAACTGCAGGCACAAGGTGGAAATCCAAAGAAACTCAAATAGCACCTCCTCTATGCCTTAAAATCAAGCAACCAGAATCTCCTACTACTCATTGTGAGCCTCGCAAAGGGAAGCGATTTAACATTTAAGACCTAAAGAAAGTATATCCAAATACATCAAAAGCAAAACGGTATGCCATTTCCTACTCCGCTTCTTGTTTTTATTTGCTTGCCATATCCCAAGCAAAGCAAAATCTCATCCCACTTAATATGCTCTATTGCTTGCCAAACAATGGAATGCACAAAAAAAAATGACATAATTTCTGGGACACTAACAATGAATGCAAAAAAATGCCAGCGTCTCTTAGCACAAACGTACCTCCCAGTTCTTAACAAACAATGAATAACACACTTTGTTAGCACACCAACTCAAACGTACCTCCTGAAGCTTCGGCTCTCTCTCTCTCTCTCTCTCTCTCTCTCTCTCTCTCTCTCTCTCTCTCTCTCTCTCTCTCTCTCTCTCTCTCTCTCTCTCTCTCTCTCTCTCTCTCTCTCTCTCTCTCCTCTCTCTCTCCTCTCTCTCTCCCTCTCTCCCCTCTCTCTCCCTCTCCCTCCCTCTCCCTCTCTCTCCTCCCTCCCCTCCCCCTCCCTCCCTCCCTCCCTCTCTCCTCCCTCCCTCTCTCTCCCTCTCTCCCTCTCCCTCTCCCTCTCCCTCTCCTCCCTCTCCCTCTCCCTCTCCCTCTCCCTCTCTCCCTCCCTCGCCCTCCCTCCCTCCCTCCCTCCCTCTCTCTCTCCCTCCCTCCCGGCTCTCTCCCTCTCTCCCCTCTCTCCCTCTCCCTCTCCCTCTCCCTCTCCCTCTCCCCCCCCCCCCCCCCCCCCTCCCTCCCTCCCTCCCTCCCCCATAACGACTCCATTTTAAGTGGCAACATCTATATGCCATACGCAAGATCCAACGTTTTCCTAGCTTTATGTGTCCCATCTTTAGCCGATTATATGTTCAGTACTTTTAACCATCTCACATAGTTCTTGTTGCAGGTATGTTCCAGAGTTAACTTGGCAGTGGTTACATTATCCCTCTTGCGCTTCTGTGGTGGTGTTGTTGCAACTCCTGGCTGTAGTAGTTACATTATCCTGGTACATTTGCAAGAAGTAGTAAGCACAGGTCCAAACTGTTGGATTGGGCTCAAGGATAGTCCTCTTTTGATCTGCCATTTTCGTTTTCATATGCTTGGGAAGAGCTACAATTGTATTAAAATACAACAGCTAGGGAAACGTTTGAAGTTGCAGACTTTTCTTGAAACAGACCTAGCCCCTTGGCCTAGGCCGTTGCACCAACACGTTTAACATCTAAGTTAAACATACACGAGACTTATATACATGCTCAATAAAGTATAGTCCCATTGACCAGATAATTACATACAAGACCAAACTCATCGGAGTTTGGCATGCTAACAACTCATACTAGCTCAACAAGTCCTCCTTATAAGTCACCGAAGACGACTTTGGAAAACACTCCTGCTGTCGCACCCTCATCCCTAGACTCTCCATTCGAATACTGCATTCTCAGCTCAGGACGTACCCTCTTAAACATACACAAACAATGCAAGGGGGTTAGTCCACAAGGACTAAGTGGGGAGGAAACATTTCGGGAGCATTCACAACATCAACCACAAAACAATCTAGCATATAACATCCAAGATAAGAAGACAATAGATTTACCTGCTCCTCCATGCCCCTGCATTAGTTAGAACTCATACTACAAGCATGTTTACATTCACATCAACCTTCTGTATGTATGCACATATGCCAAGCGTAATCCTTGGGTTGCGACCCCAAGGAGACCACTCTCTCCATCTGTACGTACAGGGCTAAACTCATCCAACAGGCCATCAGGCCGGATGCGGAGTCTACACGGCCCACCCACCCCTCCGAAGGTGGGCCGCAAATGCAACATGCCATCCGTCTAGCCATCTAGAACGGATGCGGAGTCTCACGGCCATTCCACCCCTCCGAAGATGGTCCGTTTGCAATGCAAGATGCAACATCATCCATCATGACCTTACAAGATAGCATATCACCAATAACCTTACAGGTTGATCCAATACGAGATATCATAGAATCCTCATGCATCTTACTTCCAAGAACAACCATAGAGCAATGCAACACAATAAGGTTCATACCAAGATATTTCATACCCAAGTGACAACACGTCATTGCACATCTCAAAGCAAGAACAGGAACTCCCTTAACATATAAGCAGCCATAACTTTCAGGTAATACCATAATTACACTAATGTTCTAGAGATAATTCACATATTCTACTGGAAGCATAGCCAGACAATCATACAATAAAAGAATCTTTGCATAGTGTAAATCTCCACAAGATAGATTTAACTCATAATCTTACTGCTATACGTCACCCCTTGCAAGAGACCCATATGCCACAACATAACCATCAACATAGGCAATCCCATTTTAGAGCGATAGGCATGCCTTGCAACCATAGTTAACCACTAGCAATAATATAAATCTCAGCAAAATAACCCCATATGCAAAGGTCATTACCCATAACACCGTATAGGTTAAATCTTAAGCTCATTCTTAATGTTTACAGAAATCCCCAAAGCTTGTTAAGGTCAATGTATACTCAAAGGTAGCTTCAAGGTGGCTTCAAGTTGTGTCCCTAACTAGCTAGGCATGCAAAGATAAATCTCTAAGGAAGGTTCCGTAGTCTCAATAAAAGGTTGAATCAATAATATAAATGCATGGTTCACCTAACTCTTGTATCCCTCTTAAATAAGAGAAGGTCAAAAGGAATATTTACGCGAAAACAAATGCCGGAGTTTGGATTCGAACCTGGGTCTATGGCCTAAAAGCCTCAATTACTAACCAACTAGCCTACAAGGCCTTCAGTGAACTTAACAGCGAAAGAACTATCAAGAACTGGACTTGCAAACCAAAAAGCCATATCAGAGGATCTCTGTTGCACAGAGACACTGCCGGATTGGGAACAACATCAAAACTGGCCGGAATGTAGGCGGAACAGGCCGAAATTCATCACAAGGCGGATTCTAAACCAGTTCCAGACTACAGATGTATTTGTCAGCATGGCAAGCGAATTTACAAAGAGGTATTCACAATTTCGATCTAGCTGCTATCCCTTAATCCTGCTTCCTTAATAGCCTTAAATCATGCATCAAAGCCCCACCTTAGTTTTTCAGATGGCTTCTGCTTACAATCGATTTGATCATCGTCTCCTTGCTTCAAGCTTCCTTCTCAGCCTTTCGCTTCAAATCCATCTATGCCGCTTTGCATCCAGCTTCCGATTCTCTTCTCTATTCCTCCTGCAATTCGGCCAGCTCTTCCTCCTCTTATATAAGATCAAATCTCCACCTGGCAACTATCCTGCTGCCAGAGCATCCCGCCAGATGCCCATTCGGCATGCTAGGGTGCCAGATTTTGCACGGCTTCCCTTAATCAGGCAAATTGGGATGTGCAGAGCTATGATTTTGGTAGCCCCGCTTTTATGGTGCTCACCAAATTCGAAATGCTAATATAGGACTACACAATATTTAGATAAGATAAACTTGCTAAAAATCATGATATCCCCAAGGTCACTAGGTTCGTTACATTTCTTGTCGTGGCTTCATTTTAATTTTGTAGCTAGTGCACTTTCTTGTCTTAAATTCCAACCAGAATGCCGCTTTAGTGGTAGGACACGCTCTTTGCCTGCTCCCCATGTTGATCTGTGAGCCTGTCCCTATTATTTCATTTTGGAATTTATCTTGTTAGATGCACGAACTTCTCTCATTAGATGCTGGAACTTCTCTCATTAGATGCTAGCATAGAGCCTGCCAAAGCATGCTGTTGTTTATTGTTTTCTAGAACTTTCTAGTACTGCTTGGATGCTAGTTTTGTAGGGCCCCTATTATTTACACTCATTTGGGGCTCAAGATGTCCAACCTCAAAAATTAAACATAGCATGTAAACTCCACGTAAGATTGTAGAAGCCAAAAAATAGGAAAGAACTAATAGAACAATAACAATGCTAAAAACAAACTTAACCAAACTCTCGTATAGAAAAATCCAACTCAATAAGGGCTCAAATGGTTCTTGCTCCAGCCATACCAATGTGCAAAAACGCCTAAAAACTTAAGCTCATAAGGCCACGTCTAACCTTTCCATTAAATGGACTACGTACTCCTTACAAAAAGAAAAATGAGAGGACCAAGCACTTGATGTCTATGAATATATAAAATGCAAGACTATGAATCCAATAAAAAGAACGAACTCTAAATCCAATTGTGATGGACTTTAAAGGGAGCAAGTGAACTGCAGGTAATCCCAGAGAATGCAAGGTTGTACATAGGTATTAACATTAGTGCCAACACAAATGGTACCAGCATAGTGATGTTTTGATTCTTGCAGCATAGACATTAATGTTAAATGGGAATAAACAACACAAATGGAATCTAGAAGCGGGTCATGGGGTTAAGTGAAATAGTTTAATGAACTGATGTACGCTATAAATATTTAAAATGCGATGACAAAAATGCACATGCAGCCCACATAGATTCTATGTCTGCTTCAAAAACTAGGTCCAGCTACACCAACTGCGTATCTGTTTCAAACACTAGGTCAGAGGCTTCAAAGTACAATTGTTTAACTACACCATAGATGGAAGCGAGGAACTTATCAAGCTGAAACAGTGGCAATCTAGACCATCATAGTTTTCAGGACAACCTTCTTGTACAGTTCTTGGCTATGGCGAAGATGTGTTCACTAAGATGTATTAAGCAAACTGCTTATACCTTCTTATACACAGTGCCACAAGAATGCTTTCATTGACGATTCCCACCTAAAATAAGCCTCGATTACCGAGATCATGCTCGAGCAAAACTGCGAAAGCAGGTCTAAAAATGCCTACAACTATATCTTTGGAACCACAAATACTGAAATTAATACTTGTCCAGCTTGATATGAACGCCTCACGAGCTGCAAAACTAAAAATGTGCACTACAAGACATCAAAACCATCAAACTAAATCTATAACCGGACAAAATTCAAAGAAAATACCATCCTCTAAGGCTGAGTACAGTGTGACTCCAATATATACCAAACAACAAAACTAATGATTGCGATTAAAGCATCTGTATTAAAGCTGCTAGAAGCCTGTACACCAACGGGGGACATAAAACACTTCTTTGGACCATATACTTGATGTGGCAATCAAGGAACTGTCTGTAAGTGGAAGACAATATACTTCAAAGCATTGTATTAGAGATGCTAGAGCTCGTAGATCAGTGGCAACAACAACACGATTTTTGCATCTTGCTAGCAGGTAATACAAGAGAAATGCTACACGACAAACTTATTACATCTGTATTAGAGATGCTAAACCTGTATTAGAGCTGCTAAACTTCTAGACAACGCCAAGTATGGGCACTTGAACAAAGAAACAGGTTCCAAATCTTGTCACACAGAGCCACATATGAACCAAGTGACAATGATAAGAGCAACACCAGACACCTTTGAATCTAAAGCAACATTTACCTGGCCAAGATCATAGAGACAAGAAGCATAGAAGAAGCTAAAATCGAATGCAAATAAGGAAAAACTTGCCATATCCAAAAGTCACTCGAAAGGCTGGATCATCATAACAAGCATGGGAATTTGGAAACCAGAACCTCAAAGATGATGCAATTTAACAGCTAGAAAAAAATTTCATCCCACTTAATATGCTCTATTGCTTGCCAAACAATGGAATGCACAAAAAAAAATGACATAATTTCTGGGACACTAACAATGAATGCAAAAAAATGCCAGCGTCTCTTAGCACAAACGTACCTCCCAGTTCTTAACAAACAATGAATAACACGCTTTGTTAGCACACCAACTCAAACGTACCTCCTGAAGCTTCGGCTCTCTCTCTCTCTCTCCCTCCCTCCCTCCCTCCCTCCCTCCCTCCCTCCCTCCCTCTCTCCCTCTCTCCCGCTCTCTCTCCCTCTCCCTCTCTCTCCCTCTCTCAGCAGAGGAAAGAAGACATTGTGAAAATGAAGGAGGCTAGGGCAGCAGGAAGACGTACTTACTGGAGAGGAGGAAAAGCGGTGATAGAAGATGCATAGGAAATAGCGACCGCCAGGTTAGTATGTTGGAATATAAATACCTTAAAACATAGCAAAGTATGCACTATGGCAGATCTGTTAGATGATGTAGATGTAATTTTTTTCTTGGAAACATGTGAGCATGAAGAGAAAGGTCTCCCGGATATTTTTGGATTCACAATGCTGCATTCGGTATGGAATAATAAAGGGTGGAATCTTAAGGGTTCTGGAGGGATTGCATGTTATGCTAGGAATGAAATTGCCCATGCAGTTTGTGTGTTGGAACAGAAAGCATCAGCACAGTACATTTGGATTGAGCTACCAGGTAGAATTGGTAAGATCTACGTGGCCGGGTGTTATTTTCCACCAAGAGAGTCGCCTATATATAACAAAGGGGATTTGGATAAAGATGACCCATTTTTTCATCTGGAGCAGGATATACTAACATTGAGCATGACAGGGGAAGTAGTATTGTTAGGGGATTTTAATGGACGAACGGGAAACCAACAGGCAGCTATGGTTAGTCCGGATGGAGAAACAGAGTGGTTGGAGATGATGGATAATGACGAACTAAAAAAATCAGGTTGGAACAGGTTATCAGATGATGGTGTGAAATGGCCAACACCGCAGGGGCGTCATGTGCTGCATTTGTGTAGTGGCTTTGAGATGGTAATCTTTAATGGCACCGCTAGATACCCGTGGATCGAACAAACGTACTGCGAAATGCCAGTGTAGTAGATTATGTCATTGCCAAACCCTCTTTTGCCGAACAACTTGTTGGTATGTCAATTGGAGATGAAAATGAAAATTCAGATCATGTGCCCATCTCTATAAAGATTAAGGTGCAATGGAGCTGTAAGGGTGAAGCCATGCATAAAAGCAAACGAATATATTTGAAATACGACAAAGCAGATAAATATGGTGATATATGTGAACGTAAAGTGACTTCTATTGTATGGACCCGACACATTACAAGGAAAAAGTGATGCATTGTCCGAGATTTTGTTGCAATCAAATGTGGATAGTTGCTTTGTATCATATCGTCCAAAGGATGGGGCTGCCTTGCAATAGCTGGTTCGATCTTGCGCATTAAGCATCGAGAGGGCAAAATTTAGAGCGGCGAAGGGGGCAGAGAAAGCATGTGAACGGAGGATATACATTAGGCTGATTAAAAATAAAAAGAAGGCATACCTATACAAGAAACATAAGAAAATGATGGAGGAATTGCTGGTAGATCCGAAGAAGTTCTGGAGAAGACTCAAACCCATGAAATATAGAACGGATGGATTACATGTAGAGGCACTTATGGCACATGTACGTAAGCTGTATAATGTTCCTGAGGCAGAAGCTATGATGGAGGCAAATGAAGACACATATGCTATATCAGATACACTTGCTTTCACTCTAGCTGATGTGCAAGATGGGCTTAAAAGGCTTGCCAATGGCAAAGCTGCAGACGCTTGTGGTCTTATGGCTGAAATGCTTAAATGGGCAGGAGAAGAAGTAGCAATTAAGCTGGTAGATATGTTTAATATGGCACTGAGAGATGGCTTTCCAACATCCTGGCAGGTGAATAGGGTGGTACCGCTACATAAATCAGGGGAAGTATCCAATCCGAGTAACTACCGCACTATTATGGTTGGCGCCTCTATATGCAAAATTATTCGCTTCTATCCTTGAGCGCAAGATAAGTGCTTGGGCGAGGATAACAATGCTAGAGCCATTGGACAAGCGGGCTTTAGACCCAAAAGTCCACAATTGACCACTTGATTACTCTCCGGTGCTATGATGGACTCGGTGAGTCGGCAAGAAGAAACCAATTGTATGCTACTTTTGTAGACTTTAGCAAAGCTTTTGACATGGTTAATAGGCGAATTTGTGGCGAGAATGGTAGACCCGAACATCCCGATTGAGCTCGCATCACGGTAGGTGTGCTTTATGGCAAGGTTCTAGTGCACTTGTCATTCCCCTTTGTGGAGTTATGTGATGAGATGGTAGAAAGCAATATGGGAGTAAAGCAAGGATGTCCACCGCCACCTACTCTTTTAAAACTTATTCATAGACCAACTTGAAGGGTGGGTACGAGCACATGGGGGAGATGGTACCGCTCGAGAGAGTATGTATTCATGCTTCTATTATATCTTTCGATGATGTAGTATTGTTGTCTCGAGCATACAAGGGATGCAAAAGCATTTGGATGTGCTTGAAGCATTTTACAGGAGGATAAGGGCATGCGGGTGAATCTAGATAAGACCAAGGCGGTGGTGTTTGGGGCAAAAAAGACGGAACATGTTCGATTCTACTATAAGGATAGGCAAGTGGAAGTGGTAGAGAATTACAAATATTTGGGCCTAACCGTAGATAAGAGTCCTAATTGGAATCAAGCGATGGAACATAGGGTGAATCTTGGTCTAAAAGCGTTGTATGCCATGCAAAGGAAGTGTGTGAATGCAGAGATATGGAATTTTGAGATGAAGCGTATGCTCTACAAGGTGCTTGTCCGCACGGTTTGTGCTATATGGTCATGAAGTATGGGGACCGTGCCTTGCTAATGATAGGCGGCAAAAAGTGGAAAAGATACTGAAGAAATTTTTCATACGAGTTGGGCACAAAGATGCAAACACCATATGACATGATGCTAGTTGAAAGTGGAATGATGCCACTTTCGAAGCTGAGGCTCTTCTGGACCACTACGCTATATGTGCAAAGTCCTATATGATATGCCGAATAATAGCTTGCCTAGACTTGCTTTAGAGGAAACCGTAAGTAAAGGCGGGTGTGCGAGATATAGACAGATGGCTTATGAAATGGGGATGAACATACAGGATTTGGAGATGCACAAAGAGGACATTAGTGGTTGGGTTCGAGATAGTTTCTTGACTAAGTCATGGAGCGTGCCACCGTGAAGAAAGAGTATTATAAGGCTCACATAAATCCATCTCTGCAAGAAGCACAGTATCTTAGGGAACCCATATCAGTGAAACTTAGGCATGCAATCGCAAGAATACGGTTGAGCTCACACCGACTTGGTGTGGAGATTGGGAGATGGGCGGACATTGCATGATCTTAGACATTGTCGACTATGTGATCTTGGGAGTAGTAGAAGATGAGGCCCATGTCCTGCTTTTTTGTCGCGCTTATTCGGATATCCGGGTCAAGCATGGGGTCAGTGCTATTTCGCTTGTTGATTTCTTTCGACAGGCAGGCTCATGCATTGGAGGTTGTATTATGGACATTCTTAACCATAGAGAGGTCCTGATGAAGCAACAAAGGGTGACGGAGATTGAGGTAGAGGAGCCCAGTGTGTTGTTCTCTGAGGACGCACTGGATGACTTATTTTATAATTTTGAGTGCAATGTAATCGTCTCATAGACCTGGCGGTCTCGAAGACGTAATAATAAATTTCATTTCATTTCATTTCATTTCCCTCTCTCTCCCTCCCTCCCCTCCCTCCCTCCCTCCCTCCCTCCCTCCCTCCCTCTCTCTCTCTCTCTCCCCTCCCTCCCGGCTCTCTCCCTCTCTCTCCCTCTCTCCCTCTCTCCCTCTCCCTCTCCCTCTCTCTCTCTCCCCCTCCCCTCCCCCCCCTCCTCCCTCCCTCCCTCCCTCCCCCATAACGACTCCATTTTAAGTGGCAACATCTATATGCCATACGCAAGATCCAACGTTTTCCTAGCTTTATGTGTCCCATCTTTAGCCGATTATATGTTCAGTACTTTTAACCATCTCACATAGTTCTTGTTGCAGGTATGTTCCAGAGTTAACTTGGCAGTGGTTACATTATCCCTCTTGCGCTTCTGTGGTGGTGTTGTTGCAACTCCTGGCTGTAGTAGTTACATTATCCTGGTACATTTGCAAGAAGTAGTAAGCACAGGTCCAAACTGTTGGATTGGGCTCAAGGATAGTCCTCTTTTGATCTGCCATTTTCGTTTTCATATGCTTGGGAAGAGCTACAATTGTATTAAAATACAACAGCTAGGGAAACGTTTGAAGTTGCAGACTTTTCTTGTCGTGGCTTCATTTTAATTTTGTAGCTAGTGCACTTTCTTGTCTTAAATTCCAACCAGAATGCCGCTTTAGTGGTAGGACCCGCTCTTTGCCTGCTCCCCATGTTGATCTGTGAGCCTGTCCCTATTATTTCATTTTGGAATTTCTCTTGTTAGATGCACGAACTTCTCTCATTAGATGCTGGAACTTCTCTCATTAGATGCTAGCATAGAGCCTGCCAAAGCATGCTGTTGTTTATTGTTTTCTAGAACTTTCTAGTACTGCTTGGATGCTAGTTTTGTAGGGCCCCTATTATTTACACTCATTTGGGGCTCAAGATGTCCAACCTCAAAAATTAAACATAGCATGTAAACTCCACGTAAGATTGTAGAAGCCAAAAAATAGGAAAGAACTAATAGAACAATAACAATGCTAAAAACAAACTTAACCAAACTCTCGTATAGAAAAATCCAACTCAATAAGGGCTCAAATGGTTCTTGCTCCAGCCATACCAATGTGCAAAAACGCCTAAAAACTTAAGCTCATAAGGCCACGTCTAACCTTTCCATTAAATGGACTACGTACTCCTTACAAAAAGAAAAATGAGAGGACCAAGCACTTGATGTCTATGAATATATAAAATGCAAGACTATGAATCCAATAAAAAGAACGAACTCTAAATCCAATTGTGATGGACTTTAAAGGGAGCAAGTGAACTGCAGGTAATCCCAGAGAATGCAAGGTTGTACATAGGTATTAACATTAGTGCCAACACAAATGGTACCAAAGCATAGTGATGTTTTGATTCTTGCAAAGATAGACATTAATGTTAAATGGGAATAAACAACACAAATGGAATCTAGAAGCGGGTCATGGGGTTAAGTGAAATAGTTTAATGAACTGATGTACGCTATAAATATTTAAAATGCGATGACAAAAATGCACATGCAGCCCACATAGATTCTATGTCTGCTTCAAAAACTAGGTCCAGCTACACCAACTGCGTATCTGTTTCAAACACTAGGTCAGAGGCTTCAAAGTACAATTGTTTAACTACACCATAGATGGAAGCGAGGAACTTATCAAGCTGAAACAGTGGCAATCTAGACCATCATAGTTTTCAGGACAACCTTCTTGTACAGTTCTTGGCTATGCCGAAGATGTGTTCACTAAGATGTATTAAGCAAACTGCTTATACCTTCTTATACCTGGTGCCACAAGAATGCTTTCATTGACGATTCCCACCTAAAATAAGCCTCAGTACCAGCATCATGCTCGAGCAAAACTGCGAGCAGGTCTAAAAATGCCTACAACTATATCTTTGGAACCACAAATACTGAAATTAATACTTGTCCAGCTTGATATGAAAGCCTCACGAGCTGCAAAACTAAAAATGTGCACTACAAGACATCAAAACCATCAAACTAAATCTATAACCGGACAAAATTCAAAGAAAATACCATCCTCTAAGGCTGAGTACAGTGTGACTCCAATATATACCAAACAACAAAACTAATGATTGCGATTAAAGCATCTGTATTAAAGCTGCTAGAAGCCTGCACACCAATGGGGGACATAAAACACTTCTTTGGACCATATACTTGATGTGGCAATCAAGGAACTGTCTGTAAGTGGAAGACAATATACTTCAAAGCATTGTATTAGAGATGCTAGAGCTCGTAGATCAGTGGCAACAACAACACGATTTTTGCATCTTGCTAGCAGGTAATACAAGAGAAATGCTACACGACAAACTTATTACATCTGTATTAGAGATGCTAAACCTGTATTAGAGCTGCTAAACTTCTAGACAACGCCAAGTATGGGCACTTGAACAAAGAAACAGGTTCCAAATCTTGTCACACAGAGCCACATATGAACCAAGTGACAATGATAAGAGCAACACCAGACACCCTTGAATCTAAAGCAACATTTACCTGGCCAAGATCATAGAGACAAGAAGCATAGAAGAAGCTAAAATCGAATGCAAATAAGGAAAAACTTGCCATATCCAAAAGTCACTCGAAAGGCTGGATCATCATAACAAGCATGGGAATTTGGAAACCAGAACCTCAAAGATGATGCAATTTAACAGCTAGAAAAAAATTTCAGAGCTAGAAACAAATTGGAGATCTCGGAAACTAAAACTTCAAAGATAATGCAATTTTACCGCGTCCGAACATGGCAGCATGGAACTACGTAGCAAAGGAACGTTCCCAAGAAATAAATATTGATCCTAGTCTACATAACTTCTAGACTCCTAGATGGGAGAAATGTAACTTCCAATCAGTTGGCACTTTCCACTACACAAAATAAACAGCTCTACCTGATGACTTTTAACCAGAAGTCCTAAGGTTTGCTCAAATACAAAACATGGTTTGCTCAACAAAAACCACATCAAAGAAAGCAACTAATAAAACACATGTACCTTATGACGATTGCGCACTGCAACATATTTGAGAGCTACCAAGCAGAACTTCAAGAAAGGGATACAGACCAACCAGCAATTGGAAATAAAAAGGGCAAGAGGAAGCGAGTTCAGTGCAAAGGAAGGACATCAAAGATCTCTAAGTAGACGCTCAAACATGCTAGAGGATTAATTAGCGAGCTCAAACACTAGAGACGCAAGCCTGGATTAGGAAAAGGACCATGGCATAGCGCAAAAAATACAACCGCAGATATTTCATCTCTAGAAAGATACGAAGAAGCGACTAAGATTCTTGCTTTGGATTGGAATTTGACTAGGAAAAATACTTTACTATATTCTATAGCAGATCGCAGGTAGGCCTGAGAAGCGGCTTAAAATTTTGCTCTGAAACGGAGATACGCCACCATATTCTAAAGCATATCACAAATAGACCTAAAGCAGCATGAACCCATCCAGAAAGAAACTGTTGCTCGCTACGGAACAAGAACTAAGTAGAACAATGAAGTAAAACCTGTAGCGTATTCCATACTCTGACCTTCAGATTCATTATGCGTTGAATTGCTTGCTCGCACGAACTAGATTCTTGATTTTCCTAAAAGAGATACGATGTAAAAAAAATCCAGCCCAAATCCATTAAGGACGACACTGCCGCCTTGCTGCATAAAACCGCATGCCTCCGACTCTGAAAATCGTCTGGAGAAAATTAAAGTTAAAGATCGAGAAGACCCTAGGATCCAAGACCACATGAAGTGCCGCAAAGCATAGGATAATCAATATTCTAAAGGCACAGAGATCGAAAAGTGGGGGGCCAATCTTGAAGCAAAATCCAAAAGAGGTCTTATGAAAGAAGCACGGATTGAAACAAGCGACTATAGGAGACTCTAATGTGGTAAGAAAGAAGACGCCTAAGGGTGTGGTCACATGTTCATGTTGACATGAACGGAAGGACGTCAAAAAGCCAAAAATAAGGGGTCACATGTTCGTTTCTGACATGAAGCCATTGCCGTCAACATGGATCCGTCCCACCGGCTTCCTCTTCGGTTGGATGGGTTCATGTTGACATGAATCTATAGATATCTGACACGTAGCAACTTCAAAAGAAGATTGACCGTCCATTTTATAACAATTTTTTTTGAACGTTTGGTTCTTCCGGAGGCAGAGAAGGAAATCGGTGCAGTAGAGAGTAGAAGGAAAATCGGTGCAGCGGAGAGTATCTCTGGCATCATGCAGCAGAGGTACAGGCCAAACGATCGCCGTGGGTTTACGCCAATCCGACCACCAATCCCTTCTGGTACTACTCCCCATGCAATTCGTTCTCCAATTCAATCTCCACTTCATTCCATGCCTTTGAATTCTATTTCTCGTCCCATTCTTCATCCTCAAATTTCCATTCTAGGGAGCCCTCGTCCCCCTCCAGATTCACCATGGCTGCCAGGATGCCCCATCTCTTTGCCATCTGCTGAAGAAGAAGAGGAGGCTGATGAATTTGATTTCAGACCACCATGTCAGATTTCTTCCCAATTCTCCACTGAAACCACTTTTCAACATGATCATGTGACCCGGCCCTAAGAAAAATCAAGCGCCTACACAAGCGACCTAAGGAGGACCCGTAAATTTCGCTTTTTTGGACCATGTTTCGCTTCAGGGTTTTCGCCATTCGGTGTGCCTGCAGTAGTGATGCTAATTGGATGTTCTGGAATGTGTAGTTTATTTACATAAGCGGGTGCATGGCAGCCTATATTGATTGCAGAGTTCGTGCTAGCATTTTGGGCGGTTGATTTTCTCGGGCGTTACGCTTGCGATTTAGTTGGTTTTAAGATAGCATTGGTGGTGCTTGATTCTTGAGCTGTTTGAAGCTTTGTTGCCTGGAGCTATTGTGCTACAGTTTTGGAAGCGAGAGTATGCTTGTCGCCAGTGTATGGTAGGATTGCAGCTGGTTCTTGTTGTTGGTGAGTTTTTTCCCTTCCTTGTTGTGTAGATCTGAGTTATTTGCGTTTGGTCCGTAGAATTTCATGTGGGGCGCGATGCATTGCCTTCGCAAGCCCGCAATTTTAACGTGATGTTTGTAGAACCAGTATGCAGTGGCGAACGTTCAGGGCATTGTTCTTCCCAGGGAAGCATCTTGACCACCTTTTGCCATTATGCTTTTATCCAAGAGTTGCGTTGTTGCTTGCTACTTTGATACTTTAGTGCAGTTTTGATTTTCTTATTCTTGTTCTTCCGCTTGTGACCTATGACTTGTGAATTAGCTTTTTGTATTTTTATGTTGGTAGACCCAAGTTTAAGTCCTAGCTTTGCCAAATCTTGGCTTGGTCTTGCTCTCCACTATGTCACCCTTTGGATTCAAATGGTAGCTCTGTCAAATTTTGGCTTTATTCTGGTTTTCGACTATATCGTTTAGGGTTCCCACTCTAGCTCTATTTAGTTTTCTATATTTTTCTCATAGTTGTTGGTCAGTAACATCTTTGTCAAGCCCTGGCTTTGTTTGGACTCTGCTATCCTATCCTGTGTTCCAAGTTCAAATTTTAGCACTATGCAATTGCAATTACCTCTTTCGCTCTTGTGCAGTTACAAGTCCTTATTTTTTCTCATGATAGTTGGTCGGGGGCTCTTGTTTTCCTCAGTCATGGTAGTCCTAGTTTAGCCATGGCTTTACGTCTAAAGCCTTTGAGAAACCGTGTTTCTTTGTGAACTTGGTGGAGAGTGCCTGCTGTATTGTTTACGACTTATCTTGGAACTTCCTTGAAAGGCATAAGATTTGGATGATGTATATTTGAGCTCAGTTCTACTCATTTTGAAGCTAATGCGATGTGCACATGCAGAGGATCACGATTCATAGTGCAGTGACATGGATTTGACCGGTTGAAGGTATTGGTAATAAGGTTTCTGTTTGGAAGTTTACCTTTGTGTGATTCTATGCTTGACCTTCCAGTTTACTGCTGTGTATGCTAGCCACCCTTTACCAACTTTCTATAGTTCTTTCTTTGCCTAGTAATCTTGTGATCTTGTTTTGACAGCTGGTCTCCCTCAAAATCGTTTGCTTGTTGACAATATTCTGGTATTTTCTTACTACATTTTCTCTTATACAGCCATTTGGTGCAGCATCTAACCTTTTGCATGATCTCTAGTTGTCTTGTAAGCTCCTATGTCTGGACGATTCTTTTCCTGCACTAAATGGCACCAAATGGCACCAAATGGCACCGAGCTTCCTTAAAGCTGTCCAAGGACTTAGAAGTCAAAACCCTGCGTGGGACTCACGAGCAAACAGATTTCCAACCATTTCATCCATTTCATGAGCAGAAAGATGCGCAACTAGAAAGATGTGCAACTGTTTTAATAGCTATCTAAAATGCCAGAAGGATGTTCAATCATTTTATGAGCAGCATGATGTCCAACCGTTTCAATTGTTATCTGAATTTCCAGCAGCAACAAGACCATCGGATTAAAAGCCTAAAACCATTTTAGAAGCTTTTGTAACAGATCCAGACAATTGATTAGTATAGTGGCTGAACCTGTAAAGACTTGCGTTATACCCATAGAACTAAGAGCTGCAACACCTCAGCTGCAACACCTATATGCTGCAATTATATCCACTATCTGGCAGTCTGAAGACCTCCGAACTCCATCAAATAACCTGTTGAAAAGTCTTTAACAACCGTCTAGGTCTACAGTTAGACTGGTTAGATCTACTCTTGTAATACATGATTTGCAATCCGCAAAGTGAGAACCAAATCGAAATACGAAATAAAGGATGCTCCAAGATTTGATTAGACTTACCTCCATAATTGATTAGACTCATCTACGATCGACTTGTAGAAAATCACCCATCTAAGTAGTAAATGGTACAACAAATACAACAGGAACCACCCACCAAGTCCACAAGCAAACAGGCCCAAAGGCTTTAGACATACAATGAATACTACATCACAAGACATCGCGCAGGAAAAGAACCGTCCAGACATAGGAGCTTACAAGACAACTAGAGATCATGCAAAAGGCTAGATGCTGAACCAAATGGCTGTATAAGAGAAAATGTAGTAAGAAAATACCAGAATATTGTCAACAAGCAAACGATTTTGAGGGAGACCAGCTGTCAAAACAAGATCACAAGATTACTAGGCAAAGAAAGAACTATAGAAAGTTGGTAAATGGTGGCTAGCATACACAGCAGTAAACTGGAAGGTCAAGCGTAGAATCACACAAAGGTAAACTTCCAAACAGAAACCTTATTACCAATACCTTCAACCGGTCAAATCCATGTCACTGCACTATGAATCGCGATCCTCTGCATGTGCACATCACATTAGCTTCAAAATGAGTAGAACAGAGCTCAAATATACATCATCCAAATCTTATACCTTTCAAGGAAGTTTCAAGATAAGTCGTAAACAATACAACAGGCACTCTCCACCAAGTTCACAAAGAAACACGTTTTCTCAAAGGCTTTAGACGTAAAGCCATGGCTAAACTAGGACTACCATGACTGAGGAAAACAAGAGCCCCCGACCAACTATCATGAGAAAAAATAAGGACTTGTAACTGCACAAGAGCGAAAGAGGTAATTGCAATTGCATAGTGCTAAAATTTGAACTTGGAACACAGGATAGGATAGCAGAGTCCAAACAAAGCCAGGGCTTGACAAAGATGTTACTGACCAACAACTATGAGAAGCTAGAGTGGAAACCCTAAACGATATAGTCGAAAACCATAATAAAGCCAAAATTTGACAGAGCTACCATTTGAATCCAAAGGGTGACATAGTGGAGAGCAAGACCAAGCCAAGATTTGGCAAAGCTAGGACTTAAACTTGGGTCTACCAACATAAAAATACAAAAAGCTAATTCACAAGTCATAGGTCACAAGGGGAAGAACAAGAATAAGGAAATCAAAACTGCACTAAAGTATCAAAGTAGCAAGCAACAATGCAACTCTTGGATAAAAGCATAATGGCAAAAGGTGGTCAAGATGCTTCCCTGGGAAGAACAATGCCCTGAACGTTCGCCACTGCATACTGGTTCTACAAACATCACGTTAAAATTGCGGGCTTGCAGTGCACAGACCGTGCCCACATGAAATTCTAAGGACTGAAACGCAGTCGAACTCAGATCTACACAACAAGGAAGGGAAAAAACTCACCAACAACAAGAACCAGCTGCAATCCTACCATACACTGGCGACAAGCATACTCTCGCTTCCAAAACTGTAGCACCATAGCTCCAGACAACAAAGCTTCAAACAGCTCGAAGAATCAAGCACAGCCAATGCTATCTTCCGAAACCAACTAAATCGTGCAGAACGCCCGAGAAAATCAACCGCCCAAAATGCTAGCACGAACTCTGCAATCAATATAGGCTGCCATGCACCCGCTTCTGTAAATAAACTACACATTCCAGAACATCCAATTAGCATCACTACTGCAGGCACACCGAATGGGGAAAACCCTGAAGCGAAACATGGTCCAAAAAAGCGAAATTTACGGCCCATTCTAATACTCCATCCAACAAGCACTCAGTCTGGAAAAACGTCAAATGGCTACAAAGCTCTAAACTCTACGCCACAAGCATAGCCCAGAATATTGGAAACCATCCAGAAGACATCCAAAACGACATCCCAGAGAAACCCATCCAGCAACAGAGCCTAGCACGGTTAGCCCTATCCAGCAAGCGAACCCTTGAGTTCCAGACTTCTCATCCGAAAAGGCATTAGAGGTTAACCTAGCAACAGAGAAAACCGAGAAGAAGACATGCAACACAATAACACAAAATAAACGAAATAACCCCTCGGCCGAAACTAAATTGCTGGAGATAAAATAAACGACATAACACCATTAAGCCCTTCGGCCGGAACTCTATAGGCAGAGAGACCGCCATGGAGGGAAGCGCATAAAGACATCAATAAACTAGATCAAACGGATTCAAGATAAAACTAATGGGCAGGGGAGGGGGTGTGTAGGCGACTACAAAGGGAGAGGCTCAAAGACGGCTGATGAAAATGAAAGAGCTGGAAAGGCTATAAATACTCTAAGGGAACTCCCTCAACTAGCCTCAAGAAGCGGATTTATCTGCTAATCTTGAAACGCAGATAAATCATACGTATGCGCATACGAGGTTCACACCACCAACTCCACCAAGGGGCTCGGAATGTGAGCTGGCTAGGCATTTCTCTGCTAACAGGGCCTGCATGTAGGCTGGCTGAGCTTCCCATTGTCCCGGAGCTATGTTTCTGATATTTTGTTATTTTGACTATGTTCTTTGCTTTTGTCGCTCAGAGTTTGGTATTTTCTTGGATTATGTTGTCATTGTTTAGTACTGTACTCACCTAGAATCTTTTGTTTGCTTGTGCTTATGTCTTTGTATCCAAGATTCCAGAGTATTTCCATGCGTGCAGAGGCAGCCAGGGATCCCCACTTAGTCACGAGGACTAATCCTAGTGAGTGCATGTGCAGTGAACAAGCAAGGCAGTGGTTGCGCGGATGGCAGTAATGTAGCTGAGGATCATGGTTGTGATCTGGAGTTAAAAAGCTTTTGTTTAGCTTGCTTAGCAGTATTTATGTATATATATTGAGAGTATTGTGGATAGTACATCCTTTGAATTTGTATTCTTGATGGACAGTGGTAATTATATTGTATCTCAGTGAGGATGGATTTCTAGTAATGGTTTAAGTTTCGATTGTGCAAAAGGAAAATTCAATTCTTCACCACCATTAGCAAGATAGAATGTGCAAGTTTTGACAAGATCCCGAGTTGCCAAGGAGGGTCAACTCGGCGGGCTCGTCACAGTTAGCTGACATAGACCATCAGATTCATCATGCAAAGGGTCTGTAGAGGAGGTTTTTGTATTATTGTGTTGCTAGATTTGCCATTCGAGGAATGAATGAACTTTACAAGCTGGTTATATCTGATTTTGCTATTAGTTCAGAGAACGGATCATAATTCCTTGAATAAGCAAGAGGCTAAGCAAGAACTATGACGTTGACATGAGTCATTAAGAGGAACAGTTCAAGATTCCTTAGAAGTGTCACCAAGTGGATGTCGTAGAATGGAAAGCTCAGCCAGCCTACATGTAGGCCATGTTAGCAGAAACATGCCCAGCCAGCTCATATTTCGAGCCCTGTAGTAGGAGTCCCTTCCCAACCCACATCTGGCACTGGAGGACCTCTTACCACAAAGTCATAGAGGTGATGTAGCATCCATGCCAGGAGAACTACGCTCGTTATCACAAATTACAAGAATACCACAGAGAAACAGAGATGAACGTGAACATGTCGGAGCAAGAAGCCCTAGGCAGGTAGACAGGCATTTGGCATATTCAAAACCTAATAAGGATGAGAGTTTTTTTAAATTCTGTTTCATGCAACCATACAAAATCCTAAGAGCAATCAATGGTACAATTTTATGAACAGGGTCAATGCTAAGAAGCTTGCTGAATTTGTAAAATATATGATGGCTACCGTTGGCATTGAGAAAAATTGTTTTGTAAATCAGGCCGCTCTACTGTCAATACTCAAATGTCCAGGGCAGGGATTCCAATAGATGTAATGATTGGACAATGGACATATGAAGCATACAACATGTATTTTGTCATTCTTAAATTTTTTCTCAATTTATTTCTGTTCTTGATTTGTAAATGATGTAAGCATGTATGATAAGACAGTGGAATTGCAAACTAAATGCGCAATGTCTTGGTGAAGAAACCTCTTGGTGACAATGGCAGTAAGAGGATCTACGAGTCTATGCTGCAGGTTGAGTTGAAGAAGATCGATGACTCTCCGGCTTCTAGTGATACGAGGGTCAGTCGTGTATCAGTTCATGATGGTAGTGCAATACCTCATGTTGTGGAGTTGTCTCCTGTTTTAGCATCAATGGAATAAAATGAGATGAATAGGGATTTAACACAGCTCAAGCAAAAATATCTCTATTGTTAGCCATGCTTTATATATGCAGTTCCAGATTGGAATATTAGATAGTAGCTTTCAGAATTGCAATGTCGTGATGCCAAGCATTTAAGCGCATGATTTTAGTGATTTCGTGAAAGAAATGATGAAGAAGTGATATGAAAGCATACAAAGATAGACTTGTAGGTTTTTAACACTCTTGTAATCTTTTGAAATCAATAGGTTGTTTGAAATCAATTGTTGTAAAACTTTGACATGAATCACTTTCTTATATGAATCAAATTTCTGTTGTAAACTTTGATATGAATCTGATTTGAATATATATAATTGTGATATAAATTGTGATTTAATTGTGCTGATAATTTAGATGCTATGCGGTGATAATTTTCTAAAAGTATGAATGACTATGATCTGAAATATGATGGCAGAATGTTGATTAGAAGTAGAATGTGTAACAACATATAGGCCAAAACCAGAATGTTAGTAGAAATAGCAATATTTCAGAAAAAAATGTGGGACACATGGCAATACGAGGTTGACTTAGAGGTCAGAAAAGGGGGATAGGTAACACTTATATTTGCATTTGCTCAATCCGGCAAAGACCCACTATTTCTTAGAGTGTATTTCCATGGGCGATCTATGGACCCGACCTAGCCTGGCCATGTGCGCCCAAGTCGGGGCAATTTTTGTGGCTCGTTTCCATGGAAGCTTCCCCACTAAACCTTTTGGCATACCGAATCCTTGATCATTTCAGTTCACATGTTGGCTTTTACAAAGAAAAGGCATCGAAAACCCTAAAATCGACATGTAGACAGCCAGAATCGAGATCCGACCATCCAAGGAATTCTGGACTATTGTACTCTCTTCGATCACAGAATATGAGAAATTTTGAAGCAGGCCAAAATCCATAAAAATAAGAGCAGACCAAAATCCATTTAAAAGCAGGCAGAAATCCATCACCTTTAATGATTCCGTTGTTCTACGAATGTTTGCCCTTGTTTGCCTCTGCCGATTACTGTCTTTGCTTTGATTATGTGAGCTGTCTCTTGATTTATCTGTGATTGTCAATTTTGCTTCTTCATCTTGATGGTCTGTATTAGGTAGATGAAGCCTCGATTACAGGCAGCAGCCTGGGCGGCGCCCAGAAGGTATCCCCCTCCACCCCACCCCTTCTAAAAGTCCAAGGCCATTTCTAGGCCACGTAGGTAGTCAGACCAGGTTGAGGCTTCCATGGAAATCGATTTTTGGTGGCCCTGGCTTCCAAGTCCAGGTCGAATCTGGCGTCACGGAAATTGACTCTTAGCGCAAGATCAACCTTAGTTCTGGAGGAGCTTTAGTGCAAAACAGATGCGGTAGAAATAGATGTGGAGCAAAAGATTTCGATTCCATTCCCATATTTCTTATATCCCTTATTTTCTTCAGCAACATATCACATCATTTTTCCCACAAAGGAAATAGAGCTTTAGAGCGAAACGATTTTGTATTAGAAAACGGACGCGTGTCAAAGTTTCCTTTGTAGAAACTTCTCAGCTGGCGCCACAGTGGCACCGACGGGAAGTTTCCACGAAGGAAACTCTGATACTCGTCGTTTAGCTGATGCAAGCAACGTTGGGAGCTTTTTTTTGAGGTGGTACTGAGATGGCGCAGATATGGCGATCTATTGTGTTGGATGCGTGGATAATTTCTCATATCTTTTTCGCTATGGCGGAACTCCGGCGATGTGGCATGTGATTTTTCCGTGTCTTTATGTAGTGCTCCTCGCGAAGAATCGTTCTCTGTTGGCTCCATGCATGCAGCTGCCGTTTGATCAAATTTTTGTGCTTTTTGGAGTTGTCTGTGAGAATCTTCTTGCATGACAGTTTTTGTAGATCTTTGATAGCTTTCTTTGATTCTCGCGAATGCTTTCCAGCTTTGTTGGATCTTTGTATTTTAGCGTCGACTTTCAGTAGATCTTCAAGTTTCTGTGAAGATCTTCGACATTCTGTGGAGGTTTTTGAGTACTTGTGGAGTTCTTGCAAGATCTTCGAGTTTCTATAGTTGTTCTGTCGAGTTTTTTTTTTACTTTCTTGAATCTCCAAGATTCTGTGTCCGTTAGTTTCCTAATACTTTCGAGTTTCTTAAGGTTAAGATTGTGCTTTCTGTTGTTTTTTCGAGATTCTTGCTGATTCTAATATGCTCTCCTTTGTTTTTATAGATGTGACTAGAATGGCGGAAAAAGGCAGGTTATGTTTGCATCTTGTCTTCGGTATTAGTTTGTATGCAGTTAGTTCTCACTGCGTTCGACTTAGCAGACCGTCATTTGCTTTGACTTTTAAGGTAGAAGCATCTGTGGAAGATAGTGTTACTGAAATGGATTATATGCTTGAGGGTGTGAATCAAGATGATGTGGACAATCTTATGGAGAGTTTTGCAAAGGAAGACTGATTTCATCAAGATTTTAGATGCCAAGAATGAGGGTTGTCAAGAATTCATGGCTATAGATGAGAAAAGGTTGAAGGAAATTAAAGGAAGTGGTAAGGACGAGTCACCTAAGGTGATTTTGTGGGGCATGAAGAAGTTTCATAAGTGGAGGACATGTGCAAGACATATGAGCTCGATTTCAATTGAAGAAATCCCTCTGGTGAAGTTAAATGACATGCTTATAAGGTTTTTAATACAAATCAAGTACAAGAATGGACGTCTTTTTCCTCCATCAAGGTAAAATTTCTTTTATTTATGTTCTAATTGTTCAAGACTTGTATTGTATGTTTTGTTATTTGTTGTTTGCATGCAGCTTGGATTGTCTGTTCAAGGCTATTGGCAGGATTATAAGGAAGAAATAAGAGTCTGATATTGTAAAATCTGGACAAAGGGCTCCTGCTTTTAAATTGTATGATCCAATTTTTACTACTTCTAGACTTGCTTTTATAGGTGTTGCTGATAGGTCTAGCTTGGCAGGAGTTCCCACTAAGGCCAAAAAAGTTTCTGTTTTAGCTTTTAGGACTGAACAAGACTTGTTGAGTGATTATGACTATGAGACTAGTCATAATCGGGGTTGGCAGAAGAGGTTATGCTTCTATTTGCGTTCTAAATTTGCTATTAGAGGTGCACATGAAGGATGTTGATTTAACCGTTGAAGTTAATGGATCATCTTAACTTCTCCTATATAATGAGAGGACTAGTAAGAACTGGGGCATAACTTGTACCACGTTTGATAACAGCCACTTCAAACCTTCTATATGGAGCTATGAGGAAGATTTGCTTATGACATAAAAGCAGTATGTTCGCCATTTACCTCAAAAAGAATCTGAAGAACCTCATCCATTCTTTATGCAGCCAATCGACAGGCCAAGAGACATAAGTTTCTCTCTCTCATGGACACTGCCAATGTGGCATGACGTAAAAATACTATCTATCTATCTATCTATCTATCTATCTATCTATCTATCTATCTATCTATCTATCTATCTATCTATCTATCTATCTATCTATCTATCTATCTATCTATCTATCTATCTATCTATCTATCTATCTATCTATCTATCTATCTATCTATCTATCTATCTATCTATCTATCTATCTATCTATCTATCTATCTATCTATATATATATCCCTTTTTTTTCTTATTAATTTTATTTTATCTCTGATTGTTTATTCTTTCATGCATGTGTTCAAAGACTAGGCTTGGGGTTAGTAAACTAACTTCTTGGTTGAAGGCAATGGAGAAAGTATTTTGATGCGGAAAAGAAAAAATGCATTGAAGAGAAAGGCAAGGGTTAAATTAGGGATATAGTCAAATGAATAGAATAAAAGTCACTTTGCATTTCGGCATGATACAGATTGAAGATGAGGATCCCATCCCATTATCCCCGGTTTGGGCCCCCGGCATTTGAAAGCTATAAGCGAAATTGAAAATGGAGGTTCTGTAATATATATAATCTGCCCCGGACTTTGTGCCTTTGAAGACTATAATCTTGAGAGCGAACAAAGGAGTTCAAGATTGAGAAGCGTTTTGGGGTCAGGGGATGTTCCCAAAAGTTAGAAGCAAGTATTTGTCTCAACCGTTTGTCAGGATAGATCTAAATCCAATGGTGTAAGAAGAGGACACGTGGATAGGCTAGGCTTCAAAATAATGTGATACCTAGGGTTGAGCTGTTGCGCTAAAAACAAAGTCCCATATGCAATGTGAAATCGCGATCTGCGGTACTATTGGCAACAGGGTGCAATTCGGTGCCATTTAATGCCACGTGCAATAACTTCGCTGCCCTATGTCGAATCTCGCCCTAAAGTCACTTCTTGTACATGGAAGTTGACAAAGTTTTGACAGAACAGGAGAGAGCCCTGTTTATAGGAATCCGTTCCAACGGTTCTTGCATTGAATGTTAGGATCCCCATCAATAGGGATTCCAGAGATGGCAACACGTGGAAATTTTTTTCTCACTTCGCTCCTATCGAAACTGTCCAAAACAATGAACGTTTCCAAATCCTGGGAAGCATTTCAGTGATGCTGATTTCGGAGTTGTAGAAGGTGGTTCTTGATGAAACCAAACAGAAGCAATGCCTACTGCAGAATACCTCTGCCCGATCATAGCAGAATACCTCTGCTCGATAACAACATATGCCGGATCACAGAGGAAAAAAAGTGCGCCCAATTCTGGCGCCATTTTTTTTGGGCTCGCGTGGATATGACGTGGACGGTTGCTGTCGACAGTAACAATGTGACCCGAATAAAAGATTAAAGTTAATGTCAAAATTCCTGTTCTAGATTATTTTTGGACCATTGGATGCAAGCATATTGCACAACATATTCCACCTCATCAAATTTCAGCCCTTGAATTCAAGTCAAGATGGGGTCAAATCCATTGTATTTGACTTACCCCTTGGAGCCACACTAACCATTCAAAGCCGTAGCTTGTAAAAATACCATCACAAATTTTGTCCACATAACCCCATAACCATAATTTCGTTCACACACAATTGAGCCAGCAGCCACCACATCAAGTACAATGAGCCCGGGGAGTCGAACCCCAGTATAAATTCCCATTCTAGCATCCCACAAAAGGAATGCGTGCTATACCCAGGGGCCATAGCCCACTAACAGAACAAACAAGTTAGTCCCATTTACATAATGAAACATGAATAAGAACTCACCTCATAATATAATTGCCCCTAACGAAATTCAGTTTACTCATAATTATTATGTGGGCGAAATTTCAAATGGTATTTTTATAACATAAGGTTTTCAGTAGTTAGTATGGGTATTCCTATGAAAATTGGGCAGGAAATGACGGTGGCACTATGGATTCGAAATATTGGAATCTAGGGTTTGGTATCTGTTCCTGGGTTGGTCGAACTGGGAGTTCTCGCGTGGTCTGTGGTATAGATGGCGGAAACAGTGATGGCGGCGCCGGGTATGTCTTGGCTGTGTGATTGTTTCTGTTTTTGGCCACAGGATAAGGATGGGTCGTCTTGGTTGTCGGTAGCCAACTCCAGTTTTGTGTCAGCAGATTTCTGTCACAGATAAGCCGGGTCTGTTTCTTTTATTTTGTTTATGATGTCTTTGAAGAGAGCAGCGAGGAAAGGGAAGGGTATTGGTTGCTCTGTGCCTCCTTCTCTGAGTTCTTTAAAAGTCGGCTCCTCTAATTCTGGAGAGTCTGAGACTGGGGGACATGCTGCTGGTTGTTCTCTTGGTCAGGATTGGAGTGTCATAGATGTTAGTGTAATGTTGGGTTCGTCTGGGCAAGATGTGCCCATGAGTTTTTACAATGCTCTTGTTGGGTTTTGCAATCGAAGATGTTTGGTTGGAGCTGGCCATGGAGCGTGGTGCAAGTGTTAATCACTTGCACCGCCAGGCTGATTTTAGAGTTCGGTTCAAGAGCCCCAGGGCCATGAATGATGCCGTAAAAAAGGATTTCAATTGGATTTCAAAGCCGCCTGGTGTGATTGTGGTATGCAAAGCCCTTAAAAATACTCGCCCTCATTGTTTTGAAGGCATGATTGGGTACTGTATGAAGGATGTTGGGAAAGTCCATTATGTTTGTCATCTTCATAATGTGAGTGAGGGAAAAGATTTGTATTTGAGATGGGAAGCTGGTGATACAAAGAATCTTGTTGTGCTTGACAATAAAAACCTCTTGAATCGAGCTGCACATTTTGTGAATTACCATGGGAATCGTAGGTTGACTGCTAGTCTATTATATACCTTGGCTAGGATGATTCGATCTGAAAAATTTACCTTGTCTAATTCCTGGATCATCCCTTCAAACACGGCTCATATTAATGAGCATTGTGTTCGGCCTACGTGGAGAGTGCTACTGAACCCTAGTCACTGCATGCCGTCAGATATGAGGACGATTTTATTTGGCTTGCCAGCAGGCTTTGTGCCTGTGAAGAGGAATGGGCCTGGGCGCAGGCGTTATTGGGATGATGCTATTCCTGCTGATGAGGAAGATGATAATTTTGAGGATATCCATGATGCTTCTTATAGTGCAGATAGCCCTGATGTCGTTATACTTGAGCCTGACGTAGATTATATCCTTGTGCACAAGGGTGATCGTACCATGGCTGTTGGCTGATGACCTTGCTTGGGTGTTGGTTGTACAGTTGAGTTTCTTTGTTTTCATGCTTTTGTTTGTTGTATAGTTGCAGGATTTATAGAGACTGATCCGGAAGCAGTTGTTGGCGTGGACGAGCCTGTCGTGTCTTTGCCTGAATCTTTCATTTCATCTGATGTAGATGCATCCCATCCCGACCCTGTTGTATATTCCGCTGAACCAGAGGCAGCATTCTCCGCTCAGGAGTTTGTTAATAACGTTATTCAGGTTGGGACTGAGGCACATAAGATTGCGGCATCACTGCGTTTGCTTAGGCGGCAGCTTAGGCATTATATACGTCCATTGACAGTGCTATATCTGCTGTGGAGTGAGATCACTTGGGTGTGCCTGTTTCTGAATTGCACATATTGCGTTCTCATATGAGTCTTGCAAGGGCATTACTTGTGCAGGAAATACGCCAGTTAGATGCGATCATAAGGCATGCGCAAAGTGGCACGGCTATGAACTATGTTTATGTTTCTCACTGCTAACATAAACTAATAATAAACATGAACATAAACTAGTTCATAGCCGTGCCACTTTGCGCATGCCTTATGACCGCATCTAACTGGCGTATTTCCTGCACAAGTAATGCCCTTGCAAGACTCATATGAGAACGCAATATGTGCAATTCAGAAACAGGCACACCCAAGTGCTCCCACTCCATAACAGATATAGCACTGTCAATGGACATATAAAATGCCCTAAGCTGCCGCCTAAGCAAACGCAGTGATGCCACAATCCTATGCGCCTCAGTCCCAACCTGAATAACGTTATTAATAAACTCCTGAGCGGAGAATGCTGCCTCTGGTTCAGCCGAATATACAACAGGGTCGGGATGGGATGCATCTACAGCAGATGAAATGAAAGATTCAGGCAAGGACACAAGAGGCTCGTCCACGCCAATAACTGCTTCTGGATAAGTCTCCATAACCCCTGCAACAAACAAAAGCATGAAAACAAAGAAACTCAACCGTACAACTAACACCCAAGCAAGTTCATCAGCCAACAGCCATGGTACGATCACCCTTGTGCACAGGGATATAATCTACGCCAGGCTCAAGTATAACGACATCACTATAAGAAGCATCAGGATATCCTCAAAATTAATAACATCATCCCAATAACGCATGCGCCCAAGCCCATTCCTCTCCACAGGCACAAAGCCTGCTGGCAAGCCAAATAAAATCATCCTCATATCCAACGCCATGGCACTCTCCACACAGGCCGAACACGATGCTCATTGATATGAGCCGTATTTGAAGGGATGATCCAGAAACTAGACAAGGTAAATTTTCCAGATCGAATCATCCTAGCCAAGGTATACAATAGACTAGCAGTCAACCTACAATTCCCATGGTAATTCACAAAATGTGTAGCTCGATTCAAGAGGTTTTTATTGTCAAGCACAACAAGATTCTTTGTATCACCAATTCCCCATCTCAAATACAAATCTTTTCCTTTCTCAATAGCAGCCTCACTCAGATTATGAAGATGACAAACATAATGGACTTTCCTAACATCCTTCATACAATACCCAATCATGCCTTCAAAATAATGAAGGCGAGTATTTTTAAGGGCTTTGTATACTAAAATCACACCCGGCGGCTTTGAAACCCAATTGAAATCCTTTTTTATGGCATCATTCATGGCCCTGGGGCTCTTGAACCGAGCTCTAAAAACAGCCTGGCAGTCAACACTTGCACGCTCCATGGCCACAACTCCAGCTAAACACCTTCGATCGGAAAACCCAACAAGAGCATCGTAAAAACTCATGGGCATATCTTGCCCAGACAAACCCAACGTTACACTAACATCTATGGCACTCCAATCCCGACCAAGAGAACAACCAGCAGCATGTCCCCCAGTTTCAGACTCTCCAGAATTAAAGGAGCCAATTTTTAAAGAACTCAGAGAAGGAGGCACAGAGCAACCAATATCCTTCCTTTTCCTCGCTGCTCTCTTCAAAGACATCATAAACAAAATGGAAGCAACAGACCCGGCTTACCTATGACGGAAATCTGTGACAGAAATCTGCTGACACAAAACTGGAGTTGGGCTACCGAACAACCAAGACGACCCCTTCGTATCCTGTAGCCAAAAACAGAAACAATCATACAGCCAAGACACATACCCGGCGGCGCCACCATCGCTGTTTCCGCTATCTATACCACAGACCATGTGAGAACTCCCAGTTCAACCAACCCAGGAACAGATACCAAACCCTAGATTCCAATATTTCAGAATCCATAGTGCCACCATCATTTCCTGCCCAATTTTCATACGAATACCCATACTAACCACATTGAAAACCTTATGTTATAAAAATACCATTTGAAATTTCGCCCACACGGCAGAGGAAACAGAGCTTTTAGCATATCATGCGAAGCAGGGGAGGGCATGCAAAGGAAACAGAGCAGGGCAGGGCATGCAAATGAAACACAGCAGAGGATGCAGTGGATGCAAAGTCCTAGAAACAAGAAACGAGATGCAATCAGAAACTTACAAGAATCCCTGCCATACTGAAACCCTGCGTGCTCAGAGAAACCTCACTCGCTTGCAAGAATTATCAATGGAGAATGTAACGTTCCTAACCGACATGCCCTTAGCCAACTGGGCAAAACCGTCTAGTCGTTTATGAGTAGTCGCTTCTACCCATTTATGCCGGTGTCTCAGGAACGCCCCACAGGCACATTCAAGGTTCGAATACTCGAGCGGTCTACCATGGGCCCGTTATAGTCTCTCCCACTAGAACTATGCTCGTCCTCGAGCATCCAAGGCTATACCAAGTCTATGTCATACCATGTCACAATGATTACCAAGTCTTCGCAAATTACCCATGCATATAGGCACCCATGGAGACTCGAACTCGAGACCTGCTCTGATACCAACTGTGACGTTCCTAACCGACATGCCCTTAGCCAACTGGGCAAAACCGTCTGGACGTTTATGAGTAGTCGCTTCTACCCATTTATGCCGGTGTCTCAGGAACGCCCCATAGGCACATTCAAGGTTCGAATACTCGAGCGGTCTACCATGGGCCCGTTACAGAGAACAAGCCCGGAATTTCCACCAAAACGGCGGCTTACGTTTAGTAGCCGGTTACCAGGCACATTGATAAAACATGATATTTGGTAAATTTCCCTTAAAACTTCTAACAACCCCAACATTTATGGCAGGTTTTATATGGTGCTTCGAGTAAGAGGTAAATCACTGCCTCTAGTAATGATTTGTTTGATCTGATACACCATCCAGCAGGTGACCAGATTATGGGAGTCTCCATTAGGGTCTTCTACCGGAAATACTGTGCCATATGGCACTCCTGGCTCCACGATTTGATGTTCCCATTGCTTCCAGGGTGACATGGCACTGCATCCGGTAGAATTTCCAGATGCACCATCACTGCATCTGAAAAACTGAAGTTGCCCTGGAGTTTGTCGTTTAGGGCATATTCAAACCGGCTTCCAGTTCTCCTACGTATCCAAACCGGCTATCTCAAATCTTCTTGGGCGTTTGCTGCTCTGTCACCGGAATCGAAAAGGTAAGTTATGCGATTGAAAATTGGAAATGGTCTGCATTTGCTCTGCCCGTAATTGCCTACATGGCGCAGGTATCAAACACGAGTGTAATGCTAATGGGGATCCGCTCTAAGGTGTCTCTTTCCATCTATTAATTCGTACTAATGCTGCTCGAGTCCCCAAAGAAGCTGAATTTTGTTTATCCTTCCACCGATCGAAGCCTATGGCCCTGCACAAAAAGGGTATCACTTAGACCAAAATGCTTCCAGGACTTTGTCGGAAATTATGCAAAGATAAGGGAAATTCCCCCCTTTCAGAATAGGAAAAGGCTATATGGTGGCAAGAAGGACCGGAGGGACCATTCTAATGCCACAATGGAGGCTAAAGAAGCTCTCTTAGTTTATCAGAAAACGTTTCAGAATGGGCAAACTCCAAGTTTTTCTATATTACTTGCTGCATTGAAGGCATGCACTCTTTTAAGAGACTTAGAAACAGGGATTAGTATTCATGCCCATGTAAGCGATAATGGGGATGATATTCATATTATAATGGCAACCACCCTAGTGTATATGTATGCTAAATGTGGGAGCATGGCAAGGGCTCGTCATGTCTTTGACAGGATGCCTCAACACGACCTGGTGTCTTGGAATGCTATGATTTTTGGATATGCCAAGAGTGGGGAGAACAAATGTGCTCTCCATCTATTTGCTTGCATGCAAGTAGAAGGTTTGGCACCAAATCCTGGAACCTATGTTGTTGCACTCAAGGCATGTGCAAATTGTCAGCGGTGAAAAGAAGTTTGGCGAGCAAGTTGGTAGTAAGGTTGTAAAGGTACAGTCTTTAGAGAAGGTCAAAGCTATTCACTCCCAATTTGCAAAGAGTATGTATGCATCTGACGTGTTTGTGGAAAATACAATGGTGGACGCCAATGGCAAATGTGGCAGTATGGTGCAAGCTCATTTGGTCTTTGATAAGATGTTTCAACCTGATATCGTGTCTTGGAATTCTCTGATATTTGGATATTTGGAAAGTGGGGAGAACGAATGTGCTCTCCAATTGTTCACTTGCTTGCAAGAAGAAAATTGCCAGATCCTCGAACTTATGTTGCAGCACTTAAGGCATGTGCTAGTTGTGCAACGAAAGAAGATGGTAAGAAAGTGAAAGGCAAACTTGTGAAAGTACAAACTTTAGAGAAGGTCTTGGCTATTCATTCTCACTTGGCAAAGCAATGCTGTGAGTATGCTATTCATTCTCACTTGGCAAAGCAATGCTGTGAGTATGATAATTTTGTTGCAAATACACTGTTGGACGTTTATGCCAAATGTGGGAGCATGGAACATGCCTGTTTGGTCTTTGATAAGATGCCTCATCACGATTTAATATCTTGGACTGCCATGATATTTGGGTATGAAGAGACTATGGAGAGCAAGTACGCTTTCAAGTTATTTTCATGCATGCAAGATGAAGGGTTCATGCCAAATGATCGAACTTATGTTGCCATACTTAAGGCATGTGCTACTTGTGCAGCCAATGAAGATGGGAAGCGAGTGGGGGGGAAACTTATAAAATTAGAATCTCTAGAGAAGGGTATAGCTATTCACTCTCAACATACAAAGAGAGGGTGTGATCCAGACATATTTGTAGCAAGTACAATTCTAGATATGTATGCCAAATGTGGGAGCATGGAGCATGTTCGTAGGGTCTTTGATAGGATGCCACACCATGATCTGTATCATGGACTGCGATGATATCTGCGTATTCAGAGAGCGGAGAGGGGGAGTGCACTTTCCAGTTGTTTGCATGTATGCAAGATGAAGGTTTCTTGCCACTGGCTCGAACATACGTGGTTGTACTTAAAGGATGCGCTAGTTATACATCAAGAAAACTTGGCAATCAAGTTGAGGGGAAACTTGTCAATGTAGAGGCATTAGAGAAGGGCATGGCTCTTCACTCTCAACTTGCAAAGAATGGGTATAAGTCAGACATTTTTGTAGCCAATACAATGGTAGATATGTATGCTAACTGTGGAAGCATGATACATGCTCGTGGGGTCTTTGAGGAAATGCTACATCATGATTTAGTGTCGTGGAATGCTATGATATCTGGATATGCTGAGGGTGAGGAGAGCATTTTGGCTTTGGAATTCTTCTTGTGCATGCAAGGTGAAGGTTTTGTGCCAGATGCTCAAACATATGTTGCTGCACTGAAGGCGTGCGGCAGTCTAGTGGCCCTGGAAACCGGAAAAAAGATCCATATTCAAATTTGCAGTGCTGGACTCCATAATGAGCCATTTGTAGCAGGATGTCTGGTTGGATTCTATGGTAAATGTGGAAGCATGGTTGATGCTGAGCAAGTTTTCGATTCAATGAGTGGGAAGACTTTGGTAATATGGAATCCACTGCTAGCAGGATACGCTCACCATGGAGATGCCCAACGCGTCTTTGATCTCTTTAAAATGTTTACAAGCAGACAATATCACCTTTCTCTCCATTCTTAATGCTTGCAACCATGCTGGTCTTGTTGACAAGGGAAAAGGTTACTGTTGGTTGATGCATGCGCATTATATGCTCACCCCTAGTATAGAGCATTATACTTGTATTGTTGATCTCTTTGGTCGGTCCAATTATTTGGATGATGCAGTAGAAGTAATAAAGAATATGCCTTTTGAACCAGATCTGTTGATATGGAAAGCAGTTTTGGGTGCTTGTAGAAAGTGGAAAAATGTGGTGCTTGGAAAGCATGCATTTGAATCTGTTTTAAGACATGATTATAAAGATGCTTCAGCATATATGTTGATGACAAATATTTATAAAACTGGAATACTACAAGGT
This sequence comes from Isoetes taiwanensis, assembly GCA_021234155.1. Classification (NCBI taxonomy): domain Eukaryota; kingdom Viridiplantae; phylum Streptophyta; class Lycopodiopsida; order Isoetales; family Isoetaceae; genus Isoetes; species Isoetes taiwanensis. Next base: position 42,791,751 of record JAJEKV010000002.1, read on the forward strand.
TTTTGAAGCACCGAGGTATTCCTCTGATAATGAAAAGGCTCTTGGGAAGCCAGCTATAATGGTGGGGATTCAAAAGTAAAGCATACATCCATAAAATTCTCCCTGTGCAATGCACAGAGAAGTTGCAGAAGGATCATATCTTCCCATTAACAGACAAAGAGTGCATATAATCTATAGGCTGCAAACAAGCCTATCAGATTCCAGGATCTGAGGGTATGGAAAATAGTTTTAGACGTTTATAGAAAGTGGAAAAATTGGCTGTTGAATTTATTCTAAGAGTCGGGGCAATAAGGAGAGATGAGCGCCTACAACTCGCACCTGACGCCTACGGACTCCTTCCCGAGAATTTGCAAGGGATCTCCCTCTCCCGATGGATGAGGCCGTGCTAGAGGCTGTTCTCCAGGGGTTGGGCTTCCCCCAAATTCCTTGGGATCATCACGATTCGGTGCTGATTATAGAAAATCTAATTAGGCTAGCAATAGAGATTAGATCTCGGGTTGGTTTCTATAGAATTAGCTTCAATTTCTATTATCTTTGCATCCTGTGCTTTGACAGAGTTGGATCCATTAGAGTTACCACGCATAATTCTCAACCCTTCTTAGGAAATAGATTTGAGAGAAATCTCTTCTTTATGAATTGTCCTGTCGATTTTGGAGTGGAACCTATCTATCATTGGGCCTCTTTCTTTGATTTGGAACCTGCTAGAACAATTCAAGAAATTGACAATGTAGTTTGGAGGTTCTCGATAGCCAACTAGATTCTGTCAGCCTGGGTTCTGAACTCTGCTTTTCTTAGATTTCTTTTTTTTCCGTTGTGTGCTCTGCCTTTTCTTGTTTTCCGTGCTCCTCCCCCCTCCTCTTGATTTGACCCATCCCTTCCCATGATAGATCCTGGGTAGGGCCTGCTGGCCCTGTCAGATCCCTTTTTCCTTCTCATCCCTTGATTTGACCCCTCAGTTCCCTTCTATTTGGCTCCTCTGTTTTCGCTATGTCATTCTCAAGGATCTTTTCTAAACCTCTCTTTTCCAAGAACTCCTTTAGCCTCCGTCATCCGGCGCGCGACTTTCTCCCAAGGTGTAACAGAATCAGGACCACCATGGCTGCAAGGTTTGAAGCTTCATCCTCCCGAGTCAAGGCTGTGGCCTTCAAGCCTGGTGAGGAAATAGACATCAGGTACATTGCGAAACTGGAACAAGATCAGGGCAGTGATTGGAAACATATTAAAGAGCTCCATGCCCATTTCAATCTTCTCAAAACTCAACAAAAAGCAACAGCGATTATCATGGATCTGATGCAGGACGGTGAAATCTTTCAGGCTTTTGAGGAACAGGATAAAAATGAGTCTGATTTTTCAGGAGGCAGGTCTGATGACAAAAGATATGCTTTTAACACTCTTGACAAAATTCAGCACCTCGACCTTCTGCTCACCAAAATGACGATCAAGTCAGGCCATTCTTCTCAAAACTGTTGCAGCTTAAAGAATGGGGTTTTTAGAACAACCATGGATGAGCTCAAGATGAGAGCCAATAAATGCTATCAGAAACTCTGTTCCGGGCCGGGATGGAGCAGAGTCTCTTTCAAAATGGTTGAAAGATGGGCTGAAATTTTTCCAAATGTTGCCGAAAAATGGAATAAGGATTTCAAGTACATTACGGAGGCTGCTATTCCTGATGCTGTTGTTACCCTCGAAGGCACAAAAGCAAAATTTGGTATCAGTGAGATGCCGTTCTCAAGTTCCAATGGCTGCAAATGCATTGACAGCAACGGTTACTTTATTCCTGAGGAAGCTGCTAATTGTACATGCCCGAACTGTACTGAACTCAAGAACGCTAACCTCCACGAGATCAAGTACAAGGAAAAAGAAAACAAAGTGCAAGTCGAGGTTCCGATTCTGGGCAAGGCAGACAAGATAAAAAGTAACATCTCTTACTCTGATGTTGTTCAAAATTCTGTTCCAAAAATTTCAGAAATAGGTTCCTATGCATGTACTAATAAGGATGCAGGAAATCAAGTTCAAGCCAAGGTTGATATCCCTGATCTTTTGGATCTCTCCACCATAAGGGACCACTCAGCCTCCAATATTTTCCTTGACAGGGGTCTTATCTTCCATTTTCCCAACTCCTGTCCTGCTCCTAGTGAAGTCAAGTTCCACATCACCAAACTTCACCACTGCAAAATCGCCTCCATTCTGAAATTGGATACTAAAACTTTTCAAGTCATCTGCCAAGACAATTATCATGCCAATAACATGCTCAAAAAAAGAATTAGAAGTTTTGGCAAACACTCGGTATATATTATGAAGTGGTTTCCTGATTTCATTCCAGGAGACCATTCTAATATCTCTATTATTACCTGGGCCAAATTCCCGAACTTGCCCCCATCCTTATGGACCCCCAATCACCTTCGAGCCATTGGCAACCATCTCGGCCAGATTTTAGACATCAACATCCCCCAAACCAATTTTCCCTCTGTCTGCCTCTCCAAATCCATCTCCTCTGATTGGACTCCCTCGGTGAACATCAGGATCTCGCATTCTAAGCTTATGCAAATTCAGATCAATTTTAGCAATGCCCCCTACTCTGCCCCCAAAGCAGAGATAATTGAAGAGACAGCTAAGAAGAGTAATATGGTTCAATCTGAAGTCAAACAAGTATGGGTACAAAAGTCTTCTAAGAATCATTGTACCCCTTCTGATCAGAGGATGATTAATCACAGCAGCAGCAGCAACAAGGCAATTAACAGCCTAACTGCTATCCCTATCGAGGATCTCAACAGTTCGAGTCAAAAACTCTCCAGCTCTGCTATGCAACCTTTTGATCTATTAAATTGTAGACCCAACAGACCCATTCCTTCCAATATTATGAATCTTCTCAACATCAAGCTGCAGTTCGATTCGGACCCAAAGATTTTAATTATGAGAATTGGCGAGAAAGATCAAAACCAAACCATCTCTCTGACCCCCAGCAGGTATGAGCAGCAGAGCAATGTCACCATTACTGAGATCTCCTCCGAGCAAGAGTGGAATCAAGTCGTCAGCAAGAGGAAAAAGAGACACCAATCCAAGAATGATGGAGCCGAGAAGACCCCGATCAGAAGAAGTCCCAGGGAGCATCTCTCTCCTTATAAATCTCCTTCAGTTTATAATGAATAGCTCTCTTAACATAATTACCTGGAATCTCCAAGGTATTAATGATTCCAGTAAAAGGGATAGACTTAAAGTTTGCCTCTCCTCCCTGATTCCTGATTTCCTTCTTCTTCAAGAACACAAATTGCATGATGACGACTTTAGCTCTAAGATAGCCATGACCCTCCCTCCTGGCATGGAGACTTGGGCCCTTCCTGCTAATAACAGCTCTGGTGGAGTGGCCATTTGCTGGAAAAAGAATCTCAACATCACTGATCAGTATATGGTCAATGACAACTTAGGCAGATGGCAGATTCTCTGTTTTAAGATGGATAACTTTAGATTAGCCATTATCAACATCTATGCTTATAGTAGCCCAGCCGAGAGAACAGTCATTTGGAACAAGATCATAAACAGTTTAAATAATATTGAGGTTGATGATATCATAATGGGAGGGGACTTCAACATGGTCACTCACAGTTTCATGAGAAATCGAAATTTCAGGCCTCTCTCCCCAGATGAATCTAACTCTTGGTCTAACTTGATTTCTCTCAACAATCTCACTTTAGCCAGAACCTCCCCAGATGAGTTTAGCTGGACTGATCGAAGGATTAATCCGATTTGCTGCCTTCATGACAGATTTTACCACAGTGAAAATCTTTGGAATTTAAGTGAAAGAGTTATTAATCTGAAAGGTTATACTCTGGCTGATCACTTCCCCCAGCTTATTATCATTCAAACAAATAGTGAGTCTGCAACCAAGAGAAACTCTTATTTCAAATTAAATTCCCAGCTTATTAATCACTCAGATTTTAAGGATATTATTCTGGAGGTGATCAACTCTACTGTTAAACCCTATGGCAGCTATGGTTGGATGTCTTGGTGGTGTAACCTCGCAAAGCTCATTAAAAACAAGCTCAAAACCTGGGGGAAAGAGATTCACACTGCTAAATCAGCCCACTTGAATAATCTTAGAAGTCTTCTTCCAAATGCTGTTGGAGATGAGTATAACAGAATTAGTCTAGAGATTGAAGCAGAGGAATTAAGGATAGCTGCAGGTTGGAGACTAAAATCCAAGATAACCGAGTTAAAAGAAGATGAAAGGGCCCACTCCAAATATTTTTTTGTTAAAGCCAAGGGCAGAGTCAAAAGAAATAAGATTGAAGAGGTCTTGGTCAATGGTATTAAAATTAATGGAGATGATAATCTGAAGATTGCTGCTACCAACCATTTTACTAACATCATGGGCACCAGTGCTGAAATTAACCAGCAGGATAGCGAAAATTTCATCAAGATGGAAGAAAGAGTTACTCAAGATCAGAACATAGCCTTAACTAGCCTTTTTTCCATTGGTGAACTCAGCAAAGTGGTTAATAGTATGAAGAATGATAAATCCCCAGGACCTGATGGTTTTCCAGCTATGTGAATCTCCCTTGGGTCTAGCATTTTCCTCCCCATAGGAAAAGCTTATTCTAAAATGTCATAATATCCTATTCCCAAACAATCATGATATCCCTACAATCTACATCAATATAAGGTACAAGGATGACCTAGGAACTACAACATGCTTCCACCAGCATGCTTCTCCAGAGTCACTCCCTCCATAAGGAGTGAATATTTTAACGAGTACTCATATGCAATTCAGTATGTTAGCTTGTTTTTTTTCTTACTAATAAATTAGTTACATAGCTTAGCATTTTATTTGGCCAACAACAGCTCCAACCATTTTTTAGAAGTCCCAATAAGCTTCTCTAAGGCGCTCTGGCATACATCCTCTTACTATCCAACTGAGAGATTAATGTGTCTCACATTACCTCCACGTTGTTTCTTAGCAGTGCAATTCCATATCATAGTTTATTTTAGCCTCTTAGCTTCAATCTAATCACCAAAGGTACATATACATCTTCGTCTATCTTCTAAATTAGCTTCTTCTCTCATGGAGCCGGTGGTGCCTTTCATGCCCTTACTGGAACCTCCATGCAGCCCCCATAAGCTACATGATCTCCAAGGTTCCAATTGAGTTCTGGCTTGTCCCAAGCAAAACAATCTCTATATTGTTGTTGCCAAGATCCAATTCACTTCATACAAGGTTGGCCCTACTATTTACCATTCTAAAGATTATTCTTGAACTCCTTACAATAATCTTAGCGTAGTTCTTACTTCCTCTTATATTCCACTATGGTAAAAGACATTCAATTCCACATTATCACATGCAAGGTCACTCAAATTCCTTTAATACTCTGAATTCAAATCATTAAATCATGATTCTTTTCTTCAACAAGAAGAATAATCTAAGCAATCTAAGCATCCCCTGCTGTAAGCGGCAAACCACCCACCTGAGAACCACTTCAACAATGGTCTTTTGACTCCTTCTAGCTGTTTTCTTCTCAAGAGATCCCCTTCTTTTAGTTCCTAGCTCCAAGAAGCAAGCTACACAAAGAGATACAATGGTTCAGTCAATTCTGACACAGTTTCACTCTTTCTGCTATATCTCCCTTATACAGATGGATTTCGGTGTTATCAGATCCAATCCGGAAAGCGGATTTGAAATTTTTTCCAAAAAATTAAAGATTACCTAAATTGGATCTCAGGTTGTCGAGATATGATGCTCCAAACTTCGGCCACCCAGAAAGTGTTCCTTCTGTCTCCTTTCAGAAACCTTCATAGAAACTGATGTCCTTTGCTTTTATCACATGAATTTTCTATAAACTTCTGATACATAGTATGTACTCCTCATGTAATGATCAATTGGAATATTCTCAATAATCATTAATAAGGAAATGTAAATTACATACCTACTAACGTGCCAAGCTTTTTACAACAATTGTTGCCATGAAAGTTTCTTGTAAATTATTTTGTTTTCTTTCTTTTTAATAAAGAGCATGTTCTTAATGGGCCTATACTTGAAGAGCAATGCATGGCCTCTTAATGATCTCCTGGAAAAGATTCAATAGAAGGCTTAGGGATTCTGGTTGGGATCTTTTAATGTTTATACATGGTTGCAAACTTATATGATTGTTCCAGTACTTATATAAACATGACCTTTTCTTCTAAATTTTGGTACAAGTCAATTTCAAGAGGAGGAAAATAGGGCACTAGATGGTCGAAATCCCTAGCAAAGATTCCCCTTTGTCGACCCATTTCCCTACACACAGGGATCGAAAAAAGAAATGTTCACATTCTTGGCCGCCGTAATAAATTTCTTGTAGTAATAATTAACAATTGGTCCCATAAGGGTTGCCCTTTCTAAGGCCTCTTTTCACACGACAGTCTTTTTTTTATGACTATCTTAGTGGTAGAAAATACCATTTTATTCTCCACGTCATGCATAAGACATGTCTTACTAAAATCCTTTTCACACTGCTGCAACAACAAGACGCATCTGATAATATAAGATATGTCCTATATTTTAGGTTTTCACACGATGTTAAAAAGAGTGCAGAACTGTGGGTAAATGAAGGGAGAAGGGACATCTGCTCGTGGTTTCTCTTCTGGCCCCAGTAAGATCGATTCTTGAGTCGTGGATTCAAGCTTTACCTTGTCGATTTTTTTCCTCTGTGGCAAATTTTACAATTCTAAATCATTTTGTTTGCCAAAATAACAAATTTTTGTAAGACCTTTCTTTAGATTCAAATCGACCTGCAACAGACACGCATACCAAATCCGGCCGCAAAATCGATTGTAGACTCTATTCTTCAAGCACCGGCAGCTGTAGAAGAGATTACAAAACTACAACTAGATTTAATCATTCTCAAACTTCTATTCTGTAAAGACTTGGAGTGAAAATCATAAGCAAGATGGCCGAAAGCCCAATTGTCCAAATGGAAAGTCCTAATTTTAAGATCGTGCTTGAAATTCGGCTGTCAAGGATTCTGAGTGGCCATGTATTGCTGTCTTATTTTGTGGCAGGGGGCTTCCCCCGAAAGAAAAAGCGATTCCATAATTGTATGGATACCAAATAAGACACGTCCTACTAAGGCCAATGTGAAAGCAAGTTTTACTTATTTGCTGATTTAGACCAATAACATGCCTTAAAAAATTAGACAAGAGTATCCAATGAAAAGGGCCTAAGGGCCCAAAAGGCCTTTTAATTTTTCTATACTATTGACATTAATTAAGATTGACACCAACCAATGAAATTTATTAATTTTGCCACGCAATATATGTTTCTAAAGCGTTTAACCGAATGCTTCTTAGTTGTAAAGCAATGCTTGGAGTAACATTCGGTTTGCCACATTGAAGCGCTTTCAATGGTGGGCTCAAAATAACAAGCTCAATTTCCCAAGTTATAAACTGTGGTGCTCTTAAAATAACAAGCTTAATTTCTCAAATTATAAACTTATTAAAATTAAAATCCTCGGCACATTTGAGCTCTTCTTTGATTTCAAGGTGTAAATTGTCTCGCTAACTTATATCGGAATATAAGAAAGCGGAAAAGAGAAATTAAGGGTGGAATCACATTAGCGTGCCCGACCAATCGTGCATTTACAGTAAGCCAATCAGATCACGAAACATGGAGATTTTGGGCACATCCCTGTATCATACTTGAGTGCCCAAACAACCATTTTGGCATGGGCACCCCTCTGTTTTTTGGTCGGGGGTTCTCGGGTGACCAAAATCGTCCCAGACTTGGGCACCCTGATCTGAAGCGCTGATTTCAAACTCCGATTTTCTTGATTTGCAGACAGCTTGAGGCGTGGATCTGTTCCTTGCGCTGTTTGGGCACCCTAATATGACAACAACAGAAATGGCGTGCCCAGGCATGCGTCCAACGGAGGCCCAAAGTCGCAGATATCTTTCTTGGGCACTTCCTTAATGTGATTCCGCCCTAATTAGTCATGCTTAGCAATTACGCCTCACAAATTTTTTGGTGCATTTTGGCTGGGTTAAGCAAAGGATTCACAGATGTCATTCCAGGGCGGAAATCAATCATGGCCGTTGGACTTGGTCCACGCCTGGCTAGGAGGAAACTCCTTCCCGGGCCCTCATTTGAGACTGCTTATACATGTTTTACTTGATAGAAGTTTGGGCGGAAGCGATTTGTGATGGCAGAACAGGCTGCGGAAGATGATTCTGAGGATTTAGAGGTCACAGATGAGCAGAAGATCGGTATTGCAAAATGGTTCCTGCTTAAATCTCCCCCCGGTCAAATCCAGCAGGTCGCCAAAGGTTAGCAGTTATCCATTTCAGTAGTTGTCTTTCTGTCTCGAAGGCTCAAAAAAGTATATATTCTTTTATCTTAAGCTGCAGGGTTTTAAATTTCATTACGATGATCGGAAGAGCTGATTATTAGACTAGTCATGTTGTCATGCCTTATAGGTTATGTCTTATGGAAAGACTCTCACGGCCTTGATTGTACAATTGTATGCAATGTGCGCCTTCTTTCTACTTCAGAAAGTTATCTAACCATGTCAGAAATGACAAATTTAGGCTAAAAGTTGCTGTTCGTTCTAAAATTAGGTCTTACATGCAGATGTGCGCCATGTTTTAATGGACGAAGATCTCTTTGATGCTGCAGCCAAGGAAGCCTTTCTTATCTATAACATGGATCAAATGATTTGCCTTGATTTTCCAGACCATAGCGGGCAGGTACATTAGCAATAATTACATGCATCTGTGCAATGCAATATCGGGCCCCATCATTGTGCTTAAGTGGTTGGCTGTTAACATTAACATCTGCATGCATTGACCCTGCAGGTTAATCCTCAGTAATGAAATAGATTATCATGTGTAAATAATACATGCCATTTCCATTTGTGTTTGTCATGTTTATCATGTACCATCATGTCTGCCCCAATTTGTTTGCATCTAGGGCTATTTGAGAGGTTTGTCATGGACTTCTGAGACTGGAATCTCCTGATCTGCAGGCAGATTTACTGCTGCAATTTGCTGACAGGTGCTAGTGACTGAATATAACAAGCTTGATGAAGCTCATTTCTTAGATCCTCGTACTGCTGAGGTTGCTACAGTTGACCACATAAAACAGGTGTTTACCTTTGTCTTCTTTTCATTCCGAGATAGAAATGCATTCTGGTTATTCTGATTGTTTCTTTATTTGTCTAGACATGCACAAAGACTATGGGAGTAAGGTGTCTCTTTCCATCTATTAATTCGTACTAATGCTGCTCGAGTCCCCAAAGAAGCTGAATTTTGTTTATCCTTCCACCGATCAAAGCCTATGGCCCTGCACAAAAAGGGTATCACTTAGACCAAAATGCTTCCAGGACTTTGTCGGAAATTATGCAAAGATAAGGGAAATCCCCCCCTTTCAGAATAGGAAAAGGTTATATGGTGGCAAGAAGGACCGGAGGGACCATTCTAATGCCACAATGGAGGCTAAAGAAGCTCTCTTAGTTTATCAGAAAACGTTTCAGAATGGGCAAACTCCAAGTTTTTCTATATTACTTGCTGCATTGAAGGCATGCACTCTTTTAAGAGACTTAGAAACAGGGATTAGTATTCATGCCCATGTAAGCAATAATGGGGATGATATTCATATTATAATGGCAACCACCCTAGTGCATATGTATGCTAAATGTGGGAGCATGGCAAGGGCTCGTCATGTCTTTGACAGGATGCCTCAACACGACCTGGTGTCTTGGAATGCTATGATTTTTGGATATGCCAAGAGTGGGGAGAACAAATGTGCTCTCCATCTATTTGCTTGCATGCAAGTAGAAGGTTTGGCACCAAATCCTGGAACCTATGTTGCTGCACTCAAGGCATGTGCAAATTGTGCGGTGAAAGAAGCTGGCAGGCAAGTTGGTAGTAAGGTTGTAAAGGTACAGTCTTTAGAGAAGGTCAAAGCTATTCACTCCCAATTTGCAAAGAGTATGTATGCATCTGACGTGTTTGTGGAAAATACAATGGTGGACGCCTATGGCAAATGTGGCAGTATGGTGCAAGCTCATTTGGTCTTTGATAAGATGTTTCAACCTGATATCGTGTCTTGGAATTCTCTGATATTTGGATATTTGGAAAGTGGGGAGAACGAATGTGCTCTCCAATTGTTCACTTGCTTGCAAGAAGAAAATCTTTTGCCAGATCCTCGAACTTATGTTGCAGCACTTAAGGCATGTGCTAGTTGTGCAACGAAAGAAGATGGTAAGAAAGTCAAAGGCAAACTTGTGAAAGTACAAACTTTAGAGAAGGTCTTGGCTATTCATTCTCACTTGGCAAAGCAATGCTGTGAGTATGATAATTTTGTTGCAAATACACTGTTGGACGTTTATGCCAAATGTGGGAGCATGGAACATGCCTGTTTGGTCTTTGATAAGATGCCTCATCATGATTTAATATCTTGGACTGCCATGATATTTGGGTATGAAGAGACTATGGAGAGCAAGTACGCTTTCAAGTTATTTTCATGCATGCAAGATGAAGGGTTCATGCCAAATGATCGAACTTATGTTGCCATACTTAAGGCATGTGCTACTTGTGCAGCCAATGAAGGTGGGAAGCGAGTGAGGGGGAAACTTATAAAATTAGAATCTCTAGAGAAGGGTATAGCTATTCACTCTCAACTTACAAAGAGAGGGTGTGATCCAGACATATTTGTAGCAAGTACAATTCTGGATATGTATGCCAAATGTGGGAGCATGGAGCATGCTCGTCGGGTCTTTGATAGGATGCCACACCATGATCTAGTATCATGGACTGCGATGATATCTGCGTATTCAGAGAGCGGAGAGGGGGAGTGCACTTTCCAGTTGTTTGCATGTATGCAAGATGAAGGTTTCTTGCCACTGGCTCGAACATACGTGGCTGTACTTAAAGGATGCGCTAGTTATACATCAAGAAAACTTGGCAATCAAGTTGAGGGGAAACTTGTCAATGTAGAGGCATTAGAGAAGGGCATGGCTCTTCACTCTCAACTTGCAAAGAACGGGTATAAGTCAGACATTTTTGTAGCCAATACAATGGTAGATATGTATGCTAACTGTGGAAGCATGATGCATGCTCGTGGGGTCTTTGAGGAAATGCTACATCATGATTTAGTGTCGTGGAATGCTATGATATCTGGATATGCTGAGGGTGAGGAGAGCATTTTGGCTTTGGAATTCTTCTTGTGCATGCAAGGCGAAGGTTTTGTGCCAGATGCTCAAACATATGTTGCTGCACTGAAGGCGTGCGGCAGCTTAGTGGCCCTGGAAACCGGAAAAAAGTTCCATATTCAAATTTGCAGTGCTGGACTCCAGAATGAGCCATTTGTAGCAGGATGTCTGGTTGGATTCTATGGTAAATGTGGAAGCATGGCTGATGCTGAGCAAGTTTTCGATTCCATGAGTGGGAAGACTTTGGTTTTATGGAATCCACTGCTAGCAGGATACGCTCACCATGGAGATGCCCAACGCGTCTTTGATCTCTTTAAAATAATGCAGAAGAGATGTTTACAAGCAGACAGTATCACCTTTCTCTCCATTCTTAATGCTTGCAACCATGCTGGTCTTGTTGACAAGGGAAAAGGTTACTGCTGGTTGATGCATGCGCATTATATGCTCACCCCTAGTATAGAGCATTATACTTGTATTGTTGATCTCTTTGGTCGGTCCAATTATTTGGATGATGCAGTAGAAGTAATAAAGAATATGCCTTTTGAACCAGATCTGTTGATATGGAAAGCAGTTTTGGGTGCTTGTAGAAAGTGGAAAAATGTGGTGCTTGGAAAGCATGCATTTGAATCTGTTTTAAGACATGATTATAAAGATGCTTCAGCATATATGTTGATGACAAATATTTATAAAACTGGAATACTACAAGGTTTCCGAAGCACCGAGGTATTCCTCTGATAATGAAAAGGATCTTGGGAAGCCAGCTATAATGGTGGGGATTCAAAAGTAAAGCATACATCCATAAAATTCTCCTTGTGCAATGCACAGAGAAGTTGCAGAAGGATCATTTCTTCCCATTAACAGACAAAGAGTGCATATAATCTATAGGCTGCAAACAAGCCTATCAGATTCCAGGATCTTAGGGTATGGAAAATAGTTTTAGGCGTTTGTAGAAAGTGGAAAAATTGGCTGTTGAATTTATTCTAAGAGTCGATTGAAGATGCTTTTGCATGACAAATATTCATAAAATTGGAATGTCACAAGATGTCTGAAGCAAAATTATATGGCTGAGATATTTTTGATAATGAAGATGCTCTTGGGAAGTTCACAAAGAATTGGAGATAAGTGTTGCTGCGTAGAAAAAACCAAGGACTGGGGCACGGGTAGCAAAATGGAAAAGAACAGGGATAGTTTGTTTGCAAGAATGCTGCTTAAAGGTTGTGGCATGAACCAAGGAGAAAGGCTCAACACTAATTTGTTATCATTAATTTCTTCAAATGATCTGCATGATACGTCCAAAATTATCTAGGCTTAATCTTGTTGTCTCTATTAACCGATCTGAAATGTTTCTGGAAATTTGTAACAGGCACTTCCACCTCATTTTATCGGGGAAATGTCAGAACATTGGATGCTTCTCATAATAAGCTCGATATCTTCAACTGTGAAGCCACTATAGTTTCAAATATCAGATAGATTGAGAGTAAATTATTTGGACATTTACTAGCAAGTCATGATTGTCCTTGAGCTTTACATTCATATTACCTGGAGCTAATACTGTTTTGTATGCTTCTGTATAGCGGAACTTCTGCTGCAGATAGAAGTTTTAGTCAATTTTCAGACTGGTAAGACCAAAAACCAATTTGATGCAGTGCGGTAACATGGTAAAGCAAAAGGAAATAGCTCATTATTATTATTCTCTTATTTGCCTCAATGAAGGGCCAAGGTCCAAGGTTTCTAAGAGTTTTGTGTTAAAGGGAGGGAAATCCTCTTTAGCATTTTTGGTTCCATTGCCGGTTCCTTGGACATTTCAGCATTAAAGTGCAACCTGCACTATAGAGAGCTGTATTCAAGAAAATTAAAGTGCAATCTGCACTCATGGATAATCATATTATCACAATGTGCAAGATGAACTGCACATTTAGTAAAATCAGCATCAATAAGAAATGTAAATCTTTTTGTGTACATTGAAACGTATAATGATTTCTAAGAACTAAAACAAAATTGCTTCTTACACTTTTGTGGAGTCCCAGCATTGCTGCTGTTAGATCCCATGCTATAAGAAATACAACAAATATATGAAAGCAGCAATCTAGAGAAATACTCAGCCTTGAAGCTTGTGATGCGTTACGAAATAAAACTTGTAACCCCATGAGAAATTCTGGAAAAGTTTAAAGCATATTTTTATGCACATAAAAAATAATTGCAAGGCTTTCAAAGCATATTCTTATGTATAGGTTAAGAAAATAACTAACAGATTGCACGAAAGATCTCATATCTGCAATACAACTCCGGTTCTCGATTAGGGAAGAAAAAATTGTTACAAAAGTGAGCATTTCTCTACACTAGAAGGGAGCATCACATGAAGGAGAGACACATAGATGAAGATGTTGCTAAGTGGTAATCTGTTGCAAGTTCCTGAAGCGATAAAGTCTTAAGTACTATTTTTTTATTATATGTGCTTTATGATATTTTGATGTAATTCATTTTCTTTACTTAATTTTGGGTGAGAGACAAAGTTTAAGTATGTGAGAAAATGAATTAATTTGTGCATGCTGATGAAAGCCTTTGGGCCAAGATCCAAGGTTTCTAAGAGTATTATGTTAAAGGGAGGGGAATCCTCTTTAACACCAAGCCATGTAGCGCGACGAAACACCCTCGTTGGGGTGACAACTGCGAGTCCAAGGCAACCTCGTTGGGGTAGCACGAGTCCAAGGCACCGCAAATGGACTCTGGCTCCGAGAATATGCACTCATGTATCAGCCAAGAACTTAGCACATGCCCCACATGTTAAGTTTAAAGCATGTTTATCATCATATGATCCAAGAATCAAGAGTCATAATTCACATGCATTTCCTATGCATTTACCAAGAACAACATAGAACAATGCCAACATTTGCAATGATATCATAGAGAACAAATCATGTTCATCTTCTACCACATTAAGATGTAAAATATTCAACAAGTACATGCTAAAACAATGTAATCTTGACACATAACCATGGTATCCAAGCATTTAGCATGTCTAGATACATTATACAAGAACACGTCTAGCCCCAGGGGACGCACCTATCATATTGGGGGTACCTCATGTGCGTGCAAGGGGTCGCCGAAAACCCCCTTGTATATGCCTTAGAAATCTTAAAAAAACCCTGTTTCAGCCACATACTGAACCAGAGTCACCTAAAAATAAACCCTTAGGTAAGAGTATATATATGGCTCAAGCCCAAAATAAACCCTTTTGGGTCACTCACCTGAATTGTACGCCTACAGCTATGTGAATCTCCCTTGGGTCTAGCATTTTCCTCCCCATAGGAAAAGCTTATTCTAAAATGTCATAATATCCTATTCCCAAACAATCATGATATCCCTACAATTTACATCAATATAAGGTACAAGGATGACCTAGGAACTACAGCATGCTTCTCCAGAGTCACTCCCTCCATAAGGAGTGAATATTTTAACGAGTACTCATATGCAATTCAGTATGTTAGCTTGTTTTTTTTCTTACTAATAAATTAATTACATAGCTTAGCATTTTATTTGGCCAACAACAGCTCCAACCATTTTTTAGAAGTCCCAATAAGCTTCTCTAAGGCGCTCTGGCATACATCCTCTTACTATCCAACTAAGAGATTAATGTGTCTCACATTACCTCCACGTTGTTTCTTAGCAGTGCAATTCCATATCATAGTTTATTTTAGCCTCTTAACTTCAATCTAATCACCAAAGGTACATATACATCTTCGTCTATCTTCTAAATTAGCTTCTTCTCTCATGGAGCCGGTGGTGCCTTTCATGCCCTTACTGGAACCTCCATGCAGCCCCCATAAGCTACATGATCTCCAAGGTTCCAATTAAGGTTCCAATTGAGTTCTGGCTTGTCCCAAGCAAAACAATCTCTATATTGTTGTTGCCAAGATCCAATTCACTTCATACAAGGTTGGCCCTACTATTTACCATTCTAAAGATTATTCTTGAACTCCTTACAATAATCTTAGCGTAGTTCTTACTTCCTCTTATATTCCACTATGGTAAAAGACATTCAATTCCACATTATCACATTCAAGATCACTCAAATTCCTTTAATACTCTGAATTCAAATCATTAAATCCTGATTCTTTTCTTCAACAACAAGATGTATCTAAGCAATCTAAGCATCCCCTGCTGTAAGCGGCAAACCACCCACCTGGGAACCACTTCAACAATGGTCTTTTGACTCCTTCTAGCTGTTTTCTTCTCAAGAGATCCCCTTCTTTTAGTTCCTAGCTCCAAGAAGCAAGCTACACAAAGAGATACAATGGTTCAGTCAATTCTGACACAGTTTCACTCTTTCTGCTATATCTCCCTTATACAGATGGATTTCGGTGTTATCAGATCCAATCCGGAAAGCGGATTTGAATTTTTTTCCAAAAAAGATTACCTAAATTGGATCTCAGGTTGCCGAGATATGATGCTCCAAACTTCGGCCACCCTTCCTTCTGTCTCCTTTCAGAAACCCTCATAGAAACTGATGTCCTTTGCTTTTATCACATGAATTTTCTATAAACTTCTGATACATAGTATGTACTCCTCATGTAATGATCAATTGGAATATTCCCAATAATAATCAAATTACATACCTACTAACGTGCCAAGCTCGTTACAACAATTGTTGCCATGAAAGTGTTCTTGTAAATTATTTTGTTTTCTTTCTTTTTAATAAAGAGCATGTTCTTAATGGGCCTATACTTGAAGAGCAATGCATGGCCTCTTAATGATCTCCTGGAAAAGATTCAATAGAAGGCTTAGGGATTCTGGTTGGGATCTTTTAATGTTTATACATGGTTGCAAACTTATATGATTGTTCCAGTACTTATATAAACATGACCTTTTCTTCTAAATTTTGGTACAAGTCAATTTCAAGAGGAGGAAAATAGGGCACTAGATGGTCGAAATCCCTAGCAAAGATTCCCCTTTGTCGACCCATTTCCCTACACACAGGGATCGAAAAAAGAAATGTTCACATTCTTGGCCGCCGTAATAAATTTCTCGTAGTAATAACTTAATTAACAATTGGTCCCATAAGGGTTGCCCTTTCTAAGGCCTCTTTTCACACGACAGTCTTTTTTTATGACTATCTTAGTGGTATAAAATACCATTTTATTCTCCACGTCATGCATAAGACATGTCTTACTAAAATCCTTTTCACACTGCTGCAACAATAAGATGTGTATGATAATATAAGATATGTCCTATATTTTAGGTTTTCACACGATGTTAAAAAGAGTGCAGAACAGTGGGTAAATGAAGGGAGAAGGGACATCTGCTCATAGTTTCTCTTCTGGCACCAGTAAGATCGATTCTTGAGTCGTGGATTCAAGCTTTACCTTGTCGATTTTTTTCCTCTGTGGCAAATTTTACTATTCTAAATCATTTTGTTTGCCAAAATAACAGATTTTTGTAAGACCTTTCTTTAGATTCAAATCGACCTGCAACAGACATGCATACCAAATCTGGCCGCAAAATCGATTGTAGACTCTATTCTTCAAGCACCGGCAGCTGTAGAAGAGATTACAAAACTACAACTAGATTTAATCATTCTCAAACTTCTATTCTGTAAAGACTTGGAGTGAAAATCATAAGCAAGATGGCCGAAAGCCCAATTGTCCAAATGGAAAGTCCTAATTTTAAGATTACTGCTGGTTACTGCTGGTTGATGCATGCGCATTATATGCTCACCCCTAGTATAGAGCATTATACTTGTATTGTTGATCTCTTTGGTCGGTCCAATTATTTGGATGATGCAGTAGAAGTAATAAAGAATATGCCTTTTGAACCAGATCTGTTGATATGGAAAGCAGTTTTGGGTGCTTGTAGAAAGTGGAAAAATGTGGTGCTTGGAAAGCATGCATTTGAATCTGTTTTAAGACATGATTATAAAGATGCTTCAGCATATATGTTGATGACAAGTATTTATAAAACTGGAATACTACAAGGTTTCTGAAGCACTGAGGTATTCCTCTGATAGTGAAAAGGATCTTGGGAAGCCAGCTATAATGGTGGGGATTCAAAAGTAAAGCATACATCCATAAAATTCTCCTTGTGCAATGCATAGAGAACTAGGACCTGTAGAAAAGTTGCAGAAGGATCATTTCTTCCCATTAACAGACAAAGAGTGCATATAATCTGGAGGCTGCAAACAAGCTTATCAGATTCCAGGATCTGAGGGTATGGAAAATAGTTTTAGGTGTTTGTAGAAAGTGGAAAAATTGGCTTTTGAATGTCGATTGAAGATGCTTCTGCATGACAAATATTCATGAAATTGGAATGTCACAAGATGTCTGAAGCAAAATTATATGGCTGAGATATTTCTGATAATGAAGATGCTCTCTCGGGAAGTTCACAAAGAATTGGAGATAAGTGTTGCTGGGTAGAAAAAACCAAGGATTGGGGCACGGGTAGCAAAATGGAAAAGAACAGGGATAGTTCATATGCAAGAATGCTGCTTAAAGGTTGTGGCATGAACCAAGGAGAAAGGCTCAACACTAATTTGTTATCATTAATTTCTTCAAATGATCTGCATGATAAGTCCAAAATTATCTAGGCTTAATCTTGTCTCTATTAACCGATCTGAAATTTTGCTGGAAATTTGTAACAGGCACTTCCACCTCATTTTATCGGGGAAATGTCAGAACATTGGATGCTTCTCATAATAAGCTTGATATCTTCAACTGTGAAGCCATTATAGTTTCAAATATCAGATAGATTGAGAGTAAATTATTTGGACATTTACTAGCAAGTCATGATTGTCCTTGAGCTTTACATTCATATTACCTGGAGCTAATACTGTTTTGTATGCTTCTGTATAGCGGAACTTCTGCTGCAGATAGAAGTTTTAGTCAATTTTCAGACTGATAAGACCAAAAACCAATTTGATGCAATGCGGTAACATGGTAAAACAAAAGGAAATAGCTCATTACTATTACTCTCTTATTTGCCTCAATGAAGGGCCAAGGTCCAAGGTTTCTAAGAGTTTTGTGTTAAAGGGAGGGAAATCCTCTTTAACATTTTTGGTTCCATTGCAGGGACCTTGGACATTTCAGCATTAAAGTGCAACCTGCACTATAGAGAGCTGTATTCAAGAAAATTAAAGTGTTAGCATTTTCCTCCCCATAGGAAAAGCATTTTCCCCATCAGAACATAGCCTTAACTAGCCTTTTTTCCATTGGTGAACTCAGCAAAGTGGTTAATAGTATGAAGAATGGTAAATCCCCAGGACCTGATGGTTTTCCAACTATGTGAATCTCCCTTGGGTCTAGCATTTTCCTCCCCATAGGAAAAGCTTATTCTAAAATGTCATAATATCCTATTCCCAAACAATCATGATATCCCTACAATTTACATCAATATAAGGTACAAGGATGACCTAGGAACTACAACATGCTTCCACCAGCATGCTTCTCCAGAGTCACTCCCTCCATAAGGAGTGAATATTTTAACAAGTACTCATATGCAATTCA
Organism: Isoetes taiwanensis; assembly: GCA_021234155.1. NCBI lineage: Eukaryota > Viridiplantae > Streptophyta > Lycopodiopsida > Isoetales > Isoetaceae > Isoetes > Isoetes taiwanensis. The sequence continues at coordinate 42,810,424 of JAJEKV010000002.1, forward strand.
GTATGGTAGCTTGTTTTTTTTCTTACTAATAAATTAATTACATAGCTTAGCATTTTATTTGGCCAACAACAGCTCCATGCCATTACCATACTTCAGAAGCCCCAATAAGCTTCTCTAGGGTGCTCTGGCATAGATCCTCTTACTATCCAACTGATTGTTTCTTAGCAGTGCAATTCTATACGATAGTTTATTTTAGCTTCTTAACTTCAATCTAATCACTAAAGGTACATATACATCTTCGTCTATCTTCTAAATTAGCTTCTCCTTTCATGGAGCCGGCGGTGCCTTTCATGCCCTTGCTAGAACCTCCATGCAGCCCGCATAGGCTACATGATCTCCAAGGTTCCAATTGAGTTCTGGCTTGTCCCAAGCAAAACAATCTCTATATTGTTGTTGCCAAGATCCAATTCACTTCATACAAGATCGGCCCTACTATTTACCATTCTTTGGACTCCTTACAATAATCTTAGCGTAGTTCTTACTTCCTCTTATATTCCACTGTGGTAAAAGACATTCAATTCAACATTATCACATTCAAGGTCACTCAAATTCCTTTAATACTCTGAATTCAAATCATTAAATCCTGATTCTTTTCTTCAACAACAAAAATAATCTAAGCAATCTAAGCATCCCCGGCTGTAAGCGGCAAACCATCCACCTGAGAACCACTTCAACAATGGTCTTTTGACTCCTTCTAGCTGTTTTCTTCTCAAGAGATCCCCCTCTTTTAGTTCCTAGCTCCAAGAAGCAAGCTACACAAAGAGATACAATGGTTCAGTCAATTCTGACACAGCTTCACTCTTTCTGATATATCTCCCTTATACAGATGAATTTCGGTGTTATCAGATCCAATCCGAAAAGCGGATTTGAAATTTTTTCCAAAAAACTAAAGATTACCTGAATTGGATCTCAGGTTGCCGAGATATGATGCTCCAAACTTTGGCCCAGAAATTGTTCCTTCTGTCTCCTTCCAGAAACCCTCATAGAAACTGGTGCCCTTTGCCTTTATCACATGAATTTTGTATAAACTTATGATACATAGTATGTACTCCTCATGTAATGATCAATTGGAATATTTTCAATAATCATTGATAAGGAAATGTAAATTACATACCTACTAACGTGCCAAGCTCGTTACAACAATTGTTGCCATGAAAGTGTTTTTGTAAATTATTTTGTTTTCTTTCTTTTTAATAAAGAGCATGTTCTTAATGGGCCTATATTTGAAAAGCAATGCATGGCCTCTTAATGATCTCCTGGAAAAGATTCAAAAGAAGGCTTAGGGATTTTGGTTGGGATCTTTTAATGTTTATACATGGTTGCGAACTTTGACAAACAATTTTATGATTGTTCCAATACTTATATAAACATGACCTTTTCTTCTAAATTTTGGTACAAGTCAATTTCAAGAGGAGGAAAATAGGTCACTAGATGGTCGAAATCCCTAGCAAAGATTTCCCTTTGTCGACCCATTTCCCTACACACATGGATCGAAAAAAGAAATGTTCACATTCTTGGCCGCCGCAATAAATTTCTTGTAGTAATCATTAACAATTGGTCCCATAAGGGTTGCCCTTTCTAAGGCCTTTTTTCACACGACAATCTTTTTTTTATGACTATCTTAATGGTATAAAATACCATTTTTATTCTCCACGTCATGCATAAGACATGTCTTACCTGCTCTACCTAGGGATGAACTTGGGGCTGCCTTCAGGGATTTCAAGATTGCACCTGGCACCTCCCCAGTCATGAGAAAAATAATCCAGGCGTGGAAGACAGTTCAAGCCCTTTGTTCCCCCTCCGACTTACCACAGCATGCTGGTAGGATTAGTGTTTTCTGGAATGAGCAAGTTTGGGGACTAGAACATCTTCCCTTGGCATTGGTGCACCCTCGAATCTTTGTCAAGTGGAAAAATCACGGGATTTACCTACTGTGTCATCTTTGGAAAAATGGTAAGTGGATCTCCTGGACCAGGCTTAAAAATAAGATGAATGGCGCAGGTGAAGGTGACAGGAAAATATTTAGGGAGATATTGGCTAATATCCATGGAATTTCAGGAGTCGAGGGTTTTGAAGAACTTTGGTTATGTCTAGGCTCCAAAGGTATTGTGTGGCCAATATCTATCATGAGCTTTGTAGGGTAACTCCTCTCAAAGCTATATCAAGGCTAGAGATCAATGGGCCAGCAACTGTCCAGCTCCTGGCTAACTCCTGGAAATCTTTATGCTCTAGAAGAATACAGTTTTTCTGATGGACTACCCTTTAGGGTGGCCTCCTGACCAAAGAGAAGATGTATTTCTGTTGATAACCTGTGCCCTCTAGGATGTGTACTTAGCGAGTCTACACAACATCTCTTCTTCTGCCCTGAGATACTACCATTCTGGGCCTGGGTATCCCCTATACTGGAGCTCCAAGCCTGCCATCTCAATTGGCCCATGGTCATTCTGGTCTCTGATCGTTGCCCTATTTTGGCCTCCTTGGTGTCTATTGCTCTGTGGGTGGTTTGGAAGCATCGGTGTGAGGTGGCTCTGGGGGGGCAAGCAGTTTGCCTGGACAAAATCAAGAGCTACTTTAATATGGAGGTGGCCCTGATGGCCTTATCCCACCATAGAAAGATGGGAACTGCCTATAACAAGGAACTGGATAGGATTGGAAGAATCATGGGATTCTATGCCTATTTCAAATGCCACTGGTGTGACAAAGATGATATACTACCCTTTGACGTCCTGCAAATAAGGTAACTTCGTCTCTTACTGTTCCAGAGCCTATCTACCGCACAGAGTTGTGGAAATAGACTGGTTTTAGTCCATAGTACCCTTCACTGCGGAGAAGACGATGATTCTATAGTATCTGCTTGATGGCGAAGACGACTGCTAGCTCTATTAGTACACACTCTAGCAAAAAATAGGTGCACTCATGTGCTGTTCTTACTTTGCCTATCTACCCTATTCAGGGGATCCTTTTGTACTTACTTTATATATATATAAATTTATACTCTTACCCTCAAAAAAAAAAAACCTTTTTTAAGACTGATTTACATCAGACTTTTAAGACTTCTAAGTCCATTTGAACATAGAAGACTTCTAGTTGCAGTCCCGGATAAGATACAGGTGACATATCCAACCCAGGCCTTGTTTTGAGATATACAGTTAAAAGAGATTTCAGAAATGAGTCTGGGTGTACAGAAAAAACATAAGAAAGAATCTTAGAAGTGAAAAGGCAAATAAATTTTGGCTTAAGTAGGACTGAAGTAAAAAACAGAAATAAGGACGAATAACAAGAGTTAATGAATTCATACACGATAGATTGATAGATATTAAATAGATAATAAAGTAGATATCCATAAAACTTGTAAGGACATAACCAGCCATTATATTATGAAAATTATGGCTGCTAGAAAATGAAGTTTGAATGAAAAAGCAGATAATTACAAAATTACAAAAGTATTGAAATAATACTCTCCAATTGTAAAAATATCGTTCTGCTATAAGCATAGATCTGCAAGTTGTGTTCAAGCAAACATCCTTTTGCCCAAACTATCACGATAGAAAACTTCACATGGAGGAACAAGTTTGGTTACCTGCAGTGGAACCAAATGCAAGTTAGCCAAGAACTGGGTAAATGCAAAAGCCACTAACAGGTAAGCTATAAACTTGTTCGGCTTAACGCCCTTCACCACAAATATAGGAAAAGCTAAGAGTAGCAACAGCAGTCATGACAAACTGAAAAAGCAGCTTAAGTGCAAGAGATCTATACTTCTGATAGTGCATGCATAACCAGAGAAATCCAGCCATGTAGTGCAGATTTTGACAAACATTACATTATGGTAGTCAGTAGTGATGAATAGTAACAAGCCTAATGTAACATGAATATAAACATAACAAGATAGGTCATGAGATTAATTTAAGGACAATATCAAAGATAGACCAGGGATAAGGAAAAGACGGTCCCTAGATCTGGACCAGCTAGTTGAGTCTAGATTAATCATAACAGTGGAAGTCATACGGTCAATACATTAAGAGTTGATCATGGATTAGAATGTATAAGGCTTTTATTGGACTAAGATGGCAGCGTAAATCAAGACATATGTCAGCACAGGTGTTTAATTGCAGGAATATAATATTTATGTAAACATGCAAGACGAACAAAAAAGGAAAAATCATATGTTAAAGCATATGCCAGCATATGCAAACAGAGATGATGTATGCAATGAGAGTTAGTCCTTCAGAGACCTTGAGTATATGAAATAAGCTAGAAAATGACCAAAGTAAATAAAGCATCAAGAGGAGTAATAACATTTATGGAAAACATGTAATGCAACAAAGAGGTATAGTGTATTGAAGCAGCAGATCCGGTATCATAAATGCATAGATCAATAAAACATAGTATATGTAAGGAGAACAAGTTATTGGGAGATACAAAATGAGCCCAATACATTGAGAAATTAAGCATGAGAGTACGGTCAATAAGGATAATTTTAGATAAAAGTGCAAAGGGAACCTGCTTAAGTTTGGCAATAGAATAAGTAGGAAGAGTAAATCTGCAAGATGTTATAGTATGAACGAAACACTATCTAAAAATAAAAGTAGCATGAACTACAAGATTATCTGCAGGAGACAGTGGCTAAGATAATAATAGCTAAGGTAAAAGTAAAAAATAATGTATAGAAAACCTGGTTTTTGTTGATGCCGTCAATCCCGTTTATAGGTATGCTTGCTTGAGTATCTGGAACAGTGATCACATCTATGGGAACAATGACGGGAGATTTGGAAGAGCCTGCAATAGTATGAGTTGGAATTGAATATATATGTCCAGAAATGCCTTCCCTTTCTACAGTAACCTGATTCTTCTTAGCAGCAGAGGCTACGACCATAGCAGGCTTATGGTAATCGAAGATTTTTCTTCTTTTCTCCTCTTTCTTTTTCTCATTTTCCATCTTGATCAGAGTGGATTTGTTAAAACCTCCTTTGCGTCTACCCATACACAGGGTATTCTTAGAATGAATCAAACTGGCCGGATCATACTAGAAAAATATGGAGGACAAAGGAAATAGGGTTTTGGAATTCAAAGGAAAAATGGAGACCAACGGACATAGGAAATAGGGTTTCAGAAATCAGTTTATAGGGCAAAAGGATCTGCATGTAGACGCTTGATGTGCCAGATCTACGTCTCCGGCCATGGTGAGCAACGTGAACAGAATTTGCCCTAATATTATTTTGTAATTGTGATAAACCAAACCAGCCTTTAGACAAAAAATTAACAATATAGGGTGTATAAAAAATAAGGAAAATCAAAGGTGTAGTCCAAATATACTATGGAAATATGTAGAGCCCAATGGAAAACTCCCATAGTTATAGAAGAAGTAGTTGGCTAGACCAGACCATGTTAATGTATAACAAAACAGAGTGGGTACAAATGACCTTTAAACAGTGTGTTTATTGTACCAAGGGGACATATGGAAAGTAAACATATAAAAAAATCCTTCCACCTACCGTAGGATAGGGGGCGCCCATTTGAAAGAGGTATTCAGCAGAATACCAAGGAAAGCTACAACAGGGAGAGTAGGGCCCTGTTGTAACACAGGGGCCCTACTAATCCCATAAAGTACTACTCTTAAAGATGAAGAAACTTACATAAACGTTTGAGTGATCTTATCAGATCATCAATGTCGAAAGGAAGACCAGGGAAATTGTTGTTCTTCAAAGTCTTGAAAACATTTCTTGTGACGTCCCTCTTTGAGAAGCCATTGTCGCAGAATGCCAATATGAGATCATATAAATCTAATGCAGCAGCATCGAAATTTGAATTAGCGTAAACATATGGGAAGACTTGAGAAATGATAACTTTACATGCTTGTCCATACGGTCTGCAACCACTAGCCATGATGAATTTGTTGATATGGAAATCTAGTTTTTTCCTTTTGTCAAATCTCATGAACTTAAAAAGTCCAATACGTGGGTCTGTAACCTGGACAGTAATATTCAGAAAGTTGATCTTGACACCAAGATCTGACCCCATCCTATAAATAGTTTCATCCTTCATTCCAAGATGCTCCAAGTTGTAAATGGTAGTAGAGGATTCTTTACAGAAAAACTCCTTCAAATCACCTCCATTAATGATCCCCAAATCGTCTATATATCTTGAGGCATGCTGGAATCTTTGAACATCCTTCAATCTGTTGGAATGTGCTAATTTTAAAATAAACCTTAGTTCATACCAGGCTAGATAAAGGTTGCACCAAGCTGGACTGCATGAGAAACCCATGGGAATACCTTTCTTTTGTCTCCAAATATTTTTGCCCATTTGTAGATAACAGTGGCATAACAACCAGTTATTGAATTTGCAAAAATCTAGCCTTGAGAACACTGTATTACCAGTTTTGGCCTTTGAGTCTACTTTCATCCATTTGGTTGAAAAAGAATTGTTCTTCTTTTTTATGACCAACTGTGTAAGAGGAGATTTCTGTGCCATAAAATCCCAAACTAAACCAGCAACATCACTCATGATTTCCATTATTCCATCTTCACCATCAAGGGGTATGTTTTCATAACATTTGGTGATGTCGATTGAAAAGACATCAAAGATCTTCTTGGGGAGGTTGAGGACAAAATCAAAAGAGGAGTTAATGAGCCAGCAGGGATTAACTTTTCCTTTCATCCAGAGTCTAAGTTCACCCGTGTTCCAGTGACATACAGCAGGCCAATTATCAATGAAATTGTTTAAAATTGCCGTTAGGATATCAGCTACCTCTGTGAAAATAGTACAGTGGGCATTTGTTAACCATCTATATTCGCCCTTGTGGGCCTTATATACACCCATCATATAAGGAAATTTATGACTGGATGGTGGCAGTAAACTAAGTGAGTCTGTAATGTCTTGGATACATTCAAATCTGATTTCTTCCGGGGAGAAAGGCATCTTTTCAAAATCAGGACCATTGAGTCGAATGAGGGCCATTTCCCTGATATGCCACTGGCAAATGAAGGAGGCATTGTTGGTGGCCTTATCCAGCCCAGAAATGTACAAATTTGTTTCCAACCATAACAGGTTCTTTTTAACAGTGCCATCATCCCATAAGTACCGTGTATACGAAGTAGAGATCTTGTGAGCTGAGATTTTCTGTTTGGCTACAGTCATGATCTTCTCCTTTAGGTTACCTATATCATTCTCAGAAAGGTGGAGAAGACTGTAGTGGTGAGCAGCAAAGAAATGGTCACAAGTGATCTTGAAGTCCTTCATGAATTGGTCAATGGTGAAACCATAGTCAGGAATGTGATTCAGACCGTTTTTAAAGGCCAATCTTAGCTTTGTACAGTTGATAATGCTGAGATCCATAGTTCTAACATGGCTGATCCGCGGATCAATAAACTTAGCCAGACTGGGATTTTTGCATGGGCATTTTTTGGGTTTGTCATCAGCAAAAACCATGAAAGGTTTATAAACCTTGTCCTTTACTTGGTCCACGAATCTCCAACCGAAAAGAGTATTGTCAAGAAGCTCATTGGCTATGGAAGGAATGTCATGGCATAAAATCTCTCCAAAAATATTACGGATGCTAAACTTCTCGAGACTCTTTGAAAAGAACGTGCTGTGAACAATCTTGGTCTTAGTTTTAGTCTTGAGAGAAACCAGATGTCTTTTTTGATTGGAATCCTTAATAATGGAACGAGTATTCTCGATATCATCCTAAAAAAATGTCAGTAGATTAGTGAGGGAAAGAGAAGAGGGATTGTTCATATATCTAGAATAGGATTTAAATGTGAACTTAGCAACATAGCTAAGATTAGTCTGAAGGGATGTTCATAAAAGAACATAAGTATAAGAATTTTTTTAATGTTTGCATCCACCCAAGGAAAAATTCTTCTCATAAGAAACCTTTGGGTGATGAGTAAATGTATTAGCTGTATAGGAAGTAAAAAATATTCACAATACATACAAAACAACAGTTTTACTAAGTATTGGCAAGGAAAGTGTACATAAAAGGAAAAAATTATAATTGAAAAGAAACATACCCGGAAATATCAGTATAGTTGAGCTCGACTGGTATGCTATCCTGCAATGAAATCACCTTGTTTTCACCCTTGGTCACTGAGTACTCGTCATTATTGGTAACGTCAGCATTGTTGCCTTTCTTTTTCTTAGCTAAATTACCACTTTCAGCCAGCTTTGGGTCCATAGTGACCCTAGGGGGTCGTTTAGGAGAAAACACACCAGAGATAGTGCTGCTAGAAGTGCTTGCTTGTTTGCTGGACTGAGAATTTTTACCCTTAACAGGCTGACTCTGTCGAAAAGAGAGAGGTCGAAGAGTTTTTTCTGCAACATCAGCAAGCCTTGTGTTTCCAAAAGCCAACTTAAGATTCTGGTTAGGGAACTCAGAATAGTACAAGGTCATTTCAATAAATACCTTCCTTACTTCAAGGTAGGAGAGAAATGCTAAAATGGAAGGTTTAAGCATGTTGTGCAATAGTTTAGTGAGGCATACCATTTTGGAGGTTGGTGTAGCATCAGGAAACAATACTTCAAGATTGTTCAACATAAACCATATGGCGTGGTCAATCCATATAATTCCACAACCACATTCACCATCTCTGCCAACCTTTCTGGGGTTCTTTTCACAACCACAGGTAAAAAAAGGGGAATGAGTTCTCCATAATTTTTTCAGATAAAATCCGTCCCTTCTGTCATCAGAGTAGGCCATGTGTGACGTTCCAGGATAATATACGGCATGAATACGTATATTATACCGACACGTCACTAGTACATGTCGACTTAGACGACATGTACGCATCGACCATTAAAGGGTAGCACCCTAGGGTACAACCTTGTGACCGATTATATTGCACATGCTAAGACCACATGTGAATATAATATCCTTTTGCCATGTGGCAATAGCCCATTAACCAATCAGGGCCCAGCCCTAAAGTCGTGGGGATAAAGGGGCATAAACCCTAAAAGGGAAACCCTTTCGGTTCCCAGCCCCATAGGTCGGATTGGAGCAGCGGTGGGCGATTTCTCGCGTGAAGCGATGGCGGAGGAACCAGACATTCCTTAGCGGCGGCACCATCCAAGCCCGGCAATCTCGAGATTCAGCGGCATGGGCGCCTTGAGGAGTGGGAGCCAGCCAAGAAGCTGGTTAGTGATGGATCCGATAGTTAGATCCGAGTTTTCAGCCCTCATTCCATAGGGATTAGTGTTCATTCTTGGCTATAGGCCCCCCTGACAGCCTAAGAATGATAGATACTAACAAAGGAACCTAACCATGTATGATTAGGTAGATTAGAATAGATGTATTCTATTGTTTCAGTTCTGATGTGATGTTATTGTGATATTCTATCGCCACTCTTGTGTATTGGGAAGGGGGTAGAAACCCGAGCCCAAGTAGTTGTATGATCATAGTTTTAGCCCATTAATTCCCAATTAATGCGGCACGTGCGTACATAGAGCCCGCTTTGCCGTGGGTGGCGGAGCTAGACCGGCCGACAAGGGAGGGCTTGTCTATTCACGGTTGATCCGGCTGCCAGCGTAAAGGCGGCGGGGAGCGTTGTGAGCTAGGCCTAATACCACAACAATTGCGTGAGGCGGGGTATGGGCTCGACACTTTCGTGGGGTGATCGCGTCGCCTTCCGGTGAGTTCAAGTCGTGATCTGGCGGTGGCTCTCTAGCTTCGCCCGTGGGTAGCATGAACCTTCGGAGGAGAGAGATCTCCCTCCTGCCTCGTGGGGCTGGGGAGATGCAACCCGGTGGTAGTAGCCCCCGGCTATTCACCCGGCGGGCTACGGTCGGGGCTCCAATACTTTTCAGCCTATCTGCATAGTATGCACAGGAGGGGCGGATGGAGTGGACTACCCAACGGCCATGTTCCTTTGCCAGCCAAATCCATTTGCCATGAATTACATGCGTATTGTTCTCACGGAGACCCCAAAGCCGTCGGTCGACCCCATGAGTCAGAGCCTGGGTAGGATCTTCCCTATGTTATGTTGTTGTACTGATGTGTGATGCAGCTACTGTGATATGGTGGACCACCCTTCGAGGTGGGTATATTATTATTGTGTGATGCTATGTGCTCATGTTTTGTTTACGCTTAGTTGCTAGGGTCGATCGGGGAGACGGGATGAATGACACGTCCATTCTTCCCCGTCGGGTTCTTGGCCACCATCGAGGGCCCGATGCTAGGTGGACGGCCTCACATCAGCCAGGCGGATCTTTGGTTTGAGGATGATCTCCGGTTGTATCTGATCGGGCATCGTATATGAGCCGGGGCCGTCACAATGGTATCAGAGCTCTGATCTTGGCAGACCAGGATCGAGCACTGACCGAAACCCTATAGGGACTAACTCATCTAGACATTCAGTCTTGGAGATAAAAAGCCCAAGCACAAACCTCGAGTAGCGGGAAAATTTTTCTCCCGGGGTAGAGATAGTAATTATCTAAGATTAAGATAATTAGAGAACATAGGTAAGATAGAACAAACAATCGAAATAGCACTTAAAGACCCTACTAAATTTTAAGCACTTTTGGCCAATGACTCCAAGAGTGCGCCAGGAGCATGTTAGGTTCAGACCTAATGGCCCTTTCGCGCACTCTTAGAGTCGTCACCCCATATGAACCCTAGAACTTGACCTTAGGGACTCCAAATGGTAAGATAAAAGATGAAATCCCAATCAAAAAAGCTCGAAATAGCTAGAATTGTATGTTAAAACATCGAAAAACATTAAATACAAGTCACTTTTAGAACAGCGACTCCAAGAGTGCGCCAGAGCATAGTTAGGTCCCGACCTAACACCCCTCCCGCGCACTCTTAGAGTCATCCCCAAAAGTGACCCTTAAAATTGATTATAAATTAATAAAAGGGTCAAAGTAATGATAGGATCTTGCTTAAAATGCTTAAATTAGTGAGTAACAGCATGTAAATAGTGTAAATTGGGTGTGTTGGAGCAGAGAAGGCCGACGACTCCAAGAGTGCGCCAGAGCATAGTTAGGTCCCAACCTAACACCCCTCCCGCGCACTCTTAGAGCCATTCGAAGAAGCAGCACCAAACAAGACCCCAATTTCGCCCAAGACAGGGAGACTTTTGCCAGCAAAACCACCAGAAGACTAAATCGACCAAACCCTAAAAATCCAACCCTATAAATTACGGGACATAGGCTCATTTTTTAGGTTTCTCCCGTGCTTCCACGAGCTCCTTCGCATTAGCCGATCTTTTGGCGCCCTGCTCCAAATCAGACGCTGTCGTACAATGGCTAGGACCAAACAAACCGCCCGCAAGCCAAAGAAGGACGATAGGCCCAGCGCCCAAGTGCTCGCAGCTGAACAGAAGCTCAAAGATGCTGACGACAAACTGAAGGCTGACATGGAGAGGCGGCCTAGGTATTACAGGAATTTGGAGAAGAGGCGGAGGAAAGAAGAAAAGGCAAAGAGGAAAGAAGAAAAGGCAAAGAAGAAAGAGGAAAAGGCAAAAAGAAGAGAAGAAAGAGCCAAGAGGAAGGAGGAGAAAGCGAGAACAGAAGCAGATGAGGAGGTTGCAGAACCAGAAGACGACCAACGGCGGGAACAAAGAACCAAGAACAGAGAGGACCTCGACCCCAAAGGAAAAAGGGTAATGACTCAAGAACCCCCGAATAAGAAGAGAAGAACCTCGGTCGGCGTAACTATAAACGAGCCAACCGAAGGTGAACAACCCCCAACCTCGTCGGGGGAGACTGATGATATAGCGGCCTTCTTGGAGGAGGCGCTCTTCGGAACAGGAGAAACTTCACAGCCAAAACCTAACCCTCACCCTGATGCAGATGAAACGCCGGAGGAAGAGCCAATCCCAACTCCAGACGCAGGGGACACGCAGGTTAACCTACCCCCGCCGCTACCCCCACCATTTTTGGAATGGCAAGAAGCAAAGAAACTGGATGCAGAGAAAGCAGCTGGAAAGAAAGCAACCAAAATCGCCCGGGACTCGTACACCTTAGGGCCAGAGAGGAGGTACAAGAAAGAATTGGCAGATTACAAAGTATACAAGAAGATGCACGAAGACTACGCAGCCTATTACGAAGCAAACAGGGTCAAAACTGTCGAAGGAGGGAGGCCAAATCGGGAAGCATTCCAGCTCAAACCCCCGCCAGAACTGCCAGAACCCCCCAAGAAGCCTATGAAGAGATCCCAAGACTCCCCTTTTGCCAGAGCCCTGCGAGAAATCAAACACTTCCAAAGAAGCTACAGATTCCTCATCCCGAGAGCAAAGATTCCGGAGGTTTGTCCGAGAAATCTTGTGGGAGTTCGACCCCAACAAGCGAGTAACCAACGACATGTTACTCGCTTTACAAGAAGCAGCAGAGATGGAGGTTGTGCAGCACTTCGAAGATTCATTAGCATGCACTCTCCATGCAAAAAGAGTCACCCTTCAGCCAAAGGATATGAAACTGGCTAAGTACATCAAGCGGAAGGACTAATAGAAGGGAAATTACTTTTTTTGTAACTAACAGGATTATATCTGATGTATAAAATTTTGAATAATAAAACATATAGTTGTTTAAGAATGTACATTCATTAGGCACAGTATTAGTTTTTGGAGCAATTGGAGTAATTTCACCAATGACTCCAAGAGTGCGCCAGAGCATAGTTAGGTCCCAACCTAACCCCCTCCTCGCGCACTCTTAGAGTCATCCGGCCAACTGCTCCCTTGATTGACTTTATTTGTTCAAAACGTGGTAAGTAAACAAGGAATCTCGCATTTAAGAAGACAAAGTAATAGGAATTACCCCTTCCAGCAGACAATTTTGCAGCCATTTGACACAAATATGCGAGCGACTCCAAGAGTGCGCCAGAGCACACTTAGGTCCCAACCTAACACCCCTCCCGCGCACTCTTAGAGCCGCCCAAACTTCCCAAGTTCATAACTTGAGCTAGACATACCCAAATCGACCAAAATTTGTTGCATTAGAACCCTAAGACTATAGGCAAGCCACTTCGAGCCTCAAATTAACCAAGAAACATTAGCCTTCATCCCAAATGTCAGGAGTTTTAGAAACCCTAAAAAATTTTTAGGGCATAAATTCCCTATATATACCCGCATAACCCCTAAACCTCAACCACAGAACTGCTCCTGCAATTGAGGCGATCTTCCAGCTTACTCAGGCGCTCCCAGTTCCGTTTGACATCGGCGAAGACGCTCTTAAGCCATGGCTACTGAAGCCTTCATCGGTTGGTATAAGCCTCCCCCACATCAATGAAGTAGATGTCAATATAGTATTCAAGTATTTCAAAAGAATTTGACCTTTCAGCAACCCTGAACTCCAATCCTTTACGCCCGACAAGTCCTGCAAGAATTCCAAGAGAAAGTTGTCCCTAGCTTACGTAAGATACCGCCATGCATAGGGTACTTTGTACCAAGGACCGCATTGCAAACACCCTGATCATGTACCCAATATTGCCAAGGCATTGAGGAACAGAACCAACCGCTTACCAACCTACATGACCCTAACAAGCAATGGCAAAGTCTTCTTCTCCTACAACACGCCCTTAGCTATATCTAGTATATAGGGCAGAAACCGTAATAGGTGAACCATCAATTCAGCCACTAGAGGTCACACCCTTGGACGCAGCAGCGGACGAACGCCTCCTGCTTGAGTACGAAGAGACCATAGCAGAAGCATCCGAAGAGAGTGAAGACTCCGAGCAGGAAAGCGAGGATGACATAGAGGTGGACCCAGAGGAGGAACGCCGGGAAGCGGAACAAGACATCACCCACTTCGAAGCTGACAGGACCACCCCGAGGATTGCACAACCAATCGGGCTGGGAATAACAAGTCTAGCACCAGTCATAGTCGAAGGACAAGAATACTTGCTGCTAAATGACATCAAAAACCTCCCCGAATGTAGGGACAGAGGCTACCGCGTCGATGAACTCCTTCACCTTCTACGGCAACAGCCGGATCTAGAAGACTTCATCGACCAAGAAACGGAAGATTTTCCGGTACAAATACGAGAGGCAGCTACTTACACAGGACACACCATCTCGGACATTGAAGCTTACGGCACTATCAGAGGTATGATGACAGAAGAACTTCCTACTGAGGAGGAGTTTATAGCACTTCAGGAGCAGATGGGAATAAGGGGGAAGACAACAAGAGTACTTCAAGGGGAGTCTTCTTCCTCACAAGAACAGATAGCAAAATTCCAAGGGAGAGCCACAAACCTGACAAGTGTACGAACGCTCTTCCACGATTACAAGGAATTAGTTCAAGTACCCGTAGACCAGTATGCATCAAGGCACAGGGGCACCTCAGGGGCACGTGGAGGAGTACCGGGAGCAGCACTCAAATATTATCTTCCGCTCCTAACAGACGGTAGAGTAATAATATTTCACAAGCGCTTCAGCCCACGCGGAGAGGAAGCTGTGCAGATGCTGGTAGCACTTTCAGGATTTGGCATGCACGCACGCCTATCAGAAAAGGTGGACCATGTCATTTTAGTGAAGCGGAAAACAGCCTTGGGCATTTTCGACTTTGCAGTACCCCACCTTCGACAAGGTAGGTTGGCGATGCTAGCAGCTCATACCTCCCATAGACGGGTGGAAGAGCTAGCATCCGCCATCCGGGGGGGTCAAAGGGATATACTTTCGGGAACTTGGGAAGTACAGTAGGTACAGCCCAAGTAAAGAAGTTCCTTGAGGATCAACCCGACTATCAGTAAATTAATGGAAATCATGACTACTGTATTAAGATATATCGGCTATATATATTAATATAAGATCCTTTTTTTTTGAATTGCATTTCCAAATGTTTTTTTTGGTATCCTTGTCTTAACAATCATATCATTTAAACACCTAATGCAACCGACAAAAGGAACTCATGATAAATAGTGCCGATGTAATATGTGCGCGGTCGAGCAGCAGCGAGGAATGTCGACCTTGAGTTTGTTCCAAGCCCAAAGCGTCGACACCTCTCGTGCAATTCCAACCTCGGAACTATTCAAGAGTATTACGCACCGGTTAATCGAAGAAGAAATCTCGCAGATGAGGTCGATCTGCAAAGAGATCAAAGCCATCTTTGGCAGTGCGAGGAAGAAACAGACAAGACCAGAATGTACTGTGTTCCGTGAGGCCCGCTCTCAGCACAAAGGAAAGGGAGAAAAGAGGAACCCACCAGTCTTCTAGTTCCAAATCTTCCGACGGCTTCTGGATTCAAGCAATCGGAGTCCTAAGGGGAAACAAGAAGAACGGCCCTGAAGGAAGAAAGAATAACGGAGACAAAGAAGGCCAATCCGACTACCGAAGAAGGTCGATTCGCCTTAAGTAATGTCTGGAAAGCACGCAAAGCCGGAACAGTTTTTCGTAAAACGTATCGTGGATGGACGCCGGGCATGGCTAGACGAGATGAGTGAGTACGAAATGCTTACGGCATGAAAGATAAAGATAAGGGCGGGGTAGCCACCGCGAAACTTAAAAAGGCAGCCCGTATTTGGTGGAGGGTTATGCTAAAGCCCATGGGATGAGCGAGAGACAAGTGCAGTTCACAAAGTTTGCAAGGGCCTTCAAAAGCACTATGTTCCAAGAGAACACAAGTGTCACCAGATGCAAGCGTTCCACAGTTGCAAATAGGGGAACAAATTCGTCTGAAAATATACGGAAGAGTTCATGAGGTTGAGGCTATATGTACCAAAACTCGGCCGAGAAGAGCAGCGAAGGAAGGCTATGTGGAGGGGTTGAATGAGGACCTACGGAAGATAGTCCGAGCCCTCAACCCACGCCAAAGATATCGGAGGCGAAGCGAAGGCACCGGAGCCTCTGAGGGACAGGGCCTCGGCGCGAACCCAAACAGTGGTATGACAAGGGAAAAGCATATGGAGGTCAGAGCCCAAGAGCAAACAGTCCATCGCTGCAAAAGACTCCATACAACGGAAATCAATGGAAACAGCCAGAGAAAAAGCAAGTCAGCTTCAAAGATGAAGGACAAGGGGGAGGCTCGAACTACTCAAAGACAGTCAAGCAGTTCCTCAACTCCATCCCGAAAGAAAAGCGGCAGGAATGTATAGAAAAACAGTTGTGCTTCCGGTGTTTCCAGCCGGGGCATAGAACACCTGGCCGCCTGCTCGCGATCAATGCGGCAGACTTTTCAGCGGAGATGGGAGGTTGGGAGACCCCGACAGAAGAAGAAGAGGACGAAGGACGCGACTATATCCATGGTGAGTGTCACATCTTTGCCGCCATAGACACGGAAAGCGCAGAGAGCCAGTACCAAGTGATATCCACGATTGGTAAAATAGCCGCCAAATCTTTTATAGTCCTCATAGACTGTGGCAGTTCCCACAATTTTGCGTCACCAAGGATGGCACAAATGCTAAAGTTGAAAACACTAAAGTCTAAGCCCAGACCAGTAGTGTTAGCCAGCGGAGCCATAAGGCACACGGCCGGCAAGAGGGTGAATTTCAATATAGACTTACCGGGTATCAATATTGAAATGGGAGCAGAGATCATGAGCATAGGAAAATATGACCTCATCATAGGTATGGAATACCTCAACCCGTCGAAAGCACAAATAGATTGTGGAGAGCTTTAAGGTGAAGCTCCACGGCCCTAACGGAAAAATCATAGAAATCTCGGGGTAAGCAAGTGACACCTATAATGCAATGCATGTCGAGTAAGAAATTACTTAGATGCATCAAAAGGGAGCAAGTTGCATACATCTTCAAATTAGAACTTGCCGAGGAAGAGGCACCAGAAGATAAGGAAGATAAACCAATAAGCAAACTACCCAAGCAGGTAGCCAAGCTAATAGAGGAATTCCATGACTTGTTCCCCGACGAAATCAAGGAGCTTCCGCCATATAGGGGGGGTAGAGTGCGCGAATTGCACTTGAACCGTGCACTAAGCCCACAAGTAAGGCACCATATAGAATGACAAACTCACGAACTATCGAGTTGAAGAAGCAATTGCAAGAGCTCTTAGACCTAGGGTTCATAAGACCTAGTGTCTCTCTCGTTCGAGCCCCCATCTTATTCGTCAAAAAAAAAAGATGGAAGCCTCGAGGATGTGTATTGACTATCGTCAATTAAACAAACACACAATCAAGAACAAGTATGCCTTACCTAGAGCGGATGATCCGATGGATCGGTTACAAAAGGTGCCGGGTCTTCTCCAAAATAGACTTAAGGTTTGATATCATCAAATTAGAATCAAGGAGGAAGATATTCACAAGACGGCCTTCCTAACAAGATACGCCACTATGAATTCACAAATGCCATTTGGCCTATCAAACGCGCCCGGAACATTCATGAGACTCATGAACGATATCTTTCGGAATTCCTTGACACATTTGTTATCGTGTTCTTCGATGACATCTTAGTGTATAGCAAGTCCCTAGAGGAGCACATTCAACATTTGAGAAGGGTACTTGAGAAGTCGAAGGCACCAGCTTTTATCGCGAAATTGTCGAAATGTCATTTCGCCACCGAAAAGAGTGGAATACTTGGGGCATATTATATCAGCGGATGGCATCTCCACCGATCCGGCAAAGATCCAAGCGGTGATTGAATGGCCAGCACCAAAGAACATACACGAGGTGAGAAGCTTTTTAGGCTTGGCAGGATATTATAGAAAGTTCGTCAAGAACTTTGCTAAGATAGCAGCCCCCTTAACGGACCTCACCAAGGCGTAAAAAAGATAAAAAGACTGGGGGCACATTGGCAAAAGAAGGCTCAAGCAGGATTTGAGAAGTTAAAGGAGGCCTTAACAACCGCCCCTGTCTTAACACTGCCTGATCCAGAGAAGGACAAGCTAGTCGCAACGGACGCGAGCAAGATTGCGACGGGAGCAGTCTTAATGCAAGAGGAAAGAGTGATAGCATACGATTCACGAAAGATGAATGACGCAGAGACTCGCTACCCGACACATGATCAGGAGCTATTGGCAGTAGTAAGAGCTTTAAAGATCTGGAGACACTATCTATTGGGAAGGAAGTTCCAATTAGATACCGACCACCAGAGTCTGCAATACATCTTCACGCAACCATTGTTGAATCTAAGACAAAGAAGATGGATGGAGTTCCTCGAAGAGTACGACTTCGAGATTGTATACAAGCCGGGAAAACTCAATGTGGTCGCAGACGCTCTGTCAAGGCACCCCTTAACAACAAGGGTGCATTGCAATGCCATATCAACACTCACCAGTGAGTTTGGCAAGAAAATAGAAGAAACGGTGCCAACAGACAAGGACTTCCAGGAAGTATGGGCTAGCCTCTCTAAAGAGGCAAGAACGGACAAAGAGAGAGAAGCCTTCAAATATTTTAAAAAGGAAGGAAAGCTCTTGTACCATAAAAATAAGTTGTGTGTGCCAGAATCATCCGGAGTCAGAAGGTTGATCCTCCACGACACCCACAACAGCCCAATAGCCGGCCACGCAGGGTTTACGAAAACTTACTTCAAGATAAGAAGTAGTTACTATTGGCCAGGCATGAAGAAGCAGATAGCAAGGTACATACGCAAGTGTCAGCTATGCCAGCAGACCAAAGCGGAACAACTACGAATTCCAGGAGCATTAGAGCCATTGCCAGTACCAAACTCCAAGTGGGAGATAATAAGCATGGACTTCATTACAGGGCTCCCTAGAACCATAAGGGGCAAAGATGCCTTAATGGTCGTAGTCGACAAATTGTCGAAGATGGCGCATTTTGTGCCTTGTAGGAGCACCGACACGGCATTAGACACAGCGGTGCTATTCACAAAGGAGATTTTTAGACTCCATGGGATGCCAAGAGAAATAATCTCTGATAGAGATTCGAAGTTCATGAGTGCATTCTGGCAGGATCTCTTCAGCACCATCGGAACGAAATTGTCGATGAGCACGGCTTATCACCCTCAGACAGATGGGCAGACGGAGCGCACCAATCGGATACTCGAAGATATGTTGCGTAATTATGTCTGGAACAAGCAATCAAAGTGGGACGACTTCATTTACTTGGTTGAGTTTGCATACAATAGCACCAAGCAAGAGTCATCCCAAATGTCGCCGTTTATGATCAACTACGGCTATCAGTGCTTGACACCAGACACTTGGCACAACCCTGTGTCCAAGGTAGAAGTATCCCAGCAGATGCTCGCCGAGATGCAACAATTGGTTGAAGAGGTGCGAGGATACCTCTTAGCAGCAAGAAGCAGGCAAAAGAGCATAGCTGAGCGGCACCGAACAGTAAGGGAGTTCCAAGTAGGGGACAATGTTTGGCTAAAGATAAAAGTCAAACAAGTGAAACTCCGCATCGGCAATTGCAAGAAGCTTGCTCCAAGGTGGGCTGGTCCATTTAAAATTGTCAAAAGAGTAGGTAACCAAGCCTACAAATTGGACTTACCAGCACACCTCAAGATCCATAGAGTCTTTCACGTAAGTCTTCTAAAGAAACACACTCCTAATCCAGAGGAAGTATTGGAGACACCGAGTTTACTGGAATTAACAGACGATCAACTTGAGATTGTCCCTGAGGTTCTTCTCGACCGATCTTATAAGAAGACGAGAAGATCTCAATTTCTCCAGTACCTTGTGAAATGGACGCACTTACCAGTGGAGGACGCTACGTGGGTACTACAATCAGATCTTGAGAAGCAGTACCCACAATTCATGGAGCAATGCAAGGGTCAGCTCGTCACCGAAGTGATCGACTCCGAACCGATGGGTGAGTGAGGTAAAGTAGGAGTCTACTTCCGATGCCACGGAAGTAGTCAGCTTGAGAGAAAAGAGGTCATTCAGGAAATGCATTAATAGGAAAAGCACCTCTAGCCCCATATATGTTTTGATAGGAGGAATCTGTCCTTCACGCCCCATATACGGGAAGGACCCCATCCTCCACGATGGGCAACTAAAGGTGTAGGCATGAGCGGCATATAGGCATGATAGGGGCTGTCTCCACGGCCACGATGGAAGAAGCATCCTCTTCCTATGCCGGGAGATTAGTCGCACATTCATGTAGATAGGTGGGGTGGTCACCATATAACCAAAAATTTTATTAATAATTAAATGATACTAATGTAGTGTTGAACCTGCAGGCCAATAGAACGACGAACAGGCGGGAGGTTGCACTACAACACCTTGTAGCATATGTACTGAATAAATGCTACAAGGGGACGAGAACTTTAAGAACACTTTTTGTGATGTTCAATCTTGATAATTTAACTTAATATTTTAATGTTGATAATTTTACCTAATGTTGAATTAAGGCATAAATTAAATGCCTTACCATGTGGTGATTGTAAACATTACAATTGGAATTTTAAGTATTATCTTATAATAATTCTGTTAATTACATGTACCATCCAAGCTTCCTTTTGCAGGTATCTTTCCAAGGTGGGGAGACTCGTGATGCTGCGGACAGCATCAATCCAAGGTGGGGAGAATGTGACGTTCCAGGATAATATACGGCATGAATACGTATATTATACCGACACGTCACTAGTACATGTCGACTTAGACGACATGTACGCATCGACCATAAAAGGGTAGCACCCTAGGGTACAACCTTGTGACCGATTATATTGCACATGCTAAGACCACATGTGAATATAATATCCTTTTGCCATGTGGCAATAGCCCATTAACCAATCAGGGCCCAGCCCTAAAGTCGTGGGGATAAAGGGGCATAAACCCTAAAAGGGAAACCCTTTCAGTTCCCAGCCCCATAGGTCGGATTGGAGCAGCAGTGGACGATTTCTCGCGTGAACAGTAGCAGAGGAACCGACATTCCTTAGCAGCAGCACCATCCAAGCCAGCAATCTCGAGATTCAGCAGCATGGACGCCTTCAGAGGAGTGGGAGCCAGCCAAGAAGCCGGTTAGTGATGGATCCGATAGTTAGATCCGAATTTTCAGCCCTCATTCCATAGGATTAGTGTTCATTCTTGGCTATAGGCGACCCCTACAGCCTAAGAATGATAGATACTAACAAAGGAACCTAACCATGTATGATTAGGTAGATTAGAATAGATGTATTCTATTGTTTCAGTTCTGATGTGATGTTATTGTGATATTCTATGCGCCACTCTTGTGTATTGGGAAGGGGGGTAGAGACCCAGAGCCCAAGTAGTTGTATGATCATAGTTTTAGCCCATTAATTCCCAATTAATGTGGCCTGTGCATAGGAGCCCGCCTGGCTGTGGGTGGCGGAGCTAGACCGGCTGACAAGGGAGGGCTTGTCTATTCACGGTTGATCCCGCTGGCGCGTAAAGACGGCCGGGGAACGTTGTGAGCTAGGCCTAATACCCTGGCACTGCGTGAGGGCAGGGTATGGGCTCGACACTCGTGGGGTGATGCGTCGCCTTCCAGTGAGTTCAAGTCGTATACGAGCAGTGGCTCTCTAGCTCGCCCGTGGGTAGCATGAACCTTCGAGGAGAGAGAGAGATCTCCTCCTCGCCTCATTGGGACCGGGAGATGCAACCCGGAGTAGTAGCCCCCGGCTATTCACCCTAAGAGGCTACGGTCGCTCCAATACTTTTCAGCCTATCTCGCATAGTATGCACAGGGAGGGGCGGATGGAGTGGACTACCCAACGGCCATGTTCCTTTGCCACCAAATCCATTTGCCATGAATTGGCCTGTATTGTTCTCGAGACCCCAAGTCGTCGGGCCGACCCCATGAGTCGAGCCCGGTAGGATCTTCCCTATGTTATGTTGTTGTACCGATGTGTGATGCGCCTATCGTGATATGGTGGACCACCCTTCGAGGTGGGTATATTATTATTGTGTGATGCTATGTGCTCATGTTTTGTTTACGCTTCCGTTGCTAGGTCGATCCCGAGGGAGACGGGATGAATGACACGTCCATTCTTCCCCGTCGGGTTCTTGGCCACCATCGAGGGCCCGATGCTAGGTGGATGGCCTCACATCAGCGGGCAGATGCTGGTTTGAGGGATGATCTCCAGTTTGTATACGATCGGGGCATCGTATATGAGCCGGGGCCGTCACACCATGTTGCCTTTTTGACTAATGTGGATATTTGAATTCATGATGCAGGTTTGTCCAAAGAAGCTCATATTGAAAGGTAAGGGAATCTCCTTTTTTGTGAAATATTTTTCTAATTTGGTGGCTTTGATAGTCCCCAATCTGATTTCATCATCCAGAATTCCAGTTAAAGCTTTCCATGTCTCAACATTGATAGGAGCGAGTGCCCCGAAATTTTGACTCTTCCAGATAGCGTGTGCCCAAGTAGAAGCATAGCATTCCACACTTTGTTCAGGAATGAGAGGGAATCTGGCAGAATTCTGTAGGGTTAAAGTAGGAACTTCTTCCTCTTCACCATCATTGGACTCAGCATTCTTGTTACTATTGTTGCTGTTGTCATTAGTTCCAAAAAGGTCATCATCAGAGAGATCATTTTTAGAAAACAAACAATTGTGGACCTCATTATTCAAATAATCAGGAACTTCAGTTCCTTCTATATTTTCATCAGCCTGCAAAGAGGACTTGATCTCGTTAATCTTTTCCAAATGTCTAAGACCTATTAGAAATTTTCTGCCCAAATCATCTTCAGTGCAAGTTCTGGAAAAAAGAACACTGTCCATGTCACAATAAACCTTGGTGATCAGGGATTTACAAACCTCCAGTTTGAAGCTGGCCTTTTTCATTTGTTGAAAGATATTAAACCATCCGTTGAAACTAAAGTAGCTGACAGGGGATTTATCCTTATCCCCCAAATTGATTTCCTTGTGTACGATAAATTCATGAACCTCCTTGTTTTTGATGCAAGCGATTATAGTTTGCACAACAAAATTTGGGCTGGATATCATGCACTGGTCATATTTGAGTGAAATAAGTTCCTTTATCCAGATGGAATTCATATCCGTGTCATCATCTTGCTGTTTATGTGTAATACTCTGTATAAAATAGGAAGCAATGGTTAAAATCCGATAAAAATAATGTGAAAAAAACAATGTGAAAAAAACTATGTGAAAAAAACACCTGATCTCAAAACAAGTTACTAGGTTAAACCTAGAAACTGAATTAACATTAAAAAACCTTTTTTAAGACTGATTTACATCAGACTTTTAAGACTTCTAAGTCCATTTGAACATAGAAGACTTCTAGTTGCAGTCCCGGATAAGATACAGGTGACATATCCAACCCAGGCCTTGTTTTGAGATTATCTGCAGGAGACAGTGGCTAAGATAATAATAGCTAAGGTAAAAGTAAAAAATAATGTATAGAAAACCTGGTTTTTGTTGATGCCGTCAATTCCGTTTATAGGTATGCTTGCTTGAGTATCTGGAACAGTGATCACATCTATGGGAATAATGACGGGAGATTTGGAAGAGCCTGCAATAGTATGAGTTGGAATTGAATCTTTATGTCCAGAATTGCCTTCCCTTTCTACAGTAACCTGATTCTTCTTAGCAGCAGAGGCTACGACCATAGCAGGTTTATGGTAATCGAAGATTTTTCTTCTTTTCTCCTCTTGCTTTTTCTCATTTTCCATCTTGATCAGAGTGGACTTGTTAAAACCTCCTTTGCGTCTACCCATACACAGGGTATTCTTAGAATGAATCAAACTGGCCGGATCATACTAGAAAGCAGGAGGGCTAAGGAAATATGGAGGACAAAGGAAATAGGGTTTCGGAATTCAAAGGAAATATGGAGACCAAAGGACGTTGGGAAATAGGGTTTCAGAAATCAGTTTATAGGGCAAAAGGATCTGCATGTAGACGCTTGATGTGCCAGATCTACGTCTCCGGCCATGGTGAGCAACGTGAACAGAATTTGCCCTAATATTATTTTGTAATTGTGATAAACCAAACCAGCCTTTAGACAAAAAATTAACAATATAGGGTGTATAAAAAATAAGGAAAATCAAAGGTGTAGTCCAAATATACTATGGAAATATGTAGAGCCCAATGGAAAACTCCCATAGTTATAGAAGAAGTAGTTGGCTAGACCAGACCATGTTAATGTATAACAAGACAGAGTGGGTACAAATGACCTTTAAACAGTGTGTTTATTGTACCAAGGGGACATATGGAAAGTAAACATATAAAAAAAAAAAAAAAAAAACTTAAGCCTTCTAAGTTCATTTGAACATAGAAGACTTCTAGTTGCAGTCCCGGATAAGATACAGGTGACATATCCAACCCAGGCCTTGTTTTGAGATATACAGTTAAAAGAGATTTCAGAAATGAGTCTGGGTGTACAGAAAAAACATAAGAAAGAGTCTTAGAAATGAAAAGGCAAATAAATTTTGGCTTAAGTAGGACTGAAGTAAAAAACAGAAATAAGGACGAATAACAAGAGTTAATGAATTCATACACGATAGATTGATAGATATTAAATAGATAATAAAGTAGATATCCATAAAACTTGTAAGGACATAACCAGCCATTATATTATGAAAATTATGGCTGCTAGAAAATGAAGTTTGAATGAAAAAGCAGATAATTACAAAATTACAAAAGTATTGAAATAATACTCTCCAATTGTAAAAATATCGTTCTGCTATAAGCATAGATCTGCAAGTTGTGTTCAAGCAAACATCCTTTTGCCCAAACTATCACGATAGAAAACTTCACATGGAGGAACAAGTTTGGTTACCTGCAGTGGAACCAAATGCAAGTTAGCCAAGAACTGGGTAAATGCAAAAGCCACTAACAGGTAAGCTATAAACTTGTTCTACTAACGCCTTCACCACAAATATAGGAAAAGCTAAGAGTAGCAACAGCATAATCATGACAAACCTAAAAACAAAATTAAGTGCAAGAGATCTATACTTCTGATAGTGCATGCATAACCGTGAGAAATCCACCATGTAGTGCGATTTTGACAAACATTACATTATGGTAGTCGGTGAGTGATGAATAGTAACAAGCCTAATGTAACATGAATATAAACATAACAAGATAGGTCATGAGATTAATTTAAGGACAATATCAAAGATAGACCAGGGGATAAGGAAAAAGACGGTCCCTAGATCCGGACCAGCTAGTTGAGTCTAGATTAATCATAACAAAGGAAGTCATACGGTCCAATACATTAAGAAATGATCATGGATTAGAATGTATAAGGCTTTTATTGGACTAAGATGGCAGCAGAAATCAAGACATATGTCAAAGACGTGTGTTTAATTGCGTGAATATAATATTTATGTAAACATGCAAGACGAACAAAAAGGAAAAAAATCATATGTTAAAGCATATGCCAAAGATATGCAAAACAGAGATGATGTATGCAATGAGAGTTAGTCCTTCGAGACCTTTGAGTATATGAAATAAGCTAGAAAATGACCAAAGTAAATAAAGCATCAAGAGGAGTAATAACATTTATGGAAAACATGTAATGCAACAAAGAGGTATAGTGTATTGAAGCAGCAGATCCGGTATCATAAATGCATAGATCAATAAAACATAGTATATGTAAGGAGAACAAGTTATTGGGAGATACAAAATGAGCCCAATACATTGAGAAATTAAGCATGAGAGTACGGTCAATAAGGATAATTTTAGATAAAAGTGCAAAGGGAACCTGCTTAAGTTTGGCAATAGAATAAGTAGGAAGAGTAAATCTGCAAGATGTTATAGTATGAACGAAACACTATCTAAAAATAAAAGTAGCATGAACTACAAGATTATCTGCAGGAGACAGTGGCTAAGATAATAATAGCTAAGGTAAAAGTAAAAAATAATGTATAGAAAACCTGGTTTTTGTTGATGCCGTCAATTCCGTTTATAGGTATGCTTGCTTGAGTATCTGGAACAGTGATCACATCTATGGGAATAATGACGGGAGATTTGGAAGAGCCTGCAATAGTATGAGTTGGAAAAAAAAAAAAAAAAAAAAAAAAACCTTTTAAAATCTGATCAAACAGACTTTTACCTTTCATGGACTTTTGCAAAGACCACTTCAGGCCAATTTGCAGCCTTAAGCCAAAACAGGTGTAACTTTGACTTAAGCCTTAAGAATGGTTAACATTTAATAAAGCATAAGAATTTACCAAAATCTATAGCCAATAACAATTTCGTTTTGTCAATCATATTAAAATTTTGGCAAATACATCATATTTACCTTCAGAAAACTACAGAATTGACTCTAGAACATCCTAAGATTGCATATTTTTTGGATCAATCCCATAGAACTGTCAGCAGATTTGATATCTTCAATGTCGCGAATGTATCTTTCATCATGTCATATAGCTTTCCAACTTGATAAATGGGAAAACAAACCAAGGAGCAAGAAACCTGGTTACCTGCGGTAGGACCAAAGGACAGTTAGCCTTAATCAGGGTAAGAGCCTAAGCTACTAGCAGGTAAGCTATAGGTTTCTTGAGCTTAACGCCCTTCACCTCATTTGAAATCCAACCACAATAGAGCGAGCATACATGCAATTGAAATTATGCGCAAAAAATACCAAGGAGCTCTGCCCTAGTTAAATAACTGGCCAGCATCCTCCACTTTAAGCATGCATGCTAAACACACCTGTAGCTATGCTAACTCTGCCAAAATAGCAAGTTAAAGGCATATTGTGTGAATATCGCTATTGCAAAACCCTATGCAGCAGCAATATTATTTTCAAGAATTTATTCTTGTGACCACTCATAAACCAGCAACCAGCATAAGCAATGTTCTTGGACCTCTGGAGTAAGCATAATTAGCAGATAGGCATGATCGTCTGCTTAATCAACCACATAGTGCATCTAATCAAGGCAACATATATTACACTGCTATTGCACAACCCTATAGGTTAACAATAATAATTCAGGGAATAGTACGTCAGTTTAACTTGAAGTATTCTTGCACTTAATCAGATTCTATTTAAGACTGTGATCGAATAGCGTGCATGGTCTGTTTCATGCCCACTTGTCATATGCCTGCCTATGCAACATAACTCATGCAGAAATTTAGTGCATTCTTAATCCGTGATCCAGCGTAAGACAAGCATACTTATAGCTGTGAACAAAATTAAGATAATACAATTCCCTGCAGCATAAAATATTAGAGCTTAGATATTTATAGAGCTTAGACTGAGCCTTTTAGTAGACAATATGAATCGAGGCACTGCTGTTCCAAATGCCGAAGCCATAGTGTTTAAACCCGTGGCTTAAGAAGCATTCAAAAGACATCTATATAGTATCTAGCTTCACTATTAATTCAAGAGAAAGTACCTTAAAGCAAATAGCTTAGTTTAACAACCACATGCCAGCGACTGCAAAGACATGCACATTGATTGCCCAATTATTTATTGTTCGGAGCAGATCTATACATTAAATAGAGAGGCAAACAAATATACCAACAATTACTATGAATGCTACAAGCAAGGCACACAGCCATATAATAGCAGATGTATGCACCCTTATTTACTGTGAAGAAAATAGCAAGCAAAAATCACTTAAAGCAGACCTGAGTGAAGTCCTTGTATCTGCTTTAGATGTCGTCGTGTTCATTTTAGAGGAAGGCAATTGCCCATAGCTGCATTTGTGTCTTGTAAATCCAATCATGCGCAAGACTGCTGCATCTTCCAATATCAGTGCACTCTTCAGCTTCTGGGTTATTAACGGCATGTAATATTGCATCATCTGCAGCTCTATCTTGCCACTGCTGCCTTCATTCTTTCATTCATTGTAAGATTGCTTGTAGCAAGTGCTGAATTATCATCTCGAACATTATCCTGCTCATTCCAATCACAGATTTAAAGCCCTGATGTAGCAAATCTTTTACGGAACTGAGATATTTTTTCTTTGCTATAATCTCTTGATATCTCATCTGTAATTCTCTTCCTGTCATAGGCCGCATGCCTAACATTGAATGCCATCAGCTATCAGCTATTACAACCAAACAAATAATGCAGAGGTCGAAATCTTGAGTAGAATATGAGGCCTATTGTCTCTTCACCAGATTGGCTGCATGCCTTACATCGAACTACCCTAATTAGGGTTCTTTCAACCCGTAGAGCTAAATCTGAGCATCCTAGTTAAGGTTCTTATGACAAATCTATATTAGATCATTTTCTGAGCTATGTATAAATTCTGCAACCCTAATCTTTGCTAGATCAGAGCCATACCTTTCATCTATGGTTGAGAATCAATCCATGGATCTGTAGCCAGATGTCTGGTTCTCGTCCATCATGCCTGTTCTTGCAGTGCAGTTCAAGAATTAGGGTTCCAAATACGCTTTACCTTGGTATTTTCCCATTATAATGGCACGAATTTCCAGCCAAGGTAGAAATAATACCTTTTCATAAAAAATTAGAAAACTATATGACAATAAGACCTATGCAAATACCTATATAATTTTGAGCATAGATCACCTTGTGCCTTGGGTAATGTATCATGCACTTGCATATCTTCCACACCGTAACAGTCCAAATGCTGAACATATCTGGGAATTTTGAACTTTATGATTTGAGCCGTAAATATTAAATGGACTTAAAGCCTTGCGTATCATGACTACAAACCCACAGCAGTGAAAATCATTAGAATAATAATAAAAAAAAAAAGAAAAAAAAAGAAAAAGAGGACATGTCTTACTAAAATCCTTTTCACACTGCTGCAACAATAAGATGTGTCTGATAATATAAGATATGTTTTATATTTTAGGTTTTCACACGACGTTAAAAAGAGTGCAGAACAGTGGGTAAATGAAGGGAGAAGGGACATCTACTCGTGGCTTCTCTTTTGGCACTAGTAAGATCGATTCTTGAGTCGTGGATTCAAGCTTTACCTTGTCGATTTTTTTCCTCTGTGGCAAATTTTACTATTCTAAATCATTCTGTTTGCCAAAAGAACAGATTTTTGTAAGACCTTTCTTTAGATTCAAATCGACCTGCAACAGACATGCATACCAAATCCGGCCGCAAAATCGATTGTAGACTCTATTCTTCAAGCACCGGCAACTGTAGAGGAGATTACAAAATTACAACTAGATTTAATCATTCTCAAACTTCTATTCTGTAAAGACTTGGAGTGAAAATCATAAGCAAGATGACCGAAAGCCCAATTGTCCAAATGGAAAGTCCTAATTTTAAGATCGTGCTTGAAATTCGACTGCCAAGGATTCTGAGTGGCCATGTATTGCTGTCTTATTTTGTGGCAAGGGGCTTCCCCCGAAAGAAAAAGCGATTCCATACCAAATAAGACACGTTCTATTAAGGCCAATGTGAAAGCAAGTTTTACTTATTTGCTGATTTAGACCGATAACATGCCTTAAAAAATTAGACAAGAGTATCGTGTGAAAAGGGCCTAAGGGCCCAAAAGGCCTTTTAATTTTTGTATACTATTGACATTAATTAAGATTGACACCAACCAATGAAATTTATTAAATTTACCACGCAATATATATTCCTAAAGCATTTAACTGAATGCTTCTTAGTTGTAAAGCAATGCTTGGAGTAACATTCGGTTTGCCACATTGAAGAGCTATCAATGGTGCGCTCAAAATAACAAGCTCAATTTCCCCAAGTTATAAACTTTGGTGCTAAATAACAATAACAAGCTTAATTTCTCAAATTATAAACTTATTAAAATCCTCGGCGCATTTGAGCTCTTCTTTGATTTCAAGGTGTAAATTGTCTCGCTAACTTATATCGGAATATAAGAAAGCGGAAAAGAGAAATTAATTAGTCATGCTTAGCAATTACGCCTCACAAATTTTTTGGTGCTGTATCTCAACGGTTAAGCAAAGGATTCACAGATGTCATTCCAGGGCGGAAATCAATCATGGCCGTTGGACTTGGTCCACGCCTATGCAGTGATTATGGGCCTTTGGATATTGGAATGGCTAGGAGGAAACTCCTTCCCGGGCCCTCATTTGAGACTGCTTATACATGTTCTACTTGATAGAAGTTTGGGCGGAAGCGATTTGTGATGGCAGAACAGGCTGCAGAAGATGATTCTGAGGATTTAGAGGTCACAGATGAGCAGAAGATCGGTATTGCAAAATGGTTCCTGCTTAAATCTCCCCCCGGTCAAATCCAGCAGGTCGCCAAAGGTTAGCAGTTATCCATTTCAGTAGTTGTCTTTCTGTCTCGAAGGCTCAAAAAAGTATATATTCTTTTATCTTAAGCTGCAGGGTTTTAAATTTCATTACGATGATCGGAAGAGCTGATTATTAGACTAGTCATGTTGTCATGCCTTATAGGTTATGTCTTATGGAAAGACTCTCACGGCCTTGATTGTACAATTGTATGCAATGTGCGCCTTCTTTCTACTTCAGAAAGTTATCTAACCATGTCAGAAATGACAAATTTAGGCTAAAAGTTGCTGTTCGTTCTAAAATTAGGTCTTACATGCAGATGTGCGCCATGTTTTAATGGACGAAGATCTCTTTGATGCTGCAGCCAAGGAAGCCTTTCTTATCTATAACATGGATCAAATGATTTGCCTTGATTTTCCAGACCACAGCGGGCAGGTACATTAGCAATAATTACATGCATCTGTGCAATGCAATATCGGGCCCCATCATTGTGCTTAAGTGGTTGGCTGTTAACATTAACATCTGCATGCATTGACCCTGCAGGTTAATCCTCAGTAATGAAATAGATTATCATGTGTAAATAATACATGCCATTTCCATTTGTGTTTGTCATGTTTATCATGTACCATCATGTCTGCCCCAATTTGTTTGCATCTAGGGCTATTTGAGAGGTTTGTCATGGACTTCTGAGACTGGAATCTCCTGATCTGCAGGCAGATTTACTGCTGCAATTTGCTGACAGGTGCTAGTGACTGAATATAACAAGCTTGATGAAGCTCATTTCTTAGATCCTCGTACTGCTCAGGTTGCTACAGTTGACCACATAAAACAGGTGTTTACCTTTGTCTTCTTTTCATTCCGAGATAGAAATGCATTCTGGTTATTCTGATTGTTTCTTTATTTGTCTAGACATGCACAAAAGTTAGGCCAGCAAAAGATGAAGAGCTTCCTTCTGAATCTGTGGAGAACTACAGGTCAGAAATTTATGCATTTTAAGAATATGGCAATCCAGTTTAGAAGATTAATGTTTCACGCACAGTTACACTTGGAAGGCTTAGAATTTTAGATCTAGTCATCATCAATATTGTACGCTGCTTTTGCTTATATCAGATGTCATATTACCTGAATAGTTGAAAGATTGATAATTCTGTGTTTCTTCTTATTTGGTTAGGGTTTGTGTGGACAATGAGCTTATAAAATATGCAGAAGAAGCATTCCCCAAGGGGCACTGTGCTGTATATTGCACAAGGTTGGGAAGTTCTGAAGAGGATTGCAGTAGTTTTGAGCTGTCAGCATTGATATCTGCTTTGAAGTATAGCCCCCAAAACTTCTGGTAAAGCAATTATTGCATTTGCACGTAACTTTTATGTTCTTCCGGGATGCTAATTGATGCTGTAATATTTTGCAGTAGTGGATGCTGGCGTTCTATATGGAAGATTTATGTCAATGAAGAGCTTCAAACAGTAGATTTGACTGGTCACATCAAGGTACAATCTCATTAAGTTTAGCTTCAGATTACAGTACTCTCGATTTGCTTCTGTTGCATGGCATTATGCATCATGACATGTATGATAGGTTAACGCACATTATTTTGAGGAGGGAAATGTGCAACTTGACACAAGCTTTGAATGCTCTGACTCAACAATATTGCAGGTTAGCATAATGTTATTTTCTTCTAATTTTGTCAACCAGACTGACTGTGTGAGTCTGATACTGCATCAGGATCCAGTAGAGACAGGAGTGGCCATAGTGAATATTATTCGACACCATGAATCAGAGTATTTACAAACTCTTGAGGTAATTGAATCTCGTGTTGGCTCTTTATAGCCATTTTCAGCATGGGCAATGATGGAATGCTCCTACTTGCAGGACTCTTACTGCAAACTATCAGACACAACATTTAGGGTACCTGCATTCTTGCTAGTTTGTGTGCATTTCTTTTATTTGCTTAGAACGTTTCATTTAGCGTAAAAATATGTTTTTCTGTGCAGGAGCTCCGCAGAAAGCTACCGGTTACACGCACGTTATTCTCTTGGAATAATGCATTACAGCTCAGCCTTTCAAGGGAAGTAACGAGAGAATTGAGTCTAACGAAGTAATCAAAGTACTTGTATTTCAATCATATGAAAATTAACATAATCATTGCTACGAAGCATGAAATGCAAGGCATAGTTCCATGTTAATATATTGCTTTCTACTCTGGCGAGTCTTGCAACAACGATGATTCAATGCACTATCGTTTGGTCTTTTCTTTACTATCTGACTGCGAACTGGCCAGTTTGACATCTAGTTGAAGGAGGATAAATAGGTAGTTGTGGAAAACATTCTTAAAAGCATAAGGGGCAATATCTAGAATGATGATTTAAGAAGGGGATAATCAGTGGCTGACTTTATTCTGCCGATAGCTAGAGAGTCTAGAAGTTGTGGCAATTTGGTAATGAGACATAATGGAAGGGCGTTACTACAATGTGTGCCTGCGTTACTACAATGTGTGCCTGCGTTACTGTGCATAATTTGGAGACATATAAGGGTGCTTTCTCATGGGCCCAAAGAGATTTTTCTTGGCCAGGCATACACATGCCATGTTCCCATGAAGATTTGACCTTGAATTTTCTTCGGGCCAGGCATCCAGCCGCCATGATCCCATGAAGATCGGACCTTGCATGGTTCAGGTTTCGACCTTAACGAAAAGTAATCAGTTTGCAATTCTTTTTTGCCCAGGTCAGGACCTCGTTACGGCAATCCAAGTCAAAACCATGGGAAAGCACCCTAAGGGATGGGCACATATTATATATTCACAAGGACTGATAAGGGACAAAGATCGAGTGTACAAGGGACAAGGGCTGAGTGTATAGGAGACATATCAAAAAAGTATTGATATAGGGTTGCTGGTGATTGAGATTTGTGCTCCTACCCAATTATATTGAAGGTGTATTCTGTTGTAGTGAAAAGTTTTAGTACAACCAGCAATGGCCCAGTACTCATGAATCTCTTCCACTTCTCCAAAGGGATATCAATTTCATTTCCTGAGACCTATAGATACATGTTAGAAAGATATAACCCCCCAATCAAATGATAGCAGAGCTTTTGTCGACCGTGCTTCACCTGCATAGTGGACTTCAAGACAAACAGAAAGAATTTGACTATGCAACATCACTGCATGGTTTATGGACAGATATGTTTGACCCTTTTTTTTTTGAAGGACTCAAAACTCAAATAAAAAAGAGAAAAATATTACAAGAAAAAGCTAAGGAAGGTGGAGATAACCTCAAATATCGTCCCTAACATTAGGATGCAACCTTGAAGTCAAATACTAGTCATAAAGATGAGATTTGATCTCTTGGTAGAGGCCCATAGCAGGAGTGAGCACCCCTCCCAAAATCAGCTGACATCTGTGCTTCCAGACCACCCTACAAAGTAGAGCCATACAAATATGAAATGTGCCCACTTCGTAAAGTGTGGCCATCTGCGAGAAAAAAGGCCGAGCAGGACTTCGTGACTCGTAAGGTGTATACGGAAGGATGCACAGACTTGTGCCCAAATGGGGCTGATATAATCACATAGAAGCAATGCTGAATTGACTCTGGGTCAGCCTTGTAGACTGGACAAAGAGGGCTAATATTAGGCTGAAAAGAATAATTTGGCATTGGTTCTTAGCACCCTGTGCACAACCTGACAGAGAAGAACAGACTGCTTAGGAGGAATATTCTTGTCCCACACCCTAGACCAAATTATTCGATGAATGACATGTGGAACTTCTAGTTGCCAGTGATGCGATAGAGGCAGAGGAGGCTGAGTAGTGAGATGCTTGTAGCAGTTTCTAATAAAGTGTTTGTCACAAGAAATATCAGTCGTGAGCTGCAAGATGGGCTCAGTAGCAGTGTTGGGCCACAGAGGGATGTTGTCAGCAACCACTTCCCATATGTAATAATCTTGTAGTGTCAAGCTGTAATTGTCCTTGAAATCTAGCCGCGAGCAGAGACGACCACCAGAATACCAAGCTTCAAGATGAGTGATGCCTGTTGAAAGCCATTGGTGCCGCGTCTTCAGGTGAATGGAGGAAACAAGTGGAGCGGAGCCAGGGAGATGAGCCAAAGGTATCCAAAGAAACGGTGATGTAATCTGAGACCAATTTGAAAGAAGTAAAGAGCCCGCGAAGAAAGGGAGATGCATGAGGAGGCGGCTTTATGGAAAAAAAAACAAGGCCAAGGGAAGATAAGGGGTAAGTGACGATTTTCTACACACACAAGAATGCTCAAGAGTCTGAACAAGTAATCGCATCCCACAAGATTGAGTCTATCCAAGCAAGATTCGCCAAATGAACTTGGAGATTAAGACTTTGCTATGCAGAGACAGATCTTTTTTTTTTTTTTTTTTTTTTTTTTTTTTTGAAGGCACGGTGGTTTTTATATTTCATTTAAAAAAGATACATAAGGAAAAAAGGTGAATGGATCACCCGGAGGAATCTAAAGATATACCTCCATTGCTGCTCAAATTCTAACATTAGCAGCATAATTTTAGATCATAACTGAAAAAGTTAGTTATGAGATACATTGTAACTAGCTGTTCAAAAAGATGCAACTGGCAACTGTCATACTATTCCATAGTTCTAATCATCCACTTCTATGAGATCCTGTATGGTTATATCAGCTACAACC
Source organism: Isoetes taiwanensis (assembly GCA_021234155.1). Classification (NCBI taxonomy): domain Eukaryota; kingdom Viridiplantae; phylum Streptophyta; class Lycopodiopsida; order Isoetales; family Isoetaceae; genus Isoetes; species Isoetes taiwanensis. The sequence continues at coordinate 42,844,996 of JAJEKV010000002.1, forward strand.
GAGTTGCCAAAGATGTCGAGCATCTTATCTAACTGCTTAACAGAGAAGGAGGTGAAATCAAGGAGCAGTAGAATGTGCGCCTCCCTCTTCTGCTGCCACTTATGAAAAATTCGTGTGAAGTACGGCTTAAGGTTGTTGAAGCCCGACCTCCCTTCTTTTCAAAGATTTTCTCGTATAGCCATGGCGTGTACCACTTCCTGCTTCAGCATAATAAAAGTGTCAGCTACCTCGTTCCTTGACAATCGATCATGTCCCCATCTGGAGGGAGCACCAGATTCAGTCATTCTCTTCATTTGTTCTGTGAAGCAAACCATTAGCATCAGTTAGTAATAGAAAAAAGAAATTGAAATTCCCACAGAATTTCCCGATTCGTCCCCATTCCTTGTCATAACTTTTCCCTTTAACCATTCTCGAGCATTTGTTGAGTTCTGCAATGCCCGTAACAAACCGATTTTGATCCGTGAGGTTTGGTTGTTTTTTCTATTGCCACTCTGTTTCTATGCTTCCATATGCACCAACAGCATAAGGCTCTTGTAGTGATCACTATTCTCGATTCAGCTTCTAAAAAATGCCTCAGGTCACCAAGTGAACCTTTATTCAGTTGAGAAGTCCAAGTCCAGAACTCCCGGAGCCGGGGGCATTGAAAGACATGGTTGGATGTTTCCTTCTCCCACATCCTAAGGGGCACAACATTGAAGTATTCTCGATCATATTTGCTCCTTACTCGCATTTGTATGAAGACTTTGATGTAAGATTAGCCATCTAAATGTCTCAATCCCGCTTGCCATGTAGGATTTCCAGCCTTTAGCACGCTTCTTGGCTAATTGACCCTCACTACAATTCCACATCAGGGTAGCTCTTGAGGATTTAGGATTTAACAGTCCTTTGTAAATGGTACTGACCTTGTATCCAATACTGCCATTCAAAGTCCAATAATTGGTGTTCATTGCCAACTCCTGATATTGTTGCAACACATTCATAAAGGCTTGAAAGATATCCCCTGCCTACCTTGGAACCTTTTATCTTATCCCTCACCTCCTCCCAAGACATCCATCTGTTTTCTATTCTTAGGTCTGCAACATACCTAATTCCAGCCCTATACCATTGCATATATTTTTGAGGATGTTTGAAAGCCATGCAACCATTTTCCTCCTCAACAAAGCAGGGATGCCAGAAAAGATTGACCTGGCGGCATCCGAATCAATTTCTCGAGGTCTCAAACATAGAGCAGCTTCATTCCAAGCGCTTATCATCCTCCTCATGATCACCGGTACCGCTTTAGGGAGAATTGAAAAAGGCGAATCTGTAATTGATGTTTGATTGTTGAGCTGCCAACCGGATGGGATTCTCTAACCCAAGATTGGACCAACTTTAAAGCGGTGAGGGGGGTTTGGGAGTAGATTGCCCTCCGATCATCTTAGCTACTAGAGCTTGAGCTTGGGTGAACAAATCTTTGCAACCTAATCCTCCATCTTTCTTTGGTTTGATTAAATCTGTCCCAGCAACCTTGTGAGCTCCCCGCCAAATAAACTTCCTTATAGCCACTTCTATACATTTGTAGGAGGCCTTGTCGCCAATCATTGCTTTGAGAAGAAAACATGAGTGCTTGGCTAACAGAGTTTGCTATTTCAATTCTTCCCGCTAGTGAGAGTGTGGAGGGGTACGTAAGCAACTTTTTCTTAATTCTAGTAACAATAGAATCCCATAAGCCATGGATTGACATATTCAGAGAGATTGGAATCCCTAAAATCTTGGTAGCCTGAGTGTTACCAATGATTTTGATGCCCTGCATTTCTGTCAGATCAGATTCCAGAATAATGGCAGATTTTGCTTTATTTAATCTGACTCCAGAAGCATCCCCAAATAGCTCCGGGCAAAATAAAGTTTTTGAGGTTATCATCTTCGCCTTTTAAAAAGGCAAAGGTATCATCAAAGATACCGCATAAGAATGAAGGGGCCTCCCTCCTGTGGTAATTCCAAGCATTTGATCTTCTGCTGCTCATGTAACCTATTGGCAAGTCTAGTCACCATTTCTGCAACTATGAGAAAAAGATAGGGGGCCAATGGACAACCTTGTCTGACTCCCCTTCTACAGTCAAATAGCTTTGTTGGAGAACCATTAATTAATAAAGCTGATGAAGCTGTTATATTCATTCCCCAAATTTTATCATAAACCTTTTCCGAGAAACCAAGGTGCAACATAGCTCTTTTAAGGAAATCCCAGCTGATTGTATCATAGGCTCTTTTGAAGTCAAGCTTCAAAAGCATGCAACCTTGATTAGACTGTTTGTTCCAGTGGAGGCCTTCAAAGGGCTCCAATGAAATTATCCAAGATGTGCCTATCATGTAGAAAAGCAGATTGGCATGGGTTTATGACAGACTGCAACACAGATTTTAATCTGTTAGCTAAAATTTTAGCTAACACCTTGTAAGTTGTGTTTGTGAGAGAGATAGGTCTCCATTGTTCAATCTCTTCAGGACAAACAACTTTTGGAATCAAGGCTATGTGACCTGCATTGATGGCTGGATTTAACTTATAGGCCTTCCAGGCACCTTGGAAGAAAATAGTTAAATCTTTTTTCATGATTTCCCAGAATTCTCTGTAGAATTCTGGCTGCAGACCATCTGGACCTGGACTTTTCCCCTTAGCCATGGATTTCAGGGTATCCAAAATTTCCTCCTCCTGGGGAATACTTAGAATTTCCTGATCTTCAATCAATTTTGGATTCCTAGGAATCTGTTCAAAAAATTCCAGAGTTCTGGATCCATTGACAGGTTGATCTGCAAAGAGTTTAGAATATTCAGCATGGAAAAATTCAGCAATATCTTTGGGGTCTTCAAGCCAGCTACCACCTGAATCTTTGACTCTGATTATACCATTGTTGAGTAACCTGTTTTTTGCATTCCTGAAGAAGAAGGCCGAGCTACCTTTGTCCATACAATTGATGAATTTGCATTTACTTCTTACTGAAAGACTTTTGGCCTCATTCTCTTCAATATGCTTAACTTTCAACTCCAGTTCAGCCTCCTTGTCCTGGAGTTGAGTGTTATCCTTGTCCACAAAAAGATTCTTCCTGACCTCCCTGATAGCTGTGTAAATGCTCATCTTTTCCTCGCCTCTTTTTAAGAACCACATCAAGCTTCCCCATTGTTTTATCCAGTTCTTAACCTTCTTCATCTTCTCAATGAACTCCTTCATACATTCAGTGGACCTAATTCCAGGGAGTGAATTGTAGAATTCTTTAAAATCCTCACAAATTTTTTTTTAACTTAAGCAGATCAGTGTTGAACTTGAAAGGGATATTATCTCCACCTTTTCTAGTAGCCTCTGTTTTGACCAAAACCTGGGGGTAATGGTCAGATATCGAATTCCCCACATCCCCAGTGACAACAACTCTATCCCAGGAATCTAAAGTTTTGTTGCACAAGTAAAACCTGTCCAGAAGACAGTATACTCTCTGATCTTTCTTTCTTTTGTTGCTCCAAGAGTAGGAATCAGAGGAGGAAGGTGGAATATAGCAGAAAAGGGTCATTAATTTCTCCCAAGATTCCTTTTCTCTGCTTGACATATTAATCTTCTTCCCTAGTTTCTGATCCCATATTGGTGTATTATTGAAATCACCTGCCATTAAGATATTGTCCAGTTTTGAATTCTGAATCCAACTAGCAATTTCAGTCCAATGTTGCTCTCTTTCACCTGGGTCAGTAGAGGCATAGATATTCAAGATGCCAACTTTCTTGTTATCTACCTCAAGGATTGCTACAGTCCATCTGCCAGAAGGGTGATAAAATTTATCATGACAAGGAATTCCAACCCATGTTGTACAAATTCCTCCCTTTGTTCCATCTGCCATGGTCCAAACAGAATCCCCAGCTGGGTTAATCCATTTCCCCAAGTTACTGGCTTCAAATTTTGAAAGCCTATGTTCCTGTAGCAAGACAATATCTGCCTTCATTTCTCTAATTGCAATTAAGGCTCTCTTCCTTTTAAGGGGGCCTCTAATACCTCTCATATTCCATGTTACAATCTTCATCTCAGGCTGGATACTTTTTTCTTGGTTGCACTCGAAGGTTTGAGGCAGGGCTGTCCTTAGAGAAATGAACTTTCTTTTTGATCTTTTTACCAATAGGAGTAAAAAAAATTTCCTTGTTGTTATCATCTCCATCACTATCAAGATTGAGATCTGCAGTTCCACCCTCAGACCCATCCTCATTGATATTAAGATCCTCCATTGGGGATCTGGTAAAGAACTTTGATTGGAAATCTGACCCTTTTTCCATTGGAGTTTGGAAATCATCCAGGGGAGCGCAGGGGACAAATTCTTCTATTGAGTTTCCCCCTTTGGAGACTTTTTCATTCTCCTCCATTAGCTTGAGCAAAACATCATGAAGCTCTGGTTGCAGATTAGGCTGACTCTGGTCATCCTTCTCATTTTGACTCCCTTCAATTTCCTTATTTGGGGTATCAAATGATATTCTATTGGGGGTAATAGGAGAAATACTAGTATTAGAAGGTTGCCCCTTTAGAATTATGGTACCTCCAGTGGTAATATCAGAATCAGATGATTCTGGATATTCATTCATAGGGGGAAATTTTGGCTCTGCAATCACCAGTTTGTTGCTCCTTATAAGGTGAGCAGGGGTAATAGTCAACCCCTGTTGTATGCACTCCTTTCCTTTTTGAGTAGTTTCCTGGCCATGTGGACTTATAAGGTCCTTGGAACAAGGATCAGGTAGACTTTGGCCAACTGTTGGACTTACAAAACTAGCCCGATTCTTGCCAACCCCTTGGCCACCAGGGCTTACAGGTCGAATACTCTGGTGGTCTTGGTCTTGGCCAGTTGGATTTACAGCACTAGGCTGACCATTTGGACTTACAAGCACCTTGACCTGCTCAGCTAGCTTTGAGTCTTGTTCTTTCTTTTTCCACTCCCTTCTTATTTTCTTTTTTTGTATTTTTTGGTTCTCAGATTCCTCAAGTAATTTCCTCTGCTGTTGTTTCCTTGCAATCTTTCTTGCACTTCCATTCCTGTTCTTTTTCCTTGAGACAGGAGTCCAGCTGTTGCTGATATTACTCGGGATGTTCGCCAAAGGTTCAGAGGTATTATCAGAAATTTTAACCCTTTGGTTATGCACAGGATCTTCATTGCCCGGTTTCATCCACTTCCCCTTACAAACACTCCTCCCCCATGGAGTCTCAGGCCACAGATATTACATGGAGCAGGAATTCCGGACCATATTAGACTCAAGGTTTTATGATTATCAAAAAAATCCACATAATCAATCTGCTTTGGGACAGATTGCAGAATATCCAGCTGGATCCAAATCCTTGGTGCTCTGTCTGGGATCACATCACATGCCAATGAAATCTCCAATCCCTTTAAACAATTCTTTTAGGATCTCTTCATGCCAATAAATTGGGCTGAGACCTTGGATTGAACACGAGGCCGGGTGTTGTAGCTGCTCCAAATTTTGAGGATCAAACTTGGCATTCCATTTTTGAAAATAGAATTGTGTATTGGCCTGATAGATAGTGCCCATCTTCAGCAGTATGGGAACAGATTGTTCATTAGCTGTTTCAACTATAAAGAAAGGAAACTGAAGCCAATACATTCCTTTGATCTGAATATTCTTATTCATTTTGGTGAGCTCAGTTTTGATTACCCCAAGTTTAACCCCTTCATGACGAATACAGCCTATGACTGTATGAGTTTCCAATTGTTTCAACCGATTAGGCACAAAAGCATGTTTGAGGCAAGGTATACCTTTGAATTCCGGCTTCCTTCGAACCGTCTGCATCCTCACAATGTTCCTCTGTTCTTCATTGATTTGGTTCAGTATGGGCTGCACCACATTAGATTGAAGTTGGACAGGTGAGATTCCATTCTGGAGTCTGGTAATACGTCGATTCTCCATCTCCAACTGTTTGAGGTCGACCAACCAGCTTCCAAAAGAGACAAAGGAACTCTGTTTTTCCTTTTCAGAAAATTTTTTTAGCAGGTTTACGATTTGCTTTAGCTCTTGATTTGACAGCATCCTGCATAAATTAATAAGTTCCTCCCATAATGGCGTACCCTCTGGCTCATTTCCCTGCACCAAATCTAGGTTGGGGTTACCCTTTCCATCATTCCTGGGCCCCATCCCAATCATATCCTTACCAGCATCTGTTCGTTTCTCAGCCCCATTCTGCACATCTCCCAAAGTGTCTATTCCCTGTTTCTTTGTCACCCTGTCTCCACAAAGTGCCCCCTGGTGGGCTTGGACTGTAACAATCGGTTGCCCCTGTTGGGCCTGACCCAGTCCAATCGATTGCCCATGCTGGGCCTGATCCAGTCCAATCGATCGCCCCTGTTGAGCCTGACCAAGTCGCCTGTCACCCATCACCCTATTCTACACGAACCCTATTCACCATGGCGCTCTCCTCATGGCGCTCTCCTGAACTCCCCGATGCACATCATGTTCACTCAAAGTTTTTCCACTATCTGCCGAGAGACAGATCTATCATGCCTAGGCCGCTATCTTTCTTCGAGCATATGCAATTTTTCCATGCAACCTTGTCAATTGCGCCTGCTTCATTGCCACCCCAAATGAAGTTATGAATTGTGACAACATTCTCTTTAAATTTTGAGGCCAGGGCCAATAGAGCAGAAGCGACACATACATGGGTATTATTGAGAACTAACTTGACTATTTGAATGTGTCCCGTCATTGACAAAGCTGCGCCTCTCCACGAAAGCAAATGTCTCTGCAAACCTAAAATGATCTGATCCCAAGCCTGTGTGTCAGAGACCTGAACACCAAAGGGAACCTCCAATAGCCTAGTGACAGTGTTGAGAGGGATAGCAGTCCAAGGGTAGTGCACCCACCCTGGGACTAATGTATCAAAGGCCCATAAGGCACTATATTTCTACCAGTTGAGCAAACAACCAGATGCCAGAGGAAAAAAATAATCCAAACGCTGTTTAGCCCTGGCAAGGTTACCTTCAGTAGCCTCTAATAAGAGAAAATTGTCGTCTACGAACTGATTATAAATGATCTGAGAACCATCAATCATTTCCAAGCCTTGGAAAAAGAAGTCATGTACTACATGATGAAGGATCTACAAGAGACCCTCAGCAACAATAGTGAAGAAAAAGGGCGCCAAAGGACATCCTTGCCCGACGTTTCTCCCTACGTCACAAATCTCAGACGAGAATACCGTCGCAGCTTTCATAGACCTCAATAACGACCAAACTGTTTTGCAAAACATTGGTCCAAAACCCAACTTATGCATAATATGGATGAGAAAAGTCCAAGAGACACTGTCATTTGCTTTCGCAAAGTCAAGCTTCAGATACACAAGTTACTGCCTCGTATGTCGTGCCTAGTTGCCTCTAATGAAGCGTCCAGGCATAAAACCAGCTACTCTTGACTAGTGGAGTCCCCCAATATGAATTCTAACTCCTCCGCCTACATCTTGGCTATGATCTTCTAGATCACTGGCACTAGAATAATGGGCCTCCAATCGGAAATCGTCATAGGCTCTTTGGCCTTTGGAATGAGCATGATAATGCCAGTATTCAAGATCTTGTCAAATTAGTGTGATTGCAAAAGATCTTCATATGCTTGCCAAAGCAAGTCTGATGAGTATTCCCACGAGGCTCTAAAGAAGTCCACCAGGATGATATCTCTACCTGGACGCTTATCATTAAGTACTGCTAATGCCATATTCATAGTTTAGCATTTGGATGTTAAGAAAACAATTAACAGATGTTAACACATGTTGTTTCCGAAGGATAACACGACTAGTTTTTAACAGAACAAAGAGGGCGAGAAAGAATGGATGTCACAACGGAGATCACGTTTGATTGTGACAGGCAAAAACAACAGGGAGACAATAGGAAAATAGATCTTAGAGTGTTGTTTGAAGTGCTTATTAGAATTGCAGGAGGGTTTTCGGCAGGTGGAAGCACAGTGGAGTATCATTAGTTATAAAGGGCAAATTAGTAGTGCGAATTGGCAACATAAGTTGCAATCTAGTGTAGGCGTCTGATTGAGTGTTGAAGATTGTTAGTGCCATATAATAACTCGGCAAGCAGATAAATCCGGTGGAGTCATGTTCTGTTGTGTGAAGGTGAATTTGAAAGAGTATACAGAGACATGCCTGGATACTTTTGATGACAGAAGTGAAGCTTTTGCCAGTTTGGTTGCTTAGGCTTTTTCTAGCCTGAAGATCTTTGCCGTAGAGAATTGCATTACATCATGTTGTCTTGCCTAACGGGTCATTTTTTAAGCTTGTCTACATCCATTAAAGGAGATTGAAATTTGGTTTTATTACTAGCCATGAGAAACATAGCCTATTTAAGATCCTGAATTATGAGTGGGGCTTCCAAGTGCTGTCGTTGAGGGGAAGAGAGTATGGGCAAAATATTAGAAAGCATATCTAGTGCCTCAGTCTCAAAGGATAGAGATTTATTCTTGAAGAAAGAAATGAAATGTGATGATAAAAATTGGTTTACCTGCTCAGGTGAAGAGATAACATTACCATTGTCCAAGTGACGAGAGGATAAAGCGGAACTCCGACGCTTTAAGAAAATCGACTTGAAAAAAGCTTTTGAGCACCTGTCTCTATCTCTAAGCCAAGCGAGACCTTATCTGCTCACTTCTTTATCTTACTTCTATTTCAGCATGGCTCGCTCCTGCTGAGGCAACTCACAAACCCACTGCTTTGCAAAGGATTTCACATTAGCAAGGGCACATGGAGCTCGCCGTGGGTGGAACGGTTGCCAAGCCTGTTTTCATCCCTCAAGAAAGTCTTCATAAGCCAAATACTGCGCATTAAGTTTAAAAGTTCTGAGGATGGTGATCAGACACTGTTTGAAGGACGTAATTCTTATGGTACAATCCAGCAAGTCTATAGCGAGCATGCATGTTGGCATAATACCTGTCGTGCTTAGCTGCAACTCTCATCTGTCCTTGAGCACCATTTGACCAGGTGAAGCCATCATCTTCTGGAATCTCAAGGGAACCATGCTCAAACAAAAGCTTATCCCACTGTTCCTTATCAAAGCAGGAGACAATGACGTCACTAGGAGTCTTGGCAGATGCATCCTCTAAAGCATGATTTAATTAATTGGAGAGAATAACACAATTTTGAGAATTTCAAGCACAGCTAATTTGCTCAAGCACAAATACTTTCACCTACTTCTTAAGTCCAAGATACATGAGGTCGCATGATACATATATCCATACAAATTATGCATTATACTTGTACGTGTATATGATACTTGTACATGCTCAATAATGGCGCTACAATGTACACCAATAATTCACATCAATAATTTTACTTGACTATAAGAGCAGCTCCATTCAGTGGTAGAGGTCATTCGTCTTCCATGGCCTATTTGCCCACTCGTCCGGATCACATCGAAACCATCAAGTGCTCCATGAGCTACAATGATCTTGTTGGTTGCGTAATAAAAGGTACTCATCTTGATCCCTATCTGCAATCCAAAGCTAATGGTCCTGAGATTCGTTGCCTCGGGCTAGCTCGTGTTGTGATCCACCTTATTTGGATTCCTGAGCGCGAGGTCTATGAGCTGAATGCCATCACCTCAGCAGGTGTTGATGATTAGTGAATCAATGATGATTTGTGCACCTATTAAGGATATAATGATATAAGCACTTATGAAATATGTAAGGATGTATAAGCATAGTGAATATTATTTGATGTATCGAACCTGAGTAACTTGTTTAGTTATCCTCGTCGACTCAAGTTTCTTCTCCGTCCTCTGAGGCCTCTCTGGCCAATAATTCCTGTAACTGAGCCGCTACACTTGCAGGTATCGCCCAATGCATCATGTACTTCGCAATGGACGATCGTAAGGCGCCCATATCTTTGAGGCTATCGTATGGCTTCACAGCCTTAGGTGCTCCAGTAGGTATTATTGGCATACCATCGGCACCTGCCTTCCACATTCTTATTTCATTGTCCGTCTTTCATGCAAAATTTGAAGAGCAGGGGCTCTAGAGGCCCAACCAAGTGATCCTTCTTGTCTGGAATGTATCCTTTCACAAATGACTTCCAGTCAGGAACCTCAGTGACTAGGTATGGCACCGGTGCTTTGGTACTACATTCTAGAAATAGCTGCATTAGTTCAGGAACAGTGAGTGCATCCGACCTCAATAACGTTGAGTAATTTCTGAACAGTGCATCAATGTCATCATGGGTGTGTCCGACCATCATGACAAGATAAGAAAGGTAGGAGAAGAGACATCTGTTCTTGTTCTGGCCAGAGCAATTGTCTAGTTGTAACTATAGCCTTCTGGGTAGGTGTTTGGGGCAAACTGGAGCACTAGGAGGGGCCATAAATTCTTGTCCAGTGCTATTGACCTTCTTAATCCTCAATGCCATGGTGTTGAGGACTGCTGCTCCCCATGCACAATCAGGGCGTTCAACTTCTCTTAAATGGCCCCAATTGTCTCTCGAAGCATCCTCCAGGGTTTTAAGTGTGTGATTCAAGGACCCAATATGAAAATTAGAATCATCCTTCCATAAAACTAGTGAAAAATGGCCCAGAAAGCCAATATCGTGGCCATGCATCAGTGCACCAGTCACACTTACTTTCAAGCGTTCTCCTCTCCACACTGATTTGGCTAACTTCTCCAATCTAGGTACCATTGTCTTGTTCTGATCCATCTTATCATGAATGATCGTCAGAGCTTGCTCAGGAGCACGACGCGATAAGGCTCTCCGCGACCAATACAGGCTCCTACAAGAAATCTGGGCTGTCATGTGTGCCTTTCTTTCAATCTGTAATTCTCTTCTCTCTATTGGATCTCTTGTCTTAGCCATTTTCTTTTTTATTACAATACAGCTATTGCACTTGGAGAAAGCTATCCTCTTCGCAATTGCAACCTCTGGGTGGTGTAACTTCCACCCATCTAAGAATGAAGATGGGGAGATGTGCTTGCCTGTCATCTCCACAACACTGACATCCACCTTATGGTGAATGTCCTTTTTTGTTAGGACAAAAGGGAGCCTCTTCACATTCGCTCTCACACATTCATTGGTGATTTTCGACCTGTGGGGCATCGTCTCTGCATTCTCATCTATGTACGTAGATAGTAGGGCATTTCCTGCTAGAGTGTGCGACCTTGTTTTCTTTGAGCCCGTATTACCATGTTCAGCAACTCTATGACCATAGAAAGTTGACATTGGAATGCCGTAAGCTTTGTGCCATGCTTTCAAGCATACTTGCTTGTTATTTAGCATCACCTTCCGGACCTGCCCATTTTCTGAGCAAAGGTCAAGCATGTTATAAGCAAAGGTGGTCATGTCCGCAGCACTCATGTTCCAAAAGAAACTTCGCATGCACTTGATCTCGCAGGTGGAGAAAGTGGCACAACATCTGCGAATGCAACAAATCGTGGGTTTGAAGTCTAGAATAGAAGCCGCAGTGATCTTCTTATCAACCTTACATGGGGTAGCAGGTGTTCATGATGTTCGATTCACCATTCTATAAGACCTCTTTCGAGTCTTAGCAACTTCCACTTGCATTGCATAGGGTTCTGCTTCGATGTTCTGTTATTTTACAGCCTTTATGAGAGTCGATACTGTGATATTGTCTACTAACACCAAGGCATTGGACCACCTGACCAAGTCGTGCAGTTGCGGCATTTCAGCACAAGCTTGGCATCTCATAGACGGCTTCTCTGGCATAGGACATATCTTCATCATGGTGGCCGTCAGGAAGTCTTCCCCTAACCTTATGTCACCCACTGCCTGGTTAGGATGGAGTGCAGCCCTTCTATCACTGCCACATACCCTAGCCTGCTTCATACCACTGAGAATGGATGCCATCAGGAGTCTATTTCCTCAGCCTAAGTCCAAAAGAACAGTAGCCCAAAAGAACAGAATCGTGTAGCATACATCAAGCTGAAGATCAGTTGACCTGCAAACGATCCCCCAGTAGACCCAAATGAAGCTAGAAAACCACAACACAGAAGCCTTAAAAAGTACTGCCTTCTTAAAACTGAAAGATCTTTCAAGCTTTCGCGGGTGCCAAAATGCTGTATCTACTCTCAAATCTTTGGAGCAATAAGTAAAACACCATATCTTTCCTTGCAAGGCCTAAGACACACGAGCGAGATAGCAGAAGATAGCGGCCATACCTCAGCGACCATCCTCTTATGCACAGGTCCGAAGAAGCCAGAAAAGATTTGCAGAAGGCACGCTGCAGCGACATATTGGAGCGACCGCATCAGCTTCACAAGCTGCTCTTCCAGCCATGGCCAGATTCTAGAGATCCAGAGGGTCGGTGGGCGTCACCCAATGCCTAAGCCTCTAAACGCCGCCTAGAATTTCCATCTCCCCCCCTTTTTAATTAAGGTAGGCTTGTATGGTGACATAGTCTAAAATATACATATTTATACCATAATATATTTTAAACATCACAGTCTCACCCAACGAGGCTACTCCAGGTTGCATCTCCCCAGTCGGATGAGGTAGGAAGGGTTGCACCTCCCCTTCCCAGAACCCAGTGATTTAATAAGCAGCTAGAGGATCATGACGACACATGTCCTTACCTGACTGACCCCCCCCAAAACAAGAGCCCGGCCAACACCTCCAACTCCTGAGGGTCAGGGAGACGCCATCGATCCAGGAAGTGTTAGACTCATACCTGGCCCTCTTGAAGTGACCGGCTATAAGCCTAGCTCGCTCCAAGTCCCCAGTCGCCACGCTCAGCAGGGACTCCCTCTATCTTGCCACTGACTCCATTGTTTGGTGCTTAGGCACTCCATATCCTTCGTAGCTTGGTCGGCTCTATGCACAGACTGCATATGATAGAAGTTAAAGGGTGTAAACTAGAAGCATCGTCTACACAAGGCTATTAGGTCTCTACCCCCTTCCCAGTACAGGAGGTGCAAACATGATTAACGAACATCAATAAATAATAAGAATAACATCTAATCCTAATCACATGCATCTAACTTACAGTTAGGGTTCATTGATTCGGGTTCGAGATCTAAACTGAGGGTCGTAGAAGGCTCTACTAGAGATATAAGATGCTAACTCATCTGGAATCCTAACTTCCAGATGATCTACAAAGGAAACTACTCTAAATACCTGCTCCTAAGGACTTCCACCTGCTCCTGGTATCTCCATCGCTCAGCGAGTGGTTTGGGGTAGCTCTTACTCCTTCTAATGTGCACACGCTCTTTGTGACGTTCCATGTATTTATATGCCCTTTTGGGTATAAATACATGACACGTCACTATGAATAATTAATGCACATCATTAATTATTAAGATGGAAACCTAACCCTAAACCCTAATTCGAATTTAGGACTTAACCTAATATTAAAAAGGCCTAAATATCAATTAGTTAGGGATAACTAATCTAGAACTACCACCTAGCCCAAATTGATTGGGCAAGGCAGACCTACCAGCTTGGGACACCCCCAATTTGCCCCAAATCGATTTGGGGGAAATTGGTGGAGGAGGAGCTGCTGCTCACCTTGGTTCTAGCCAGAAGGATGGAGAACCAGAGAGATAGCTATGATATCGGTTAGTTTTAGCGTAGCTTGTATGCTTCTGACCCTTGTTTGAGTAGATGGATGATTAGATTCTATTCTATGATTTACTTATGATGATGATGATGGATGTTTGTATCTGATTCTGTTTTTTCTTTTTGTTCCTCCTGTGTTCTATTGGATTAAAGGGGGTAGAGATCTAAAGGCTATCTAGATGTAGTGATGCTCCTAGCTAGAACCCCTTAAATCCCATTAAATGCGGCATGTGCACAAGAGCCCACCTGGCTGGGGATGCTATGATGTGATTCAGCACCAGATAACGAGTACGATGGTGAATCGGGGGTGGGGTCTTGCCTAACGCGGCTACAGGACCCCTACTGTGTGCTAGGCTTATAGCTGGTCACGGAGAGGGCCAGGTATGGGTCTGACACTTCCTGGGTCGCAAGTGTCGAGCCAATACTATTGGGCGCCCTGGGCTCGAACGGGCAGGTGAGCTGGCCATTAGATTTAGAGGAGTAAGTCGGGTACGAACGTCGGGTTCACTGAGGGGGCACACGTTCTCTAGCACACCCAGGGATCCATCATGCTTGGGGAGGAAACGCCTCTCTGACCTGCCTCACTGGACTGGAGAGATGTAACCTGGAGTAGTTCCATAGGGCTATTCCATGGGATTGCGTCTCCAGAAGGCTACAATCATGCCATAGCATGTTCCAGCCTATCTGCAAAGTGTGCACAGGAGGGGCGGATGGAGTGGACTACCCTAGCCATTGTTTTATGCCATGATTCTGTCTGTTGTTACCTGGAGGCCCTGACTGTCAGTTGATTCCCATGAGTCTGAGCTGGGGTAGAGCCTTTATTCATGATGCATTTCATTGTTATGATGTGATCTATTGCATTCTTATGGATGATGATGGGCCACCCTTCGTGGTGGCATATTATTTACTTGTGTTGTTGCCAGGTGCTAACCTTGTATGTACGCTTCCGCTCTCCGTGTCCTTCACCCGGACACTTGCCCATCACAAGTGGTTCGAGTCAGACGGAGGGCCTTTCTATGGTGGGGTAGTCGCCTGGAAGAGGGGATTTCCCGTATTTATACGATGGGAGCATCGTATAGGTTCGGGGAGCGTCACAATGGTATCAGAGCATGATCTTGGTAGACCAGATCATAGCACTGGCCATGTCTAACTCGTTAGACCGTTCAGATAGTAGGAGACCTCCAATGTAGGAAAGTTACACCAAATCCATAAGTAGGATGAGTTTTGTCCTAAGTATGCGAGGATTGAGCTAGTTAAGAAGAAAAATTCAAAATATTAACATGAAGTTATGTTGAGTTTTCGGCAGAATGCAGTCCCTTTCTTCCGGAGGCCATAACTTTCTCTAGGAAGCTCGAATTGCGGCGATTTTCATTCCATTGTGTCTGAACACCCTAATTAGTCTAGAACAGGGAAAAAATTAAGCACATTATATATTTTTTCATAAAAAATGGTTTGGCTATTTTTTAAAATCTTACAGTATTTTATGATGTGTATTTGGCTAAAGTTATTATTAATATTACATTTATATGTATTTAGACTTAGCGAAACTTTTGAATTAAGTATTCATTTAAGCTTTCACTTGACTATTTTTTCTAATTAGAAAAAGCAAAAAATGTAGATTCTATAGTTTTAGATATATTGTACTAGAATTACATGTAATCAAGAACATATGATGATATTAAAAAACTTTAACAGAATATCATAACATAGCTTATAACATTCATAGTCTGAACTACATTCAATGCAATGACATCCTTCTAGATATGGTGATCAAATTGCACTTATCTCTAACCCTTAGAGGAAGTTATGCAAACGACTCGGGCATCTAGATGGATATTAGTTATCTCTTACAACTCCTTTTTTAAGATGCATATGTGGAATATGTAATAGAAATTCATAATTTGAAAAAGGGAAATTTACCAAAATAACCTTAATTGTTGACTTAATTCCCAAAAAGCCCTTTGTATTTTTAAAATTCCCAAAATGCCCTTAAATCTTAAGTATTTTCTCAAATAACCATTTGTATTTTAAAAATCACCAAAAACCACGCACATGATCATTCTTTACAGAGGTTTAAATTCTTGGCTTCTTGAAGCTAGAGATAAGCCTATCATTCCAATGCTAGAAATTATTCGAAGACAAGTAGCTAACGTTTTTACAAGAATCGTGTTGAAGGAGAAGCTTTGTGGACATCCAGAGCTTTATCCCCATCTAGGTTGCAGAAATCCTGTTTGACATTTATGTTGCATATTTTTGTCATAATGCGATGTTCTAATCGAAATTATTGTCATTATAACAAACACTTCCCCTATCGCTTATTGTAAAAACATGCTTTTTGCTGATTTTTAGAA
Organism: Isoetes taiwanensis; assembly: GCA_021234155.1. Lineage (NCBI taxonomy): Eukaryota > Viridiplantae > Streptophyta > Lycopodiopsida > Isoetales > Isoetaceae > Isoetes > Isoetes taiwanensis. The sequence continues at coordinate 42,860,896 of JAJEKV010000002.1, forward strand.
TACAAAAGGGCTATTTGGGAAAATACTTAAGAATTAAGGGCATTTTGGGAATTTCAAAAGTACAAAGGGCTTTTTGGGAATTAAGTCAACAGTTAAGGTTATTTTCGTAAATTTCCCTTTGAAAAACTACTATTACCAATGATGGTAGGTGGCAATCTATAAAAATCTTTAATAAGAATTCATTTTGTTTGGCTATTAATGATCTAATATATAAATATTGTAATATAAAGAAAGGCTAATCCCTTTTTCATTGAGGAAAAGGGGAAAAATAATTTGGCTAATCCTAAAAAATTATGGAGTACTTGTTTTAACTATGGCTATTTTTTATTTTTTTAAAAGAAATCTCTCTTCATAAAATTCGCCGCAAAAATTGCCTAGACCCCCTAAAAATCACCATTTGGCTAAGAATAGCCGCTAATTTTTTCCATGGTCTAGAACACCCTTTGACCAAGTCCCCAGCATCAAAAATACAACCCAAAACCCTAAACCGGTGGCCGAGTGCAAATTTTTAGAGGGTTTTTTTAAGGATGGTTTAGGGGGTTTTTTTGTTTATGATTTAAAATGTGCATTTAAATGCACCCATTTCAATGAGAGTGGCTTTGAGATGTTATATTTATGTCATTGATTAACAACGCATTGTAAAGTTGTTTATAGAATAAAGCTCAAACTTTCACTAGAATATAGAATTTTCTACTTCCAGCTAATTACCGTTTCAACAACATCTATTCATATAAAAAAAAAAAAAAAAAAAAAATACTTTATGTCATAGATTGTAGTTGATTGTGCAAAGAGGATTTTAGAGGTTTTGATTTTCACTTAAAAAAGCGTACTTAAGTTATATCTTGAAGTAAAGAAAACCTTTAAGCATTTTAACCGGTTTGCATACAAGGAGAAGAAGTAAAACTTAAAGCTCTTGTCTTGTCCATATCATGATACAAACACCTCAATCCTGTTCACATTCATCATCTACAAGGAAACATCGTCTGCGCCTCTTATCTTTTATCTTTTGAGATCTTGATCCAACTAAAAAGCGTGCCATAGATTCTGCATAGACAGGAAGAACACCATAATAATTAGCTAATAACCATAATTAACTATTATTACAAGAAAAAGAGGAAAGCCACTTTCATATACACTTACTAAGCAGGTTCATCATCTTCTTGAGGTATTTCGTCCTCAGATTCTTCCTCGAAAGATATATTGTGCTTCTCAGTAGTGGTAGGCGGCACGTTTTGAAGTTTTGATAAATGCGTAAATCTCACATGCTCAACAAGTGCCTTATCATTGTCAATCCCATAACAATGACGAGACAAAATAGCAGATGCAACTAATGTAGAACATGTTCCACTAAATAAGTCTAATATCAAACCTTCTTTGGGACTCATGTTCTCAATGATGAATTTCATGAAGTCAATTGATTTCTCAATGAGCTTTCTACCTGGTGTTGATTGACTCACAGCAAGTCTACTTCCAGGTGTAAAGAAATGTTTCAGCGAAGCTTTGGCACATGAGAAACTATCACCTGAAAAGACCGCATCATAAAAGCTTCATAAGATTGTTACCATATAATTTTAACATTCATTACATTAAATGAAAATATAGCCAAACTTACTTTCAGAAATGCCACTTGTTTGAAGGGATGGTTTTGTTCCTAAGGCAGGAGATACCCTGCCTACAAAGTGTGCATGTATGGCTAAAGTTTTGCCCAACGGATGTGTGGTGAGTTGGTATAGGCCTAGTAATGCCAAAATAAATGTGCACTTGGTCGGGGGGTTCAAACCCGGCCAGTGTATGTTTATATTTGGGAGTTGGTTACTGGGGTTATACGACCATGATCCCCGACGTGGTAGAACTTGTGCTATACGTGTCCTCCACTTTGGTTGCCTTGACCGGCAGTAGGATATTTCTAGCTAGTCTGTACAAGATGATATTCTAGTGACAAGACTAGTCTAGCTGGACCAAAAATAAAAAAGGTGCTTTTTCATAAGGTGCTTTTTCATAAGAAGGACATACCTTTCCAGAGGAAGGGCGCCGGCGAACCTCCTCCAAAACCTACGATGAAATGCCCTGTCAAGAAAAAATCTCTGTCAAGAAGCACAATAGTTTATGTGGCAAAAACCCATGGAAGAAAGGGTTTTGGCAGAAATTAGAAGCTGGACTTACCTTTCTAGGGGAAGTGCGCCGGCGAACCTACTCCAAAGTCTCCAATCAAATGCCTTATCGAAGTTATCTCTGTTATGTGGCACAACAATTTATGTGGCATAAATCTATGGAAAAAGGGTTTGAGGCAGCAAAAAATAGAAGCTGAACTTACCTTTCCAGAGGAAGGGCGCCGGCGAACCTCCTCCAAAGTATGTTGCAAAAATCTGTGGAAGAAAGGTTCTAGGACAAATAATCTCTGTTGCATAAATCTGTGGAAAAATGGTTCCAGGAAAAAAAAAAAAGAGAAGCTGTGGACTTACCTTTCTAGAAGAGGGGCACCGGCGAACCTCCTCCAAAACCTACGATCAAATGCTGTTAAAATCTCTGTGGTGATCAAGTGTTGTTGGAATGCTTGTTGCGATCAATCATGCTTGTTGAAATAAATCTGTCTAAGAAGATAGAAGCTGGACTGGACTTACCTTTCTAGAGGAAGGGCGTCGGCGTACCGTCTCCAAATCCAACGATCAAATGCTGTTAAAATCTCTGTGGCGATCAAGTGCTGTTGGAATGCTTGTTGCGATCAATCATGCTTGTTGAAATAAATCTGTCTAAGAAGATAGAAGCTGGACTGGACTTACCTTTCTAGAGGAAGGGCGCCGGCGTACCGTCTCCAAATCCAACGATCAAATGCCCTGGTTCGTGGTAGAACAGAGGAAAAGGAAAAGTCCACTATTTATTTTTTCGTCCACTATTTATCGTCCACTATCTTATTTTTATGTTACGTTCATATCTTTGGGAAGGGTGAATATCTTTTGCTTTTGCGATTCCCAAGGTAAGGTCTTTAAGGAATGCTCCCAAGGTGTTACGAAAATTAATTAGGTGTGGTTTTGGCAAGGTGTTACGCAAATAATAATAACTATATATATTTGACAATACCCCATGATCCCAATGTTTGCCAATATCCCCATAGTTGACAATGTGGCAAAAATATCTTTTGCTTTTCGTTGACAACTTGACTTTAATCCACTTAACGCAATTATACATTTAATTTGACACATTCTAACCTCCTCCAATCAATACTTTATCGGATAATGTTAATTGATAACTTGCCCACAATAGTGTGATTATGGCATAATCTCCTTATTTAGTTTGTGCCGTTAAACGTATTGCACCAACTCACCCATTTTCATTTCACAGGATAATTGGCTCTGCATCTTCTTCTTCGTCATGGCTCTAAACGATTGTGATATTCTGAGTTTCACCGCATCCGATGTGATCATCACCTCTCCTGGAAAGCGTATGAGAATCTTTTCGAACAGGAAGTGGCTATGTGATAGTTTCCAATTCAGGTTGGTCGGTTTGTGTGTTATTCAATCCTTCACTGGTAGAGAGGGAAGCTCAATGCGCCTTGAAGAATCCACCAACGATAAAGGTGAAGTTGTTTTCAAAGCACTTGCAGCAAATGGTAACTTCATTTCTGTCGAAGGAGCGCCAATTTGTATAACCACTCCAAATGCACCAATACTGGTTGAAAGCCCTACTAATGAAGATCGAGAACGATCCAACAAGCCTGTATCAACATTTGAAAGAATTCTTTGGAGCAAGCCAGAGAAAACGAGTCAAGCATTTGATGGTGTGGTTAAATATTCTAGATGTTGTGGACATCTAAGATGCATGAATCCTACATGTGACTATTTCCTTTCTAGAGGTGTTCCAAACGATGTTCAATGGAAAGGTACTTTGACGAAGCAACCTACGCTTGGTCTTTTGTCTAAGGCTGAAGGTGTACTAGCTTGTGAATATTGTGAGGAACAACCATCGTGATCTCATTATGTAAATGTGTAATCTACTACGTAATCCCCGATAATGCCAATCACACAAGATTAGTCCTTCATGTTGGGAAGCATGAACATCCATTAAGATCTCCACCAAGTCGGGAGGAAGTAATTCAGTGTCAAAATATTGTTCAAGCAAAAGCAAGTGGATCTGTTCTTAGAAAGGGGCCAAAAGAAATAGAGAAGGAAGTTGCCATGGAAATGATGATCAACAAATTGATATCATCAGACGAAGCCTCTGAAGTACATATGTGGGACAAAGAAAAAATTGATGGACTGCTAAAACAATTACAGCCTCTTTGCAACAAACGGAGGTATGGCTAGTATACAAAAGAGAATAACATTGTTCTCTTTTCTTCATTGCACATAACTTTAAGTCAATTCTTTTCTTCATCGCACGTAACTTGAGGCATTTCTTCATTGCAGGATACGTCAATGGATAAACAAGACTCTAGAAACGCGTAGCCAACAGAAAGATGAGATTGGGAAGATCCTCTACTTAAAACAGCATTGCAAGTATCAGTTTTTCCATGGTTCCAAGTTTCCCTATCAACTTCACGACGAGGTTAATGGTAGATGCTACATATTCAAAATGTCAACAACTGGCCCTGGATCTGGAGTAGAAGTTGTGAACAGGATGCGTCCTGGAGGAGATTTGGAGAATGCTTGGGTCCATTTTGACCATGTTAAGCGTATACCTGGATGGACATCTTTGGCCTGCCATGTATATGATCCTAGGTACTCATTCAACTTCAGTCATCTATGTGACTTGTATGATAAAACCATATTTAGTTTTTGTTCATTACTTTCAGCATGCGTTGTCTATTGACCATTGCAACATGTGAAATGAAAACTGAAGATACCAGCTCACAAGTAAAGTTTTGGAAGAAACTAAACAACGTGATGGTGTTAAAGACTTCCAAGCCTGCACAATTTAGAGGATTTATGGCTGATGAAGCTCAAGCCAATTGGAATGCAGTTCGTCTAGTATTTAATAATGGCCAACCAATGGAAGGCAAAGAGCGTGGATGTCAATTTCACTGGGAGCAGTGTCTTCAAAGGCATACAAATAAATATATTACACAAGAACATAGACAAGAGCATTTAACATTATGCAGAGCATGGAGATTAGCAACATCTTTGAATGAAGCTGAGATTGCTGAGCATGGCACAGGTCCTGGACTGGCCACGTTGATTCGAAGAATAAGCACTCCCGCTACCAGCATGGTAAGTCCTTCAGTTTGTGTCAATGCAGTTAATTCAGCTCTCTTGCATACTGGAATTCGTGCCACAAATCCAGGTTCTGGAGGGAATAATCAGACAGTTCTTAAGCGGACTAGAGATAGTTCAGAGTACAATAGGGACAATGGATCAGGTAGCCATCGACCAGATAAGAGGGCTCACACTCGGTCAAGAATCAGAATTGATGCATAAATAAGACGTAATATAGTGTTTGATGAAGCTACTTATATTGTTCATGAGTTTGATGTAGCTCAAGAAGAGTGGGCTATTAGAAGAACTGAACCAGGTAGTAGAGTGAAGTGCCAGGGAAAATTAGGACCAAATGGTAGGAAGTGCAACTCCTTCATCAATAAGATCATTACTAGATCAACGGCAGCACCATGTTTTACAGGGGCAAGGAAAGCAAATGGAAGGGAAGTCGTGCAAAAGTTTTGGTTTTGTCCAGAACATGTGCAACACACTTGGTATCCCTCTACTAACATATTACATGTGCCAGCTAGACCAGCTGATTGGCCAGTCAGTACTGGGGTCAAACTAAGCAGTGAAGAGTTGGGAGTATTAGAGAGGGGGAACTACTCAATTAGAGGGATCAACCCAGGCAATCCTTGCATGCAAAATGAATCCACCACGGAGAGTAACTCAATGACAGTTATGGTGCGGTTTGGAAAACGTATGAATAAAAGAACAAAGTTGGGAAAGGAAGCAGAAGTTAGACTTGAACAAGCTCTGCAATTCGAATGTCAAGTGCTTTCAATGAAAGTCATCACACCTCAGTTAGATGTCGAATACTATATTAGAAGACCAAATGAAACTTACAAAGTGAGAATCTGCAAATATCCAGAGTGCACATGTGCAGATTTCTTGGCTAGAACAGCAAAACAACAATATACTCCATGCAAACATTTGATGTTTGTTCTAGCCAAGATATTGAACCATGACCCTAGATTGCATTTAGACGTCATCCAACCTGTGATCACAGATGATGTCCTACGCTTAATCCTTCGTTGATGTCCTGTTTAGTCCTACGTAACATATCTCTTTGAAATTATTTCCATATGTCAATGTTATCTTCATATTAATTATTAAGCGAATTGTGCACTATGTCTCATGAAATGCTTATTCATTCTAAGTTGCGAGGTGCAAATTTATAAATGTTTAACTTTTTTTTTGGTATTTAACCCTCTTTGCCATCATGAAAAAAACCCTCTAATAAAAATCCCCCGGCCTACGCGTGAAACTAATAACATTATTTTGTGATTAACACTAGAAATAATGTTGGAAGATATCCTGCAGGGTGTTAATTCCATTTGTGTTTCATTAACAGATCTATTTGTTTTATATTATAATGAATTTCCAATCATGCTCTTGTAGGAGCATTATGTTTGCAGATGCTATATAGATCTGATACAATAACCAGATTGTATGATTATCTTAGAGCTAATGCATATCGCCCTTGTGTCGAAACTCCAATTTTCCTTGTCAAAGGTGAAGTGGAGGCAGATACTTGAATTTCTACATAATGCATTATGTAGAGTCTTTTAAGATTTTCAGTGAGGCATATGCCTGCTGCTTTAACAAGATGCATTATGCCCTCAGACTTAGATATGATGTTGGCATGAATCCTCAGACTAGTTTATGGAAGATGATTTTAAATGAGATTATGTGGTTCAAATGAGTTGATATACGCCTATATAGTGGGCCAATCATGTAAAATGTGTGCATTAATGGCTGCAGTTGCATTTTATTCTCCATTCATTCTTTTAGACTTTTCTAACTGGCAGGGCAAGAGGCACAATGGGTAATCAGCGAAGAGCTGAAAATCCCAATGTACCTTTTGGCCCTTGCCCTGATACCGTTTTCACGCTAACAGGGTACTGATTGGCTGCAGGTACGGGATTTTCTTCCCATTGTTCCTTTTGCTTTTGTAGTTGGACTAGGCTTGAAGAATGATGGAGATCTGGAAGAGACTATAGCAGTAGCTGAGATACAAGCTTGGTGTCAGCAGTTCAATGACAAAAACAAATTTCAAAACTGGTTATTAATGTCAACTTCTATTTCTAGAATGCTTTTTGTACTTCTGAATTTCAAAACATGAAATAAGATAGAAGATATTTGGGTTAAAAGATCTATTTTCTTCTTTAAACATATGATATTATTCAAGGTATGATATGATACCTTGATAAAGGTCTAAAAGATGCAATTCTTCTTTCTGGCTCTGTCTGACTAAATATATGGAAAAGAATTTCAGACTCATAATGCATATGCTTTAATTTTTAGTCATTGATCAATGGTCTTCATATTACTTAGGCTTTGGAAAAAGAGGTACTAGTCTAGACTGGCTTGTTCAGTTTAGATATTAGGATGATAATACTACCAAGGGATTGACTGAGGTAGATGCTAGTCTAGCGTATGCTAGTTCAGGCTGATTTTTTTTATTTTTTTTATTTTTTAATAAATTTCCCCGCCCGCATTTTGAACTTGTGACCTCCTAATTCTAACCTTAGACCCTTACCACCATGTCAACTTTCTTTAAGTGTTATATTTTACATTTTCTTATACATATCTACATATTTCTTATACATATCTAATGTTCTATTTCTCGACCACAACTCTTTTTAAAAGAAAGAGGCATATGGTGGGATTGAACCCTTGACCTCTTGCACCCAAGCCAACCCCTTTACCAATGGGCTAAGTTTCTTTATCAAGAAATATAATAGTTCTCATTTTATATATAGTGTCTTTGTTTTCTATTTAAATTAGAAGACTACCTTCCATAGACCTATGTTGTGGTGGCAACAACTCCGCCGGACTTGTGCAACCATGGCAAGGTGCGCTCACCCTAAGGGTCATTATTGGCCCCATTATTGGTATCGCACTTTCTCGATGCCGAATGGGCGGTGACTCTTCTGAGCGAGATAGCATCTCCTAAGTAGAATCCTAATCCGTTCTCCCCTTTGATAAATGTTCGTCCGCAACAATACCCTAGCAGTTCGGAATTCTCCAGTACTGATGCTTAAATAGTTTTTCTCTAGTAGATGCCGTTGGTAGCAAAAATTCTTTCAACCCTGCCTTCGTTTAATCTCTAGTACCTTCATCTGCTTTAAATGCTAATTCATTCGACTTCGAGCTAAGTAGCACTATGAACCAACCATACCTAATGCTGTTTCTTTTAGTCTGTAAGCCTTGACCGCCTTACTTCTCAGAGAATAGACTTCTCTTGGCCCAACCAACTAGACACTGCCATGCAGCAACCCTCTAGGACTTGGGTTTGTAAATTGTACCATCACCCTTCATTACCTTCTTTATGTCACGACACATACTCTGTAATACGTAGTGATTGCTTGAGTTTGAACTCCCGCAGCTATGTCAACATCTCACTCGAATCTATCTAGAGCATAAACCTTGGTATCAGTTTGTACCACTCTTCACCGCCTATACCCTAGTAATTATATACCTGCATCACATGCCTGTCAACTTGCGTGGCCAAACCTCTTTTCAAGTTTTTCTACCCTAACACTTGAAGGTATGCCACCATTCTTGACTCATCAACACCTTCAAGGATACTTGAATTTCATTAGGGCAAACTCTTTCCAACCATTACTTTAGTGTCACAGGGTCACTAAGTTCAATGAATAATCTATCGGATGAAAGCATGCTAGGGTGTACCATATAAATTACTTTTTAGGGAGTGCAAAACTACCCAAAAAAGTACCCAGTACTGAGTACTGGGAACTTGCACAAATGTCTCAATAAACAATAAGTTTGAGAGCTGATTCATTCATTTTAGTTTCTAATGGTATTGTTATCCTTTGATACTATAGGTTGGCATATTATTGACCTTCAATTCATTTTTTTTAATGATTTTAGTGGAAAGAAAACTATGAAAGTACCAGATTTAAAAGTACCCAGTGTAGGTACTTTTGAGGGTTCCAAAAGTGGTACACTGTAGCATGCTTTCACCCTACCTATCTTAGGGAATTAGAACAATAGTCCCAAATGTTAGTACCAATCTGACGCCCTTCTACAGCGACTCCTTATACTCTTAGGGTCCTTGTAAAATTATTGTTCGCCATGTTATTCCAGAAATTGAAATCCTTTTATCCCTAAGGCCCCTATTTAAGTCTTCAACGGTTTTTCAAAATCCCCTACTGCCTGTCTGCCCGGTAGCCCCACGTAATGAATAATAGTCCATTAATTTTATCTTCTTCTTTGCTGCCGTCTCAGGACTATCATCGATCTCCTTCACCCTGGCCTTGAAACATGTTGCTTTTTACTCCCAATGCTGTTCATTACCTGTATGCTTGATATAACATATACAAATTCTTCGTAGGATCACTAAATAATCTAACCTTTCAGATCTTCTTTCATCCTCTTGTTATCTTCTAAATTACCGCTATATGTTGTATGATCCATAAGTCTTCATCAGTAGGATCACTAAATAATCTAACCTTTCAGATCTTCTTTCATCCTCTTGTTATCTTCTAAATTACCGCTATATGTTGTATGATCCATAAGTCTATGTTCCAAGGTTACAGTTAAACGCTCAAATTTCTCTATGACTACCCTATGCTTTAGCATCCTCATAGATCTTTAAATTGTTATTTCTTACGTTCCTCTATGCCGATGTCATGCCATTGTTGTGCCATCACATGTAAATTGGCAGCCGCATATACGCCACATTCATGCCCTATTTTCAAGAGTGAACCTCTTAAGTGTCGCTGTTACCTTTACGTCATCTAACTCATCCCCAAAGTTGTGCAGGTAGTAACCCTCCCAATCAGGTGGCCTACCCATAATGAATCGTACTCCTTTATTTTCATCATCTTCTTTAATATGTTCTCTATACCCCCTTTGGTTATGAGTCGTCCTCCGTAGGGTTACCGACCCATTTACTCCTTCAAATATCTTTTAACCCTCTTGTTGGCTTTCAACACACTATTATATGTCATATGATACAATAGTCTCTGCCTTAAAGGCTGCAGCTATGTCTTCAAATTTGTTTGTATCTTTCTAACCCGCATATCATTGGGGGTTATAATTTACCATCGTTATCCAATTTAGGGAGTGAGCCTTGTGAAATTTGTAAGTTACCTAGAGTCATCACGATGCCTGCCTTGCATTTTCTAATTCTATCTAAACCCCCACGTCTGGTATTCTCCAGATAGTTAATTTCCTACCACCTCGGCTTGCATTGATGTTCTAGCCCTCGACGTTTAAAATTATAAGTCTGCGTAACCCATTGACTTCGACTCTTCCTCATCCAAGCAGGCATTATGTTGGATATCTATCCTTTCATGTTTGCACAACCACATTTGAATTCCATAAGATAAATGTTATTTGTCATCCAGCCAAAAATTTTACTATTGTACTATTCAATCCCATCATCTTGAGCTGTATTCTATTGCTCGGTGACATTTATTTCAGATGCCAACTACAACATCCTACCTTAGCATGCACCAGATTGACTGTTGTTTGCACATTCCAAACATACTCCAGACCCTTCAGTGGTAACTTTCGGGTAAACTCGTTCTTCTCTCCCCGTGCTGCAGAAACTACCTCTCTAAGATGTTTATCCTATGATCCATAGTACGTACGTGATAAACATAGAGCCCTCTCTAACTTAGCTAAAGCATAAGCTTGGTAGCTCCTTGAAACAAAACTTATTGCCTATGTACCTTTATAATGTGGCGAAGCCACCGACTTCCCAACTGGGCAGTGGCCAACTCTATGTTGAAATTCTATATGCTGCCTACATTTTGATAGGATCCCCAGCTACTTCAACCATTCCTTTAGTGCCTTATGGTACTCCAGCCGTGTACATAAACTATGATCCTCCTAGGGGATTACACCATAATTCCGAAGGTTTACTACTCTAGATGAGGAGCTTTTCTAAAGGCTTCTTCAACTAAATTTCCCTTGTGTCCCAATGTCAACCATGCTTTGTCACAATTAACCAATTTTCTTAAGTTATCACGTCACCTTCAATTTTTGATCAGTTTCAAATATTGTCCTCTTTGGCTCCCTCATAATGAGACGGAGGCATTAAATCCTCTCGATCTCATAATAGAAAACCTCTATGACCGAACCTTCGTTAGCAACTGCCATAGCGTTATCCAATTCGTTATCGTCTTAAGGGTCTTAAAGTCATAATCTATCGGAGATGTGTACTTCAGAACCAGGGATCCTCATTCCCCTACCTCGGGATTTAGCATTGCTCCCTCGAGAGTAAGGAAATTCTCAGAATATATAGACTGCTGATTCATATAATCTCATCTCATCTGTTCTACACACCTCGTCTTGCTCCTTATTGGGACTTGGGACTGACATGTATTGCCCTCTTGTCAGTTATCCCCGAGGATATAATTGGCAGAGACACCATCTTAACCTTCTTCCATTATTGGAAGGGATATTTCATCCATCCTGCTATTTCCACACCCACTTGATACTCTCAGCTTATAACGCTGAATCAATTCATTGGCCTCTAAAACCTTTGACTAGTTAAACTTCTATTATCTGTTATTTCCATTTCGTTCCAACCATCATCGGGATATTTTTGAATGTAATGTCGCTATATATTCTGGCTATTACCCTGACTTTAACATCTTTCATGTCCCTTAGTATGTTATACTTACCGATGTCAGTCAACCCTAAACAATCGAGATAACTTGAATGCTTATCTCTGGTACTTCATCGTTAAATACCTTCGAGTACATTATTTCTAACTTTATCATGTAACATTCCGTTCGTCTTACACGAATATTCTATTATTTTCCTGTACAACATAAATCTAAATGTCACAGTCGACATCCTTAATATCATTACTAATGCAGTATTTGATATTACTTCATTCATGACCGCTACCTTGTTATTATGTGATATAGTAACATGTGTAAACCAATCCTAAGTCTAGAATCACATGTCATTCTTCCACATAACCACATAGCAGTGCTCATCCTTGCCTACCGTGTTGTACAATCCTCACTACCCACATGTTTAATACATGTGTCTTTCCATGTATACTCTTCTCGTAGCCTATAATTATAATCTGCACATGTATAACTATCTAGTGGATGATATTATCCACCATAATTCAACTTCGTGTTATATTGTACCTTACACGTTGTGGTTTTAACACCACACTTTCCATAGTCTCTGATTCATACATAGAAAAAGAACCTAGTTCGACTTCATCCTCGAGTTCTAATCACAAATACCACAGTAAGAGATGCCACCCTAAGTTCCTAGTGAACCTACTTAACGTCTACTCTAGGAACTCTTATCTTCATTATTTTCGTATATATATGGACGGTGCACTAAAAGTTGTATTATGCACCCTTTCTTTTTTTATTGTTATGCCCTTAAATGGTCCTACTACGCATATACCAACGCGGAGCTACTCCTCAGGATACTCACACGATACCAAAGATTGGAGCACATTCTCCTTCATAAGATGTTCATTGGGCACCTACCTTGTATATACTCCAGACTTTGGACTATTCAAACCATCCCTTCAAATTTTCTCCATTTGAAATGTTGTTTACAACATCATTCAAGCACCTCTTGTCTCCCAATTGCCGTGTACATACATTACTTGCCTTCCAAATGTATCATTAGTTGGAGTTCAACTTTCCTTCAGAGTCTAGCTTCACCAAAGCTCCAACATACCTTGTAGCTTTCAGACTGTTGCACCTTCTGCTAGCAAGATAAGCATATCCACGTGGCTACGTGGTCATTTACTCATGCATACCCTTCATCTTTATTGCACACATCGGGAACATCAATCCCCTTACGAAACGCTATGTATGTGTAATTTTATAATCCGTAGTTATGGATCCGCATCCTCACATCCCATTATTCTCTACCTTTTCACGAATCATATCGATTCAAGCAGCAACAACTATTAAATGTCGGGTCAACATTCTATACCTTCACCACCATTGTCGAAATCTACACTTCTAAAGTGATCTTCCTTTCATGAGCTGGGTACTTATAATCCAATTTCCACCTTAGTATAGTACCTCTCTAACGTGGTCTATGGCAGATAATCATATACCACTTCTCCCTCCGATATATGGTCCTATATCCAGTCTCCTTCCATGTCATACCAATTCCCTCGACTATCGATCCAAAATAAGGATACCTTACCACTACCGTAGTCACAACTGGCCTTCTATGATACAGGAGTATTGCATGGCCATACCACTGCCGGATAGTATCAGTGCCACGTCAAATGTATCTGTGAGATGTACCTGTCTCGTGTAAATATAAGAGTGTCTGTATATGTGTGATAAATATACAAAAATAAGATTAAGATAAATAATGAATTCAAATGTGTACCGATGTGAATATAACCTATGGTTAAGATAGAATAGAATAGAGTGTGAGTGTGAAAACACTTAAAAATAATCAAAACGAGAAAAAATTAAATACATAGTCAAATATAATACAATGAGATAATTAGGTATGTGTTACACAAACTATAGAAGGAATAACGAGAGTTACATTATGATTTTAGAAAGGTTATGAATAATAAATGATGAAGAACGTGTGTGTAATTAATGTCAAACTATATATCTAAAAATGGGAGATATAATTCAATACATAACTGTATTAAAGGATAAGTACAAATGTGGTGGGCATGTAAAACACTGAGGATAGCAATATATGAATTGTTAAACTGTAACAAAATAGGAAAACAAAATTTCGATACAAAATTAAATTAGGGCAGACTGTAATAAAACAAACTGTAAAGTGAAGGGAGAGTATACTAGACATATAGACAAAAGTTAATATGATTAGAATCAGTTGTAGTAAACAATGAGAGCGATATAAATATGTATTATATTAAAAGAAGAAATAGAAGTTGTTTATGTCGATGCCTATGTATAATTACAATCACCAATCGATATCTCCCGAGTCTTAGATCTGGCAGGGATCATGCAGGCCAGCCTTCATGCAGGGGGGGTCGGGCTAGATGGATCCTAGGAATGGGGATGGGCATATAATCATAATAGGACACCATCGTCTACGGCTATAATGGGAACATTATGGGCCCATGTCCTTGTTGTCATATGTGTTCTCTATTTCCACCGCTAGGCCCTATAGGCTACCACCACGGACTAATAGTGTGCTTGCTTATCGATTATATCTTGACTATCGACTTTTGACGGGACTACGGTAATACACGATGATAGTGTACGCTCTACATATGTATTTTTTTACCTAAATCTGTCCACCTTCCGTAATTTAATATTCCTTATAAGTTAACCACCTAACGCAAATGCTGACGATAACATAAATCGGTATCTCCCCTTCTACATAACGTTGTTCCATTAATTACCGTTCAACTTTCGCCGAGTTATAAATTGCACATTACGCGTCATTTCAAGCTTGATCACATTGAACATGACAACTTTTGTGTGACTTATAATTTCGCGTTATCTCTTCAAGGTGGGAGACTTGCTTCCAACATGACATGTGTTGGCTCAGAGCAAGAATAGTCTTGATGTTGAGGACATCATCACTTTCAAGGTGGGGAGAATGTGACGTTCCACGTATTTATACGCCCTTTTGGGTATAAATACATGACACGTCACTATGAATAATTAATGCACATCATTAATTATTAAGGTGGAAACCTAACCCTAAACCCTAACTCGAATTTAGGGCTTAACCTAATATTAAAAAGGCCTAAATATCAATTAGTTAGGGATAACTAATCTAGAACTACCACCTGGCCCCAATTGATTGGGCAAGGCAGACCTACCAGCTTGGGACACCCCCAATTTGCCCCAAATCGATTTGGGGGAAATTGGTGGAGGAGGAGCTGCTGCTCACCTTGGTTCCCAGCCATGAGGATGGAGAACCAGAGAGGTAGCAATGATACCGGTTAGTTTTAGCGTAGCTTGTATGCTTCTGACCCTTGTTTGAGTGTTAGTCCTGTAATCCTGTATGTCCTGGTACAGGACTATTCATCCACACCAGTGATCAGGCCAAGAACAAGACACCAAATCCAGGTTAAGGTCAGTCATCAAGAGCCCAGTAGAAGACCACGCAGAAGGTCACGCTTAAGAGTCAGCCAAAGAAGAAGCCGAGAATAGACAGATGACGGCCCGTCGGCGTCAGCGTGATTCCAGGCACTTCAAGAGGCACCGCCAGCATTCCTCCAAATCAGGCCTCCTTCAGGAGTCGGCACCAAGATCTGTCAGACGATCTATATTGGGCCAGAGGGCATTGTACTATATATATGAGTAGAGCTAGCATTCGAGGGCTAGATGAGTTTTTGTTCTTGTCTCCCATCATTTTCTCTCCCTATTGCGAGAGCTCATGTATTCTGATTGATATCAAGGAGTTTTCTTTACACCATTGTGTTTCTTTTGTGTTTCTGTTTTCTCTTTCTTTTGTTCTTTTGCAAATCCCGCGTGACACAGCTCCCGGATTCTCCTGTTTGATCCAAGGGTCCTCACAAAGGGCTGTCTTGCAGTAGTTCCCGAACCCAGACCCCAAACACTGTCGCCGCTGCCGGGTCTGATCTTTCCCAACTTCTTTCCACCATGTCTGCTCGTGCTTTCACTCCTGAAGACCTTCTTTGCCAAACGGCGGCTCGTTTGGAGCGCCATCAACGTCGCGAGGTTGTTCGGGACATGTATGACAATGCTTATGACAATTGAGGGAGGTCGTGTCCGCTCACGAGCTCAGTCGGCACCACCTACTCCTCGCGCTCATTCTCGACCAGGGTCTCCCCCTGTGTGTCGGCATTGTTCTCAACCTCAGTCGCCACATCATACCCCTGTTCAGCCCACGCCTCATTATTTCCAGACTCCAGAAAGCACCTACATTACCATACCCTCAGGCCACACCCCTCTGCCTTCACAACCTTCTCCTCCTGCCGGGATGGGCTACCCCCAAGTTTCTTTTGGCCCTCCCCATGTTCATAAATTTCAGCCCTCCCCCTCTTTTCAGAATGCTCTTCCTGTCTACCAACTCACTGATCTCAAGCCTAATGAGGAGGGCTCCCATGGTCCTTCACCACAGGATGTTCTTTTCTCGGGCCCTCCGGGTTTTTCGGCTCCCCCACCATCTTGTTCTCCGCCCACGGCTGTTCAATCAGGCTTATGTTCCACCTATCTATGCGCCAGTTCAGCCTTCATCTCCTAATCACAATTTAAAGCTGACATATCCTACTTTTAGCAACACTAAAGGCAAACATCTGGATCAAAGTGCTCAAGCTCACATGGAAGAATTTGAGGCCTTGGCCATTCTCAATGGTCACGCTCAACCTCAACTCAAGTTTCACATCTTTTCTACCACGCTGCGAGGCGCCCCTCATCAATGGCTCATGGCAAATAAAAGCCACTGGAAGCAAAATTGGCAAGAGATGAAAACGACATTCCTCTCTCATTATGGCACCACGGATGATGATCAACTCCTGCTCAAGCACCTCAATGATCTTCAGCAACAACCCACGGAGTCTGCGCGTGATTTTGCAGACCGTCTTCACATCCTTATTAGCAAGCTCCAGGAGTACCCCACGCAAATCCAGATTCTTGTCTGGTTTCTGCAGGCCCTTCCTCCTGCCATTCGTCTCATGACGGAGTACCTGCGTCCCAAGTCCTTGGAGCAGGCGATTGAATTGGTCAATCACTCGGTTAATGTCTCCTCACGAGGTGTTGCTCTCACGGAACTACCTTTCATGCCCCCCGTCATGGTTCCTCAGAATGCAGTCCAGCCTCAACCACCCAATCCACAACGCTCTCAGATCTGGTGCCATATCTGTAAATATCAAGGACATCTGGCCAATGAATGCAATTCCTCAAATGGCCCTCCTCATTGCAAACGGTGCAATATGTGCAATCATACCACGGAAGAATGCACTCGTTCTCATCCTACACCCTTCAGACAGAAAATGGTTTTTCAAGTGCAAACTACGCCTCAGCAACAACAACCATATCAGCCTCAGCAATTTCAAGCTCAACAACCTCAACAGTATCAACAAACTCAACAATCTCAGCAGTCACGGGGACAAGGCTCCATCCACCTTTTGATCCTTCCAAGGCTCAGTGTTATCTCAACTTCCTCAAGTACAAGTTCAACTTCCCGGAACAAATCAACCTGCTTCTGTACGCCTCACGACTTATCAGCTGTGGGTTGCCAATGGAAAACAAGGCCCACGACCTGTTTTGAGGAAGCCACCAAGGCCCCCTCAACAACAGCGACCTCAGCAGGCAGCATCTACCTCCAATCCTCTGGATCAACAAGCTCAAGAAGAAATATATCAGGCAGTCAATCCTCCGGTCCAGCAGTCAAATTGGGTTGGTTTGGTTTCACGCCAGACCAGGGCTTCACGCCCCTTGACCATCATCCCTCACGACACGCAACCAGCTTTTGCTGTTGACACGATCCCTCATGACGATGACAAAAAGGTCCACCTCGCTCCCGACTTGGATAAACTCATGCCTAACGTCATGCCCAAGGTGCGACAGAGTATTCTCAAACTCATGCAGGCTGCTGAAGGCCGCACGCTTACCAATGTTCATGCAACAACCAGAGCTCAGCAGCGTCACGAGGCACCGTCATCATTTACAGGCCCACGCTCTCAGCCGTATCCTAATATTGTTGCAGAGGTGGAGCTTCTCAAAGAGGTTTCTGCTTCCTTACCTCAGACTCCTGCTCCCTTGGATCATGCTGATCCATTTTCTCATGTTCCTCTCAAGAAGAACTTGCAAAAATCAAGATTCCCTTGAGCCTTGCCACCATTTTGAAACTCTGTCCTGCTCTCAAAGACCAGTTGCCCCTTCCCACTGTTCTGGTCGGAGCCGTGGCTACATCAACACCCACGGTGCATGCCACGGTGGGTAATCAGCACATCAATCATGTTCAAATTGACGGAGACAGTGCTGTCAACTGATAAGCTTCGGAATTAGGCATCAAGCAACTTTACTGTGCCCCCTATGATATCAAGTTGGCCAATGGCCATATCACGCGACCTCAAGGTGTCACTTCTCTCCTTCACATTAGCATTGGTGATCTCAAATTCCCTTTGGAATTTGGGGTTTGGAGAGCTGGTGAAGATCCGGGTGACTATGAAATGCTGGTTAGAAGACCTTTTCTCCGCCAAGCTAAAAGTATTCATTACTGGGCCACGGACCAACTTGTCATTACTGATGGTCATCTCAATGCTACTATGGATTTAGAAACTGGCAAGTTAATCTCTGTTGAAAATGCGGAACCCTCAATCTCCGACACTGATTCTGAAGAAGCACAAAATATCTATCATGTTCAGGCTCCACCAGCGAGTCTGTCTCTCTCATCCTACCCTTAGTATGCTGATCCTTGGGGTGAGATGACTCTTGATGAGGACCAGGCTGTAGCAGCTCTGCTTGACCCTTACCTGGCTCCTTGTAATCGCATTCAACGTCTTGACCATTTTTCGGACATGGAACTTCCTCCTGAGACTGTGGATGTTCATGCCGTCATGAAGCAACCTTTGCTTGATGACACTCAGCAGCCTCTTTTCTTCACCACTCAAAATGTTGCACCTCCCGTCATGCTTCAACCTCCTGCTCATGTTGTTCAGGACACGGAGGTTGTTCCACACATTCAGACTCCTGAGGTGGAAATCGTGGACATTGGCAACAATCAACTTGTCCGACTAGCTGTCCATCTTCCAGCAACCTATAAAGCACGCGCCGTCACGCTGTTCAAAAAATTCAAACATATTTTTGTATGGAGCTATAAAGACCTTCGAGGTATAAAAAAAAGAATTGGGGGAACTCACCATTCCTACCAAACCTGATGCCCGTCCAATCTATCGTGACCATGTCAAGGCCGAAATTGACAAACTTTTAGCTGTTGGCTTGATTTACGAGGTCAAACATTATGTATGGGTGAGCCCCATTGTCATCGCTCTCAAGCACAACGACAAGATCCGCGTTTGTGTGGACTATCGCAAACTCAATTAGGCCACGGAGCATGATCACTTCCCGCTTCCCTTCACAGACCAGGTTCTGGAAGAGGTTGCTGGACATGAGATGTACTCTTTCATGGATGGCTTTTCAGGGTACAATCAAATTTCTATCAAGGAAGAAGATCAACTCAAAACAACTTTTACCACCCCGTGGGGCAAGGTGGTTCCTTTTGGTTTATCAAACTCTCCATCCACGTTTCAGCGCATCATGCTCTCTGTCTTCCATGACTATATGAAGGATAAACCCTTTCTCCAGATTTTTCAAGATGACTTTTCTGCCTACAGCTCCATGGATGATCACCTGGAGAAGTTAGAGCTAGTCTTTCAAAAATGTGATGAGTCTGGCATCAGTCTCAATCCAGAGAAATGCACTTTTTGCGTCACCTCTGGTGTTCTTTTGGGTCATGTGGTTAGTAAAGAAGGGATCACCACGGATCCTGCCAAAATCAGTTGTGTGCTGAAGGCTCAAGCATCATCTAATATTAAAGAGACACGTTCCTTCCTGGGTAAGGTCAATTACTATTCCACCTTCATTCCTGGACTAGCGGCTATAGCTGATCCCATTCATAAACTCACGGGTGATGAATCCACTTGGGCTTGGAATCCCCAGGCAGAAGCTGCCTTCCAGAAGTTGAAGATGTTGCTTACTCAGGCCCCGGTACTTGTTCCTCCTCAATGGGACAAACCTTTTCATGTTCATGTCGATGTCTCTGCTTTGCCATTGGTGTTGTTCTCTCTCAGGCATATGACGAGCACACAGATAAACCCATCCGCTATGCTAGCAGAAAACTCAATCCTGCTGAGCGCAACTACTCTGCCACGGAGCGGGAAGCATTGGGCTTAGTTTTCTGTGTCCAACGTTTCCGTCATTATTTGTTGGGAAGCAAGATCAAGTTCTTCGTTGATCATCATGCTCTTCTTTATTTGATCAACAAGGCTACGCCCACGGGCCGTATTGCTCGTTAAGTCTTTCTTCTGCAAGAATTCGCTCCTTTCGAAATCGTTCATAAGGCTGGCAAATCTCACGTTGTGCCCGATTATTTATCACGCATCCACACAGATGATCCCTCCACGGGTGTTTCTGATGCCTTTCCAGACGCTCAATTGTTCTTAGTCACAGCCACGCCCCATTGGTTTCACAACTTTCAGCAGTATCTCCCCACCGGCGCTCTTCCATCTGAAGATCCCATGCTCTCTCCAGAAAAGCTTCACTCACGCCGCCGTCAGTTTCTCCGTGAGGTCCGTGACTACACCATGGTTGCGAGCCATCTGTACAAACGCGGCAAAGACATGGTCCTCCGACGCTGTGTTCTTCCTCATGAGGTGCCCGATATCGTTCGACAAGCCCATGAAGGGCTTGGTGGTGGTCATTTCAGTGGTGACACCACTTCACGCAAAATTCTTCTTGCTGGCTACTTCTGGCCTACGCTCTTCAAGGATGCCCACGCTCACGCCCGCATGTGTGATGTCTGTCAGCGTGTGGGATGGCCCACAGCCCGTGACGCTCTCCCATTGATGCTGGTCGCCACGCCACTTCCCTTCAGCAAATGGGGAATGGACTTTGTGGGGCCCATGGATCCTCCTGCGCGGCACACCCGTGCCCACTACATTTTGGTCCTCACTGATTATGCGACAAAATGGGCGGAGGCCTGTGCACTTCCGGACAACACTGCAGCCAGTACGGCCAAGGTTCTCTACACGCATATCATCACGCGCTTTGGTTGTCCCACGGAATTTGTCAGTGATCGTGGCGTTCATTTTGTCAATCATACCATCAAGGCGCTGACGGATTATTTGCATATCCATCACCGAAAAAGTACACCTTACTATCCTCAAGGGAATGGTTTGGCTGAAAGCACAAACAAAACCCTCATCACTATTCTGAAGAAAATCTGTGATGCCTCTCGCACGGATTGGCAAGAAAAATTACCTACTGTTCTTTGGGCTTACAACACTACTTTCAAAATTGCTACTGGCCACACTCCTTTCAAGTTGGTCTATGGTCAAGAAGCTCTCATGCCCTTTGAATATGTCCTTCCGACTCTTCGTTTTCAACTTGCTACATCACATAATCCACCTGCAGCTCTTAAAAAACAAGTTTATCAACTTGAACAGTTGGATGAACTTAGGAGAGATGCTTATATTCGTGTTCTTCATGGCCAACAATTACGGAAATCATTGCATGACAAACATCTTAAGGCCAAAACATTCAAAGAACGTGATTTGGTTTTTCTCTATGACTCTCGCTACAAAAAGTTTCCGGGCAAATTGAAGTTTCGGTGGCTTGGTCCTTATCAAATTCTTCAAGTTGTTCAACCAAGTGTTTTTAAGCTTGTTGAGTTAGATGGGACACCGTTACCTACACTGGTTAATGGTTTTTGCCTCAAACAATTTCATGCAGACGACAGCACGGTCCATTCAAAAGATCAACAACAAAATTCTGACTCAGAACAAAGTGACTAGAAGAGTATTTATATTATATTAGTCGCGCAAAAACAAAAGGTGGGCAATTGCCCATATACATCCGCTATGGGCTGAGCCCTATTTACAAAATCTTAAGTTAACAAGTGCCCCTACTCCGGGTTTGGAGCAGAGGTTATGCGGAGCACATGGTAGAGGCAGCTCACATGGTCCCAGCGGAGATGGATCACCACCTCCATATCATTCGTCAGGGGGTCGAGATGTTCAGCCATCCTACTACACCAGCCGTCCATCGGAATGCCGCAGTTCTTACACTTCCACAGATCAAGTGCATTCATTCATTCGGGCTGTGACCCACTCTTGACAACTGCGAGGCATGGTGCACTGGTTCACGTTGATAGGATCCATTGTTGCAAACTGATGCCTCAGCTTCGGCCACTGCTCCTCTTATGTAGCCCAACTGCTTGAAGCTCTGCCGACGTGGACCAATCACACACTTGCTAACGTGGTTGCAATGCAAGGCCATTTCTAATTCCAGAATCTTTTCTCCCGCCGCATATCTAGCCATGGTACCATCTGACACTTCCTTTTTATGATATTCTGCTTCGAGTTGCCTGCATTAATTGCTATTCCTTCTTTTTACGCTCGTCTGTCATTATTATTTGTACCTTTCGCCAAGCTGTCAAATCCTACCATTCCTTCACGCTTCATCTCCACCGTTCATTTGTTCTACTCGGGGACTTAGCCAAAATTTTGCCTCTCAACCGACTTCTTCCGATCTGTTGCCATCTGGCACCATCCACGGTTCCTTTCCACTCTCATCATGCCCCTTCGCCACAGTCGTGTGCCCTAAAACCTTTTTGCCTCACTTCGTTTTCGTCTTCTGCTCTCCGCCCTCCGGCTTCTTTCAATCCGCTCTCCAGATTCCTTTGCTTCTTGCCATAGCTGCTTCACCAAAATTCCCTACTCTTCAAGTTACCGCTCCCAGGGATCCAGCTCTCTTTGAGTCTGTTATTTTCTCCACTCCTATCTTTCGTGATGCCCTGGAAGGTCCAAGTCGTGAAGTTGCAGAACGCAACGGGCTGTATGAATTCTCCAGGCAGGAACTCCCTGCCCCAAATCCTCATCAACTCTGGCAATTTGTTGCTCACATGGTCAACACCACAGCTGGTTAGCCACAAGAGTCGATCAGACAGATATTCTGCTCACTCCAGTTCTTCTTTCTCAGGTATTCCATTTACCTATTCGCAAGCCTTCTTTATCTTGGGCTGCTTTACAGGAACAGGATGTCACTAGGTATGGCCAACTTCCTTATCAGGCCAACACTCATAGACTCACGAACATTGCCAAACCACATGATACCTTTGTCAAATTTCTGTGGCGCAAGTTCTATGGGTATTCCATCAAGAACACCCACATCAATAAGCAGTTTTTCCACGTTGCTATCTTGACCATCCACTCCGCCCATTCTATTGATTGGCCTCAAATTTTGTTCCTCCGCCTCCTTCATGAAATTGATCGCATCTGAGCAACCCCTTCTTCTGGCCTTGAATCTGCCATGGGTGCTCATCTGCAGGCCATCCTCCGTCATTGTCTCCCCGCCCCCAGCCAAGGTTCGCCAACACACCAGAACACGGTCTCTCAAGCTTCCACCAAACAGCCCTCCAATATCATTCCTCCTGTCCAAGAACTTCATGATGGGACTTCACAATCTCGACCTTCTCCTTCCCCTTATCGTGCTCAACACCAAGAACCTGTCATACCCGTCTCCTCTTCATCCACCGAAACTGTGCATTCTCGCTCTCAAAATGTTTCATAGGCATCCCAGTCTCAAAGACAAACGTGCCCTTTACACCCACCTTCCAGGCAGGCCTTATATCAATATCAACAGGATGTCCAGGCAACTATGCTAAAGCTTCAAGACTCTCAAGAAACCTTCATGAATGGCATTCAAGGTTACATGGAGACCACGGAAGCACTTCACAGGGATTTCCAGGCAGCAACCATCAAAATTCAATCTCTCGAAGATAGTCTTCAACAAAAGCACGAGGCTCTTTTACAGGCACGTGAAACTGGCTGAACAAGAAAAGAATAACTTGTTTGCTGATCAACAGGTTCAATTACAGTCCACTATTCAAGAGTTGTTGGCTCAATTAAAGGACAAGGATAAACTCCTTGCTGAACTCCAACCAATGTACACGGAACTCTCAAAGAATTACAATAATCAGCTCAAAGAGTTTGATATGCGCAATGAGCGCATTATTTCTCTCGAAGGCGACCTTTCCACGCTACAAAGTCAGGTCACGCCTCTCCAGGCTCAACTTACAGAAGCTCAGAAGCAGAAGATCATTGATGACACAGAAATTGCCACTTCGGCTTCAAAACTCCACTCATGCGCCCTCAACTTCCCAGGCCACGCTTTCTCACAGAAGATACCGTGATCAATCTCGTCTCCTAGCTGACAAAGATAACAAGATCCATGATTTGGAGCATCAACTCCAGCAAGCTGTTCAATCTGCAAAAGACGCTCAAAGTCAGCATGAGACGTATATAAATCTGGCTCTCCTCATTCCACAGGACTTTTCCACACCTTCAAGCTATCTGGATTATGTCGTGGCCCGCCGCCATCTTTTTCTTCTCAAGTGGTATTCGGCACAAGGCAAGCTTAATGAGCCCCTTGGCAGCACGGACTTTCTCCAGATTTGGCCGGACCTCTCCATTGCCGACAAAGGCTTACTCTGTGCTCTATTAGTCTTTGGTCTTCTCCACTGTGCGGATCTTGATTTTGTCATCTTCCGTGTTGTCCAGCCTATGGCTTATGTTCTTCATGATTTTTATCTGGCTGACACACATGATAAGTTCTTAGATGGGTCCCATCGAATTTTTCAAGGCAACCCTCATGCTCACTGGTTGTTATTACAAAACAACCAGTATTTACAGGATCCTGCTCAAGCAAACACTTTCAGCACTGAGTACATGCCTGAGCTTGCTCGTCACCTCCCTCCATGGCAAGCCGAGACGCTTGAACATGTGCGGAAGAATTTAGCTGACGCCGAGGATCTCCCGTTTGCCCAAATTTACTTACAGCACCTGGGTGTCTACAACACACTGTGTGCCTTTCTGGACAATCAGACTATACCCACGGGTTGGGTTTCTCCTCCAGTGTACACTATGCTGTCAGGCTCTGATTGGGACCAGTGGTGCAGTGCTCTTGATGCAGATCTTGTTCGAGAATTTCGAGAGCAGGCTCAGAAGCCCACGCAAACAGGCACTGCTCATTCTCTGTATGCTTCCTTGGGTGCACCTCCACGCCCCAGATATCTCACATCAGATTGGCGTCTTCCTTTTTGGACCAAGGTCATGGAAGGTCATGCTGACTGGACTCCTGCTCAGATCTCCACCGATCTTCGATGGGATCCCCGTTTTGTTCGACGCTCAAATTGGGAGGACGGCGCTACCTTGGAGCACACTGGTAATTGGATCTTCATCCCTAATGAACGAGGTTGGCAGACGCCTACTCACGCTGTATGGGGACTAGATCAGTTTTTGGAATGTGCGGCCACCTCCCCAGATCCTTCTGTACACAGACAAGCAGGTTTTTGTGCTGCTTTAAAGTGTCTTCTCTTGAGTTCTCTTGCCAGACAGCGCCCTATCTATTATTGCAACCCGAATGCCAGCGTCAGTGCCTTCGGCCTTCAAACCTGCCTTCTCATGGAATGCCAGTTTGTTCTTGCTGAGGCCCACCACGCCCTCGAAGAAATGGTCCACTCTGGGTTTCTTATTGATGCCCATCAAGCCATTGGTCTTAACACTCCTAAAGCTCTCACGGCACACCACGATCTCATTGCCAACTACCACTCTGGTGACCGCCCTCATACACGCCAAGATGACTTCGAAGTTGCTGGGTTTCCCCTGCCTGAGACTCTTCCCCCTTTTCTCATCCCTGAGTGTCGTTTGGTGGGGGGGAGTATTAGTTCCGTACGTCCTGGTATAGGACTATTCATGCACACCACTGACCAGGCCAAGAACAAGGCACCAAATCCAGGTCAAGGTCAGTCATCAAGAGCCCAACAGAAGACCACGCAGAAGGTCACGCCCAAGAGTCAGCCAAAGAAGAAGCCGAGAATAGACAGATGACGGCCCATCGGCGTCAGCGTGATTCCAGGCACTTCAAGAGGCACCGCCAGCATTCCTCCAAATCAGGCCTCCTTCAGGAGTCGGCACCGAGATCTGTCAGACTATCTATATTGGGCCAGAGGCCATTGTACTATATATATGAGCTAGATGAGTTTTTGTTCTTGTCTCCCATCATTTTCTCTCCCTATTGCGAGAGCTCATGTATTCTGATTGATATCAAGGAGTTTTCTTCACACCATTGTGTTTCTTTTGTGTTTCTGTTTTCTCTTTCTTTTGTTCTTTTGCAAATCCCGCGTGACACAGCTCCCGGATTCTCCTGTTTGACCCAAGGGTCCTCACAGAGGGCTGTCTTGCAGGAGTTCCCGAACCCAGACCCCAAACATTGAGTAGATGGATGTTTAGATTCTATGCTATGATCTACTTCTGATGATGATGATGGATGTTTGTATCTGATTCTGTTTTCTCTTTCTGTTCCTCCTGTGTTCTATTGGATTAAGGGGGGGTAGAGACCTAAAGGCTATCGAGATAAATGCGGCCTGTGCACTAGAGCCCACCTGGCTGGGGATGCTATGATGTGATTCAGCACCAGATAACGAGTAGGATGGTGAATCGGGGGTGGGGTCTTGCCTAGCGCGGCTACAGGACCCCTACAGTGTGCTAGGCTTATAACCGGTCACGGAGAAGGCCGGGTATGGGTCTGACACTTCCTGGGTCGCAGGTGTCGAGCCAATACTATTGGGCGCCCTGGGCTCGAACGGGCAGGTGAGCCGGCCTTTAGATTTAGGGGAGTAAGTCGGGTACGAACGCGGGGGTCACTGAGGGGGCACGCATTCTCTAGCACACCCAGGGATCCATCATGCTCGAGGAGGAGACGCCTCTCCAACCTGCCTCATCGGACTGGGGAGATGTAACCTGGAGTAGTTCCATAGGGTGATTCCATGGGATTGCGTCTCCAGAAGGCTACAATCACGCCATAGCATGTTCCAGCCTATCTGCAAAGTGTGCACAGGAGGGGCGGATGGAGTGGACTACCCTAGCCATTGTTCTATGCCAGCCAATGCCATTGTTATGATTCTGTCTGTTGTTATCTGGAGGCCCTGACTGTCAGTTGATTTCCATGAGTCTGAGCCGGGGTAGAGCCTTTATTCATGATGCATTTCATTGTTATGATGTGATCTATTGCATTCTTATGGATGATGACGGGCCACCCTTCGTGGTGGCATATTATTTACTTGTATTGTTGCCAGGTGCTAATCTTGTATGTACGCTTCCGCTATATAGGATTCCCATATAGAAGGCGTGGGACGAATGACACCTCTGTGTCCTTCACCCGGACACTTGCCCAGCACAAGTGGTCCGAGTCAGACGGAGGGCCTTTCTATGGTGGAATAGTCGCCATGGAAGAGGGGATTTCTCGTATTTATACGATGGGAGCATCGTATAACTTCGGGAAGCGTCACACTCTTGGGGCTATGTGCTATGCTATGCTGCAGCAGACGATTCTCGAAACGGAGTTTCGAACGCGAACAGGATTCCAGGACTGTTGGAGTCAGAAAATAGCCTAGGGTTAGGGTTTGGCCGTTAGTAGTTTAGAGTTGCCATGTCAAGTCATATGGCTCCAATGGAGGCTGGTTGCCAATAGGATGGAACCATGTGGAAATGATTCCATACCTAAGGTTAACTAAGTTATGTATAATGACTTGGCCATGTTCCCTTCTCCACATTAAGGTATAAAAGGTTACTAAGATAGGCTTGTATGGTGACGTGGCCTAAAATATAAGTATTTATATCGTATATTTTAGGAGAACGTCACACACTCTGCACAGGAGTAGAATCGCAAGATTGAAACTCAAAGGAAAAAAGATAGCGAGCATGTGGTTTAATTCGATACAGCCCTTGGCATATAATCCGCAGGTTAAATGGAAAGAATAGATCTTGTGCTTACATCGATGGTCTTCTGCGGTGACATGGCTCGATCTGCGATGATGATTGTTGCTGTGGCAATGGCTTTCTGCAGTGCTATAGTGACTCAATTTGGCTTAAAAACATGGGATTTGGAAGCGTAAAAAATGTGGGATCTTCAAGAACCCTATTGGCAGAGGAGTTGAAGCTACGCGGATGGCTCTGGCTATGGTATAGCAGCAATGCCTGTACGATTAAAAATAAGGGCTACCAAAAAGAAACAAACATGAAAAATTGAAGAAATTTCCCCTAATAGTGTTTTATGATTTTAATTTGAAGCACGGTGCATGTGCACCCCGATACATAAGCAATGCACAAAGGATGAAACTTTAATGGAACTAGTTATGGTGCCCGGCGTTGCCGGGCCTAGTAACAATGTGAAAGGTGGTTGTTTATTGCTAAATAAAGATTTGGAGCATAAATATGCATATGAGGATTTTAGGAGGAACAATGGAGCACAAAATATGCATTCTCACCACATGTATTGTATCTACAACAAATTGGCATTTCCACTGCAACTATTGGCATTGGAGGGCTTAGCAAGAATCTTCTAGTTGAGGATCTTCCTTTTGGCCTAAGTTTAGAGTGGACATTCCATTGAAAAGAAGCCATATATACACGACCCACGACCAATGTTTGCAATATTGAAAGGGAATCCGCTTCCCATGTTTTTTGGAGCATTAATGTTTGCAATATTGAGAGGGGAATGCGCTTCCCATGTTTTATGAAGCATTAAAGAAACATCTGAATAGGTGTAATGTGATAATGCAACATACAATGTACTTCCAAAGGCGAAGTTTGAATAAGAATGTAATGCTCATTTAAATAACAATATAAAGTTGCACCATTATTAAGTGACATATTTACTCTGGCCATGATGGACTCGCTACTACAATGGCCTAAGATCAGTGTTGGAATGTTACATAAAGAACCAAAGCCATGTTAAAATTGTTTACCACGGGGTTTTCCAGCTTTGAAGAGGCAATATCCATTTCTATTATGAAGCAAAAAACTCTCGAAATGTTTAATAATAGAGATTATGAGTTCCTGCAATCATGTGAAATCATTGGTATCTATCTTTTTAATTTCTACTAAGCAACAAAATAGTAGGAAGTATTGGATCTTGATTTGGTAGCTGGTGCCATTTTACGTGAATAAGAAGATACTATGATCTAGAGTTCCTCTCAGAAACAATCATACAGCTAGAATTAATAAATAAATTGGAGGAACGAATTAGGCCCATCTCCAATGCCATGCAAGCATTTCAACTAAATCTCAAGCCTGTGCCATGGGCATGCTTACATTATCTCAGCCAAAATTACATGGTATGAAAATACATACTGCATATACATGTATACAACAACTATTACAATATTTTGCCTGTGGAACCAGCATCTATATTGGAGTTGCAACACAGTATTTTGCACTATGAGCTGGAATTGAACCGCAATGTAGAATCCCACAAATCCATGAACTGGAAATGCACAATGAAATGCAGAAATGACCCAGATTTCAGAAGTTTAAAATCTTCTTTAGAGTTCTTGACTTCTTTATTTCATCTGATATTAGAAATTAAAACTGACAAAGATATAATGCTGAAATCTGCATCTGCATTAACTTGATGCATTCTTGCTATGAATATGGCATCTCCTAGGTTGCAGATTTAGGAGTTGAAGATTTGTTGCAATTACAAATGGAAACAAAGAGTGGTACAACTTTATTGAACATGACTTTCATCCATACCTGCGGGTCTGCCTAAGTGCACACAATAATTATATGTAGGGCATGCCCAGGAATTAAACTGGAAATGGAAAGGACACTGTGGAGTTCTTAGTTTCCTGTCTTCCATAAATTTTACAAAGACATAATGCTTCAAACTATAATATAATGATGATCAATACCTGCATATCTGCCTCAAAGTAAAGTCCGAGACTGCTTTCTTTGTACGCCTTTCGTTTCCACCACTGTTGGCCCTGATAATAAGAAAATAAAATAAATACAGAGAGGTTCGATCATTCGATTGCAACCTTTCACTTCCATCACCAAGGTCCACGTTGATCTGTTTTCTTGCAAATCTGTCAAAGGAAATTATCTTCTGATGTGTTCAAGCAAGCTGGCATAGTGTTGCATCGATCACCACGTAAATCATGTGCTATAATGCAAGCACAAAACTTCCTAAGAGTACAAAGATAATGGGTTGACAAAGGGATGGTGAACAGATGCATACAACTTGCATGATTTCAAACATGAAATGCATATGCATGCTGGTTGGATTTTGAAACATACAGTTCCCGCTCTCCACATGAAACATGGCATTAATTAAAGAAAGAGTTGAAATGGGTATGTGAGAAAAATGCAAAGCATAGAAGGGTACAAATATGTGAGAGCTATCTTGTTCGTATTGGAAAACTTTATAATCTTTCTTAGCAATATTGATTGTAAAGGTTTTGTAATATACCTGGGACTTCACACGAAATGCAACAATTCAAAGTTGCTCTATACACTCAATCTACTTACAACTTAGTGTCCTGCAGAGCAAAGGGAAAAGTGTCAGTCAAGTATATGCACTTACAAAATTAATGAGATGCTATGTGCCTTCAGATCTATCTAAAGATCTTTGGTATCAGCATGAGTATATCTAAATAATAAAATTTAATAGGAAGCTTCAATCATGGCGAGATGTTGCCAACTTTTACTTAAATATAAGAGTAGCATATGGATCACTATAAGCAATTTGAAAGGAACTACTACTTGTAGATATATCTGATGTATTCACAAAAAATTAATGCCTTATGGAATTCAAAGAACTGAACCAAACATCATGATCTAAAATACCTCATACAGCGGCCTCTAGCAGACTGAGGTAATCAACACTCTATTGATATCCTGTCCTCCAAATTGAACTATAAATATAATGAGGCTAAATCCTAAGGAAGAAAATAAAGAGATGATCACACACCTACAACAATCGATGAATAAATAGAGGAAGGGCAAGTAAATAATGGAGCATATAGGAAAAATGCAGTAATTTATACTTACATGAATCACATTTATGCTGCAACATGTGTGCACGTAGAAAGAGAATTAACAGGAAAACCGACCTGGAAATTAAATCCATTGAAGAATTCAACTGGCATCTGCAAGAAATGGGAATGATTTAGGGTTTAACATGTTCCATAGCTAATTTTGATGCTCCACTCTATAGAAACAGCTTTAAGAAGAGGAAGATAGAAGTGTAGATTGTTCAAACATAATTTTAGTATTTAGAACAGCAAGAATATGAGATACATGTACATCCGCCCAATCAATATAAAGATTGGGCATTAGTTTAAAGCCACCAATAAAGGAATGATTTATGTTGCATAGCATAACAAATTACAAACCTTTCAGCACAGCATGCTGATTCTACTTCTCAAGGCTAGGCATTAGTGTAAAAACACGGAGCTGCAATGGGCTTTCTTCACTAATGGGAAAAAATTCCCTCCATGATTTCACTTCAGCAAAAGCAAATCATTCTATTCAATCAGATTCGATGCAAAAACTATTCATACCTCAAGAAGCATATGCTGAATTTATAAGCTAAACTCAGATTATTCATGGGCAGCACCTGATGGACCAGTCAAATTGCTCATGCGACTCCACCTGGTCCATACAGTTGTTACCTTGACCATAATCCTGCAACCACAGCCGTAATATCTAAAAACCTGGAAGCAATTACATAACGGCCTTAGATTAGTTTGGAGGTTCTTTGGTGCAAACAAAATAAAAGTGTCCCTAGCAAACGAATTCAATGCTCCAAAAGCATTCCCATATTCATCCTCATAAGGAAAAATACAAAACAATTTCCACACCCAGGACCTGGTAGGATGCAACTTGGCATGCAGCAAGCAGCAACTTGGCATGTAGCATATTCACAGGGCATTATGAGACAGCACAACCTAGCTACTTTAAAACAGGAGCCTATCAAAGACGACCAAATAAGGATAGCAAAGCTGCATAAACATAGATAATGGTACCTTTGTAGGAGTTCCTAATCATATGTCGTCTCAGTATCCTCCAAGTTAACTGTAGAAAGCTCTGGCTCCAAAAACGAAATGCCAATCTGACAATGCAAGCCATCAGAATCATGGAATAAATTTCCATCAAAATAAAAGATGATGAAATATGAAATAATCTCACCGAAATAGCAATTGCGTTATCCCTCACATCCAAGAAATACCTTCAGCAAACTCTATTCTAGTATTAAAATTTATGTCTATTGCCTTCAAATGCAAATAACTATGCCTCTGTTTGCTGGGCTCTCTGAATCCGGAAAAAATACATCTAACGAAGACATGTCAACAAAAGAAAAAGAATAATCGAAAGGTATGATGTGAGCATGAAACAAATGAGCTCTGGCATCCATGCTGAACCAAATCGAAGCCCAGACGGACCCAAATCAGAGTTGCATGCTATTGGGGCTCCGCAAAATCGGCTAAATACTCAACCGAACCTGGATCTTATGCAGTCAAATTGTTCTTCCCACTGGCGCAGCTGTGAACCTATCCAAAACAAATAAGCATATCTCACGGTGGTGGCTTCCATGCCATGTTTGCCGAAATGACGAACGGAAGGGCAAGGATTGGGAATAGAAGCTGGATAAAAATTAGAAAAAATCAACCGTTGCATCCATGCCGAAATACCTAAACCCACTCCTCGAAAGCATGCGAAATAAAAAATAAAAAATTGTTCCCCACTTTTGGATGGACGTTAAACTTTTCCGGCAAAAAAAAATCAACAATCTTAGGAAATCAATTAAAAAAAAAATCCAAAAATATTTTCTGCCAGGCCGGATAATCCCAAATTAACAAAGAGATCTTCGAGCAGCAAAGAAGGTGAGAAACTGCCTATTAATTATAGTGTAATGTGAGAAAGGATGTAAGATGGTAGGTGAAAGTGGGGAGAAATGACATGCAATCAATATAGCTGCTACACAAGAGCAAGGGACTCCAATCTCAAGTAATAAACAATGTTGCACCCGATTGAAACGTAGAATAGAATAGAATAGAATAGAATAGAATAGAATAGTTTTTTTAGCTTGGATGCTTGAAACGAGGTATGAGATTCCAAGGACAGTTTACAATGGTTATTCCCGCTTTAACAATAGGGCAGAGCCTTGTTGGGCACCCGCCAGTTGGTGGAGCTTGAAAATTGACGGATAGTTGATAAGTGGAAAACCCACCCTAAGTCATAAAAGAAGATGGTTCAAAAACGCAACTGGCCAGCGTTTTTTTTCCCTAATTTTACAATGATTATAATTAGGGTATCGGTATTATTATACATATACTATTATACGGCCATTTTTTTCTGTAAGTCGAAAATGTTACGTCAATACTCCCTCAAATACAACCAAGAGCCTTTGGATCTTCGTCGGCCTTGCCGGATCCGTCTCATTGCGCCATAACACATTTAGTGTTTGGGCAGTTTTGCCAAGGCGGAGCTTATTATTTATGCCAATTTGCGTTCCCTTCCCGGATCTGTTTGGTCGCAGATCCGTGCTTATTAAGACCTTATAATCAACCAAGTATGTGATCTTTTTTTTGTTCATCTTTCTGTTGCGTTTTTGATGAGCTAGATCTGTAGACTCATGGCACAAAATCTAGGAATCAAAGCGAATTACAATGGCGACGGATGAAAACCTAGACAGGGATGTAGTCTTCCGGAAATTGAAAACGAAGGCTGAAAACAAGGTTAAGTTATATCCTGACGTGCTCGAGAAATTCTATTTTATCCTTGTAATGCAAATTGTAGACTGTTTATGTTATTGTGAAAATGAGCTTCGTATGTGCATGTTTATCATAAAGTCGTGTCTCATGGTTGCAGATATGCTTTGATTGTACTGCAAAAAATCCCACATGGGCGTCAATTACTTATGGAGTGTTTATTTGTCTTGATTGCTCGGCTCTGCACCGCAGTCTTGGCGTACATATCAGCTTTGTCAGGTAAGAGGCTGAATTTTTATTAATTGCAAACTGGATAGTACTTTTAGATGACTAGGAAATTCGTGGCTATTTATCAAAGGATAAAAGGCTGTGGATTCTCCTGATTTACTGATACGATAATGAATTGTAATTTATGTGAAAATGAACGATGGAAACTTGATTTTGATTACCCTTACTTTTGCAAGTCGCTTTTAGAACTTAAATTTCTTAATAAGAATAATTTGGCAGAATTAAAATGTGTCCCTGCTATTTGTACGCTGGAGAATATTTAAAATTGGTTCTCTTAATTTATTTACAAATTTCCAATCTAGTCCGTGAACCCAGTTTAAATCTTTGATTTTTATATGTAGGTCAATCACCCTGGACACATGGAATCAAGATCAACTAAAGTTGATGACATATGGTGGTAATGGTCGAGCTAGTGTCTTTTTTAAGCAGCATGGCTGGTCTACGGATGGAGGGAAGATTGAATCAAAATATACATCACGAGCAGCAGAACTTTATAGGCAACTTCTTGTAAAGGAAGTTACAAAAACTTCCAGTCCACGTCTTGCTCCATTAACGTCTCGGCACATCACAGAATTTCCTTTAAACAATGATGCAGATGTTGATGATGTGCTGCCACAATCTGAAGGCAATGCACCTGCTTCAGCACCAAATGCGTCATTTCCAAGTGCTGTAGCTGCTTCACTTTCAAGTTCTACAGGTATCTCGAAGAAGCCTATAACACTTGGCGCAAAGAAACCTTCTGCAAAAGCTGGTGGCCTAGGGGTAAAGAAGCTTACTACGAAGGTACACACTACTTATAAATAGGTTTGAACATGCCAACTAATGGCCAACTTACTTTTGTCGGACTTATGCTTTTGAGATTCTAAGGTTAACATATTTTGGTTCTGCAGCCAGCGGAGAGCTTGTACGATCAGAAGCCTGCTGAAGTGGTAGTTGAAACTGTTTCTGCTCCAGTAACTGCAGTACAAACTGCTCCACGAACATCACGTTTCACATATAGTGATGAGGATACTACACATAGCACAAATGGCGCTACAGGACACATATCTGCGCCATCAAACAGTGGTGACTTCTTCTCATCATTCGCTAATACTTCTCGGAAATTACCATCCAACAACCCCAAGGTAATAGCTTGTATTTGGAGGCACATGTTCTTTAAATTATGAGGAAATAGATTAAGTTTAGAATGCATCATGGAAATTACATTTCTCACCTTGTCTTAAAAACTACGAGGGATGGAATAATTTTAGAATTATCTTGTTTTATCTAAAGCACTTTGTATTTTATTTTATTTTCTGGTTTACTTTCTGAAGAGTACATGGTTACAGATTGAAGAGAGCACCGAGGCACAAAAAAAATTTGCAAATGCAAAGGCTATTTCATCTTCACAATTCTTCAATGAGAATAAACCAAGTGATGCTGATAACCATGTTCGTCTTCAGAAGTTTGTGGTATGAGACCTATTCTATTTCTGCTTCTTGTAAAATATTATAAGTGTGCCTCTGCATACATTGAGGCTATGGAACCTGAACGAGCTGGTCTGTTTGTTGAACAGAATTCATCATCCATATCTAGTGCTGACTTTTTTGATCGGGATGAAAATTCAAGTGCATCTGTGGTTGATGTCACTGCCAGTGACCTTGTGGCAAGACTCTCTATGCAGGTAGCTATTACCTCATATTTGTAATTTCGTAAAAGCTATAAGCAAATGTGCTGGCAACATTTGTTTCATCTATCATTTTGTGAAACGTTTTTGGCTTTGAGATTGAGTAGTCTTGCTATACACCATGAAAAGTTCCTTGCTGTAAGATTTAGTAGTTTTATCATCTTTAATGTCTTTATTGTATCTTCAGGCTACACAGGATATGTCTACAGTAAAGGAAATTGCAGGCAAAACAGGAAAGAGATTATTGTCTATTGCCTTAGATGGTATGGTGGCAGTGTCTGAGATGTTGGATGGCTGAATTCTCAAGGTAATGCCAGCTATTAGGGCAATACTAGAGGCTGAACTTAAGGCAAGCCTTTTTCTAACATATACTATTTTCTTTAATATTTTTGGAGATTAGTATTAGTTTCTCAGAGTTGAGAATGCATCCTGTCAGGCCATTCTATGTTATCATATGGTCGCCATTCAATTGTAGCCATATCATTGCACTCCTAAAATGCACCAACGCTGCATTGGTGTGGAAACACAATACTTATTTAGCACAAGCAAAGCTTACAAATTCTTGAGTTGTACATTGATACTTGAAGAGGCACCTAAATCATTTGCTATTTTTGCAAGTGGAAGGATTGAAGGGTTTGTGTCCTTATTAACTATTTGGGTGTATAAATTTTCTTCTTGCATGCCCTTTTATTGTGCCCTTGTTTTTGGAACACAATTGATAATCATTTTCCATTCACTTAATATTATTAGGTTGAACAGTGGTGTATAGGACTACAAACCAAACCCAGCGTTAAGCTGCTAAGTTGGCTACATGATAACGGTGTTGAATGAAACTCTGTGCTATTTAACAAATTTTTTGACTTCACAGAAAGCCTCTTGTTCTGCTATTTTTATTGCCTTTTGTAGTAGGGTGTGCATTTTTTTCGGAGGACAATAGTAGCATAAGAGGAGTTTTAAGGAGCTGCCAGCTGTCTTCAGAAGAAAAGCTTCAATTAAACGTCATCTTCATTTTGAAACATTGGTGCTCGAAAATGAAATTTAGGTTTGTGCCTGTCTGTGCTTGTGTTAACCAAGATTAGGCGTGCTTTAGGCCTATAAATGCAGGCTTTAGGCCTAAATATGCAGGCTCTTTGTTGCCGCTAGAACAGCTATGCTCGTCGATACAATGTAGCACTAGCCTTGCTATCACTAGCCTTGCTCATTTTGCATTCTACAGTGTACTTGTTGGAAGCAATAGCCTATGTTTTCCTGATGCTATATCGCATGGTTGGGTGCAATTACTCTAAAATGACATGTAAATTATAATATGGAATGGTATTTATGTAAAATGTTAGTTGTAAGTGACGTAATTACACCTCAAAAATGCATTATGCTTGGTAATTAATGGGTAGGGTGGGTTGTATCCCTATTCGATGTAATTGCATCCCAACTATGCTTAGTAATTGATGGGCACAACCCTGCAAAACTACTCGGTGGCACTCATGGCGACTCATGGGCCATTTTGTGGTTTTATAGGGCATGAAACCTGCTGCCCATCAATTACCTAGTAGTACATAATATAGTGCAAACTATAGTTCTAGGAATTCGGCACAACTGGTCCCACATAATTTTGTGTCTGTCAGTGTACGCCGCTACTAGGTCCTGCAATGATGGTTTTGTGCGGTTTCTTGCCCCCCCAAAAAAAAAAAAAAAAAAAAAAAAAAAAAAAAATCGCTGGGTCGTTGAATATCTTTATTTTTACTTCTCCCACGCCTGAAGATGGGCGAGCTAATCTACTGTGCATTTATTATTTCGTTGGTCATTCAAGTGCCTTTCTTTTCCTGTATTTTAAGGCATTGTAATTCGATGAGGGCTTACCTCAGAGCATTAGAAAAGAAATCTTTGATTTGGTTTATTTTGCTAAGGGCAGCTTCCCATTAGCATCGCACCTGTATTTCATATCTGTGCCATAATAGGCAAAATATAAGCAGAGGAACAATGGTGGAATGCAAGCAATTTTCGTTGTCAAAGAAGCCATTCAAGTTACCAACAAGAAGAAAGCACTAGAAGACGAACCTGATGTGCCACTACAAGACAAACACGATTTCAAACATGTAGGATTTGGAACCGCATTTTTGCCTTCCGTTCTATTACCATTTAATTCAAGTGCATATTACCTACTTGCTTTAACCAATACATGAAATTTATTGTGGCGGCCATGGCCACGACAAACATTTCTCTTCGCTAAATGCCTTACTAAGGGGGATTTTGTGTTCAGTTGAAATCGTGTGATCGTAATGCACACCTAGGCAGAATTACTGCATTTTTCTGCTGATTTTATACCCCGCAATTCTCTCTCCGCCTGTGTACAGCGGCGCCGCCAGTATTTTGTGGCTATGGCGGATCAGAATACTGTGGCTATGGCGGACTATGGCGGATCAGCTCTCCTGGCGACCCTTCCTTCACATCTCTTCTTCTTAAGCCAGCATAGCTAAGGAGAGCAAATCAAAGTGATGCACTCTTGCCGGATGTTTGAAGTAGAGCAGTTTGAATAGCAGAGAGCCAGAGGCAGAGGGTTTTTATAAGGCGAACAGAGCTTTCTTCTTTCTTGCCAGCGATCGGCATCGCCATAGCTGTTCTTGGTCGGTCTTCCAGGGTTGAAAAGGGACTCCATTTTCTTCGCTTTTTGGCTATGGCGGATTCAGAGCTTTCAATGTCTCCGGTGGTCCGTCTTTTGAAGCGCCTCCGATCCGCCGATCGCCTTGGAAAGCTTGGCCGTTCCGACGATGAAATTGATCCATAGCCGTTCAAGGGAAAAATGCCATAGCCGTTCTGGTCCTCTGTTCTCCTCCGTTCAGCAAATTTTTTATTTTCGTAATTCTGCCTAGGTGTGCATTACGTAAGGGAAAGTTCTATGTCTTGGAATATTCCCTCGGGAATATTCTCTCGGCGGGCCGCCAGACTCGGCGGCGCTGTGGCTTCGCCGCTTGGGCGCCGCCTCGTCTGGCGGCTCCGCCTCGAGAAATTCCCTCGTGGAATTTCCTCGACTAGAACTTTCCCTAGTACATAAATGTGCAGTTGAAGCTTCTAATAAAGTAACCCAAGATTTGCAAGACCAATCTTTCGGGAAATCTAGAGATTGCACAGAATCAGCAAAAGCAATATGCAAATAAGAAAAGACAAAGAGTTGAATTTCGTCAAAGAGACATGGTATTCTTGCATGTCAATCCAAAACAAGAATGTTGAAGTTCCCCAATTGCTAGAAAACTAGCATCGTGATTTGCAGGACCCGTCAAGATCTGAGGAGGATTGGACCAAAATCGTATAAGTTAGAGTTGTTATCACAATTGAAAGTATACAACGTGTTTTGCATTGATAATTTGAGGAAATATATGCTTGATTAGCACTATAAAGCGTGATTTAATTAATCTGAGAGAATAACATAGTTTTGAGAATTTGGACCTATTGCTCAAGCTGAAATAATTTCTTCTACTTCTTAAGCTCAAGTATCCACCAAAATTGTCGATAGCAACAAAATTATAGATACAAAATTATTTGATGGATTGGTAGCTACCAAAATTATTGATGGTATATGCATACAAATTATTAATGTGTACATGATACTTGTGTATACACAATAATGTTGCTCTAGCTAACATCAATAATTTTATGGGTATAAATACAGCATTCGTTTGCCATGTTTCAATGTCCTGCCAGCGTGACGTCGCTATTGCCTGCTCGCCCTGAACATATCGACTCCATTACTTGCTAATGACTATGATTTATGTAGATGCACACTGAGAGGGTTGCTCCTTGATCCCTACCTGCAAGGAATAGCTAATGGTCTCGAGAGAGATTCCCCCGGGCTCCATTGTGTTGTTATCCATCTTGTTTGAGTTCCAGAGCGTGACGCCTATGTGCTTATTGGAATCATCTTACGTGGCCATTTGTAAGCGATATAACATATAGTAAAGTACAGGAGCTCACATGTTAAGATAAGTAATGAATATCATAATGAATTTGATCTAGTTTTTCATACCTTGAAGGAGTGCAAGATCACCTGAAGGTGGACCTCAGGAATTCTCAGCCTCATCATTAACTTCTTTAGCCACTAATTCTTGCACTTGGATCCCTACACTATTAGGGAACACCACGAACAATAGCTTGGTCTTTACAACCCAGCCATAGTCTATTGTTTCTAAATGCTGATAGCGTGGCGGGTCATTGGGATTTGGTCTCCACTCCTTACTCCAACAATCCCTATCCTGCATTGCGTATGAGGTGCCCTTTCTAGCAACTGGCTCTCACCAAGAGACAAATACCTCTTCATAATGAGGGAGATTTGGATCTTGTATTTGGTCCTTCTCGACAAAGGCCATCCATATAGGGCACTTATCATGTGGTCTGGTGAGCAAGAGCATTGCTTTCTTGACATCTTGGTAAGGGTCAAAAATTTCGACTGGGTTCTTAGGTCGACCGAAATAGGACCCTACACAATGAGCTGGTTCGATGTGGTTCAGCCACCAACTCATTCTCGGGTTCTTCCAATGCACTATGCCTAGTGCTGAGCCAAAAATCTTGAATGACTTCTCTACTGGCTTGAACATCCCCAAGCACACGCATCAAAGAGAACCAGTAATCAATGACCTCATTCATATATGTGTTGGGACCATGAGTTGTTGCCAACCCTAGAGATAACTGCCCAGTGCATCATGTATTTGGCAATAGATAATCTCAATGCACCTGCTTCTTTCAAGCTCCCATATGGTTGGACGACCTTAGGTGATCTTGTCGGGATTATAGGAAGAACATTGTCATCTTCCTTCCACATCTTGATTCCTTTTTCTAGGAGCCACTCTCGATGCCTTGGCCTCATCTTGTAGTACATGAGTGGCCACCCATCTTTAGTGCAGAATTTGAAGAGAAGAGGTTCTAAATGACTACATAAACGGTTCTTTTTGTCATGAAGCCTTTCACAAATTCCTTCCAATTAGGTACCTTAGTGACAAGATAGGGTGCAGGAGACTCGAAACTACACTCTCTAAAGAGTTGCATAAGCTCGGGAATAGTCAATGCATCCGATCTTCTCAAGAGAGTTGAGTAGTTTCCAAAGAGGGCATCTATGTCATCATGGATATCTCTGACCATCATGAACCCCAGCTGCACTTGATCAAAGACCCAACCAAAACTAGGTATGACAAGTATGAGATAGATATATGTTCATGTTCTGACCTGAGCAATTATCTAGCTGCAAGTAGCGCCTCCTAGGTAGCTTCTTTGTTTCCATAAGCCCCTTTGGAGGAAGCAAGAAATCATTTCTAGTGCCATTGACTACCATTGTCCTCAAAGCTTCGGTGTTTAAAATTGTTTCTGTCCAACAGCTTTCAGGCCAATCTGCATCTCTCAAATGGCCTTAACTGTCATTAGATGCATTCTCGAGAGCCTT
The DNA here is from genome assembly GCA_021234155.1 of Isoetes taiwanensis. Classification (NCBI taxonomy): domain Eukaryota; kingdom Viridiplantae; phylum Streptophyta; class Lycopodiopsida; order Isoetales; family Isoetaceae; genus Isoetes; species Isoetes taiwanensis. The sequence goes on from JAJEKV010000002.1 coordinate 42,901,682, forward strand.
GAACACATGATTCAAGGATTCAACATGAAAGTTGGAATCGTCAGGCCAAAGGTCCAATGAAAAGTGGTCTAACTTGTCCATGCATCAAAGCACCTGTTAGACTCACCTTGAGGCGTTCTCTTCTCCACATAGATTTTGCTAGATTTTCTAGACAGGGAACCATAGTCTTATTCGGATCCATTTTATTATGTATAATGGTTAAGGCATGCTCTGGAGAGCGGTGAGATAAAGCTCTCTAGGACCAGTAAAGACTTCTACATGAGATTTGAGCTGTCATATGTGCTTTTCTTTCAATTGCAAGCTCTCTTCTTTCATTTGGATCTCTTGTCTTAGCAACCTTTTCCTTTATCATGGTACAACTATCACACTTAGAGAATGCTATTCTCTTACCAATTGCAACCTCTGAATGGTTCTTCTTCCATCCAGATAGAAAGGGTAAGGGAAAGACATGCTTTCCTATCATCTCTATAATGGTAATATCTATCTCCGAATGTATATCTTTTTTAGTCAATATGGAAGCCAACCACTTCACATTTTGTCTGATGTCCTCACTCATAATTTTTGAGCGGTATGGCATCGTTTCTCCATTTTCATCTATATACATAGATAGCACAATCAGTCAGTGTACGAGATCTTGTCTTCTTAGAACCAAGACGAGCTTGTAAAATGTAGAAATGGGAATGCCATAAGCTTTATGCTATGTTTTACGCACACTTGCTTGTTATTCAACATTATTTCTTTCGCATTACCATTTTTAGAGCATAGATCTAGTATATTGTATGCAAAATTATGGGCTCCGAACATTTCATGTTCTAGTAAAAGGTCCTCATCTCAGCTATCTCTTTGAAACTGAAATTAACACAACATCTTCTCAAGCAATATAGTGATGACCTGAAGTCGAGAATAGCTTTAGCAGTGGTTTTCCTTTCCTATTTACTCAGGTCTAGACGTGCTCTTGATCTCTGATTGATCATCTTGTAGGGTCTTTTCCTAGATATGCTCACTTTCTATTTCAGAATATATGATTCATTCTCCACATTCTTCTCCTTGACCGCCACCACTAGTCTGGAAACGGGAACATTATCAACAAGCACCAATGCTATTGGCCATCTCACCAGATCATGCACTTGCGGCATTTCTACGCATGCTTGGCAATGCATTGTAATCTTGGCAGGCATAGGAAACATACCCATGATAGTAGCTGTTAACCATTCATCACCCAACTTCATGTCACCTATAGCATGGTTTGATCCGAAACAATGATGACGCCAGTTCCGTAAGCCAAATTGCAGCATTCATGCAACAAAGTACATGGCTTCTCTACAAGCTCATCTCTAGATATCCATTGCAGTATGTTGGTCTCTTCTATTTCAAATGTATCCTTTCCTCCGTCTTGCCAATTTATGTGCTTAATCTGTGTCGGAGGGGTGTAAACCTCCTCTATCTCGCTCAAGAGACCTTTGCTATCTTTCTTCTGCCAAAGAATGAAGGCACCCATAGCCTCACAAAGCGTCTCCATCTTTGCCTCCAGATATGGCAATGGCAACTGCCCATCAAAGACATTTTGAAGAGACACAACAACCAGCCCCCTATGGCACGGGAACATTGTCATGGTGCATGAAATTGTGTACTCTGCCTTCTGCTACCTTCTTATCGACCATGCGAAGCTCCACGAGATCTTCCATCATGCAGAAGTAATTGCTCGTCAGCATCGCGGCGGCAATCCTTGCAAATAAATACTGAAGGTTCAACCTTTTCAGAAACACACACCCTATAAAGTTTCAGCGTAATGCTGAACAAGATCGCGATGGCGATGTTTGTTAGCAGTACACTGTAACCAAGAGGATGTGCAATCTGTATTAAGCATATGCCACCTAACGTAAATCTATGCTTAAAAAAATTGCTGGACTAGCCTTCTGCATTTCATAATGTCCATACTACATGAACAAATTGCACTTACTCACAATGAAAGCATAATGATGTATAAGATTGATGTGGCCTTTTTTTCGAGCTCGCAGACAAGACTCTTCGGAATATGGGTCGAGTAGGAGCTGAAAACATGCAATCAAGCCATCAAACATCATAATTACCAGGCTATTTAAAGAGCTACAACGACTGCAGTTCTAGTTTGCAGATGCAAACAAAGCATTTTGCTTAAATAGCATGCTGCACAAATCAAATACCACGGTTCTTGAAGTGTTATAGTGGTTGAAGCATAGGTCTGCTGATGTATTCTTGACAAGAAGACATGAAATATAGAATATTAGGAATATTAAGGCGTTACAACAATTGCAAATAGCAACTGTAGGGTTAAAAATCGAGCCTATTCACCAAAGGGTGCGTGGACCTGCTAAGAAATCTGTTACTAGTCTAACCTGTAAATTAAAGCGTTGTATTATGATATTTGAGGCAACAATTATCACGCACTTTGTATTTGTGTGCGGGCGACTTCAATTTCGAGGTGCAATTTTGAGGTGGTTTGTATATGTGTGTGGGCCGGAGGGATCTGCCTTGGCGAGCTGCAGTTCCTGTTCAATAATTTTACGCCTGGCCAGTGCCTTTAGAGACAGAACATTCCCAGAATATTCAAATGTTGAAACAAGCTGTCCATTCCATTCATAATTTTAGTGTCAGTTTATGGCATAAAGGACGGTACATTATTCCGTGGATGTTTTATGGTTTGAGTCGTCATTAATAGAGGCAGCTAGACGTTACTTTCGGGATTCAAATTTCACACTTGGACGTCCACATCATGCTGCAGTTCTTGCCCAGAAAAGTAACCTTTTACGCTAGATAGTACAGCCGCCGACATTAATAATGTCGTCGGTCATTATGGCCATTCTTGCACTGCCATCATTGTAGCGCAATTAATGACGCCAGTGTGGTTCACCTATAAATTTCTTATTTTCACGAAGAGTTGGAGAAAATAGTGAACGCTCAAAGAGATTGGCGCGCCTAGAACCTTCAGTGCCTGCAATATATTTCTAGTTTTTCGAACTTCCTACGCATCGCGATCCATGGCAAGAAGAGAGTCTCTCAAAGAAGGTTAGTTTCCGCACTTCTCTAGTTTAGTAAATGTCATCATCATTAGAATGAACGTATGCTCTCAAAGATCACGACCACAATCTTGCTGAACAAAACATTTGTTTAGAATAGTATCCTCTGTCTTCGCTAGGATCGCGGCTGCGATCATAGCAAGCAGTGGTCAGAATGTGATAGATAATTGTTGTACTATTGAGGCTAAAGTGTTTTTATCGTCATTACACTAAACAGAATGCTCAGCAATATCGCGTCCGCGATTTTGCGCAAATCATCTTAGTCTACGTTAGTACCATCTGTCTTCGCAAGGACTGCGGACACGATTCTTTCGAGCAGTGGTCAGAAAGTGGTAGAGATATGTTCTAGTATTCTTGCGATTCTTTTTTTTCCTAGTTTTTTCTTGCTATGCTCCAAAGAATCCGACCCGATTCTTTGGACATAATCTCTCGTATACTCCCGTTAACCTAACCGCAATTTTGCTTTTGAGCCTGATGTCGAGCCCATGTGGATCATCACACCGTCCAATGTTTGGAAGTGGTGCATAGAAATTTCAACAGCCATTCCACATATCAGAGGAGACCGTCAAAAAGATCTATGCATATTTTTGCGCATTGGTACAAATTCGGATGATATCGAGCAACCCCCTGCTGCCTATGCCACTCATTGGAAAGGAGCATGAAGATGAAAAAATAAAAAAGAAATTTCAGACATACTTCACAAGTAAGTTGAGATACAATTGGGCTGTAATGGATGGTGGCCATGTCTTCAAATACAACTAAAGACATCATACGCATATCACATTATTGTTCAGCTAGTGCCTAAGGACGGTTGCTTCCTGGGCTTCTTCTTAGCCAGTACAGCTTCACGTGTAGCACTCATGCAAGGAAAGCGAAGTGTGGCTTGAGATCTTTCTTGGAAATGCTAAAGAAAATGGCAAATCAGTCAACTGGTGTCTCGGAAGAAGAGAAAGCAGAGGACGAGAATGTAGAACAAGGGGACCCTTCTAGGCCCAATCTCAGGATTACCCAAGGCACAGACTTGTTAAACCTGGATGAGATTTTAGACAAGCTGGATGAGAAGAGCTATGAGGAAAGGATGCAGGAGACGAAGAAACTTTTGGCATCCACTCAGAAAGGTGTTGACGCCTTAGAACCTACATTTCAAAAGCTAGAGAGTATAAATCAATATTTTGAGCAGACACTGCCTGTTGTGGTAGAAAATCTATATTTGAATATCTACGTTCTGACGATAAGGAACAAGATGAGATGGAGATGGTTGGAACACAAGAGCACTCTATTTCATGTAAAAAATTAAAAATATTTCATCCTACTAAGTTTTCAGGTGAGCTGGAACGGAAATTACTTGGATATAGTGCCCCCCCCGACATTGAAGTGCTCCATGTTGCCGAAAATGTGCAGAGAATTACCCAGGCCATGGAAGTTGATGTACCAGATGTAACAGGTTATTCAGAGATGGGCACTTCTCAGGCTATAGAGATTGGGAGAGAGCATATTCGGCGAATAGATGATGGACTTGGTGTGACACCTAAATCCATATCAGAAACTCAGTTATTTCATTGCTCAGGCGATGTCCTGTAAATTATATGCCAAATGATGAATAGGAATGGCGTATTTGAACGATTTAATGTTTATAAGTCTTTTATTAATTATATCCTCTACTGTTATCGAGAAGATCGCCACGACGATCTTCTCCAGCATCTTGTTATTATAAAAAATGTCTTGTTATAGTGTTGTGAATGTTCATTGTAAGGATATAACCAATTAATTGGTAGAAAGTTTTGGCATCACGATCTTCACAATCATTTCAACATTTTTTTTCCACCAGCTTTTACTCAAGCAAATTCACACACATTATATTGTGTGTGAATGCAATTTCACACACAATATAATTTCCTTGCATCTTTTCTGCAATAAAATGCCAACTTCTGCTCCAGGCCAACCATGTTTTGCATCCTATGGGTAACGTGCGATCTATTTCGTACACAAGTAGAATTCTAAACTTCTCAAAGTAATTAATGTTTGCATTATACTCTCAATCCTAATGATTTGCAAGCATTCGAAGAACAAATAGTCTTGAAGCCATAACGAATTGTAGAAACCGAAGTATGTACACTAAGAAATTACAGAGGATTTGGTTCAGTGGTAAGGTTATCTAATAGAAGATGCCATTTGGATGGATGTCGATGAATAACATTGACTTTACCCTGACTTCTAATCATGAGAGCATGACTTCATTCAAAGCTGAGGTGATTATAACTAACCTATGGTGTTGCATACTGGAGATGTTAATTTCTTTTGCGAGTTGATTGGTCTTTCAATTTATTGCTAAAATATGCCCAATCTCTGGTCCCAGAGTTGTTGGAGTGGCTCCAGGGTGCATGCCATTTTACGAAGATTAATCTTTGTGGTGCTTACAATCTTATTCACATTCGTAAGAACGATAAATGGAACACAATGTTTCGTATGCAGTATGGTCATTTTGAATACATAGTCATGTCATTCGGACTCACTAATACTCTAGCAGTGTTCTAGCATATGGCCACTGCTGTCTTGTGAAAGTTTTTGAACATTTTTGTTATCATTTATTCGAATGATATTCTTATTTATTCAAAGACCCTTGAAGAACATGAGAGTCATATTCAACAAGTCCTTCAGAAGCTTCGTGACCATGGGTTATATGCGAAACTGGAGAAGTGTCAGTTCGATAATGATATTGTGGAGTTTCTTGATTACCCAATCACTCCTCATGGAATCTCTATGGATCTATCTGAGATATTCATTATTTTCTTGATTTGCTAATTTCTATTGGCGTTTTATTTGGGATTATTCTGAGATTGTCCATCCGTTGATAGGCCTCACGGCAAAGGATGTGTCATTTGAATGGAGTGTAGAAGTAAAAACTGCTTTTGTTATCCTAAAATATGTCTTTCCCACAGCACCAGTTCTTGCCCATGCAGATCCTCTACGCACATATGTTGTCGAAGTATATGCTTCTGATTTTGGTCTTGGTAGTATCTTGTCACAGGAGGCGGATGACCATGACCTGTATCTGATCATCACCTATCACTGTCGGAAGTTCCAGGTTACAAAAATCAACTATTCGATTTATGGCAAGGAGCTTTTGGCTATAGTTAATCCTTTTAAAGAGGAGACATTTTCTGAAAGGATCTCCTCATAAGATCACAGTCTATATTGATCATCAAAATCTGGAATATTTTCAGTCTGCTTGAGTGCTCTCGTCACCAAGCCCCCTGGCATACTCATTACTATTATCCCCCATTGATTTTGTAATCAAGTACCGTCCTAGATCCTTTCAAGGGAAGCCTGATGCCTTGTCCTGGCGCTTACCTTAGCCCAAGCCGAGTGATCCCTTATTTGATCAGCAATTAGAGATTATTGTAGGGCCTGATTGCTTCCAGCTTATAGTCACTATTTTGTTCGAAAGGCCTCCTAATATATCCTTGCTGGAGTCTGTTCGGGCATCTCTCCCCTTTGATCCCTTGGCTCATGGTATATTTTCACATCTTGGTTCAACATCATCTTCTCGACAAATGCCACTAGACTATGATCATTTTGAGGCTCCAGATGGATTTGTTTCGTAATGAACTTCCATTAGTCATTAGTCGAGATTAGTCGAGAGTATTGGTGGCCTAAACTTTGTTGCTCTGCTGAAGTTTTCATTTGGTGAGTTATTCATTCTTTTGACATGCATGAATTTGATCAAGCTTTTTACTTTGTACTTGTTTCCAGGATTGTGCCTTCCGAAATGTTTCCATGGCTTCCAGGGTCATGTCAGATGTGCATTCCAGGTGCAACTTTTCAGAACATTTCCTCAAATGGTATTATCCAGGTTATTATCAAAATCTACAATATTATAATGTTGAACTGTTCATTGTGGACCAAATAACGTGATGAACTTTTGGTTTCTTTTGCAGATCTCTGTAGTGTTCTCCACGGTCATGCCTTCTGAAGATATGTTAAGGTAGATGCCCTTGGAAAATCTTTTATCTAGAATAAGAAGTTATGCATGCGTCAATGCTTTCACAATGTTTTGGAGAACCTATTGTGGTCTGAATGTAACGAACCTAAGCAACCAAAACTTACACAACCAGATTGGTTTACCGACATATTGCATCTAAATCGGGAACTTGAGAATGATGATACTGCCTATATATCTGCATTCATATAGCCAACAAGCTAGATAGCAAATTTTGCAGATGAGATAACAAAGACTATGCATTCCTGCAGGCCAATGAGCTGGCTCAGGTTCAATCATGGAATGACTAGCAGTTACCACAGCTCAGCTCGAATGCAGAGAATGAGGTGGATGAGTAGGGTCATGCTGCCAATCATGACAATCATAGCAGTGATAGGACATTACCCACATATTCCCTGGATCCTGGCTAGAAGATGAGAACTGCCAAATTTGAGAGATATAACATGTGGTTTGGCTTGAGATGCAATCAGAAAGATCACTCAAAATGCTCCAATTAAGTTTGGTCATAAAGGTCTCCTGCTTACTGCAAATTTTGAGGATTGAATTGAAGAATGGGTAGCAACATTTGATAGCGGGACTGGAGTGTTCTCCTTCGCCTTAAGCCAACCACCATTGGGGGTATATTATTGGAACTTGGAGGACGCCAATTGGCACTCTCATTTGATTTCTGCTTTTATGGTTACCATGAATAAATGCTTTTGGCCAGCAATCTCGGACTTGCCAAGAAATCTTTTTTTGGGTGAGTACTAAGCATAAGGATATGGCTTGGGCCAAGGCTGCTATTCGTCTCCCCACTGCAGTGACTTGGTCAAGAGCGATCTCTGTGCTATGGTCCAGGATATTAAGCAAATTAGAATGACAATGGCTTGCATCAGAATTTAAATACACTCCCAAAACTGTTATATCTGCTATTTACACCAAAGAAGCTGGCTGATTTGCCCCAGCAATCATGACTATACCAAGAAATTGTCATATGAATGTGACACCATGGGAGAGATATGGCATGAGCCAATCGGAATCCATCTTCTCACTTTATGAACATATGGGGATTCCTCATGAGCTTGCTGTGCCTGAATTGAAATAGGGTATGTTATAATCGCAATAGGCTCTAATTCAGTCATCTTCTGAAAAGAAACAGCAAATAGAGGCAGAAATTTAAATAAGATTATACATCTGCATCTGCATCTACAATAGGAAATCCGTCTCTTGCTTGGATCTTTAAGAGCCTCAAAGAGTTCTACCCCAGCTCTGTTACCATGTTGAGAATACAAGAGATGAAAAGAAATGATTGAATTGATTGATAAACGAGAGGGACAGGAGGTCCCTAAATAGAAACAAAAGGCGAGATTATCTCCTACAATCATGGAGTGGTTCGACGGCTATGTGCCACCTAAGCTCATAACTCCATCAATTACAGGAAATTTGCGGCCTTCACCTAGAAGCACAAATATAGCTGCCAGCCGCACAGGACAGAAATCTAAATTTCTTTACAGCTGATGCCAGAATGCTGTGTACTCCTTTGTCCCTATATGCAAGAAGGATCACCAGTAATCCCCACATGAACAATTTCCATCCTTGAAATGATGGAAACGCTTATTATCTCTCAAAGTAATATTCTTACTGGCTAATCTAGAGATGAGCTTTGCAAAACTATGACAATCATCACATACACGAAGGTTTTTTATGATATAAAGAGGACTGTCAAGTGGTGTACTAATCATTCCAAAGGCAATAGCAAGCTTCTCACTATGACGGCTAAGCAAATGCAGCTTTGATTCTTCTTCCACATCATGCAACACAAATGTTGTGTTGGGGACATAGCCTGCAGCTTTTAGCTGCAGATCTAAACTCTCCAACTTCATATAAATCTCTGCAGTTGCTGGATGTGATATGTCACCTACAACGAACTCATGTACTATGCTGTTAACTTCAATAGAACTTCGGCCTGTCTGCCTCTTTATACCTCTGTCAGCCATCATCTTTCTCACATTTACTACCTCCAACCACCTACCTGCTGCTGCATAAATATTAGAAAGAACTATGTATGGAGCACCTTTTAGAGGATCTAACTCAATAACATACTCTGCAGCACGTTTTCCCCTCTCCACATCTCCCTTGCTTCTACATGCTCCAAGCAGACTCATCCACAGAACTGCAGATGATTTAATTGGTGTTTTATGTATAAATTCCTCTGCTCTATCTAACCATCCTAGTCGGCCAAAAAGGTCTATTATACAACCAAAATGCTCTATCCTAGGAGGAATGCTATAGCTTTCACCCATTGATACAAAATAATGCCATCCTTCATGGACAAGCCCTGCATGACTGCAGGCAGTTAAAATGCTTACTAAAGTGATATCATTTGGGCTGAGACCTTGAAGTTGCATCTGGCAAGAGAGTTGAAGTGCTTCACCTCCGTAACCATGATGTGCAGACACTGCAATCATTGCATTCCATGTTACCAGACTTTTATATTGGAGCCTATCAAAAACAATCCTTGCATCATCATAGCTTCCACACTTACCGTAAGTGTTGACAAGGGCAGTTCCTAATGTTAAATTACCATTGAAACCATTCATATCAATCTGGATATGCAAAAGCCTCGCTACGGCTCTGCTAGAGCATGCATTTAGAATGCTGATGAACATGGCCTCATCTGGTTTGAAACCATGCAACTGCATCTGTTGAAAAAGAAAGTGGGCCTCTTTGAAAAAACCATACTGGGAATACGTTGCAACTATTGTATTCCAAGATATGACATCTTTCTCGTCCATCCGATTGAAAATCTCAGATGCATCATCCAGATTATCAGTCTTCCCATACATGTTGATGAGGGCATTCCCAACGACAGTTGCTGATTCAAACCCATACCATACCGCATGTGCATGAATTAATTTGCCTTCTGTTAAAAAACTAAAGCTGGCACAACCGTTAAGAAGAACTATGTAGATAATGGTGTTTGGACTCTCCTTTGCTAACTGCATTTGTTGATAAATGCCAAATGCCTCTTTTCCATAGCCATGCTCTACGTGTGCTGCAATCATGGTTGTCCATGATATAATATTCCTTTCCTGCATTTGGTTGAACACTTTGTGCACATCTCCAAAGCTTCCACATTTGCTATACATGTGTAAAAATGCATTTTCTAATACAATATCATAAGACAATTCACCTTCCAACAAATGGGCATGGATTTTTTTTCCTGTTGCTAGGTGTGTATCATTAGCATATGTAGCAAGGATTGTAATATACGTAATATTATTTGGTTTTGGTCCTTTCCTCATCATTTGTTGGAATAAACACATTATTTGTTCCTTATAACCTCCCTGAGAACATACAGAAATCAGAGAATTGCAAGAAACTATGTGCATTTCTTCAATTTCATTAAATACTTTACATGCACAATCTATATCACCAGATTTCCCATACATATTCATTAGAGCTGTTCTTGAGTTATCATCAACATCAAAATGATTCATAACTTGGGCATGAACAAGCTTTCCCTGTCCCAACTGAGAAAGCTCCCCGCATGCAGTAATAGTGCTAAAATATGTATCCTTATTTGGCTTAATTCCTTCCTCTTGCATTTTTTGGAGGAGCTTGATGCACTCTTTAATATAACCACATCTGGCATGTGCAACCATTATGGCATTCCAAGATACTATGTTCCTGCTTTCCATCGCACTAAATACCTTGAATGCCAGCCCAAGGTCATCACATTTACCATACATGTTGACAAATGCAGTTCCTAAAACAACATCCATCTCCAACTTAATTTTGATGCACTCAGCATGAACCATTATTCCTTTCGTCAAAAATACATAATCATTGCAAGCACTTAAGACATTGATAATTGTAATTTTATTAGGGTTAAAGCCTTCAAGATGCATCTGCTGGTAGACTTGAATGGATTCCTCTCTATATTCATGATCGGCATAAGATCCAATCATAGAGGTCCAAGATATAATATTTAATTGATGCATGCTAACAAATGTTCTTTCAGCATCTTCTAAACTTCCACACTTACTATACATATTGACAAGAGCATTTCCCAGGACAACATCAGATGCATGTGGACCTGGTAAGGCACAAGCATGGACGAATTTACCTTCAGCAAGGACTTTTGAAGTTCTACATGCATCAAGAATACTGCTGAAAGTAATGCTATTTGGCTCAATGCCTTCAAACTTCATTTGTTGGATAAGTTGTAAAGCCTGTTTGCCATGCCCATCTTGAGCGTAAATAGAGATTATTGCTGACCAAGCAATCAAGTCTTTCTGATACAACATATTGAATACTTTATGTGCAGCCTCTGGATCCCCGCACTTGCCATACATATTAAGGAGCCTATTCCCAAGTATGACATCTGATTGCAGCCCCTTACTAAGAACGTAGCCATTGATGAGTTTAACATTTGCTAAGGTAGCAAGTTTTATGTAAGCATTAAGAACGCGTTTTCTTGTCACTTGGCTCGGACATATGCTTTTCGAATTCATTCGCCTAAACAGACTAATAATTCCATTTTCTTAGGCATTGCACGCAAGCTACCTACAAACTTCATGCGCATAAGATCATAGTTAGGTCTGATTCGACTAACCTCTTGAACAGCGAGTATGTTTTAAACGAGTGTTTTCGTATTTTGCAGTACGTAGCGGATCCGCCTATTTTGCTTTGTCTCCTGTGTGGAAATTTTCGTTGGTGGCGGAGCTTAAGCGGCGCCGCCAGTACACACAGTTTTATACATCTAGCAGTACCAATCCATAATACACAATCTATACAAGAAATTCGAGTCATGTTTTATACATTCATACACATTATACACAAGAAATTCGAGTAATGTTATCCCATTTGTCAAAAGTTAAAGTTTTCAACTTTATGCATTTTTCGTTATTTTTCCTTCCTTATCGGTTTTTTTCCCAACTTTCAATTCTGACCATTGATGGGTAGCATATTCGTGGCATTGTGCCAGATCCACGGCCACTAACATCTTGCCAAGAAAAACACATGCCATTTTCTATGGTACATTCAAAAAATTTAAACCATGGTCTCACAATCGATCAAAGGAACAAAAAGAACCAAAGAAAAAAAAAATTTGGATAACTTGCCAAGAACCTGGGCTGGAGGAATCGAACCTCCAGGCCATTCCGGCCTCACCAGAACCCCTAAACTACTTAGAAATATGGCTCTCCTTGCAGTCACAATTCCTTTGCTTCATGGGATAACCCTGGAATCCTTCTGCTTGCATTCGCATTCCAAACTGCCGCTATATATCAGAAACTGCCGCTATATATCAGAAACCTATCTGCCGTGGCGTGACCGGACTGCTATCACAACCTCAAAACACATGCGCGCTTTGCCCCGCGGGAAGTCGCGCCTTTGGTCTCAAGTAAATTGAATCGCCAGCCCTCAACAAGGAGTCCAATCGCCAGCCCTCGACTAGCCGCCCTTGCATCGTCCTCATAGCAACCGGATTCAGCCATCTGCCCATGCCGCAAACAACAACACTAATGCAGCAGACAACCGAATCCAACCGGATTCAATTCAACCTGATTCTGCCCAATAATGGCATCCCATCCACACGTGTCTGCCCAACAGAGATGCCCATGTGCCTTCTATCCTCGTACCTTGGCTAGAAACGCCAAGAAAAACACATGCCCACAGCCCAATTTGGAACATCTATTTTTCTGGGCCAACAAGCAGCTCAAATCATCTAAAAAATACACTTTAACTACGTTTTCGCATACAATACAGGGGCAAAATCTTGGCAAAACCATGCCAGAAATACCGCCCCAAAATACCAAACGAAATAATTAGAACATTATGTTATCCTATTTGTCAAAAGTTAAAGTTTTATACTTGGAAGTGCTAATCCCAGATACAATGCAAAACAGAAGTCTTTAAACATGAAATTATAGCAGAAGTCTTTACACAGAAGTTTCACTTGGAAACCTTGTTGCAATTCTAAAGGACACTAGCTAATCTAGAGGCATCTGCAACTAAAACTATCACATATTGATTCAATGTTGCACTAGCAAAAGACTGGCCACCAGAATTGTTGATTTTAGTATGCGCACGACATAACTCAGGATGAGCATTGAAGACGGCATCCCAGAAGGTATCATCATCATAGTCGTTAACATCCTTGGGGGCTTGCTTTCCTGCAACTGTAAGCGCACTATGCTGCACAACCAAGTTACTATCTGTAGCATGTTTCTCTGCTGCAACATTACCTAAACAAATAAAAAACAATAATCACTAACATGTTTGAAGCTAACTACAAAAACAAATAACTAATATAACAATTAATAACCTCTTTCAATAGGCACCACATTCTCCTTTTCCTCCAGACCAGAAAGAATATAAGCAGTCTTCTTTATGTTATTACCTGAAAGAACATAATAAGAACAAGAAAGCAGAAATTAAAGGCAAAAATTAACTATAGAAAATACCACAGTTGACATTCATATCAATCTACTGCAACACTTTAGAGGACGATGAACCAAGAAATTTTGACTCCTGCTTCTTCATTTCTTTCTAAAAAACATCGTCATACATCCTCAATGTCCCATCTTCATTATACAGATGAGCGTTCACATCATAGCTACATTCACTTCAGTATCTCTAGATCTGTCATACCGGCACAACACAAGTATGCAAATATTAGAATAACTAAACAAAATATAAAAGTGAAATAAATTAACACAGACTTAGTTCTGATACACCTCGATACTCCATTGCCCAGTAACCAGCTTGCCAATCTATGGAGGTATGCCAACCAACAGCATCCGAGTGACAACAGACATCCTGCCACTCTTGTTTGACATTTCAGCATCTAGAATCTTTCCCATCACCTTCAACCAAGGTGTTATCGCATTCTGACCAGCCCTGGTCTTCCCATACCATGCGTGAAATAAACACATGTCAAACATAAATAAGAATGCAGAAATGAACAAGAACAGAAATACTCATATCTCTAGGCCTGTCAATTGGCTGAAGAAATAAAGGTTGAGGCGCTGAAGAATCCTTGGCAGGTAAATGGCGCACATATTGTTTAGATGTCACCAGAAAATTCTCCTCATAACTACTATAGGAGGTCTGAAGTGAGAAGGATCGAATCTGGTAGCTGTTTTACCCCAGTTCTTGCTTGTTCTTTCATTATACAAGAGAAACTCAGACTCAATGGTTAAATCAACATCCATTACACTCCATATCTCCGCAGCACCTCTAATTGCAAACTTGAGCACAAATAGAAACAAAGTCTCTTCTGATAGCCCCTACTATGAGATATTTCATAGTCATAGTCATTGAGTATATCCAGCTCAGTCCTAAAAGATAAAAGGGGACTTTTTTTGCTCTAGTGACAACTATTCCAGCCAACCTAGATCTATCGGCAGCTCCTATAAATGCAAGCCTAGACCTAGTAAACACAGGGTCATACAAAATATTGAAAGGAAGCTACCTTTGTGCTATTTCTGCAACAGTAGCATCTTGCTTCTTTCTAATCATTCTCTCAAATGCCTTCAAAAGACAATTCAAGCTGCAAGAAAAAACAGAGTTAGAAATACAGAAAACATTACGAAAACAAAGAAAGGTACAAATTTACCTTGATGGATCGAACAACAGTCCATTTCTCTTATTCACTTGAATCATGAACCTCACAAGCAGATCATCCAACTTAATGTGAGGAATATCCTCGATTTGAACATAAATATCTTCTCCAACCCACGTCCTCCATTTGTCAAATTTCTTTCTATCCCACTGTTACCCTAGACAATTTATTCCTCTATCAATCTCCTTCAACATTCTCCCATCCAAGGCTGTGAATTCCTGGCATTCATCATCCTTGCCATCTGGCTCAACAAAATCCATGTTAAACCAGTCTTCCTTTGCTACACTATCCATTAACTCCCTAACATCTTTTAGATATACACTTTGTAACAGAGAATCATTCTTGATTCCACTTTCTTCCCTACAAAAGTCTTCCTCCACAATAGTTAAAACAAAAGAAGGTCTGCTAGCCCGAATGTAGTCAGCTAATACTGCATGCAAGGCAAGCAACAAGAAACTGACAGAGCACAACCTACTTTCATGGAGGATGGGAAACTCACTGAGGAATTCAAGGGAGTTTGGATGAAGGGCCCTGGTGATGGTGCCTAGGGTTTCAGCCGCGTTTGTTTGCACATAACTTTTGATTCCCATGTCAGATCTCAATGATTCTGGGCTCTTTACAAAACTCGTTGCATGCCCTATCTGTTGATACAGTTTTTATGGTGATTAGACTGTTTTGGCAGCAAAAATGGCCTGACATTTCTGACCCCCCTAAGAGTTTGGTGTCATCAGTAGCAGTTGGATCTGAGGGGCAGGAGAGGCAGGCCTCTGTGCATCTCAATCTGCTGGCATTGCCTCATGCTCCTGTTTCTTCAAGTGGCATGTGTATCTAGCTCAATTGAGGCTGCGGCTTCAACTCTCTCCTCTTCTCAGCTTGTTTGAGCGTCCGACTCTATATCTCATGGTACTAGAGGCAGTGTTGGACAGGTGATTCCAGAAAGCTCTTCTGGAAAGTCGGTGCTTCCAAAAGCACCTCCAACACATGTTGGAAGTTCTTTAGAACAAATGGGATTAGTAGCTTCTGCACAGAAGAATGTGATACTGGCTGCACCTCCAACACATGTTGGGAGTCTCTCACATGAAGAAGACACTTCTGGACAAACAAAACATCCAACGCATGTTGGAGGTTCCTCAAGACAGGAGGAGTTTCTCCCTCTTCCCTCGCGCAAGCCTAGAATACCTTCTTCTTTAACCACGGCGCATATCTCGTCCTCTACACCTTGGAGGACTTTTGATACAGTGGCAAGGTTACAGGTGTTTGTTTTTCTGAGTGGCTATGCAAAGGTGTGTCATCTCCAGCCACCTCACTTCGTGTCTTAGAGGCCATTGCCACCATGATGGACAATAATAAGAAAGAAGTTGCATCCTATCTTCCGTAATTGTAGGCCAAGCAGGACTCCATGGATATCCTATTACCACCAGCTGAAATTTTTTATGAGGCTCAAGAGTGCATGTCAACCTTTGACCGCTTTGGGTCCCCTGTAGTGCAGATCAGTCGTGAGACTCACCTCGTCATATGGAGCAATTAGTTGCATGCTCTGTTATTTATTATTTCACTGACCCCTTTTTGGATTTGAAGTGGATGGGTTCATCTACACAAATTAGGGCTTCCCGTGGACGTAAAAAATCATCTTATCTTATCTTATCTTATCAATCTATCAAGCTCGTGGCCAAAGATCAACGTTGTTTTCTCCTGATGTTTGAATCTCTTGAAACGATGGCTCAACTCATAGAATGAGGTGTTGATCCTATATGGAAATATTTCTTGTTGTATCAATGGTATGTTTCTGGCTCTTTTCCAGGAAGGCCAGATGCCTTACTTGCCCCATTCTGGATTGCTATTGAAGACTTTCCTCCAAAGTTTCAGGATTCTGAGTTCATTTCTGCTATTGCTAATGAGATTGGACTTCACTTGCGACATGCTATAACCAATGGCATTCTTAAAAATTGTGTAGCACGAACCATTCATCGTGATCTGCCTCATATAATTGTTGTTCAGTGGGCCCATGTTCTTTCCCTTTAAGCTATGATTGTTAAATGGCCCCGAGCTGCTCCCTGAGGCCCCTCTCTTTTCTAAATATCGTAAGTCTTACCAGCAAGCTCTGTCAATTACCTCTGCTGCAAATCCTGCTCCTAGCTCTGCTCCTCCTTCAATGGATGCCTCTCCTCCCCCTGTGACTTCCTCTACATCTATTCCAGCCACTGGTCCCACGCCTCTGCTGCTGGATCAACAGAGGCAAATGCTGGATGAGATTCAAAGGTCGCAAGAGCAAGTCGAAGAGGCTTGTGGGCAGTACATGGATATTGATCGTCATGGTGCCCACCCTCCACCCAAGCATCCACTTGCTCTTCGTTAACCTCGAAAGTTAGCTAAGGGTTCTAACATTTTTGTTTTTCAGCTCTCCCCAGCACTTGCACTACGTGATTCTGCTCCTCCTGTTGCATATGGTCGCTTTGCTCCACTTCAGTGGGCTGATTTGGCTGAAGATAATATTGCCTTGCCACAGGCCCAGGATACATCTTCAAATTCTCCTGAGATACCAGTAGTCACATCTGATTTGACTCCATTACAAGTCCAATGCGGTTAGAGACATATCTCCTTTTACTTATCTAGTATGGAGTAAGTACATTGTGTCGCAGGCTCATGTTCCAGCAGCATCCTCTTGTGCTTACACAACTAGATGAGAAATATTTATTTTATACATATTCTTATTGATTAATAAACTTTTTGTTCGTCCTTCAAAGAAAAAAAAAAAAAAAGGGAACCAAACTATCCTAGACAACAATCTTACTAATTCCTCAAACTACCTTGGTCAATCCCTTAGCAGCCTTATCATTCTATACAGTGACCGAGCTAGTCAAAGACAGAGCATCTAAATCGTGGTCTCAAAGTAACCTTACTTAAAACTTAAATCATTTTTGAACAAAAGGAACTTTTGAAACAAACCATGCATCTATACTTTGCATGTCAATGCATGTCGACTAAATAAACACCACAATAACCCTAAGTTCATTATGGATATGTTATAATTGATTTACAACCATGTAGTTTAAAGTCCACACCTCACAAGGTTTAATAAGGGACGCGCCAGATTAATGATAGAATCTAGCATGCTTTGTCTTACCATCCATGAACCAGAGGCCATTTGAAGATATATATGCTTTGGATATAAATAGATCAAGATTGGCAAGAACTTCTATTACTTCTAGTAAAATTTCATGCTGGTTTACACTAATCTAACTGCATTGTGCAAAAAAAAAGGAATTCAAGATCGGTTGCAGAAAAGCAGAAAAAGCAGAAACAGACCAAGATTCATCAAATTCAAACCAAGAGAAGAGAAATAGAGGATTCAAACTGAAAGAAAATAGAGCTGTCGGAGAAAACATTACCTTGATCACTGTTGCATCTTCACAAACAGTGTTATCTATCATTATCCTGGAGTTACAGAACAAAGCGGATGTTTTAACCCTCCAAAAATAGGAGAAATGAAAGAACAAGAGGAAATATATTTTGTGCTAACTTGGAAGGATCGATCCTCAATTTCAAGATCTCATAATCAAGATCGAAGTAAGGAAAGCCTCGATCGGCTTGGTGGAGTTAAGGAGGAGCGAATGATTTAGGAAGATGGAGATAAATGGGATGAAGTGGACTCCAAATCCAAGGGATAAAATCCCATAATCAAATCCGACATGCCATATTTAGAACATTGGAAGCAAACAAGCGGATTCTAGGCAATGCAAATGCCGAAGCCAATGCCAACGCCTTTGTCACAAGAAAAATAAAGAAAAATTTCATCCCCCATAGCTGACGTGGGTGTAGAAAGGAAGTAAGTTTGGGTGACATGGTATACTCGTGGCATACACGTGGCATAGCTAGAATTGCAGCAAAGTGTGCACCTCGGGTTAGGCAACCCTGCTAAAAATCCCTTCCCCACACACACATGCACCTTGCAATGCGCGTGCTGGCCATCTTGGCAATGCACAAGGCGTCAGCGAGCTCCCGGTTGTAGGTTATGTTCATTATGCTGGAAATTGCGCCATCGACCTCTATTGCATGACCAAAACATTTTGGAATACAACATGCGAACTTGGCAGTGGAGTGATGATGCTTGTATCTAAGGAGCTACTCCGGGTCCTTGATCATTTGGCAGAGGAGCTCGAGGCGTCCAAGAAAGCCTCCTTGCAAGCATAAGATGACATGCTAGTTGATCCCTAGGCATTTTGTTCATTTTCCCTTTGCTGCATGCAAAAGCACACCATGGCTGGCAAAAAGGAAAAAACAAAAAAAGAGAACCATTAATTCAACTTTGAAAGAACTGTATAATCAAAGCAAAGACAACACAAAAACTTAACTCAAACAATGGCCAATGGCACAACAACTCCTAGTTGCTCAATGAAGTTTGAAGCAGAATGGGAACGCGAACGAGAATTGCCCCCCTTCTTATATAGGCCTCCAGATTTCTTTGAAGTGATTGCTAAGGATTTTCTTATTGAGGCAATTATTAGGCCTATGATCCTTGGCATATGACAATTGAAGCCGAAGGCCTCTAATCCAAGCCCAGAACATCGACTAGATCCAGTTCCTGAGCAATTAGGTTTGGATTATAGTTAACCTGACCTTTTGTGGAGGTACAAGAGAAGGTTGGTCGGTAAAGACCGCCACGTGTGGAACAATGGGGCATGCACGAAGGGAGGGCCTCGCAAACTGGGTTCATGCGAGGCCGCGGTAGCAAGGCCCTATGCCCCATGCTACCAGCTAATCACCATGACTCAAATCATCCTGGCATGGTAGGTGGCCCCATGTGCCACACTAGTAGGGAAGGGGGTAGTTCAGAGAGGGGGCTCGTGGCCCCCCAGGTGAACGCAATAGTCTGAATCTTGTTCCAATTGGCTAAAGTTTCAGTCTTGTTTTGTCAATTGGCCACTTAACACTAGAGTTGTTACTGGAACTATTCTGGATTCATCCGCCAGAATTGGTCCAGTATACCCTCTGCCACTTAAACCAGATATCTAACAAGAGAAATTTCTAATTCATAAGGTACCACCAATCTTCACTCGTTTCTTCGTAGCCATAGAGAATTTCATGACCAATAGATTTACTGATATGTTGTGGTGATTGCCCAAACCTTATAGAATTTTGCAGTTTTTATGTCAGGCCGGAACTATATTAAAGGTCCAAGTGTTTCTAAAATTGAAAGTAATTGATGTTTTACGATAAAACATGTCGATTTGCATATTTTCATGTTTTGCTGCTATTAGATGACATTGTATAAAGTTATCAAATCATATTTAGCTCAAAAAAGCTGTTTGAGGTCGTGAATTGTTTTTCCTTTACTATAACAAGTTTTGACGTAAGACTTGTGGCCAAGTTGTTAACTCTAAGAGCTATAATCCAATAATTTTTTGAAGTGTTAATAAGTCGTGTTGATCTCAATTTTCATGAACGAAGATTCGACACAGAATCCAGGACAAAAATAGAACTAAAATGGTTATATGCATTCCATATATTCTACTTATATTTACATAATAAAGAATTTTATCAACTTAAATATGGTGAATAACTATGTATTCTTTATATTTAGAAGTGGTTGCCAGTACACAAAATTGGAGTTTAGTTAAGGAAATAGTACAAATAACTCATCTTTTATGATATGCAATATTTTTTTTATGAATGTGACCCTTCCTTGGCAATATAGACCTTGAATTTTATGTTAAAAGTAACACATTATATAGAAGATTTGATTTAAAATAGAAATGGATCACTTCTAATTTGTACTTAGGCTTGCCATATTTTAAAGCAAGATAACATTCTTTTTCAACTCATGATTGACGAAACATGTGATAGAAGTTCAAAATATATTTTGTATCATCTTAGTGCAAAAGACACAATGAAATCTTATTTTTTACTATTATAAACTTAGGACACGTGTTTGCTACTTAGGGTTCCTGTTTTAGGTATAATAATAGTAACCTTAGCTTGTCTTTCATGATAGACTATAATTTTTATGGATTTAAGTTTCATTGGCAATACAGATCTCTAATTTGATGTTAGAAATAGCATACTACTATATGTAAGACTTGAATATAAATAGGCATGGACCATTATAGTCCACAATTAGACGAATTGGGTATAGAAGTAAATCTCTCTAAGTATCATTACCAATTCTATTTATTATTCATTTGTCATTTATACAATAATATGGTGATTTTCTACCATCTCTAACATAATTTTTGGAAGGGTGAGTGGAGATTCATATAGGTTCAATTTGCTTGTGCTTCAACATTACCATTAAATAAGGCAATTCTAGCAACCAACTAATTTTTTTTAAATAGAATACTATACATGGAATTTATGTATTCTTAAGGTGAGTTTAAAACCAATTAAGATGAGGATGTTCTGGCTTTTTGAATGATCCTAAGCCATGTGGAGCAGCAATAGGAAACTGAAGTAGCAGTCTACCTTTATTTTTCATAGTTATAGCTTTTCATATTTGTTCTTAATTTTTTTGTACTTGAGAAGTTTGAAAATACAAGTTTTGAGTTCCATTCAACGCATAGATTTATGAAATCCATGGAATGTGTAATCTGATAGATAACTTAGAATGGACACTAGACAGTTTACTCTAAACCTCAAGATCATGAGCATTAATTATTTTTAATGAAAGGGGTAGTTCATGAGGTGCTTATATCCCACAATTGAAACTGCAATCGATTAATATGAGGGAGTTCTTAATTTTAAAAAGAAGGTGGACCAGTAATGGTCTCAGGAAAACAAATCTTTCTTGATTTCTTGTGAACAAATATTGTGCTTTTTTCCGTGTTTGTTTTTAGAGTGATTCCATATCACGACAACCTTTCATAATATGATTTTTTGAAGGATGACTTTGAATCATTTTACTCTATATAGACATAAGTTATCAATTACTTATAAATGAAAAAATAAAAGAAAATCAAAACTTTGTCATTAAGGCTGTGACGACCATACGGATATTCGTATGATATGAAAATTATAGTCGTATATACAAAAGATGGTCATCACATGGATGCAAAAAAGTAGCTACACAAGACAGGGTTTGAACTCCAACCTTTCAATTACGAGTTACACACCTTTGCCAAGTGCGCTACAATATTTGTTAAAGTTATTTTCTCATATCTTTCTCATATGCGGGGCTATTTCCAAGAGTTTCTAGAATATTCTAGAACCTATATGCATGCGGCATCTTCCAATTTGCTTTTTCAGTCCTCTATCTCTGCTAAATATTGAAAGTATGCATCAAAATCATCGTCAAATAGTGGCAAGGCATGTCCATCTTTAAAGAATTGTTCCACAAGTTTTGGGTGGGAATTCCGCATTACGGAAATGATGTTTTAAGTCAATTCATTTTTCATGTTGGCAAGCCAGTATGACCTTGTCCTTTTTAAAGGAAAAAAATTATGTATGCTCTGTGATTGTGCTACATATTCTAAACGAGATGGACCCCGGACAACTCGATCATTGGATCCCTCCATCCTACGGCCCATATCGTATGTTAGGGCCTCTTAGCACCTCTCGTTTCAAATATGGTGATTTATGACTGGGGAGCCTATGATTTTGAAATATGGAATACAGGTTCGCCTAAGATTTTGGAAGATGAAATACGGAGAATGAGATTGATAATCAATAGAGCTTACAGGAGACTAGCACAAGAGGCGAGAGGATGACTGGGCGCTCGACCTGGCGCCTTGGGAACAGCGCCAGGGTGCTCGATGGATGAGGCACCTCTGCTATTCTCCAGAGCTTAACCCCAGGCCTAAACCTGTCACCTCAAGCTAATTTCATTATTAGTCTGTGGGTTACAGAAGCTAGAAGCAGTAAAATTACAATAGGACTCTTCAGATTTAGATCTTGTAGTGATACAGACGTGTTGTGTGTGATCTCCTTTTCGGAGGAGGGGAAACTTCTCATTCGCGACCTTAGTTCTTCTGATTTTCTTGAAACGGTGGTGAGAAACCACAGATTCTTGAAAAATTTGCTGGTTTTGGAGTCGGAACCTCAAGTCATCAAGCTGTGTTGCAGTATTTTCCATCTCCAGACTCGCCAAGAACTTTGCTTGAGTCCCGGAATTGAGCTTCTTGTCCTACAAAATGAGGCCTAAGAAAACTGTTCTCAAAGGCGAATCCTCACGCCAAAACAGGTGGGAAGATGAGGAAGATCACAAAACTTTGGACCAAGACAATAAAGACTGGAAGATCATTCTCACTCTGGAGAAAGAAGACGACCCGGCATGGAAAAAAATGAAAGAGCTTACAGTATCTTTCGATATCATCAGGGATCAACAGAAAGCAGCAGCTGAATGTATGGGAATCAAGAATGAAGGCCTTATTGCTGCATGTCAAGAGGAAATCAAGGTTAGAAAAACAATACGCTGAGGGGAAAGCTGGGGACCGAGATCTTGTCTGGAACATGATCAAGAAGATCCAGGAGTTAGACCTTCTCCTTTACCAGATGATTAGAGTTAAAGCGGGACATTCCAAGGAAGATTGCTGCAGTCTGAAAAATCAAGCCTTCAAGAAGAGTATGACCGAACTGTTGCAAACAACTAAAGATTTAGCAGAAGATCTGGAATTGTTGGGGTGGAATTCTAAGGCCTCTTTTCGCCTGGTACGGGTCTGGGAGGCAGCAGATGACCATGAAATCATAAAGTTTAAGGAAAAATTTAAGGATGACCTTTCTCTCCTGGCTGCTGCTGAACTTAAGAATATTGAGGTGAAGCACGATACTGTCATGCATGAGCTCACTCCTACAGAAGACTGCACTATTTGTGATTCAAATGGCTACTTCAATCCTCGTGATGCTGCTCAGTGTGGATGTCCGAATTGCCAAAAGATTGTAAACCTCAACTTGGACAAGCAGTCAACAAAGATCTCAGACATCAGGCTCAAGTCAAGAATTCCTACCCTGGGCAAATATGATAAAATCAATGGTACGCTTCCCTCTTTCAAAAATGTTCTTCTTAATTCTTCTATAAGGAAGTGTCCTATGGGTAATATAGAGGGTAAGGAATTTGTTAAGGGCTCAGTTGTTGACCTTCATGCTATCCATGATAAAGAGGCCTTTGTGAAATACTCTTCCCATGGTATTCTGGTTCATTTTCCCAAAAACTGTCCTCAGATTTATGAAGTTAAAGGCTGGATCAACATAAACATTCCTATTCTTTCTATCTTAAAGATGGATTCCAGAACCTTCCAAATCATTTGCAGGGATAGCAACCATATGAAGTACATTCTGACCAGAAAGATCTCTTCTATTGCTAATTGTCCTGCCTATATTATGAAATGGAATCCTCTTTATATTCCAGGAAACTTCTCTACCATTGCTACCACAACTTGGGTTTCTTGTCCGAATTTGCCTCCTTTGTTTTGGACAAATAATCACCTTAAGGCAATTGGTGAGTGTTTGGGGGAAATAATTCATATATCCATCCCCCAAACTGATTTTCCTTCCATATGTATTATGAAGGAGATCAATTCCAACTGGGAGAATTTTATTGGTTCAAGAATTGATGAGGACACCTTCCTGGATATCAAGATCAGTTATTCTAAAACCCCTATTATTGAGCCTAAAAAGGATAATCTGAATTCCAAAGGGAAAGATCCTATGTACCAAACTCAAGGAAGGAAGGAATGGGTCCCTAAAAAGGATCTGAAAAAAGAACACACTCTTGAGAAAGGGGAATGTAGCAAGGAGAATGATAAAGAGGTGAAGGTAATTGTACCAGCCCAACTTTGCATACCCTGGAAAGATCAGAAGAGTAATAACAAGATTGGCAGCAATGTGATCATTGAAGAAATTATTGAAGATATTGACATCTCTGATTCAAACAAGAATCAAGATCCAAATATCCATAATGATGATCCCTATGATAGTGATAACTCGGGCTTATCTGAGCAGGCTTATTTAGAATATATTATTGACAAAGACCTGCAGATGGAAGAAATGCTTAATCCCTGGCAAATTGTTTCATATCACAGAAAAAAGAAAAATAGCAGAAATCAAACCCCTGAGCCATCGAGGAGGAGCTCAAGGAAATCTAAAAAAACTGATTTCTATGGATATTAATCTTAGATGTGTGTCCTGGAATCTCCAAGGAATCAATTCTAATGTTAAAAGAGATAGATTAAAGGTTTGTCTTTCTACTATAAAAGCTGACATGTTTTTCTTTCAGGAACATAAGCTTCATGATGATGATTTCGAAAAATTAATTTCCTTTGCTTTGCCATCTAATTTTAAGGTTTGGGCTCAAAAAGTTTGCTTTTGTTAATATTTATGCTCAACATCAGCCTAGTGAAAGGAGCTCCATGTGGAATTGCATTAGGAACAGTTTGGATAGGATCCCCTATGAAAATTGCATCATGGCAGGTGACTTTAACATGGTCACTCATGATTTTATGAGAAGCATCAACTACAGACCTCTTACTAATCAAGAGGCTAACTCTTGGAATCATCTTCTTTCCAGCCATGATCTAAAGCTTGCTAGAACTCAGCCCAATTCCTATAGTTGGTCCAACCATAGAGCTAATGATCCCATTCTTTGTTTGCATGATAGATTCTATGTGAGTGAGCATTTTTGGCATAGCTGTGATAGAGTCTCTAATCTTAATGGCTTTACCATTTCTGATCATTTCCCCCAGCTCATTCAAATCAATGGTAACCCCAATATCACCAAAAGGAATTCTTTCTTTAAGTTGAATGTTTTCTTGCTCTAGCATGAAAGTTTTCTTCAAGACTTCGAGCTGACTTATAACAGCATCCCCAAGCCCACTTCTCAATTGGGATGGATGAATTGGTGGGTTCAGACCTCCAAAAGTATCAAGAGCTGGCTTAAGAATTGGGGTAAGCAGATTCACATCCAAGGCAAGAAGTATCTTGAAGACCTTAGAGCTGAGCTTCAGTCCTGTCCTCAAGAGCAACAAGATGATATCAAACTGAAAATTGAAAAGGAGGAAATTAAGATTGCTAAGGGTTGGCAGCTTAAGGCCAAAATCAAGGAGCTCAAGGAAGATGAAAGATCCAATTCCAAGTATTTCTTTATCAAGGCTAAAAGCAAAACAAGAAGAAATCACATTTATAGTATTCAAGCTGAGGGTATGACTGTTTCTGAGGACATTGACCTCAAAAAGGCTGCTACCAATCATTTTATTAAGATTATGGGTACTAATCATGATTTCTCTGAAGCTGAAATGGATGAGTTCATTCACATGCAAAATGTTATTCAAGATCAACACAATGTCACATTGAAAGCTCCTTTTACCAAAGAGGAACTCTTCACAAGTGTCTCAGGTATGGAAAATGGTAAGACACCAGGGCCAGATGGCCTTCCTGCTGAATTTTTTTAAAAAACTTGGGGTATTATTGGTTCTGACATTACTAATCTGTGCAATGAGTTTCTGATGCTTAGATCTATGGACTGCAGAATCAATACCAGTCTCATTACCCTTATCCCCAAGATAGAGGAGCCAACTACCTTTTCTGATTACAGGCCTATTTCCCTCACCAATGTGGTTTATAAGATCAGTTCTGCTACCATTGCCTCCAGATTGAAGCAGATCCGTAACATGGTCATTTCCAACAATCAATCAGCCTATCTCAATGATAGATTTATCTTGGACAATGTAGTGATGCCCAACATTGGTATGAATTGGGCTAAGGAAACCAAGCAAAACATTGGCCTGCTCAAACTAGATATCACCAAAGCTTTTGATACTGTATCTTGGAGATTCTTGATCAAATGCTGTCATAAGATGGATTTCTCTCATGATGTAACCAGCATGTTTTTGGCCATTCTAAAGAATTCAAGATCATCTGTCCTAATCAATGGTGAGTGCAGACCTTTCTTCGAGATTAAAAGAGGGGTGAAACAAGGCTGTCCATTGGCTCCTTTCCTCTTCCTCATAGTTATGGAAGCTTTAAGCAGTGCTCTTAAGAAATCCGAAAATGATGGCAAAATTAAAGGCTTGAAGCTCCCAGATGAACAGGTATTTCTTAATGCTCATTTTGCAGATGACACTTTCCTATTTATCAAAATGGAGGAGGCCTCAATCACCAATGCTCACGAGCTGCTTCATAAGTTTGGCAACACTTCTGGATGTAAGATCAACCCTACCAAATCAAAGTTGATGGCATATAATCAGGTAACAGGGCAGCAGAATTCTGCTCATAATCTCGGCTGTGAGTATATATCTCCCATTACTAAATCTAAGATTCTAGGCATTCCTTTTGCTTTGAGAAGTAATGCTAGTGAGCTTTGGGGGGATATCATTGAGAAATTCAATAGGAAAGCTGATCTGTTAAATAGTAAGTTTCTCTCCAAAAATGGTAGAGCTATCTTGGCTAATTCTGTTATTTCTGCCTCTCATGTTTATTAATCCTCCATTCTTCTTGCTCCTAAAAAAGTTACCTCCAAACTTCAGAGTATTCTAGGCAGATTTATAGCTAGTGGGGGTTCTAGAAGAACCTGGATTCCTGTAGCTATGAAGGAGTGTCTGAAAATCAAGAAAAATGGCGGTTTGAGTATTATTGACATTGAAAAACAGAGTATGGCCCTGGCAGCCAAACATATTTATAGAGCTGGTTTCAACAAGATCAATCATCCAGTGTCTTGTCTTATTAGACATTACTTATTTAGATGCAAACCCTTTGGCTGGAGAAATGTTAAGATGCAGTTGCCAGAGAGTCTCTTCTTTGATTTCAAGGTTCCAAATAATATCCCAGGTATCATAAAAAAAATGGACCAAGGCTTGGAAGATTGGCTGCAAGATGTATAGCTGGAAGGAAGGGCTGTCTAAAGATCAATCTATTTTCTGGAACCCTTCTCTTATTCTTAATAATCCTAACATGTGCTTGGCTATGAATTTTCCTATTCAATGCAGAAAATGGTCAGACAGAGGTATTACTCATATCTCTCACCTTTTTAATGATCTGGGGCTAATTGAGTTTCATGATTCTGTTCTGGCTGACTTGGACGAGGAAAATGAGATGCTATATAATGTTATTAAGGTTTGCTTAAGTCATGGTACTTGGCACAATGAAGATATCCAATGGCATTATAAAGGGAAAATCCTTTATAAAGTTAGTCTGATCTATAAGTTCCTCACAAGAGGTTACACCATCTCCTTACATTTAAAGTGGGATATATCTGCAGACAGGTGTTCAGCCAATCTGAGATTCATGTGGAACTCCCCAATTAACCCTAGGATTAAATCCTTTATTTGGCAACTATGGCATAAAGCTCTGGCCACTAATTCCAAGAGATTCAGATTGAATATGGCTCCTCTAATCTGTGTGAAAGATGTTTGCAGGAGCAGGAAGATGAAGATCACCTTTTTAGAAAATGCCTTTGGTTAGAATGGGTTCTTGAGCTGGCAGCTACTGAGTTTAACATTCCACACCTTTCTGAAACTGCCTTGGTGGATATTATATTTCCTTACCAACCCAGAGATTGGAGAATTTATATCCTCCTTTGGAGGATGCGGAAGGCTAGGAACTCTCTCATCTTTAAAGAAGAGATTGTTTGGCCTAAGGCTGTCATTGAACAGTCGAAATTTGATATAAAATGGATTAATGAAGTATTTAGGTAAGTTACACACTTCTTTTTTGCTTTTCAGGAAATATTTTGGTGGGACAAAAGAAGATAAAATGGGACCGGATCAATTTGATGATCAATGCAATGTGCCTTGATCAGTTTGGAGCCAACCCTACGATATCATGGAGATCAGTGTCGATGCGACTGTTCTTGCTTCCAGAATCTTGACTGCAGAAGACTGCTGATTTGCGAGGCTGTGGATCTTACTGGGCGTTTCAACCCAGCAAAATTCCAGACATGCAATTGTCTGTTCTGCCACTTCTGCTCGACTTCCATAGGATTAGGGCGAAAATACTGCCCCTATGGGATATTTCTGACCATTGAACTTGTAACCATTTTCCTAGTAGCGAATGCATGCCTATAACATATGCATTCCCAGAAACTCATATACATTTTTTGAGACTTAGAGAATGCATACATATATTATTTGCATTCTCGAAACTTTTTGTACCTACCCTCTCTATATTAATATATATATACTAAGCCTTCAATAAAAAAAAAATAAAGAGATTGATAATCAATATGCAAATGACACTTTCCTTTTCTTGAGGGTAGATGAGAAAAATTTGTAGAATGCCATTTCCTTGCTATTCTAGAATGGGACTCGCATGAAACCAACAAACCGCCCGACTTAGACTTGCTTCTCATTCATCTCAGCAGATTTTCTATAATGGTGGATAGTGGGTAGCCGCACACATGCGAACTACCCATAAAAAATAAAGGGAAAATCCAATTATATCATTTGGACCCCAACAAAATACAATGCTAATAGAGACTGGGCTAGTGTACCTGCCGAAAGCTTATCACCGGGATTAAAAAACCCCGCCCTTTCGGGTTTTCGAGGAAAAACCCTAGTGATAAGCCTTCGGCAAGGGGCTTGGACAAACGTAAGGCATAAAAATCGCTCCCCAAAACCCACGAATGGAAAAGTCGAAACAGATGCCGCTCGCTAACCTGTACCTGCACATCACCAACAAAACAACAAGACAAACCAAACCTCCCAGAGTGGAGGGGCTGATTACGCGCGTGCCACGCGATAAAAATACAATAACAAAGAAGGGGGGAGGGTGGGTTCAAAGAGAATAAGGTGCTGGAGAGAGAAGAGGAAGCGATGAAATGAGAAGTCGGGCGTAAACGCCCTAAAATAGCGAACTCCCAACTGTAATCCGCATGCGCCGCCCGCATGCATGCAAAACATGCATGCTCGTCCCATTCTAGAATGGCGATCCGATGTCTCGGATCGATGGGATTCTAGAATGGGACTCGCATGAAACCAACAAACCGCCCGAATACCAAAGGACTTCCTTAACAAACTAGGATCGAGGACGAAGGTCACAGGATGAAGGCTAAAGGCCGAGAACGAACAACACGAAAGAAACGCCAAATTGGCCAAACCAGGCAGGAAGAAGCCCCTCCCCTGCCTGGAAACAATTCAAAGAGAATAAGGTACTGCTGAGAGAGAAGAGGAAGCGCCGATGAGAAGTCGAAGCAGAAACGCGCCTAAAATAGCGAACTCCCAACCAGAACGGGCATGCGCCGCCCGCATGCATGCAAAACATGCATGCTCGTCCCATTCTAGAATGGCGATCCGATGTCTCGGATCGATGGGAGACTCTTTTTCCCTGGCATCTGGTATCTTTTTTGGTTGGCAGAAGTGTACATTAATATGGGCATTGGACTCTCCAGTTCCACCAAGTATAACTGTGTTTCTATGGAAGGTTCTTTCCCATGGTAAAGCAACCAAACTTCTTGATCTCTATACGGGTTCACCTAAGGTTTTAGAATATGTAATGCGAAGACTTGAACCCCCATCAAAATAATCTAATATCCTAATATGAATGCTTTAACCAATGCAACCAGCAAGCTAATTCGCTTATTTTTTCTCTTGAATCTATATTTTTTTTTAATAATAACCCATTCAATTGCACTAGGGTATACATGCTTATGTTAAAGTGGTGCATTTGATTCAAATTGTATGTTAGCATTTATTTAATTGAGACATTGAGTTTATTTTAAGGTAACTGGATTGTTTCTGGTTAGACATTAAACCACCTTGAATTCATTTAGCATGTGTATCTCGGGATAGAATTTAATGCCCTACATCAACAACACAAACAATTAATAATGCTAGAATAAGTTCAATTGACAATACAACAACAAATGCAAACGGGGTTAAATTGTGTTGTTATTCTTCATGATGCATCAGTTCCTGGATTCGAAATTAGGGGGCTTCATCCCTGAAAAATCCGGCAATTTAAAAAAAAAATTGATAACTAAAAAAAAATTGCATGAGCCCATGCAGATTAATCGTGTAATTCGAGGGCCCTTGTCTGTTGCTGAGAAGCAGCGTCAGAGAGAGGCCAATCTTTGCCTCTATTATGGAGGAGCTGATCATATCGCCGTGAATGCTATGTGAAGTGCTAAAATCAGTGGGTAAACTTCAGGGGCTGATCCAAGTAGTAGGAGTCTCTTATCGGCTGGCCGTCATCTCTCAAACTCCTTCCACACTTCATGACAGGTTTATTCCATCAAATAAGGTCAGTAAGGAATTTTTTATTTCTATATCATTGGAATCAGAGGTGCTTTATGGATAGTGAGTTTGCTACTAAGCACGATGTCCCTAGAATCAAGGTTGAGCATCCTAGTTCTATCAGTATTATTGATGGACATGAGATCTCCTCGGGCGCAGCCATAGAATGTGCGGTACCTCTTCAGGTTTTATTCGAGGGAGCTTCAAGTTCTGGACTCACAATCACCTTACAGCAATAGGAGGCTGTCTGGGGGAGGTTATTGATATCTCTATTCAACCATCATTCATTTAAATTTAAGAATATGTCTTAATATTGGGAATTTTAAATTTTTTCTATTTCTGGCCCATCCGTCCTTTTCCCCCGCTTTTTGTCCCGTCCGTCGTTCCCCCCTTTTTATCCCGCCTATTTTTTCATTCGTCTCTCCTCCTCCGCTTTTTTCTTTCCGCCTTTTTCTTTTCCGCTTTCCCTCATTTATTTATTTTCAACGCAGTGCAATGTCCCTACGCCCTTCTTCCCCTTTTATTTTTTTCAACGCCCTTCTTCTCCTATTATTTTTCTCTGCAGGTCCGGTCGGCTTCTTCTTCCGGCCGGCTTCTTTCGGCTACTTCTTCTTCTCTACAGGTCCGGCCGGCTTCTTTCGGCTGCTTCTTCTTCCAGCTTCTTTCGGCTTCTTCTTCTTCCAGTTTCTTTCGGCTATGTTTTCTGCAAAAGCTATGTTCTCTGCAGGGGTTTCTGAACTACAGCATGCATTTACCAGTTTGTAGCTTTTCTACAGAGTTTGCCTTTAAATGAATCAGCCCGGCTCTCTTCTAGGGTAAGGATTCAAAATCAAAGCTTGGCCCCAATTTTGGAACCCGAATCACGATTTTTCTTGGTTGCACAGAATCAACTCACTGCACATCTTCACAAAGTCGATTTGTAGCCATCAATCCGAATCTATACTCCTTGATTGAGGTAAAAATGTTTGGAATTGAATCATTTGTTAGTACCTGCTGTTCGTAGGAAAGAGATCTTCCTAGTAGCTAGGAGATTCTGAAGCTTCAGGCAAATGCAAAATGGTCATGGCAGGTGAAGAATGCACAAATTTGTCACAGATAGTCTTGATCATTCAAAAAATATTTCATCTTGCTGCATAAGGGCCAAAACATGCATGACTTTTTGCTGAGCAACTTCGGATTTCAGTGGGAGCTCAAAGCTAGGAATCATAAGTTTTTGGTCACACAAGACTTGACTTTTAACTTCAAATCGCGCCTGGGGCAGTTTGGATTAGTCCTCCGATATAATTCTTATAAATTTTTGTCAGTTTGAACAGTATTATTATTCTTCTGTATAAATGTTTTAGATCTATTTTTGAAATCCAAGCTTTAATTTCGGAGTTCAACAACTTGGACTTCACTTTTAAATAGCGCCAAGCGCGATTTGGGTGTCTTGCTTTTTGTAATATTTGTCATTTTTAAGTAATTTGTATGAGTATTACTTAACATGTTGAAGCTTTATTTGCCAAATTTTTGTCCTTTTTTAAGCAATTTGTAGAGTAGTTGCTATATATAATATACTAGAGTAATGAAATATAGTTGTTATTATACTCCACAGATTTCATAGTTGTCCGTATATGTATTGAAAATGTGCACTTTTTTAGTTGTTCATGTCGTCCACGTTAAGGTGATAATGTCCTTAAATTTCATCATATTTTACAATGTTTTGCAAATTCAGCACAATATGCACGTGCACAGGCATAAAATGAACACACTCCAAAAACATGTTTACAGGCCTAAAAAGGCCGCTAGTAAGCTTATACGGCGCGATTTTGGAATAGACATAATCCCAATTTCAATGAATGATGGTTATTCCTCAAACCGACTTCCCCTCTATCTGCATTTTGAAAGGGGAGAAATTCATTGGCACCAGAATTGATGAAGACATCTTTCTAGATGTTGTTATCAAGTACTCCAAAATTCCCGTCATGAAGGAATATAAGGAAGATAAAGCTCCCCCTGATAAAGGAAAGGCCCCAATGTACCCCCCCCTAAAAGGTTTGGGTTCAGAAAAAACCTAACAGCAGCAAGAAAGAGGGAGAGGAAGATTTTTGCAAAAATGGGGAAACTAGCAAACAAAAGGATGATGATCCCATAAACATCATTCCCCTTATGATTTGCTGTGCTAACAATGTGATTATTGAAAAAATTGAAGATATCAAGGCAAATAATGTGATCATTGAGGAAATTGAAGAGATTAAGGAAGACAAAGCCTTAGCTATAACAGGAGAAGCTTTGGAAGAAATCCACTATGTTTATGACAGTGACCATTCCGAACAGCACTTCTTAGAACAGGTAATTGAAAGAGACTTAGACAAAGAAGAAGAAAAAGGATCTTGGGAATTGATCACATCCAATAGAAAAAAGAGAAATAAAAAACAAACCTTTGAAGTCTCAAGGAGAAGTTCAAGGGTCCAAAAAAAAACTGATTTTTATGGATATTAACTTCAGATGTGTCTCCAAGGTATTAATTCGAATGTCAAACGAGATAGGCTAAAGGTTTGTATTTCCTCCATTAATGCTGATATGATCTTTTTCCAGGAACATAAGCTTCATGATGATGATTTTGAGAGACTTATTGCTAACACTCTTCCCCCTAGTTTTAGACTTTGGGCTATCAGGGCAAATAATAGTTCTGCAGGTATTTCTATAGCTTGGAAAAACAGTTTAAATATCTCCAACATTCAGATGATGCATGGCAACTGTGGAGATGGCAAATTCTCCATGGAGATCTCGGAACCAAAAGGTTTGCTTTTGTTAACATTTATGCTCATAATCAGCCTGGTGAGAGAAGTCCTATGTGAAATACAATTAGAAATAGCTTAGCTAATATTCCTTATGACAACTGCATTCTTGCTGGTGACTTTAACATGGTCACTCATGATTTTATGAGGAGTACTAATTTTAGACCTCTCCTCAATCAAGAGTAGAATTCTTGGGGGCACTTAATCTCCATGCATGATCTTAAACTGGTTAGAACCCAACCAAATACTTTCAGCTGGTTCAATCAGAGAATTGATGACCCTATCCACTGCCTTCATGACCGTTTCTATGTCAGTGAGAATCTTTGGAACAATTGTGACAGGGTTTCCAATTTAAATGGCTATACAATCTCTGATCACTTTCCCCAGTTGCTGGAAATAAGAGGGGATACTTCAAATGCCAAGAGAAAATCCTACTTCAAGTTAAATGTCTCACTTCTTGATCAGACCACCTTTCTTCATGAGTTTGAACAGGTTTATAGGAAGACCCCTAAGCCTAGAAATCAGTTTGGATGGATGGAATGGTGGGTGAGAACTGCAAAAAATATAAAAAATTGGCTCAAAGACTGGGGCAAGCAAATTTACATTCAAGAAAAGCAGCATCTGATGGATTTGAGAACTCAGCTCCAGCAAACTCCCTTGGATCAGCAAGAGAATATAAAAATTCAGGTTGAAAGAGAGGAACTCAAAATTGCAAAAGGATGGCAGCTAAAAGCAAAAATTAGGGAACTTAAGGATGATGAGAGGAGTAACTCCAAGTATTTCTTCATCAAGGCCAAAGGGAGAATCAAGAGAAATCATATCTATAGTGTAAAGGTCAATGGCAATCCCATCTTTGAGGACAAAGACCTTAAACAGGCTGCTACTGATCATTTTATGAGAATAATGGGAACCTCTCCTACTGATATGGAAGAGGATATTGACAACTTCATTCAGATTCAAAGATCTATTCAAGATGAGCAGAATGAAAGCATGAAAGCTCCTTTTACCATTGAAGAATTGTGGGCAAACGTATCAGGTATGGAAAATGGTAAGACTCCGGGTCCTGATGGCCTCCCAGTCGAATTTTTAAAAAAAACTTGGAATATTATTGGAAATGATGTTACTAATGTGTGCAATGAATTCTTACTTCTCAGGAATCTAGATTGCAGAATTAATACCAGCTTTATTTCCTTGATTCCTAAAATAGATGAGCCTGAAACTTTCTCTGATTTCAGACCTATATCCCTCACCAATGTTATCTACAAAATCATCTCTGCTACCATAGCCTCTAGACTGAAACCTATTCTGGATCTTACCATCTCCAACACCCAAAGTGCTTACCTAAAGGATAGATCCATTTTAGATAATGTAGCCACTGCTATCATAGGTATGCATTGGGCCAAAGAAACTAAACAGGACATTGCCTTGCTCAAACTGGATATTACTAAGGCTTTTGACACGGTCAGCTGGAATTTCCTCTTCAAATGTTGTCAAAAGATGGGGTTCTCCCAAGAAGTGATAAGTATTTTTCAAGCCATTCTTTACAACTCAAGATCTTCTGTCCTGATCAATGGAGAATGCAGCCCTTTCTTTGAGATAAAGAGAGGTGTCAAGCAAGGTTGTCCTCTTGCCCCTTTTCTTTTCCTTATAATTATGGAAGCCTTGAATTGTGCCTTCAAAAAAGCTGACCAGGAGAAGAGAATTGTGGGACTTAAGCTCCCTGGTAATCAAGATGCATGTTTCTTCCTTAATGCTCACTTTGCAGATGACACTTTTCTTTTTGTCACTATGGAAGAGAACTCCATCACAAACACTCAAACTGTTCTCCAAGATTTTGGTAACTGTTCGGGATGTAAAATCAACCCTCTCAAGTCCAAGCTCATTGCAAGAAATCAGGTAAAGGGGCAGCAAACTGCTCAAACCCTTGGCTGTGAGTATCTCTCTCCAATTACTAAATCCAAAATCTTGGGTATTCCTTTTGCTTTAAGGACTAATGCTAGTGATCTTTGGGGTGACATTATTGAGAAGTTCCACAGAAAGGCTGATCTTTTAAACAGTAAATATCTGTCCAAAAATGGAAGAGCTATCTTAGCCAATTCTGTCATTTCTTCTTCTCATGTCTACTAGTCTTCTATCCTTTTAGCTCCTAAAAAGGTCACCTCTAAGCTCCAAGGCATTTTAGGTAGATTTATTGCTAGTGGGGGTAGTAATAGAACCTGGATCCCAGTTTCCATGAAAGAATGTATGAAGAAAAGGAAGCATGGTGGTCTTGGAGTTCTGGACATTGAGAAACAAGGGATGGCCCTGGCAGCCAAATATATTTATAGAGCGGGCCATGATGAAATAAACCACCCTGTGTCAAAGCTTATTAACCATTACCTTGTAAGTGTAAACCCTTTGGGTGGAGAAATGTGAACATGCATCTCCCTGACAGCTTATTCTTTGAGTTCAAGATTCCCAATAATACTCCTGGTATCATTAAAAAATGGATCAGAGCCTGGAAAGCAGTCAACAGGATGTACTCTTGGAAGGAGGGACTTTCTAAGGACCAAACAATCTTTTGGAATCCCTCTTTAATTTTAAATAACCCTGACATCTGCTTGGCTATGCATTTTCCTATTCAGTGCAGAAAATGGTCAGATAGAGGCATCACTCACATTTCTCATCTTTTCAATGATGGGGGTTTTATAGAATTTCAGAACTCAGTTCTTGCAGACATGGGTGAAGATCATGAGAGACTTTACCAGGCCATAAGAAGTTGTCTTATTGAGGGAGAATGGCACAACCAAGAAACCCAATGGCATGTTCATGGTAACTCAGGATATAGGGTTAAAAATGCCTACAGATTTCTGACAAGGAGCTACACCATCTCTATTCATACCAAATGGGATATCACTGAGGAGAGATGCATGGCAAATCTAAAATTCATGTGGAACTCTCCCATTAACCCCAAAATCAAGGCCTTTATGTGGCAACTTTGGCATAAGGCTTTAGCTACCAATGCAAAAAGATATAGATTGAACATGGCTGCTTCTAATTTATGTGAGAGATGTTTACAGGAAGCTGAAGATGAAAACCACTTGTTCAAGAACTGTTTATGGGCAGAGTGGGTACTTGAGCTGGCTGCTGAGGAATTCCAAATTCCCAACCTGTCCTCTACCCCTATGGTTGAAATCCTCTTTCCTAATGATCCTCAGGACTGGAGAATATACATACTCCTCTGGAGGATCTGGAAAGCAAGGAACTCAATCATTTTTTACCAAGAGATTATCTGGCCAATTGCAGTGATCAAGCAAACCAAATATGATATCTCTTGAATAAGAGAGATTTTCTCAATTCACTAACTATCTTTTGTTTTCTCTGAATTATAGGTAACATTCTTATTGGACAAAAGAAGCTGAATTGGAGTCGGATTAATCTTGGGGTAAACTCCATGTGGCTGGACCAATTTGGAGCCACCCCAACAGCCTACCATGGAGATTACTGTCATTGTGACTGTTCGTGCATTCAAAGCTTGGACGCCAGAAGAGCACTCATATGTGAAGCAGTAGACCACACAGGTCGTTTCAACCCGGCTAAATGTCAGATATGTAGCTGCCCGTACTGCTCATTCATCTCTGCAACCAAAGGCATGGGTCGAAAGGACAAAAGGAAAGTTGGAGAAGCATCTGGATCTGCTAATCCAGATGCCTGAGATCAGACTTTTGACAAAACTATATTCTAGATCATTTCAGTTTTAAGTCTCATATGACACTGAAGTATAACTTAAGTCTTAGATTTTTTCCAGAATCTATAAGCTAGATCAAAGGGTTAATCACTTCCCAGGATAAAAAAAGTTGACTTTTTGTACTCATATATACATATGTACCTCTATGTATAACTTATTAATACAAATATAGCCTTCAATCAAAAAAAAAAAATGTGTTTGAACTTTTTGAAGAGCGTGATGGCGCGTGCTCGATAGGTGGTCGGAAGATTTGCAGCTAGGCGGACTGGCTGATTGTTGCCAACGTCCACAATCTCTACCTCAAGAGTTTGAATGTGAGGAACAACTTCCGTGTCATGAACAATATCAGGAGGTTGAAACATGACCGGAGGAGCTGCATTTTGTGTTGTGAAGAAAAGCGGTTGCTGAACGTCATCTAGCAGTGGTTGCTTCATGACAGCATGAACGTCCAGCGTGGCAGGAGAAAGTTCTGTGTCGGAAAAATGGTCAAGACGTTGAATTCTATTGCAAGGAGCCTGGTAAGGGTCGAGCAGAGCAGCCACAACCTGGTCCTGATCCAGAGTCATCTCTCCCCAGGGATCAGCATATTCTGGGTAGGAGGAAAGAGGCAGACTCGCGGGTGGAGCCTGAACTTGATAGATATTCTGTGCTTCTTCAGAATCAGTGTCGGAGAGAGAAGGTTCGGCATGTTCAACAGAGATGATCTTGCCAGTTTCCAACTCCATGGTAGCATTGAGATGACCATCTGTCATGACGAGCTGGTCCGTGGCCCAGTAATGAATACTTTTGGCCTGACGGAGAAAAGGTCTGCCGACCAACATTTCATAATCACCGGGATCTTCACTGGCTTTCCAAACACCGAATTCTAGAGGGAACCGCAATTCGCCTATATTGATGTGAAGCAGGGACGTGACGCCTTGAGGGCGCGTGATATGGCCATTGGCCAACTTGATATTATAAGGGGCACGGTAAAGTTGCTTGATGCCCAATTGCTTTCGGAGTTTATCTGTGATGAGATTGACAGCACTACCTCCATCAATTTGAACATGATTGACTTGTTGATTGTCCACCGTGGCATGTACCGTGGGTGTGGAGGTAGCCACTGCACCTACTAAAACAGTGGGAAGGGGTAACTGGTCCGGACAGAGTTTCAAAATAGTTGCAAGAATTTTGATTTTTGCAAGTTCTTCTTGGAGTTCCGAAGGAACATGAGAAAACGAATCAGCAGGATCCAAGGGAGCTGAAGTCTGAGGTAAAGAAGCAGAAACTTCTTTGAGAAGCTCCACCTCTGCAGCAATATTCGGATATGTCTGAGAGCGTGGAGGGTGAGATGATGGAGGTGCGTCGTGACACTGTTGAGCCCTGGTGGTGGCATGCACATTAGCAAGTGTGCGGCCTTCTGCAGCCTGCATGAGGTTGAGGATACTTTGTCTGACCTTAGGCATGACATGAGGCATGAGTTTATCCAAGTCTGGGGCAAAGTGAACCTTTTTTTCCTCTTCGTGAGGGATCGTGTCGACAGCAAAAGCAGGGCGCGTATCATGAGGAATGATGGTCAAGGGGCGTGAAGCCCTGGTCTGACGTGAAACCAAACCAACCCAATTTGACGGTTGAACCGGAGGATTCAGAGCCTGATAAATTTCTTCCTGGGCTTGTTGATCCATCTGAGGAGTTGCTGCAGGAGCTGGTTGATACCTTGATTGTTGAGGCACGTGTGGTGGTTTTCGAAGAACAGGCCGAGGGCCCTGTTTGCCATTTGCGATCCAAAGTTGATAGACCGTGAGGCGTACTGACGTGGTTTGATTCGTGCCTGGAAGTTGGACTTGAACTTGAGGAAGTTGAGGGCACGCCGTGGTGGTATGACCCCATTCCAAACAATGATAGCACTGAGCTTTAGCAGGATCAAAAGGAGGACGGTTGCTTTGTCCCCATGGCTGCTGAGATTCTTGATACTGTTGAGGAGGTTGTGCTTAAAATTGCTGAGGTTGATATGACGGCTGTTGCTGAGGCGTGGTCTGGACTTGATAAACCATCTTTTGCCGGAAGGGTGTAGGATGAGTACGAGTGCATTCTTCCGTGGCATGATTGCACATGTTGCAGCGTTTACAATGAGGAGGGCCATTGGTGGAGTTGCACTCATTGGCCAAATGGCCTTGATATTTGCAGATGTGGCACCAAATTTGACTGCGTTGATGATTGGAGTGTTGAGGCTGAACGGCAGTCTGAGGTACCATGACAGGAGGAATGAAGGGGAGCTCCTGGAGGGCCACGCCGCGGGAGGAAACATTAACTGAATGATTGACAAGTTCGATGGCCTGCTCCAGAGTCTTAGGGCGCAGGTATTCAGTCATGAGACGAATAGCCGGAGGAAGTCCCTGGAGAAACCAGACGAGGATCTGGCTTTGCGTGGGGTACTCTTGAAGTTTGCTGAGGAGGAGTGAAGACGATCCGCAAAATCCCGGGCTGACTCCGTGGGCTCTTGCTGAAGATCATTGAGTTGCTTGAGAAGAAGTTGATCATCATCTGTGGTCCCATAATGAGAAAGGAAAGCAGTCTTCATTTCAGTCCAGTTTTGTTTCCAATGGCTTTTGTTTGCCATGAGCCATTGATGAGGGGATCCATGCAGCGTGGTGGAAAAGATATGGAACTTCAGTTGAGGTTGAGCGTGACCATTTAGGACAGCCAGAGCCTCAAATTCTTCCATGTGGGCTTGAGCACTTTGATCCAATGGTTTGCCTTTAGTACTGCCAAAAGTGGGATAGGTCAGTTTGAGAGTCTGAAAAGAAGATTGTGACTGGCCTTGTGTATAGAGATGCGGTGTATAAGGAGGAATATAATGGGGCGGAACTTCCATAGATTCCGTAGGGGGTGGCAAAGGAATAGAAAGACCCTGAAGATGTGCAAAAGGAGGTTCCTGTGGTGGAGGACCTGGGGGTCCGTGGTCATGAGGTTTGAGATCGGTAAGAGTGTAAACTGGAAGAGTCTGTTGAAAAGAAGGGGATTGAGGATAAGTCTGAACCTGGGGAGGGCCGAAAGAAACATGGGGACAACCCATTCCTCGGGGAGATGATGGTTGTGAAGGCCGAGGAGTATGGCCAGAGGATATATGAATGTAGGCACTCTCTGGAGTGTGGAAATAAACTGGAGGTGGCTGAACAGGTATTTGATGAGGTGACTGAGGTTGGGAACAATGTTTACACGCTGGAGGAGAGCCAGGACGAGAGTGAACACGAGGAGTAGGTGGCGCCGATTGAGCTCGTGAGCAAATATGGCCTCCCTCAATATCATAACCTGTGTCATACATATCTCGAGCAACTTCGAGACGTTGATGGCGCTCCAAGCGAGACGCCGTCTGGCTAAGAAGCTCCTCTGGAGTGAAAGCTCGGGCAGACATGATAAAAGAAAGAAGGAAAAAGAAAATCAGACCCGGCAGCGGCGACAGTGTTTGGGGTCTGGGTTCGGGAACTCCTGCAAGACAGCCCTGCTGTGAGGACCCGTGGATCAAACAGGAGAATCCCGTCGCTGTGTCACGCGGGATTTGCAAAAGAAACTAAGGAAGAGAAAAGAGAAAAACAAGAAGAACAATGAAGAACACAATGAAGAGAACAAAACTCTTTGATATCAATTGTGATACATGAGCTCTTGCAATCGAGAGAAGGCAGAAGTGAGATAAGACCAAAAACTCATCTAGCCCATGAAGGCTAGCTCTACTCATATATATAGTACAATGGCATTTGGCCCAACATAGATACTCTGTCAGATATCGGTGCCGACTCCTAGAAGGAGGCCTGATTTGCAGGAATGCTGGCGGTGCCTCTTGAGGTGCCTGAAGTCACGCTGACGCTGACGCTGGTGGTGACGGCCCGTCACTTGTCTGCCCTCGACCTCTTCGTGCCCGTGGCCTTCGTGGTCTGCTGCTTGGCTGGCGGCTTGGGCTTTTGCGGGGCCTTTGATGTCTGACCTGACTGTGGATCCTTGGCCTTGACCTGGTCCGTCGTGTGCATGAATAGTCCTGTATTCAGACGTACAGGACTAACAATTTTGGAAGGCGATAGATTGCAACTGGATTGCTGAAGGGGCAAGTTGTGAGCAGTACTCTGGGAGCGTGTTGGAGTGCAGAGGAAGCAAGCGGGATTTCCAGGTGGGGATCAAGACTTACACCTGGGGTTTTCTAGCATTAGTATTATCAATGATTGTATCTGGAACCTGGCATAGATCTAGAATTGCATGATATTGGCATGGTTATAAACGAGCATGCATGGTTTGTAGATAGAGATTTTGAATAGTTGGAAGATCATCTAGTTTGTAATAGATCCAATAATCTTCATCATGTAAACCTTTTAATCCATTACAGAAGAAGTTGAGAAAGCTTAGGACGACCAGAATCCTGAAGGTTGAATCCGGAAATATTGCAGAGGCAAGAACTGGCAAAGGTGGCAGAGTTTTACTTGCATGCTGTTGGCAGGACGGCGATGGAACTTGTTAATCTTGGAGTGTCAGAGATGCATGAAATAGCTCTGGAATAGGGCGATTTGGGCCTTAAAAAGGTCGATTTGGGCAAAGGAAGTAGAATCAAAGAGATCCAAGCAAGTCCTGGCAGCAAATAATTTGATTTTGATGGCCACGAACTGACCAAAAACCACCGGATTTGCGTCGCAAAACAGACCGAAATGAGATGGAAACACCTTAGAAGGCAAACTCGAGATGATTTGGAGGGTTTGGAGCTGGATCCGATGGACTGGATGCCGGAATTGGTGCTGCAAGCCGTGTTCGTCATCTGTAATAGGTTAGATTTAAAAACATAACAAAGAAAAAACAGTTAGTGCGAAATGATAAAATGTCAAAACATTTAGCCAAAGAGGCTAAGGTTATAAGTTAATAAGGTTAAGAAAAGATTAGATAGGAATGAGCTAGGCTAGGGGAATTAAGCGAGAGATACAAGGCAAAGGAGTTATGAGCGAGAATAAAAGTTGGTGCCAGAAGGCATGATACTAGCTAGTTAAGTCATTGAATAAACCGTTATTAGGATTATGAATCTAAATGATTATTGGTACACGCACTTCTGGTGTTGCTCATGCTGGTAGGAAATCCTTTCCTAGAAATGCCTGGTTTGATGAAGACTGCAAGCAGCTTAAAAAACAATTGCGAACGATAGTTGAGCCAGATACGCGACATAATGCCATTCAGAATTATAAGTCTGTTTTGAAACGCAAAAAAGGCACGCTTTGTTGCTGAGCATCAGAAGCAAATGTTTGAATTACTGCTACGTGAGCCTCGGACCTTCTGGCGCAAAATATTATATCGACCACCTCCTACCCTTGGACATATTTCTATGTAGCAATGGGATGAGCGATTGGTCCACTTATATGATCATCCTGGGGTCCTTAATTCTGTGCTTCCTTTGGTAGGTGATATTCTTCAATTCACAGAGGAGGAAGCCAAAGAAGGACTGCGGCATCTATCTAATGGCAAGTCTCCTGATCTTCAAGGTTTGCAAGCTGCATTGCTTAAATGGGGGAGGGGGGTTCCGCTATTGCTTCCAATCATCACTACTCTTTTAAATCAAGCTTTGCAAGAAGGCTTGCCAGAAACTTGGGCTGTTAGTAAGGTCGTACCAATTTACAAAGCAGGTGATAAGCATGACACTTCTAATTATCGCATGATCATGGTAAGTTCCATATTTTCAAAGCTCTTAGCCGCCTTTTTTGAGAAGCGATTGACATCATGGGCGTAAACATACCGGGTGTATGCGTCTTTGTAGGACAAAAGTGTGCTTTTTCCCATGCCATTCTACAATAGACCATATTTTCACATTGCGCATGCTTATTGAACATAGTCGAAGTTTGAAACAAGACCTCTATATATGCTTTGTGGATTTTACTTCTGCTTTTGATACAGTACCATGCGAGCTTCTTTGGCAGCGCTTGCAGGCACTTGGGGTTCCACAAGACCTTCAAAATGCAGTTTATCGGCTCTATGAAAGGGTTTTTGCTAAACTTCCAGCATCAGGTACTCAAATCACTAGCAATATTAGAGTTCGTCAGGGTTGCCCTTTATCTCCTACACTCTTTGGCTTGTACATTGATCAATTGGAAGAATGGCTTGATAATCATGGCGGGGGAGGTCCACATTTGGCACCTTATATCATTAGGCAACTTATGTATGCTAATGATGTTTCACTTCTGGCACATACCGCTGCTAGTATGCAGCAACATTTTTGCTCTGCACAGTTTTT
The DNA here is from genome assembly GCA_021234155.1 of Isoetes taiwanensis. NCBI lineage: Eukaryota > Viridiplantae > Streptophyta > Lycopodiopsida > Isoetales > Isoetaceae > Isoetes > Isoetes taiwanensis. The sequence goes on from JAJEKV010000002.1 coordinate 42,945,240, forward strand.
GTGAGAACACAGGTCTGCGTGTTAATCTCCAAAAGACCAAGCTTTTGGTAGTTCAATCTTCTCGTCACAATGTTCCCACTATGCACTATGATAGCCGCGAAGTTGAAGTTGTAGATAGCTACAAGTATCTTGGTGTGGAATCCTGTAAGAACACACTTTGGGAACAGTGTATTACCAAGCGGGTGGCTGCTGGATGGAGAGCACTCTACGCAATGCAAAACAATTGTTTTCGCGCAGAAATTCATGATTGGCCACGGAAAGCCCACTTGTTTTGGGCTTTGGTAGAGCATGTTTTACTGTATGGTTCTGAAGTGTGGGGGCCTACCATTAGTGCTAGTGCTTGGGAGAGCTTGGAGCGGGTGCAAAAGTCTTTTCTCACGTACAGCCTCGGAGTTAAAACAACGGTGCCCTTTGCTATTCTTTTACAAGAGACATGTTTTTGGCCTCTTCAACATTCTGCCATGAAGCGCCATCTCCACTATATCTGCAAGGTGCACCACATGGATGATGTTAGGTATCATGTTCTTGCACTTGCCATGGCTGAATCTCCTCAGCGTTTGAAACGATGTTGGAAAGAGCATTGCACTACATGGTTTGCCCGTTGGGCTGTGCAACCAGAGCACTGCCTGATGCTTGCTAGTTCTGATCCTGAGCTTTTGCCACAATATCTCAATGGTCGTTTTTCTCAAAAGATATGGGACGCAGTTACTTTGGTCCAAGTGAAAACTGGTCATTATCATGCACACATAAATCCCACCTTGGCACCAGGGCCCCAAGCTTATTTGCTTGCTTCATTGTCCAGGAACAAGCTTGTAGCTATTGCATCAATTCGCACGGGGTCCCACAGGCTACGGATTGAGACAGGTAGATGGGAGCGGTCGCAATTGCCGCGAGAAGCGAGACTATGTGCCTGTTGCCAGTTACAGGTTATTGAAGATGAAAGCCATACTCTTATGAGTTGCCCTGCTTTTGAGATAGTCCGGAATCATTTTTTGACCTTAGCATTCCATTCCACGCTTCCACAACTTCTCAGAGCACCATCTGTGCATGACTTGGCATTATACATACTTGAGGTTCTAGATAAACGTCTGCAATTACTGAGCCCTCAGTAGTCATTATCTCCGCTTGTCTAGTGTCATCATTACTGCAAAGGTTTTTCCCTTGAAAACCTTTCGAGGCAGGGGTTTTTTAATCCTAGTAGTAATGATTATACTAGCCCATTATATGGGTCCCATGACTTATTGGTCTCCGTGGACGTTAAAAAATCTATTCTATTTTATTCATCTACTTAGGGAATATTGGGAAATGATAATGGATGTTTTATTTTAAATTTATTGGTGCATTTTGCATTATGCCTTGTAATGGACGGAGTAAATATTGAATCATGGTTGGATTCTTTCTTGCTGCATAAAGTGGGTATTATGGAATTTGCTTGATGTTGAGCTTGCTAAGGCATGCATCATAATGATAATGAATTGTAAATGATTATTTATGGTATAATTCTTTGATATAGACCTCTGGGGCCGGAGTCTAGGTGCGATGTTCTAGACTCACCGTTATTGCACAGTGCTATGTAAATGGTTATTGGAACATCAGGCGTTGGTACCTTAGGGTACAACGTCTTGCACAGTTAAGTGGTCTTTTAATGCTGGATGCAGCGTGGATGGGTGTGTACACACGTGGTTACCCCGCTTCTATGTCACTGGCCTGATCAGCTGAGTTGACCTTGCTCAGACCCAAAGGAATATTGGTTGCAATGTTTAATGCTATGATTGCTTAGTTATTATACATGTGGTCTTGAACGTTGGAATTATGTTGCAATGGTCGTACCTATAGTGGATACTCATGGTATAATTATGCATTGTGGATGTGCTTGTTGGACTAGTAACTTGGATTGTAGGGGCGAGGCTACGGTAAGGCTAACTTATTATTTCTAGTTTAATACTTTGTGTTGTTGATGTTAGACGTGTCCTAGATCCCCGATGCCCACTTAGTCCATGTGCATATGTTTACCCCGACCCGCTCTCAAAGGCAGATAAAATTTCATATTCACAAATGAATATAACAACATCATATTTTATATTATAAAGTTCTACTATATGTGAACCAAGCCCTAGATCAGATGGCTTAGGGTTTTTTCATTACCTTTCTTTATGACAAAGGATACGGTTATTGGAGCAGGATAACGTCATCTGTAATCACCGTAGCCTTCAAAGTGTAGTGTTTTGCAATGTTTGCACTCGTGGGGTTAGTAACAAGTACTCTGATTCTAGAAGACATATTAACCTCACCTTTCATGTTGATATGTGGAGAGAGAAATAAAGTATATTGACATGGAAAGCAAGATGGTGCAAACATTTGCCAAGGAGATGAGTACTCAGATTCTAGAAGTCCAATCAACCCAAATAATGTTGGTGCAAAAATTCTCCAAGGAGATAAGTACTTGAATTCGAGAAGCCCAATCAACCCAAGTTTGATGTTGGTTTTTTGGACTTGATAAGGATGGGCTTTGATTTTGATTGCAAATGTGACATTCTCATCTTCAATTGTATAAAGAATAATTGTGTGTTTTGTTGTATGTCAAACAAAGTTAGATGGATTAAACATGGGTGGAATTCACAAAGTTATATATCATTGCCACATGATTCTAAAGTGTTTACTTATTACGTTATTGCAACATGATTCTAGCCATAATATCTTTGAGATAAGCTACACTGCCATTGCCATAATGTCATTAAGAATTGGGCTTTGCACGAAACTGACAAAGCTATAGGTTTTTCATTCATCTCAGTAGTTCTACACTTGTTTAGAGTGCGTAGATGCACATTTGCAAGCTAGCCACCAAAAAAATAAAAAACACAGGGAATATTTAATTATATCTCTTGGACCCCAAATTAAATTTATACAAAGGTCGGCTAGTGTAGCTGCTAAGAGCTTATCGCCAGAACTAAAAAACCTCGCCCTTTCGGGTTTTCGAGGAAAAATCCTAGCGATAAGCCCTTGGCAAGGGGCCTGGACAAAATGAAAGGCTGCAAAAAATGTTCCTACAACAAAACTTACGATGCAAGGAGAAACCAAGTTGCGCATCCCATTGTACCTGCACACCACCAAAAGTAGAACACAATGATAAGAAAACAACCACCTTGAAAGTGAGGGGCTGGTCACATATGCACACGACAAAAAACTAAGGGGGAAACAAGGGTACTGTTGAGAGATGAGAAAGCATCGACGAGAAGCCGATCAAGAGCCCTGCAAGAAATAGCGACCTCCCCAATGAACCAGAGGCCCAGAAAATGCATGTGCATGCGAGATAAGCATGCACATCCATTCTAGAATCCCCATCCGATGGCTCGGATTGAAAAATTGTCTAAAAGACCGTATCTTTAGTGGTTCCTTAAACTAATAATTATGTTGTTTATTCTTTGGATGCTTTATAAATAACCATTGGGTTTTTATTAAAAGAATTGTACAAAAGACCATATCCATGGTGGTTCCTTATACTAATAATTATGTTGTTTATGTATTGGATGCTTTGTAAATAACCGTTGTAAAAGTCATTATAGATAGATAGATAGATAAATACTATTTTTACGTCATGCCACATTGGCAACATCCATGAGGACATATGACGGACCCCCAGAGACTTGAACACAAGATCCCTTAATTGCTAACCCAATGGACTAGCCACTAAACCACCATCACAATCGATTTGGTATTGAAAAGCATGCTATAAATCACACCACGTTTTAGCAAACAGTGTTACAAATAAAAACAAACTTGAATAACCACCATAAAGACTGGAATTGACATAAAGGGCACTCTAAGAACTACTCCAACATCATAAGTCAACATGAATAATCATCATCGTATTTAATGTGTTGTTGAAAAACCATACTATAAACCACTACCAATTTGATGAACTAAGCAACTTACATGAAAAGCCATCCTTGATATAGAAAACCATGTTATAAACCATTGTCAATCTCAATATACCATGAAACCAATATAAGTAACCACATATAAATTATAAAAACCACTATAACACATGGTTTTTATTGAGAATATAATTTTCCACGTAAAAAAACCAAATCTCCATTAAAGTTGAAGATCAATTGAAAACAACATTCACCACGCTGTGGGGAACTTTTGCCTACAAAGCCATGCCCTTTCTATTATGTAACTCTCCCTCTACTTTTCAACGCATTATGCTTTCTGTTTTTTAGGATTACATGAAAGAAAATGCTTTTCTGCAAGTTTTCCAAGATGACTTTTCTGCTTACAGCTCCATGGATGATTATCTCACCAAACTGGAGCTTGTTTTTCAAAAATATGATGAATCCAGTATCAGTTTGAATCCCGAGAAGTGTACTTTTTGCGTCACTTCGGGTGTTCTTCTTGGCCACGTTGTTAGTAAAGACGGCATTACCATGGACCCTGCAAAGATCAGCTATGTGCTCAAAGCTTAAGCCCCTACCAACATTAAAGAGACATGCTCGTTCCTTGGCAAGGTAAATTATTATGCTACCTTCATTCCTGCACTAGCTGCCATTATTTTCTCTCTGGTGCCTTATCGTCTGAAGACTCCACTCTCTCTCCTGAGAAGCTATGCTCACGCCGTCAACAGTTCCTTGGTGATGTCTGTGACTATACCATGGTCGCTGGACATCTTTACAAGCGTGGCAAGGATATGATTTTGTGCAGGTGTGTTCTTCCTCATGAAGTCCCGGAGATTGCTCGCTAAGCCCATGAAGGCCTTGGTGGACGACATTTTAGTGGTGATAACATGGCACGAAAAATTCTTTTGGCTGGCTATTTTTGGCCCACGTTATTCAAAGACGCCCATGCTCATGCGCGCACTTGTGATGTCTGTCAGCGCATCGGTCGACCCACGGCCCGTGACGCGCTATCCTTAACTCTCGTCGCCATGCCATTACACTTCAGCAAATGGGGCATGGATTTTGTTGGCCACTGGATCTGCTTGACACTCCCATGCTTGATACATCCTTGTTCTCAATGATTATGCAAACAAATTTATAAAAAGAACTAGCAAAAAGGCACGCCAGAGGCTGTGGCCGAGCAAGATCCCCAAGATCAAGCTAGAAACTATCACAAGTGCCAAGCAAGGCACCCTAGTTTTTCTCATCTTGAGGTTAGAGTGAACGTGTATTGGTTACAACTTGCAGCCTAAAAATAACAAGATAAATTTGCACGTACATAAATATTTGAGCTATGAGTTCGAAATGTTTAATGTTTGTAGTAGTTTATTTAGATGGGATGATAGGGAAAACATGACATATTGGTGGAACTAGTAAATATAAACTTCTTTTAAAAAATAATCAAGGGAGTGAGAAAGTGAGAAAGTTGGTAGGTCTTAACCAATGATACTACATGTTGGAACACGTATCAAAGGATATGGGCTTAATGTATGTTTCTTCAAATTCAAAGGGGTGGTTAGCTTCTTTCTTCGGACAACCGGGCATGGACTTATCGGGGCTTGTACATGAAGAGCCCTATTGCATCGATCCGATTTGAGGTTTTATGGTCCGCTTTTATGTAGAGGGACGGTGGGTGTGCTCGCAAATTTTCTTGAGTTAGCTTAATCATCGGACAACTGTGCATGGCCTTATCAGGCTTGTACATGAAGAGCACTTCTGCATAGATTTGGTCTGATGTTTATGCTCTGTTTTATGTAGAGGGGCATTGGTGTGCTCTGCAAATTTCCAACCACATTATTGCATGGATGAGGTATAGCTTTACCACTTTACTTGCACAGTTTTTTATCGTTTGGACTGGACAATGCTGGTTTGAAGATCAACATTGAATGATCTCTGTTCATCTGTTACTTGAGTTGTTGAATTGTTGATGCTTCCAGCATTGTTTCTCCACTGTATTTGAATTTTGACACCTGAAGCACATTTTAAAATACATGTTTCTATGTCATAGTATAATGATGAACATACGGATCTATAGAAGCACATCACTGCTTCATAAAGGCATGGACTCAATTGTGCGCCTCGGTGCGATATTGAATTGCCATATATGATTGTACAGATCTACCAAAGATACTTATTATTGCTAAGATTTTTCCTCGAAAACCCTTGGGTGGAGGTTTTTTAATCTTGACAGTAATACACATGATGCTCTTTCTTTGTTTGGGTCCCATCGGCCAATTGGTCTCCGTGGACGATAAAAATACATTCTATTCTATTCTATTCTATTCTATTCTTAAAAAATTAAAAAGAAAGGCTAGAGTGTTCGATTATTACAAGGCCATGTTTATAGTAGATCTTTTTCTTTCATTTGAAGAACCAATTATTATTTTTTTCTTTTTTGGCCATGTCGAAATAAGGATATTCATGGCAGGTTTGGACATTTCAATGTTTCATTTGAGCTTTTTTCCTATTAATTCTATTGTGTGGTAAGATTGGACGTATCGTTTGAGCCCAAGACCTTAGGATTTCATGGAGCATGCTAAAGTTATGGCAAGCAAATTGAATAATAAGTGAGCCAAACTATTGGCGCAATTCAAAACTTGTTTAAGATTTAGGGCATCTTCCCATGATCTTCAGGCCTCAAATTTCTAGCATGGCAAGGTCAATTTGCACACAAAGTTGCCTCGTGCCCATAGCTGAAGACCTGATCCTATTTCTTTAAGGAATTTTAGCAAAACTATCTATCATTCATAGAAAGGACAAAATGAACCTCATTGTTCGAAAATAAAGCAAAAATTCTCGAGTTTCAAGTTGAAAACTTCAAGGTGAGGCGTGCTTGAGAACGCAAAGGATTTACGCTTGACATCGGAAAAACCTTAAGGTTTAAGGCCAAGGCCACCCCGCAGCCCGCACTAGATTGTTTGAAAGGCTTTTTCTAGACGTGCCATTAGGATCACGGATAATTAAAATAAAAGAAACAAATTCGAGATACACTTTTAACAGTTGTAACAAGAGAATCATGATGATGATAGATAGAAAAATATAGGTGCAAGGACGTAGGCCTCTCAAAAACTGCTCTTGCTTTCAGATTCAACTATTGTCGTGTGGTAAACAATAAGGTCCATTAACTCCTGCTTGAAGATGGAATGCCAAGCCAAAATCTTAGCAAGGTGGTAAAACAGTTAGTCACAAATTTCTATTTTACCACAATGCAAGGAGCACGATCCGGTGTCGTGTTCTTGACCTCCCATACTTCGTGTTCTCATTAATTATTCTACAACAAACAAGTGCAAAGTGGTTAGGGAAATCATCTCCATGCTCAACCGGATTACAAATAGGGGTTAATAAGCATGTCCAATCACTAGCAACAAAATCACAGAGCGTGTGCTTCCTCCTCGCCAGCTTTTCATTCAAAATGGCAAATAATTTTTGCTTATGTACCATCGTTAAAATGAATCTGCTTTTGATATCTTTGCTATCCAGCAAGATCATATTGATGACCCATCTTGATTTTCTCGTACAATAAGGATGATGAGAAGAGTGTTGACAAGATATTGACCGATTCAAGGCTCGGGCTTTTGCGAGAGATGGCACTTTATCTTGACTAGGATATGGAAGGCAACAGCTTAATAGTGAACCCAGCCTAGCAAGTCTTCACAATCACCCGAGGCTGAATTGATGATGCATCACTTCCATCAAGTGAGAATCGGTTTGTTGCCATAACCAATGGTACGTTAAACTTGAAGTTCCTCTACTTATTATGTGACAATTTGCCAAAAAATTTAGAAAAGATAATAATAAATTACCCCGTGACGCCCATCTCCGAGGTATTGAACAAGGCATTGAGGAGAGGTTGGTAGCCAAAGAGACGTGTCGCAAAGACTCGAAAGCATAGTGTCGAGGCTAGCCAGTTGCAAGTTGTAACTCTAACTCCACTTTTAGAGCAAGGCAACACTCCATTTTCGCACAATCTAGTCTATGTCAAGACGCTTGATGCACTTATTCCAAAGATAGAAATTGGTGGCCACTTTAGGCCACTTTCAACATGTTCTTCCTTCCTTGAACATTTTAAATAAATCTGGAAGTCAATAAACACAAAAAATGTCCTTAAAATTCATTCCTTTCAAACATAACAACATTAGAAAATAAATTCTTACTCATTGAATCTTCATCGTATATTAACTACAAGGAAACTAGAGATCTTTTCACATTGCCTTGGCTAACTTGACAATATATCCGATCCGCGGATCGCACAAAAGGATGTTAAGAAACCTCTGAAAGACCCATGCGAAATGTTCAACATGGGTGGAGGCATTGCGTAAAAAATAGATCTGCAAATGTTCAAGATTGACAAAGATATTCTAGCTAATGCATGAGCTACCTATCCTATAAAGTGCATGGTATAAGCTTGTTTGATGAATAGCAATATGCTCCAATTTGTAAGAAAATAGTGGAGGTGAGAAACTACCAATAGTATGTTGCAAACCTTGTAAGACTTGACAAATTTCATATCGATATATGGCCTCGCTACTAATTAATGAGATAAAATCCCTTTGATGAAATCCCCGCTTAGATCTACCTAATATCGCCTATTCAAGCAGTTCCACATCTAGTCGGGTAACAATTGCCTTCACATGCATAATGAAAATGCAATATCTCGGCTGCAAGTTGTTGAGCTATAAACATTAAACATTCTGCAGAAAAAAATGTCTAAGTTAATTGACAATGTGACCTATGGCAAGTGTAATGCGCTAGCTTTAAGCAATCGATATATGAAACAACATACCTTACTTTAAATTTGTGTGCAAATAGTACTAGACAAATCTACTAAGTTAAGAATAGTTCTTGAAATGCCATGATTTCTAGTTATCCGCAAAGTGGCGGCGACTTGGCAACGCCTTTAGAAGAACATTGTGCACAATCACAAGCACGTAAAGATGTCACTTTTAAACAAGTCGAGTCAATCGTAAAGTTAGGTAGCAAACTTAAGTATTATAGTAGTCATCAACAAGTATGAAACTCTTAGATGTCTTCCAAAAAAATATGGTTGAGGAAATTCGAGAGATATATGAAGAACCGAACTGGTACTTTTCTTTTCTTTTGGAGATGAAATGAGCAAGTTGTCTTCTTCTAAGCATCGGCATAAAAGAGATATGCCTTCTAGTAAAGGCTTTTTTTCTCATGTCCAATAAGTACCCTTCTAGATATTTGCATTATCATGATACTTCAAAGAGAGAACAAAAGCTAACCTAAGGTTGTTGTAATCAGATATCAATGAGTTGCTTGTAAAGCGCTATTAAATTTGAATGACAAAACTGGTTTTACATAGGCCCGAAAGGTATCCACCATGGTAAAAGACTTTGACCAAAACAAGGAATTCAATAATCTCTTATGGGTCGGGAAGCATAAACCGATCACATGAAAGAGTCAACTTGTCGGAGGGTTCATAACAATGCCATCCGCAATTCCTTTGAAATGATTATCTTCTAGAATTTATTATTGGCACAACCTTCATAAATACGCCTTTAATAAGGGGGCTCAAATTTGGAAATTGATGTTAACAAAGGGCCTTGGAGTCGGAATAATATGAAATAATTAGCTGCTCAAGGTTGGAACAATCTGGTGGAAAAGCAGACATGGAACCTTAAGCTATATGTCATGTCGCTATATGTCATGTCACGATATGTTATTCAAGATCTTTTAAAGACAGAGACAAGCACAAAAATGTAGCTAAATCTCTTTCACCACTAAGACCATAAATATATGTTTGGAGGCGATCAACCCACACGAAACACTTTTAGTGGCACAAGACAAAAGCTTGAGAATGACCAACTTCCGCATTTGTAACATAATGAATGTGGGTGATCCCATATCAAAAACTCAAGACCGTGGACGAAAAGTGGGAGAGACAACAAGACAATGAATACTCACTAAAGCCAAAATCTTACCCGGAGGATTGGACCTTGCATAAATGCTTCTCCTTGCTTTGGTAACTTCGATAGAGCGGCTTCTTTGAGATTAAAATAGAGAATTCGGAAAATAACTTCTTCGGATGTTCTTTGAAAAACAAATGCGTTTTCATGCTTGGCTTGTATGTTCCAAAGGATTGCAGATTTGGTGACAAGCAGCAAGGGTCGGAACATGGGTGATTTCGGGAGAAGATGCGAAGAATATGATCAAGAAGAAACTCAAACGGTTGCCCTATAAACAAGGAAATAAGACTGGAATAAACGGAAGTAGAAGATCCTTGTGAGGCACGAGGCACGCATGCTCTCTCGCGACATCGTTCTGTATCTCCGTTGAAATTTTAGGTTCTTTTCTAATTTCCCTAGCCTTAGATTTGCATAAATGAAAATCTAATGGTGAATATTATGCCACTTCAGACTTTGATGAGGTGGAGATGCTACGTGGATACCCTAGAATTGTAAGGAGGCTTGCACGCTTGGTTAGGCTGGCGTGCTAAAAAAAAGAAAAAAAAAGGAAAAAGCAAAAATGCATGTCGTCATTACAAACGAACACATAGGTATAGATGTCATTTAATGACGTCTTAATGGCGTGCAGCACATCGTGAAACGACAACACGACATCCTCCAATGACGACCTGTGACTTTTACCCAAAATAGGGCAGATTTTCCACTGCTTATTTTGAGTAAAAAAACTTTCAGGAGGAGCATTTTTTGAGGCGATTTTCGGTGTGGATCTACTTTGGGGTCTTTTTTAAGCTTCAAACAAGCTTCATAAGGTATGTGAATGGATCAACCAACTCGTTTTTTGAATGTAGACTTGTTTTTGGTAGATTTTGGGCTTTTTGTTTCTGTTGTTTGTTCTTCAAATTTTTTTACATTCAATCTAATTCCAGCAAGCTTCAATCATTGTCCATCAATTTCGATCCTTATCCATGCTCATTCTTTTTCCTCATTCTTCTTCCTCCTCCTCTTACCCTTCTTCCTATTTTTTCCTCCTCTTCGAATTCTTCTTCCGCCGCCGCCTCCTCCTCCTCCTCCGAAATTTTCTTCCGCATTCTTCTGTTTTCCTCCTCTTCTTCTTCTTCCTATTTTTTCTTCTTCTTTGAATTTTCTTCTTCATTCTTCTTTGTCTTCTTCTTCGATAAGTTTTTTCCAGATAACCATCATAGACTATTAAGATAGGAACTATAACTTCATTCAAGAAAAAACTCAACACCCAAATGCGGCAACTCATATGCATTATTCAACCCTTATGACGAATGGAGTGGTTTAACAATAACAACAATGCCCAATGGATCAATCCAATCCATATATACCAATGAGGTCTTGACAAGTTGGAGGAGCAAAAAATGAGAATGATGTGCCCACGTGAAGACGTATTCTCGAAACGGCCCAAAGCTTGTGAGACAAAGACGACACGTGAAGTGCATGGATGCCTTGGAGATGTCAAAATTGTTGTTGGCACAACTTGAAGAATGAATAAAACATTGTATGTCTTGCCGTGTTTAAGAATAGTATTTTTTCTTAATTGTCTAACGACCAAATATGTAAAGACACTTTTAACTAGAGAAATTCCAATACTTTTGTCATCAGTTTGTGAAATGTGTAATGAACTTCCTATGTTGCTAACATTTCTTGGTTTCTTAATATGCCATTCATCACACTCCATGTAAATAACTTAGAAGTTTTTGTGCATATCCAGCAATCATGGACTACGACACGATGGTCTATGTTGGGGTGCCAACCCTGTTTCTTTGGTGGATTGGCGGCTTTTTGGACAGCCCTAAACCCATGAAAGCCCGTAAAAGGTGAGAATGGTTCGGATATACCTCACCGCCACCGCCACCTCCACCATTGTGTGGAGGTGGTATGTATTATTTTCTAGGATAATATGTAAGTTAGCCAGTTATTTCTAATGTTCTAATAAATGTTTTTTAAATGTAGCGTGTAAATGCGGCATATTCTTTTTTTTTCATATGCATGGTGTTCATCCTTATGGCTGCGGACAGGTCTTCTTCTAGAAGAAGACAGAAGCGTGAAGAACGAGAGCAAGACGAAGAGCAGGGAACTCCGACATATCATCAAGGCACCTGCCCTGAAGATAGGTGGAATGAATTGCAGAGCACGATAACGCCCGAAGAATGGGAGGTTGCGGTAAGAGCCATTCAACGAAGTAGGACGAGGAATGAGCATAGCTCGTACTCCTTTCGAATATCTTAAGCCCATTCCCAAGGAGGATGAGGTAGTACCTCGACGAAGGGGCACCGATTTTCTTATATTTAGTTTATAGTTTTTGGGATTTTTTTAAATAATTAATTGAATCCAAATGTAATCCAAATCACTTGCCCTCTCGACTGCAACCATACCTCCAGCACAATCTCTCTCACAAAAATTAACTAGCAAACCATAGAAAGCTGCAAGAGCATCCATCGGGTAACACTAACATCCAAGAACTCGGTCCCTTCATCCTCCACTGCCATTCTCCCAGACCCTGACTCACATGCCTGAGCAGTTCTGCCTGTCTGGCTACGGCCTCCCCATCTAGCCTCCCTCCTCATAAATCAAGCAACAAATAGTAGTCAAAACAAAGGAAGCAAAGGAAAATACCTTAACTGATAGCAAAACTGCAACTTCAAGTTGGGTATAAATAGTAGAGGATATCTAGGCCGAAATCGCCATGGAAGATAGGAACAACAAACATACCTTCCCAGAGCATCTTCTTGTATTAGACCTTCGCAACTGGCATCTCGAGCCTCCTAAAACCCAGCATGACCCTATCCTAGGTCAAACTCCATCTACCACAAAAAAAAAACTATGTATTCTCATTCGAATATGCCTCTAAAACTTTAGGAAAGTCATATGCTACAAATATACCCTCATGTAAACTAGCAAACAATATCTCCTCCTACCCCGTGAGATGAGTTGTATTAGGGTAGCTGTTTGGGACAACTTTCCCAAACAGCCCACCAGAGTAAACAGGAAAGCTGGATCAAACCGCTTACATAACAATATGACAATTGGGGAGTGCTCTTCTTCGTCGACAAATTTTACTTGCTTGGCCAGTGTACAGTATTATTGTTGCGAGTGAGGTGGCAGCCTACCCAAAATTTTAACGACCAAACTATGTATTGCCAAGTTAATACGCAACGTTATATTTATATCTTGTATATTAATAACAAAGATACGCATACTCCATGCCATGCGCCAGTTCCGGCAAAAAGGTTTACAAACGATCGGACACTAGAAAGACATAGCTGTTAGCTCCATTCAAGCCCTAACCCAATGGCCTTATAAGTGAAATCCCTGTGTAAAAACAGGATGCGGGGGCGTGTAGAAGATGCATCTGGGGCTGAGCAACCCCCGATTAAAAGACCCAGGAATGGCGAGAACGGAGAGAATAGTAAGGATGATGCCAACCCCACTCCTGAGGAACGTAGTAGGTTGGCTAAGCTGGTGGAAGATAGAAGGAAAGAGGTTATTGAACTGCAGGAAGAAGTAAGAGTATTGCTAAACAAGGTGAGATTTTTAATTTGCTTCTGAGAACTAGGTTGTCATTGGGGCTGTTACCTTTAAATTTGATGCGAATTACGATGTAAATTGATGAATTGAAGATGAGAATAAGTAATTTTGATTTTTGCAGCTAGATGATGCAAAAAGGAAGTTGGCAAGCGCTGAAAACATTATGGAGCAAGTGCAAAAGAGAGACCAGAAGAAAAATGCAGAAAAGAACACAATCAACAAAGCTTCAATATCGGTAAAACTTGAAAGTGATTCTGATGTTACAATGCTGCCTACAGAGACGACAATAAAACCGCCTGACAATGGACTTGAACCTGGAGTTACCAAACCAACGCTGGTTATTCCCGCTTCCAAAGGTTCTCCTTTGAGAACTGGAGCTAAGTCAAATACAATGGATACGTCAGCATCAAAATTGAATCCTCCTGTGGTTCAAACAGCCAGTCTTCCTGTGGTTCCACCATCAACATCAAAATTGAATCCTCCTGTGGTTCAAGCAGCCAGTCTTCCTCTGGTTCTACCATCAAAGGCGAGCATGCAAGATATTTCCATAGCGAAGCCAAAGTCTACTGGTACTTGTCAACAACGGCCTCAAGAGGCACGATGCGTAAAATCTTCAAATGAAATTGGGATGAAACCTAAGCTCACAGGTTTGTCTCCATTATTTTGTACTTGGATGCATGACTACTGCTGCTCCCAAATGCCAACATTCGTCCCAAAAGCTAAATGGATTGACCAGGTGCCCCAAGCTAGCAACCTTTGTCCCTAAGTTCATTTGATTCTTTATAATTGTTTATTTGCTATGACCTATACAGTCCAAAATGGTTGTCTTATTATATTATTTTGCAATCCACACCAGAAGTCTTTAAAACTATTGTATGGCAACAGATCCCATCTGCTTGAAATGTCCAGTTTAAACTTTTTCGGTGTAAAGATAGTGTTTTTCATATTTTCTTTCAAAAAGAACCTGGCTTCCTTTGGGGACAATTCATTCCTGCCTATTTTGTTAGGCCTTGTATATTTATTGTGACCCAAACCTTATTATTCCCTGTTTCCAAAAAAGTGTGTGCATGTGCTATTGAGTAAAAAAATTGCTGCACCATTTTTTGCAGGTGCGCCACAGAAAGAACATGTTGACTTGATTCCCATTATTCGATCTTCTAGTGTCCCACAGAAATTCATGGTATCACCGTTCTGTATTTCAAGCCAGCATAGGAGGAAACTCAGGAGCCTTTACATCAACCCAGCAAGTGACCAGCATTGTGTTACAAGGTTTGTATTTTGTGACACCACTAATCATAACACGACAAATCATAAGTAAATGGCTCTTCTAGCTGACATTATAAATCAAGGGATTTATCTACCACTTTATCCATCACTTCTATGATTTCAAGCATTACACTTTCTGCCTCAATGTTCGAAACAATTCTGGGTTTTAATACACCCTTGGTGGATGATTTGTGACATCCATGCATTGTCAAAGATTCAAAAGTGAACATGGATAAACGTAAAATAGAATAAAGTAAATTGTAGTTACAATCTCATAGAGAACATGGGGTCTAGGAGATGAAATATATATAAAAGATACATTCTAGGCTCCAACTAGGAGCTGTTTAGAAATCTAGTCTTTCCCCATGAGATTGCGCATTTCCAGCAGTTCTTGTAGAAACGCCACTAGCTTTGCAGATGGAATTGTAGGGCAGATATATGCAAAGAATATCTGAAAAAACCGAACTGCCCTTCTAAGATGTTTTCTGATTACAGTTTTCTTTGGCAGGTGCGTTACCTTCTTGATTTCTCTCCATGATGCTTTCTGACATGCTATCCATGCCACTCCTGATGCTATCCAGGGCAGTTGCATTCCGTCTTGATTTCTTTCCATGATGCTTCCTGATACGCTATCCATGCTATTCCTGGTGCTAGTCAGGGCAGTTGCCCTTCACTTTTATCTAAATCCCGAACTACGACCATGATGGGGATCCGTACTAGTCCACTGCTCGGTCAATTGGTTCCAGTTTCCATGGGAGAAGTAAGATAAAACTGGACTTTCAAAGTTCTGCCCAAATACAAGGCACTTGAATTGCAATTGGCAGCCTTGATGAGGGTCTGGATCTCAAGCAAATTGAGAAAAAATATTCAAATTTACTGTCAAGTGGCAACTAAATAGGCAGGCATAGTCAAGACGCTAGCAACGGAAATTAACACATTACCACCATCAATGCCATGCTGGAAGTTGAAAGGCAATAGCCTGCAATGTCAGAATAATGGGACTGATTTCTACTCTCTCCTTGTTTAATGTCCTTACGCCAGCAATTAATATCGTGGCAAAAGTTTAGACGCAGATCTTGGAATCGAAAGCGGTCATATACAGTTCAAGAGATGAGCTTTTGATTGTCAAGTTCAAAATGCGTTTGATGGATTCAAACCTCTCAATAAAGACTACCTGGGCTGTCTATAGGGACAGGCATGCCATTATTCGTGTTAAGCTCCTTAAGAAGTAAGAGTTGGGGGTCTATGAGACCAGATATAACAACGTTGGCCCTCTTTTGTTGGCGTTAGCAGATCAGTGATAAGAAAGGCCAAACTGCATGGGCTTTTGATGACATAGCATACACATATAGATCGACTCCCCAACATGATATGTGACCCAGACTTGCAGATTTTGAAAGATCATTGCACAAATTGCAGTTCTCTAAAAATTACTTTCCAAATGTCAGTTAACCAAAATCATGGTTAGTGCAAAGTGCATTTTTTTATTTTCTTAGTGTACTTAGGGTACCGGTACCCATACTTAATTAGAGTGCATACTTTATGTTCTATGCAGTCAAAGTTGAAGCATTGAAGTCTCGGGAGCTTAGTTTTAATTATTAGGCTACCTCATTAAGTTGTCACATTAAAGAAAGATGCGTGAAACTATTCTTGTAACAAATGATTAGGTCATGTTGCAAGGCCATAGCTTGTGATGTTCCTACAGCTTTTTTCCTTCTAACTGGCAGGCATGATTGGTCCCAACTCTGGCTTTTCGCTAAAGTGTGAGCTTTACCTGGTTGTTTCTCTTGACACCTCTGTTTTGAAAACTTAAGGGACAGTAATTCCGTATACGGTGAGGCATGCAACAATCCATCCTAAGGTTCCCATTGGGTTGACTTTGTGTATCACCATTCTTTACTAGCTAATGCTTTTAAGGAGTTAAAGCCTATCAACTCGAATTCTATTCTAAACTATGTGTCATCCATTACTTCTGCCAGAATGATTTGGTTCTGATCATCTTGGACCGGTGATATCTTACATCTCTTCATTTTGCTGTTAGGCTGATATTTGAGATTTGCAATCCATGTAGCATAGCTGATTTCAGCCAGGACAATAGCTTGGGTGCATTATCCCAAAAGAGTCAAGCAGATCAACGAGAAGTGACAACAGGGACATGATGTAATCGAGGATCATCCACCAGAGATAAGGAAGGCTCTCAATATAATTGGAGTAACATTATTGACTTTAAAAAATTGTTAGAATGCTCAAGAACACAATATGCAAGCATTTTTTCGAGGATGTCCAACTCTTTGGTGAAAGCAGGCAGATACATGTATATGTTTCTATAAACTATATTCCTGTATCTCCCTCTCCCTCTCCCTCTCCCTCTATATGTGTGGCAGACAAGTGGTGATCCTTTAGAGATCTAACCACCAAAAGACAATTCTACAAGGACAATTTTTGAATATCTCTAGAGGTGGTTTTCTTCGATGTCCTAGGTACTTAGATGCCCACTTGTCATATAAATTCAGGAATATATTGGGGCAGTTTCGTGTCTCGTCTCACCAATTAGAGATTGAAGCTGGCCAGGCTAAGGGTAAGGCACGTGAACAAAGAGTCTGTCAAATGTGCAACTTAGGGAAGGTGGAATCAGAAGGACACTATCTTTCTGTGTCCAGCATACTATGAAACAACAGGAAGGTACCACTGCCTTTTCAAGGACCCAACTACTTTGAGGCAGAACATGAACTTTCCAGATCAGAAATGCCTTGCTTTATATAAACTCATCAAGCTCAAAAGAAATGTGCTCAAACAAAAAGAAGCTGATTCAGAATCAAAGCAAACAGTGCTGACTTCTTTTTTGTAGTTGATCCGGCACCATTAAACAGTAATAGGAAAAGGAAGTCGGCTGATTCAGAAGGGTCTGGGGCAATCAGAATCGGAAAATTGCCAAAAAGATTAAGAAAGGACAGTCTCGAACAAAGAAAAGGGGCAATAGGCATGTACAAAGCATCACAGGCTTTTTACAGGCCGTATATTGTAGGTCAAATAATCATAGATAAGCTTTATTTGCTAAGTTTTAGATGTTTTTTTTTGCTAGATTTAACTAGCACTTTCAACTTGGAGAGTGCTCCTAGATGTTGCGGACTTGCTGTATTTATTTGGCCTCATGGACCCTACGGGTCTCCCGACGTTAGACTCTTTTTATCTTTCTGTCTTTCGAAGAGACTCTCTTGGTTCTGCTGGTTTTCAGAAACAGCTAAGCTGTTTTCCAGACTTGTCAATGGATAATTTGCCACCCACTCAGTACAATCTGAAGGTGACTGGGCAACAGGTGAATTAGCTTATACACCATGTCTTGGAGCAATTATACTGAAAGAGTGCAGTATGTTGGTTGAGCCCTAACCTGCCTTCCAAAACTACAGATTCACAGAAAATGGTTTGGCTCCCTAAAGTTTGCATGTTCCGCCATTTGATTTTTTGGAGGATGTCTGAAGCCTGATATCCAACATGGCAGAAACGAGCATGCAACAGCTCTTTGGACTTAAGAGTATGAGCAACCATACTGCACTCTTCCGCCACTTAGGCAATGAACTTTGAACAGCCCAGATTGATTATATTGTTTTTGGCCACGGAGAACCCTTTAAATTGGAAGTATATTAACACGCACCCCTGGCACAAACCTGACCGCTTACGTCGGAAGATGCACCTGTCAAGATACCATGTTGGAAGGATCTGATTGCTCATTCAGTGCATGCAACTATCCAGCCTCGGCCCACTCCTTACACATCTGCATATATTGAGCATTTTTACTAGAGGCATGAGTATGATCAAAGAGCTTAACCTGCAGCACCAAAAGAGAAAAGTTCAATGGGGTGCCCCTTGCACAGAGGGGCGTCAGTGGCAGTCTGTCTTTCTTCTGTTCCCTTACCAACTCTACAGTTTTTCTTCCTTTCAGGCTTTTCTTTGAGTCTTAATATTATATTTCTTTCCAAGAAACAAAAAAGCCGAGATAACTTCTGTTTTGCCCGCTCTGCTTTCCACCAGAATGTTGGGAGTCGTGGGAGTTCTTTCTAAATTTCAGAGTGAGAATTAGCAAGCAATATGTGCAGGTCAGCCCTTTATACATTGAAGGAAGAATTTTGCCATCCTTGACCTGCTGTTATATGGCCTTCAGTTGGCTTCTCATATCCTTGAACGTTGAGAGGTACTCATTCATGTTTTCATGTCTCTTCATGCAAGTTGTCTGCGACAATTCTATGGAGTGCAAGGCCCTAGCCTCTTTTGCCAGGGCTCCAAGGACATTCCAGAGATCCTCCCGAGGCTCTTGCTTCTCTAGCATAGGTCTGCTGCTCAGGATCCACCCATATGTCCCAAAGCTACAAGAGCTTGGTCATTTTTCTTATTTTAAAATGGGTCTGAAAATTTCATCTTTCTTTCATAATGGAGCCAAGTTCTTTTGCTCAAGCTGTCTTACACTTATTCTCAAATTAAAGTAAATTGGAGGGAAGCCTGTCATTGTATACTCTGTAAGACAATAATGCGGCCCTGATCAGCTTCTCTCTGTCCGATGCTGAATAATCTAAAAGAAAACTTCAAGCAGGCAACCTGGAAAAGAAAGGAGCAAAGGCCAGTAATAAATTGCAAGAAGCAAGGGATGTCTTTTACGGAAACGTCCCTGTAACTAATTGTACCTAGATATTACATGTAAATTGTTGTTCATGTGCTCCATGGCCTCTCGAGGCCCAAGTGAGCATTAGACATAATAATAATAATAATAATAATAATAATAATAATAATAATAATAATAATAATAATAAGTAGATACTAAATAACTTGCCTATATGGGGTAATGGCGGATAACATGTCAACTGTTACTGTGGACCTTTCAAGCCAATAATCAACATATTCTGCCATATCATCATTTATGATAACTTATAGTTTGATGCGGTTGAGCTAATTCTTTGTATCCAACAGTCTAGTTCTTTCTTCTTTTCTGTTGACTTATGTCATGGAAAATGAGACAGATGCATTTAAATGTCCACAATTTAATCTCTAAGATCAATCAGTTGGCTCTGTTCCTTGCAGTGCCTTGGATGGGGTTGTCAACTTTTGGCAAATTCAAAGTAAAGGGTAAGTGTTCAAGTAATATACAATTTAATAATATATCTACTTCTGGATTGACATAATTTCTTACAACGCAGACAGAACCTTCAGTTGCTTAATTCAGTAGACTGCCCATCCCCTGGTCAGAGGCGCTGGCCTGAAGATTTGGCATGGCATCCATCGGGGGATAGGCTTTTTGCAGTTTATAGTGCGGATGGTGGCGATTATCAAGTTTCAATAATAAGGAATTCAAGACAGGTTTGAATGATGTTTATTTTCATTTGTATGTTTGTTATTGTGAGGATTCCTCTCTGCTTTAAGTTGGTTAAGAGTCAATTTATGATAGAACTCTCTTCATTTTTGGGTTTCTTCCATTTCTAAGAATGTTGGTTCTGATTGCAGAAGGGAGTAGAATTTCTGGAAAGTAAACCTCATGAAAAGGGCATTATCAACTCCATAGACTTCATGCCATGGCAGGAGGGGTCTTATTTTGTAACCGGTGGAAGTGACCATGGTGTGATACTCTGGAGCGAAAAGGACGGTAGTCAAAGCTGGCAACCAAAGGTTTTGCATAGAAGTGTGCATTCTTCTTCGGTCCAGGGTGTAGCAGGCACCTCCGGCAAACAATTAGTCATGTCAGTAGGGATGGATAAACGGATTGTTGGATATGATGTTCGACACGGAAGGGCCGCTTTTCAGCATTTATTAGATAGCAAGGCGCTTGGAATTCTACCAAATCCTGTTGATTTTAACCTATTCATGGTTCAAACTGGGTGGGTCTTTTTTTCCCATTCTTTCTTTCTTAAATACGGGATTGGGTTTGCTTTGCTTTAACCTTTGGGCTCTCTGCAGGTTACCTGGGAAACAGCTTCGTTTATTTGATGCGAGGACTGCAAAGGCATCAATACATACGTTTGGTTGGAAGCAGGAGCAAAGTGAATCTCAATCCGCTCTTATAAATCAATCATGGTCACCGGATGGTTTGTACATTGCAAGTGGTTCGACTGATCCAAAAATTCATCTTTTCGATATTCGTTATAATAGTTCAGAGCCAGCACAAACAATACAGGTTCATCAAAAACGAGTCTTCAAGGCTGCATGGCATCATAGCTTGCCTTTACTTATTTCAATATCTTCTGATCTGCAGATTGGTTTGCATCGTATATAAAATACATATGTAAAGCTCAGAGCTATTAGATGGAGGTGTACTCCCCTCGCCTTGAGCTGGAAAGGAAGAAAGAATAAATAATTTGTTGCCATCACCTTCTCTTACTATATCAAATTTTGCTAAAGCTCTCGTTTAGAGCTAGGCGTGGTCTCCGGTCCAAATGGAATTAAGGTCCTTGACTTGGACTCTTGGTGATATGGGCTCCGTTATTTCCAAATGCTATGAATCAACTTAAACAAAAAAGTAGAGAGGATACTTTGTCTCCATGAATGGTGATGTACAAAAGCTGCAAAGATAGATCGTATTGCCTATGCCGTTCTTAGACACCAAATGGCAAACGCTGAGACATCAGATTAGATTAGGTGGTCATTATGAATCAAACTTGTCATGGCAAGAACAATTTTGCAGTTAGAGTCCGCAAGCTTTAAGACTACGTTCCCATGTGCCTCCGACTGGACTCAAGATTCAAGGCCATTTCTGAAAAATCCAAGCCAGCCTTGGAAGTTGACCTCAAATTTTGAAGTTAAATATGAACATGGGAACTGGCTGGACTTCACCTTGACAAGAAATTTGGAAGTCCGGTCTAGCCTAAGTTAGCAATATTTAGGATTATGCAGACATCACTATTAGACACTTGTTTTAAACGCGGCATCTTTTATGACTCGAAATTCTTACTACGGAAATTCAACTACTAACATTCTATTTTTTTACCTGACTTTCTTGCTTTGATCGTTGGATTGGCTACACGTGGCACAGAATGGACGCCTATCTGTTATCCACGTAAGAGAAAAGTCCATTTATTGGATTTTCCTGACGTGTCAACCTGCCACCGCGCTGCCACGCGTCGGTAGGTTTCCACGTAGGACATTTCTTGGGGTAAGGACTTTAGGGCGAGCCAAGCCCGTGCCCCCAAAAAATGTCTCGCAGGGAAACGGTTACCCTACATCAAGGTAAGCAAGTCTGTGTTCTTGCGAAATCTAAAATCATTTTAATCGAGGGGCAAATAGCCTGCCGAAGACTTGTAAAATAAGGTAATCTTACCTTGACATTGTGGAACAGAAAGGAGCCATGCATTCTTATCAGCCCCCTGACCTGTGGAATTCGGTCGCAGCATGGCGCTCTCGGATTTTGTAGGGTGTAGGTCAGGGGGTTGGCAAAAATGCCCTCTCCCGTCCCCTTCCACATCATATAATGAAGAGGGGAGAGGACGTTTGCTAAATTTGATTGGTTGTGATGCCCATGTGGCAATTTAGAAGAACAAAAGGGGAAGGCCATTATAGCATTTAATCTAGGTCTGAAATTGGGTAAAATATCCATTTTACTTGTGAAACCATTGCTTAGTGACCCACGATAACCGGGAGTTATAGTTTATACAAGATTTGTCCTTTCTTGGCTATGGCGAACATCCAACTGAATCGATGGAATACTTGAGAGCTACAGCCTCTAGATCACATCCTCTGCTTTGAGATAAACCTGGTTGTAAAATTCAAGAAAAAGGTGGAAGAAAATATGCTCAAAAGAAAAATCCTAGGCCTAGTCTGATGCGTTCGGTAAAAATGGGCTGGTAAGTTGAGCTTCTCAATGCTCTTTGATGTCGGCTTTGAGACAGAGTTGCGCCCCCTTGTCCGAGACACTTATCTGCCATACATATGGGGATTATGCTGTGTCTAACGGGGGGAAATGCCCATTTCAAATGCATATGCATAATACATTCAAGGATTTTGAGCCTTTTTTTTTTTTTTTTTTTTTTTTTTTGAGGGATAAAAAAAGATTTTATTTACTTAGAGAGAATGATACAAAGCCACATGGCAGAGGTGCACCCATCCACGAATATGAGATGGGGGTAGCTACGTAGCTCCAGCTTGTACTATTCTCTTTCCCGACCTAGACCAGATTAAAATAGGTGCCCCATATTTCTTCCTTTACCTCTTCTTCACATTTAAAAACTAGCCTAAATTTTTTAAGTCTTTCAAGTACCAGGTGAAGTAGCTGAGTTGATGATATGAATACCTCCTGATTCTCAGCGAAGACTCGGGCATTCCTCCTTTTCCATATTGACCCGATCGTCCGTGCCCCGGCTATGTGAAAAGAAATCTTCTTCTTGGGACACCATTCGAGGGAGAATTCCTAGCAAAGAATTCTTTGGTTCCTAAGGGGTATTCTTACCTATCCGCACTCGTGCCCATACTTCATGCAAAGATCCCACATTCCACCGCAAAATGTTCTATGGATTCTTCTTCCTCTTCACACATAGGGCAAAGTGGGCTCACGTTATTGTCCCATTTGGAGACTAGATGATTGACCCTTGGGACCCTGTGGATCACTTGCCAAAGAAAGGCGTTGATTCGTGGAGGGAGGAATTTCAGCCAAGCATTTCTCCAGATGTTTTTAAGGATGTCCTCCATGATCACTAGCTCCCACTTGGGAGATACTGGAAGAAATCCCTTAGTCTTCAAACTACTGTAGCATGACTTCACAAACTTGTTTGGCTGTATCGAAGGATGTACGACCCATGGACTTTGATCTCCTCTATTTATTGTGTTTGGGAGTACGGAAGCCACACATTCCCAAATTATCTTGTCTGCATCCTTTAAACCAAAACAGGCTTGAAATGCTTCCCAACTGGCCAGGTGCTCTCCCATATACCACTGAGCACAAGAATGTATACCACAGTTTTTCCATCTCTTCACAATCCTCGCGTCAGCCACTATACCTAATGGGTCTTGTTTATTGTGCAATTCCACTGGTACCCACCATGGAGGGGAGGTCCCTGCTTTAAATTTGCTGATATCAAGCGTGAATAGTTTCTTTATGGCATTCCAAGCCGAAATAAGACCCTTCAGGAAGGGGGAGACTTCTTTACATGGCTTGAGATAAAAAAAGAGAGACCATGGCAGCGAGACCTTGACGGAGGGCTTACTATGCTTACAAGAATATAATAGAGCTTGGTTGATGAGGTGCAAACCTGGAGACTTCACCTTTTCCTGAAGAATCATCCATATGAGCCATTATTTTTCAAGGTGCTTAGCAAACATCCTATTTGCAGAGAATAATTATATCTGTGGCTGTTATATTTACTTTCATCTAATACATCAATCAGGTGGTAGCTACTGGATGATGTGTAGGGATATTCAAGGCATGGCTTCAAAGAAATCAAGCCAATTGAATCATTTGCTTTATTGCTTGCATGCATCTTGAAGGTCTAGATTGTCTTGTTCCATGTTGTCTTTTCATTTGGGTCTACTGATATTAATAGGTGGTTTGACTTATATAGATTGCAAAAGATCACAACCAAAATTTTTAAAGCTAGCACAATGCAGACTATGCATATTTATCATCTATATTTTTGCTCCTAAATTAGTAGTGGTATTTCATGTCTTTGCCTTTGAAGTTGTTCTACAGCATGTAAAGTACTGACCCACTTCGATGAATGAGCCAATTCATTTGTCTATGCACATTTGAAAGCAGAAATATTGCATTAAAGATGCATTAAATTGTATCACAATGATTAGGTTAGAGCTGAAATATCAGGTCGAGACATAAAGGCATGAAAAGGATATTCAAGGCATGGCTGCAATATTAGAGGGATTGACTCATTTGATTGATTGATTCATGCATCTTCAAGATCTAAGTTGTTTAATGGCATGCTACTTTCCCGATTTGGGTCTATTGCCGCTTGAGATGATGTTCATGGATTGGCATCTTATATCTTTTTAAATGTTCTAGCAGAGCATGTAATGTACTGAAATTTCAAGGTCTGCTCTTTGTGATAATCATATAGATGGATTGACTTAAGTCGATTCTGACATGTTTGCATGGTGAGTAATGGTGGGCAACATAACAATCCTATGCATTTGTTCACATATGCAAATTTTCAATTTTTGCAATAATGTTTGTTTTTCCTTTCCCGTTGCAAATGCGCTACGATTGTTGAACCTTGAATCTTGAAATTTTTAAGATTCAACAATGACCCACGCACGCATGCACGCATTTATTTATGCACGCATGCATGCATGCAGCAGCAAAAGCGGTGTAGGCGAGAGAGGCGCATGCGACAAAAGCGCATACCCACGAAGGTCGATTAGCCATGGGACTCAAACAACGCATGCATTTATGATGATAGACAAATCCACCGAAGGTCGATTAGCCATGGGACCCAAACAACAGAAGGGGCATGAAAGCCCAAAAATTGCAAAGAGCTAATAAAATAAGATAATGCTAGTGATAATATTGTACTACTTAAATTTTCTAGATATAGCCAATCTAAGGATTGGAAGGCCATTGGTCTAGAATAATTGTGCACCGCCGCCATTGACAAAGGCGGCAGGCGGCAAGCGCATTGCATTTACGCATTACATGCAGGCAAACATGCGGCATGTGCATACCCACGAAGGTCGATTAGCCATGGGACCCAAATAACAGACAGATAGACAGACAAACAAACAGACAGACAGTCCATAAAGGTTGATTAGCCATGGGACCCAAACAATAGAAGGGGTATGAAAGCCCAAAAATTGCGAAGAGCTAATAAAGTAAGATAATGCTAGTAATAATATTGTGCTACTTAAATTTTCTAGATATAGCCAATCTAAGGATTGGAAGGCCATTGGTCTAGAATAATTGTTGCGCCTCCTTTATAAACTGCCCATTTCTTTGGTTCTTCCCTCCCTTTGCAAAGCTCTTCCCTACGGATGTACAACTGAATAGGAGAAAGGTACCTTGTAGTAAAAAGCTAGTGCCTTTAAGGTGGTTTCGATGCTAAAGAATATGTGGTCGTCTTTGTGCGAAACTGAATCAAAAGGTGATATGGACGATTAGGGTGCACAACCCCCACCCTAGCAGCAGACACAACTCTATCAGTAGGTATATGTATAATATTAGTAAAGAATTGCATAGTTATATTCAAATCTATCTGACCCTCTGTCCTTGTCTTGCAACCTCTATGATGCGTAGATCAGTATCTTAGTGTTAGGCACTAAGGCATCCTAGGGTTATGGCTTCATTGTGCAAAGAGGAGATGTTTAGACTTTTGCCTCAACACATTGGTTTTCTTGTGGCTGTAACTCTGACCCTGATGTCTGGACTTCTATTCAACCTATTGTTTTCTCTAAAGCTGTAACTCTTACTCTAATGTTTGGACCTCTGCCTAAATCTAATGCTTTTCTAGTGATTGTAACTAAATAATGTTTGCCCTGAGGTACCAATTGTTCTCGCATGCTAGTCACTAGAGTCTGGCACCAAGGCCTGGGTTAACGACAATTGTGTCCATCTGAAAATAAACACAGTCATAGATGTGGCATCATCCCTCCCTCAGAATAAATAGTCTCGACCTGATAATGAAGTGCATGTAGCAAATATTGGACTTGCAAATCTAAAGCACCCTAGAGATCCTGACAGTATTTGAAAGTAAATTCACCAAACTCGCTTGTGCTAGTTGTAAGATGATGATGTGAACCATACAGAGAAGATGGAAAAGCTATCTGAGCTCCTGTCTGAGCAGTCATTCCTTAGAAGGAGTCTTCTTCTTATCACATGCTATTTGTACACTGAATATCTCCTTATTAGGACGATATCAGCAATACAATTCAATTAAGAATGAATTATGAATTCTGCCAGAGATAAGGTCTTTGGAGTTGTGCTAGAGATTGACTTCTCCGATTAGAGATGACTCACGTAAGTTTGGACTTTGCTTTTAATTTGATCCATAAATTCATGGATGAGTCAAGTAAGTTTGGACCTTGTTTGGAGCTAGATTTGGAAGAGGCATTTTTTTCTAAAGCCTGATGTGAAACTGCCAACAACGGCAAGAGTCTGTGCTTTTAAATGCCCCTGGTTCAGGATGGTCAAGTGACAACTTTTGTGCCTGCAGGTTTTGGGTGAAAATATCAAAAAGAAACTGGACAGGATTATGCTGGAGATGAGGTGGAGAAATCCTACTCAGATGTTGATATTAACGTATGCATCTTATATGAATTATAACACAGTAGTTCGTAATCTATGTCTAATCCTATTTTTCTCGGCACAGATGTGAGGGCGCTTTTTGAGCTTACTCTTTTAGACCAAAGCGGGAAAGGAAAACATAAGGTTCATAGCCATTTTGATCGCTCTTTAGAAAGCGGTCCTTACACTCTGAAATATAGAGGCAATATGTGGTGAGCCTCTAACAACCCTTTAGGTAAAGTGTTGATGATGCCTCTAATTGTCTCATTTACGTTGAGTTTTTATTTAATGTGCAGGGGTTACAAACGTTTCTTTAGGAGGACTGCTATGGAGACATCTGATTTTTTAAAAGATGATAGCCTTGCAATTGTAACATGGGCAATGGCTTGCATGCCAAATATGGGGTGAACAGGAAGGGGGTGAAGATGCCTTAGGATTTCCAATTCTTATGGTTAATTGACAACCGCTTTTTCCATCTTCTGAGTTATCATGCAAGAGAAGGCAGCGCTAAGTGGGTACCTTGTACACATATCATGGTCTGTTGTGGAAATGGGAAGAACTGAACCATGCTTGGTTCCAGAGTGGCTCAAAGGAGGCACTGGGACTGGTGCAGGGTCAACACATTTTTCCCATCAAGGTACTTCCAATTTGGCAGATTATGATTCTCAGAGAAATCTAGCACCATATAGACTTTAGGGTATGTATGCAACTTCGAGAAAAAACAACGAGGATTTAACTGTTTGTTCATTATTAATAAATTCTATTATTACATGCTACCTATGTATAAATATTGGTATTGGTATAATATTATATGTCTAATTCTATGCAATGTTTTCGTTTCCATAATTTGAGCACCTCTAGTTTGTTAGATTTGTGAGGCAATGATATACCATCCATCATTAGAGTATTAAATAATGTCTATATCTACACCCCTACACCATCCTTAAGGCCCCGAAGGGGCCAAAATTTTTTTTAGTTAACACAAACCATTAAAACACAACTAACATTATTAACACAAACCATTGCATTTGACACATTTAAATTAAAATCCGCCTTAAACCCCCTTTGATTTGGGTGCATATTCACACGGGGGGTTACTTCGGGCAACGAGAGCTGTCGGATGGGCATATTTGCCCTTTATTCCAAGATCTGGACCGTACATAGCGATCCTCGTTTGTGGGGTATGCATGTACAAGTTTTTGTATACTGTATATTAAAGTTTGTAAAATACTATAAGGTTTGAGAGAATGTACTTAATGGTGTTAATTTTGTACATGTATTATAAATTTTTTGAGGCTCTCGCTGCCCTACGAAACCCCCCGTGTAAATATGCACCCAAACCAAAGGGGGTTTAAGGGGGATTTTAATTTAAATGTGTCAAATGCAATGGTTTGTGTTAATAATGTTAGTTGTGTTGTAATGGTTTGTGTTAACTAAAAAAATTTTTGGCCCCTTCGGGGCCTTAAGGATGGTGTAGGGGTGTGACATTATTTAATACTCTAATGATGGATGGTATATCATTGCCTCACAAATCTAACAAACTAGAGGTGCTCAAATTATGGAAACGAAAACATTGCATAGAATTAGACATATAATATTATACCAATACCAATATTTATACATAGGTAGCATGTAATAATAGAATTTATTAATAATGAACAAACAGTTAAATCCTCGTTGTTTTTCTCGGTTGCATACATACCCTAAAGTCTATATGGTGCTAGATTTCTCTCGAGAATCATAATCACCAAATTGGAAGTACCTTGATGGGAAAAATGTGTTGACCCCTCAAGACTAGTCCCAAAGCCTCCCTTTGAGCCACTGAACCAAGCATGGTTCGGGCTTCCCCATTTCCACAACAGACCATGATATGTGTACAAGGTACCCACTTAGCTACCGCCTTCTCTTGCATGATAACTCGAAGATGGAAAAAGCTGTTGTCAATTAACCATAAGAATTGGAAATCCTAAGGCATCTTCACCCCTTCCTGCTCACCCCATATTTGGCATGCAAGCCATTGCCCATGTTACAATTGCAAGGCTATCATCTTTTAAAAAATCAGTCCTCCTAAAGAAACGTTTGTAACCCCTGCACATTAAATAAAAACTCAACGTAAATGAGACAATTAGAGGCATCATCAACACTTTACCTAAAGGGTTGTTAGAGGCTCACCACATATTGCCTCTATATTTCAGAGTGTAAGGACCGCTTTCTAAAGAGCGATCAAAATGGCTATGAACCTTATGTTTTCCTTTCCCCGCTTTGGTCTAAAAAGAGTAAGCTCAAAAAAGCGCTCACATCCGGTGTTTAGAAAAATAGGATTAGACATAGATTACTTAACCACCGTGGTTATAATTCATATAAGATGCATAATGCTAATATCAACATCCGAGTAGGATTTCTCCACCTCATCTCCAAAGATAATCCTCGTCCCAGTTCCTTCTTGATATTTTCACCCAAAACCCGCGCAGTAACAAAAAGTTGTCACTTGACCATCCCGAACCGTGGGCATTTAAAAGCACGTGACTCTTGCCGTTGTTGGCGCTTTCACATCGCTTTTAGAAAAAAATGCCTCTTCCAAATCTAGCTCGTATTTTTTTCAACAAAGACATGGTTTGATCTGGTTTGAGTAAAGCTCGATTGCAGAGCGAGAAAATAAGAAATGATTCAAAGCCGCTGGTTTCTTGTAGAGCAAGAACCTTGTAGAGCAACATCAACATAGTGCTAGATGATAATTTTACCCGTTGAGAAAACCGAATCTTGCCATACCCCACCTTAAGACAATAGCCAAGGTTCCAATGCTCCATAGTTACGACTGCTCTCTCAAAAATCCAAATGGATGCACCGACGGATTTGGTAAACCAAGATAATCGCAACAGGGCTTAGCTCGATCTACCTCGAACCCCGATTCCGTGAGTTATATCCATGAAGCAAGGGGGTTCGAGCAAGGGAATGTTTTAGGGATCTCAGATAACCGCAAGAGTTCAATGCGAGAAGGAAATTTATGGCAAGGGAGCCGTATTCGCCATTAAGTCTCCGCAGCACTTAACCCGGAATCTGTAAGCAAAGATCCAATAGCTTAAGCACTCTGTATAAATCGGAAAGAATTAGGAAGGAAGAACATGCTTTCCATGGCTTTACCGTAAAAAGGAGCCGACATAATTTGGTGTTGGACGGGATGGAGATCCTCGTGTTCGCACTTTGTCTTTGTGCGGTTCTTCCGAGACACCGATGCTCGAATGTTGATGTTGAGGCCTGACTAGCTGCCGGATGCCGAAGGAAGCCAATAACTTCCCAACACATAACCCTAAAATGGGTTATCTCGAGGCTTGCATGTCGAGCAGAATATAATACTACAAGAAAATACAATAATAATATAATAATAATAAAGAAATATATGACATATGGGTCTAAGCCATTGGAATTAGGCATCAAAATTAGTTTAAGCGTATGCGCACTCTAGATATACTAATTAGTATACCTCATCAAATACATCCATGAAATCATATAAAAACCTTAGGAAAAAACGTACAAAAATACAAAAGAAACCCCCTGTTATTTTGCTACATATTCTATTTAATTCATAAATTCATGTTCGCCCAATTTAGGAATGTGACGTTCCATTGAAATGAGTTTCCACAAGATTATTTACTCTTCAATGTGGAGCACCCTACTTAAATTCTTATACCATTGTTCTAAAACTTGTCAAATAGAGGTACAAAATATTGCAATTCATGGCCAAGTTCATGTTCATGTTGGTTAGCTTTATACTAACTAGATCAACGCAAAAGATATTTTGACTCTCCAATGTAGAACATCCTACTTAAATTCTTTTATATTGCTCCAAAATTATTGTGAAATAGAGATAAAAGAATGATGCAATTCATAGTCCAATGCTTGTTTAGTCAATTTCACAATAATAAATCATCACAAAAAGGGTAGGATATAGAATACTTCAACCGATGACCCCATGGAGTAGAGCACTAACAACACTAGCATGCTAAAGCCAGGCAACATCGAGCAATCATTACTAGTCTAAATAAAACAAAGAACTATTGTTTTGAAACTACGGATTTCCAATCAATGGTAAGGCTCATGGTGTTATGGATATCTGCCAGGTAGTGGCTAGAGATGGATGTGTGTATCGCTAGTTGATCATAGTTAGCTAGCATGGAGTAAGATATAAGGTTTGGGGTAAAATTAATTGGAGTTTGAGAAACAAGAGTCTCCAAAACTTGTGGTTAGTGGCACTTGGTGGTCACTAACAATTCGGATAATCAACGTTACCTTAAAATATAGATAGGCAGCGCCTTGCGCACTCGAGGAGCGGGATCCAAATATATATTATTTATGTGAAATTTTTGAGTTTGCATAAGTTTATTTTAAGTTATTATTGTGACATCCCTGAGAGTTGAACCTAGGTGCGACCGTCAGTGTCATGTCATAGGTAGACCATCAATGCCCTAGGGCATGGGTGCTCTGGCTACATCGTCGGCATGGAATGTAATGGAGGTTTTTTTTTTTTTTTTTTTTTACCTGATTCATAGAAAAAGTTCTTTGTAGACGATGTTTGTTGTAGTTTATGCTATGTTGTTTGGATCTAAGAAAATTATTACATCCTCTTTTCTTCGTATACGAGTGAGGGTTGTGTACAATTGATCGTGTGCAAAACTTCAGTTCATAGATCAATCCTCCAAAAGGTAGGTTTGTATATGTTATTTTTTGCAGAAGTATATCAACTGCTTTTATGACTGCCCTGTTTGCCATTGGGAATTCATCCTATATGATTGATGTTGCCTTTTTTATTAGCAGTGCTCTTGCAGAGTGTGGATGAAGTAAGGAATGGAGGTCAATATTATTTTCTACTACAGGTATTTGAAAAAGGGAGTGCGCAGCTTTGCCGCCAGCGTACAACAATGATACTTGTACTGTTGTTGCGCATAGAAGGTCTATTTGTCTTAATCCTCGTATGTGAAATGTGAAGGTACTAAGGACGTAGGTCTTTTCAGTACCGGTTTTACCGTAGATGAAGAGTGATTTGATTTAGTGTTTAGTCTTCAAGAGGTCTAGCATATCGGTGTAGACAGAAGTTTGATTTTTCTTTTCATGTTTTGAAACATAATTGAACTTTTTGCGAGCTATTCACTGTCATGTGGGAACTTTGAGAGCTCGTTTTAGACTTCTCTACACGGGACATTATAGATGGGTAGGCCAAATGCTGCAGTGCTTGTTGCATGTTGTACTAAGATGTTATTGATAGCAAGGAGGGATTCGTTAACAGTTGCACAAGGTTACAGGTGCTCCCAAGGGTATAGCCAGAACCGGCCCCTTGACGGACGTCCATGAGCATGGGGGTACTGTTAGTTACATTGCTGAGTAGTTGTGATTAATGGGCCATGTCGACGGTAATCAGTCTATGGTGACGGAATGCGGAATAAGGGATAAAGATTGCTAGGGACCGATATGGGCACTAGGGGCACTAATATTATTAAGTAATAATATTAGTTGTGGAAGCAAGGGATGTAATACCAATGGTTGCTGCCAGTAGTAACGTAACATTAATATTATTAGTGGGTTGTCAATATTAATGTGTAAGTGATATTACAAGTTAACATGAGGGGTACTAGTGTTAGTTATTAGCACTAGGGGTGTTAACATTGTTATTGATAAGATGTTAATATAATATAACATTGTTAAATGTTAATATTAAAGGACACGTGGCGTGTTTTGGTTCGTTGAGGTAAAATATGTTGAAGAGCAGATCGAGATATTCTGTAACAGGGCTGTGATGGCGGCCATGCTGAGTCCTTCGGTGGATGCTCTGATTAGAGACGAGTTCTGGTCCAGTTGGGTCGGATTTGCCTCAGTAGAACTGAGGTTAGCATCACTTGTGGGATTATAAAGCCTGGAGGACGAATTGGCCAGGACACGATTGATGGTGGGCTTTTGAGAAAGAACCGATTCTGAGGTCATAGATCTCTGATTGAATCGATACTTGGCTGAGAAGCTCAGTTTGGTAGATTGAATCCATTATAGTGGCCATAGATTAGGCTAGAGCCTTATCTGGTTGCACTGTGCAATTGATTAGGTACGGCTCAGGGAAATTGTTGAGAGGAACTGGTCACTTGTGGTCTTGGTAACATCGAGGTGTTGATAACATCGACTGGGAGCAGTGCATCAGCAATCAACGTGGGGGATCGGGGATCTATAGTGTGGGAGGTAGTTGATTGACTCATCCTAAGCGGCAAAATTTGGTCTTTAAATTTCGCCGTAACAGTGGTATCAGAGCAGCATGGTTGAACCTGTGCCAGATATACTAGCAGGACCCATTGACAGATTGCCAGAAGTGCATCCGCCTGAGGAGGGCATAATACTCGCCTCGAGGACATTCATCTGGATGATGAACTGCCCGACTTCGAGTTTGATAGAGAAGCACCCTCAAATGCTGCTTCTACAGCAGCTGCTCCTGTAGGTGTTGTCCATATGGCTGCTGCAAATGCAGCTAATGTTGGTATTGATAATGCCAAGAACGCTTCAGGAACAAGTACTGTGCGAGATCCGGTAAATGAAAACTTACCTGACGGTAATAAGAGTCATATCAACCGTTTGTCTAGGGAACTAAATGAGATAAGAACTGAACAAACCAAGTTCAGAAATACCCTAGGGTTGATGCAAGAGAATTTGCAGAAGTGGGCTGCTGAAGGCAATGCCTGGGAACTTCGTTTAAGCAATGCAGTAGAAAAGTTTCTACTTGTGGCTGGGGCAGTTCCCACTACTCCAGGGGCAAACCGTGATATTCCCCATGATATTGCATGTCTGGGATCTAGTGCACCATCAGGAATGGACTCGAGGCTGCCTAATGAACCAGTGACTCAGGATGTCGTGGAAAGCATTACTCTGCCAGAGGAATCCCTAGGGGAGCTTTCTGGTGAAGAGATTAAGTCTCTGGAGCATGTAGAAATGCCAGATTTCTATGGCAAAGATGTCTCGCCTGAGCAGGCAATGCGTTGGTTCAATCAAATGAAATTGTATTTTGCAGCCACGAAGAAAGGCGAGAATGCCCGACTTATGTATGCCACACTGAAATTGACGGGTCCGACAGTTGCATGGTGGTACATCCACACGGACAATGGTCAGAAGCTACGAACTTGGAGGGCTTTTTGTCGCTTGTTCTGGCAAGAATATACACCTCACCATGACCGGCATCCTGCGCTCATATAGTTGAAAGAGCTCACTCAGACAGGATCTCTTTGGAATTATGTGATAGAGCTTAGGGCACTCTTTTTACGTTTACCTGAGATTACTGTCGGAATGCGCGTAGATCATTTTATAAATGGTCTGCAAGATGCTAGTATTCGTACACATTCGTTGCAGGCAGAACCTGCTGATTTTGAGCTAGCTGTTGAGATTGCCAGGAAACTAGTGAGGAATCCAAGAAGGCACAAAACTTTGCTAATTGGAAAGCAAAAAGGGCTGGTGCAACCTTTCAAGGATCTGCTCCTTCTAAGAAGCAGAAGAATGATTCCAAGGACAAGTCCAATGGGGGCAAGGGCAAGGCCAAGGAGAGTGATACCAAGGGATGTTATCAATGTGGGCTGGTAGGGCACTTTGCCCAGGAATGTACCAAGCCTCGCAAAAAGGTTTTGGCTAGTACTACGAAGGTAAATGATAAGCCAGAGGTTAAGGCATTATCAATTATTGCCCAGGAGAAAATGGTGAGCCCTACTTCACGTTCTTATGTAAATAAAGTTATAAGATTGCTAGATAGAATCAATGACAAAAACGTGGTTGTTTTGATTGATTCTAGAAGCACTCATAATTTTATTTCTGCAGATCTAACGCGCGATTTGGGGCTGGATTTGAGCTAGATGGCTCCATATGTGATTGAGCCTAAGGCCGGGCCACAAACTCAGCATCACAGTGAGCAAGCACGGGATGTTTGCTTGGAGTTTTTGGACAAAGAGTCGCGAGTTGCGACATCTATGTGCATAGATTTAGATACTGCTAAGTTGAAACGCTACGATGTCATTCTAGGCATGAAATGGTTACAAGACATCGAGCCGCAAATTCTATGGCCAACACACACCTTGAGTTTCAACCTGTCGTCAAGTGAAGTAGTTAGTGTTCAAGGTTTACCGTATGTGGATTCTAGTAAACTTACGTCAGCCATTCAGGCTAAAAAGATTTTCAAGGTTAATAGAAATGCTCTTTCTTTGATGTATTTGAGGAATAATGTTTTGATTGTCAAATCGTGTTAACTCAATAGTTGTTAAGATTGGGGTAAATCCTGAAGCAGATAAAAGACTGAAAGGCCTTTTGAATGCTTTCGGTGATGTGTTTCCAGAGGAGTTACCCGAGGAGCCACCACCCTCGCAGGGTGTGGAGCGCGAAATTGAGCTTGAACCGGGGGTTAAGCCCATGGCTCATGCCCCCTACCGACAAAGTCCTCTAGAACTTGAAGATGTTAAAAAACAAGTGAAAGAGTTATTAAGCAAAGGTTTTGTACGCCCAAGTAAATCACCTTTTGCTAGTCCCATATTGCTCGTTAAGAAAGAAGATGGTACTAGGCGGATGTGCCCCGGGCGCTTAACAAAGCAACTATAAAGGATAGACATCCTTTACCTAGAGTTGATGATATTCTGGATCATCATGGAGGAGCAAAATGGTTCACCAAGATAGACCTCCGAAGCGGATATCATCAGATTAAAATCCGGGAGGGGGACGAAATTAAAACTGCATTCAGAACTCATCGAGGTCATTATGAGTTTCTAGTTATGTCGTTTGGTCTTACAAATGCTCCTCCAACGTTTATGCGGTTAATGAATCAGATAATCTCAGAGCATTTGGACAAGTTTGTAGAGGTATTTTTAGATGATATTCTCATCTACTCCCACACTATTGAACATTTCGCTCATTTGGAACAAGTTCTTTGAATTTTGCAAGAACATAAACTCTATGCAAAGATCTCCAAATGTGACTTTTTTAAGCAGCGAGTGGCCTATTTGGGACATATACATTCAGATGAAGGTATGTCGCCAGATCCGGCCAAGGTACAAGTGGTACAACAATGGCTCCCACAGAAAACGTTTCAGAGTTACCGAGTTTTCTGGGGTTAACAACCTATTACCAGAAATTTGTATCGAAGTTCTCCAAAGTTGTGGCTGCCCTCACTGATCTTTTGAAAAGAGATCACGATTTTGTGTGGGGGAAAGAGCAGCAAGAGGCTTTTTGACGCATTAAGGACTTGTTGATTAGCAGTCCTGTGTTGAAGGCGCCTGACTTGAATGAGGCATTCGAGGTTGTGGGCAAGGGTTGGGGGCTGTGCTAATGCAGCAAGGACACGTTGTGGCTTATGAAAGTCAGAAACTAAGTTATGCTGAAAGGAATTATATAACCTATGAGCAACAGTTGTTAGCTATTGTACATGCATTGGAAACTTGGAGGCACTACTTGCGTAGTGGGACGAACAAAGAGCCGCGCAAGTTTATCATCTATACGGACCATAAACCATTGGAGTTCTTGCAAAGTCAAGCTGAGATTAGCCCGAGACAGGCTAGATGGCTAGATTTCCTCATGAGTTTCATTCTTCTATTGAGCATACGCCTGGAAAGAATAATCCAGTTGTCGATGCGTTATCAAGGGTTAAGCATATAAATACTCTAACAACTTTGGAAAATGATCTTATGAAAAGGATCAAAGATGCATATCTCGAGGATCAACAGGATCCGACAGTAGTCAAGCTCGAGGAGCTGTGGACTGACAAGAAGGGTTGCATTTTTACAAAGGAAGGATTTATGTTCCTTTGAGTAGGAATATTTGGGAATCAATTTTACATGAGCAACATGATACTCCACAAGTTGGGCATGGAGGTGAATGGAAAACTTATGAATTGGTTAAAAGGTTCTACTACTGGCCAGGGTTGCAAGATCAAAGTCAAGGGCTTGGTAGCCCGCTGCTTGGTCTGTCAAGTTGTAAAGGCTGATCATGGGAAACCTCCGGGATTATTACAACCTTTTCCTATACCAAATGAACGCTGGGAGAGCATGAGTATGGACTTTGTAGTCGCATTGCCCAAAACTGCTAAGCAACATACTCAAAATTTTGGTAGTAGTGGATCGGTTAACCAAATATGCTAAGTTTATAGCATTAAGAGGGGAGGCTACAGGACATGATGTAGCGGTTGTTTGTATGCAAGATATATTTCCAACTTTTGGACTTCCCTTGTCTATTGTAAGTGATCGAGACACTTTTGGAGAGATCTCATGAAAGGATTGAGGATCCGATTGTACATAAGTAGTGGAAATCGTCCATATACAGATGGGCAAACCGAGCGTATAAACATGATCCTAGAGAATATTTTGCGAAGTTTTGTCCATGAAAAGCAGTCTACATGGGAGGATTATCTACCTTATCTAGAATTTGCTTACAATAATAGAATTCAGATGACTCCCTTCGTGGCTATGATGGGTCGAAATCTGAGGGTTTATTCGGGTATGCATAGGTACCTCAAAACCGAAGTTGCAGTATATGTGTTGCATGATATGGATGCAATATTAAGACAATGCAAGCAAGCTAAAGGTCAAGATAGTCTGCTAATAAGCATAGACATGATGTCTCTTATGAGGAAGGTGATTATGTTTTCTTAAGAGTTGTTTATCCTTCTGCATTAAGAATGAATATCTTGCAGTCATTGACTAAGGGGCGAGTGTCCAAACTTACTCCGCGGTATGCTGGACCTTTTAGGATTACTAAAAGGATTGGGGAAATAGCATACGAGTTGAACTTACCGCAGGAAGTTAGGATCCATCCTATGTTCCATGTAAGTCAGCTAAAGAAGGTTATACTGGATACCACTAATGTGGTTAGGGTACCTTCAGACCAGCCGTTAGGTTAGCATTCCGTTAAGCTTTTAGCAGGTTTTCCTTTCACACCACTGCTTAAGTTAGTTTTGCGTTAATAATTTTATTTAGCATTCCGTTAATTATTTTAACCTAAAAGTGTTAATTAAAAATGCGTTCATACCCATTTGCCTTAGGTTAGAAGATTTAACTCAAAGTTAACGCAACATAAAAATTGCACTAAAAATTAAAGTGACCTCTTCGAGGTCGGTTTAAAATTAAGGGAGGCCGGAACGAAGCTGTCGGAACGAAGGAACGACGCTGTCGGAAATGGATAAAGCTCGAGCTCCAAATGCTGGAACTTCTTTCAGAGGTCGAGGACGTGTCCTGATAGGTCGTGGTCGCGGGATAGGTGGTCGCAGCAGTAGGTCTGGCTCTTCACAAGCTGCATCATCAGAACAACAAGAAGGGGATGAGGATCCCTTGGAGCAGGTTAGCTTTTCTAAAAACTTAAATTTCTGGAATGGGAGATTGCTTTAAGGATGTGGGTTGAGTTGCATTTCGGCCAGGCCTGTATTTCGTTACCAAGAACCTCTATTTCTATACTTCTGGAATCTTGATCCTGCCTTCATAAAAAATCAGCAGAAACATCAAATGGTCTTGGGTAGCTTACAATGCACAAGGAATTTCTATCTGACAGCAGCAAACAGCATGTGTCGAATCCAGAACTCGCAATACTCCATGACCAAAGCTGGCTGCCCTAAAGAGAGACCAAGCTGGCTGTGGATTCTGAAAACTGTAGAAAAGATAAGAGAAACTAAGTTAAAACGTTCCAATGACATTCATAATCTCATGACAATAAAAGCAAGTATTTCTAAAGTGCAATCCAAATGTGATTTCGAATCCTGTTAACATATGCAGGCATGTGGAGTTAAGTCTAGCATTTAGCCTTTGCGTTTAGAAACGTGATGGATGCTCTATATGTTAGTGTGTGTATATGCTGCCATGTGCAAGCATGAATACTATGCTGAAGAAGGGCATAGCTCCTGATCATTCAAGCTGAAGATCATTGAACATTTTTAGCTAACAAATGCAGATGTGTATTCAGTTATCATTCAACATTCCTTTTCTCACTTCAAGCGAATCTGCAAATTACAGAATAGAGTATTAGAGACAGAGGCTTTGTGCAATGAGATATGCTACAAAAGTTGCATGACTGAATTAGCTGCAATCAGGCGCCATCTATGCAATTTAAATATTTTGCATGTTGGCTACCAGGGAATCACTGAAAGAAGAGGATAATAGTTATAGAATAATCCATCACAATGTATGCCATGTTAACTGAAGGCGTGTATGCCATGTTAGTTATATGCTCGGTGAATAAAATGCATGAGACTTTCTGCACAACTAACAAACGGACATCTCTACAAACTGATCATTGAACATTTCTATCTAACTCACAAATGTAGATGTGTATCCAGTTATCATTTCTAGAGGCAGCAAGCTAAAAATCATCATTGAACATTCCTTTTCTCACTGCAAGCAAACATGCAGAGAAGAGTTCAAAAACATTGACCCAATATTAATTGTAGTATCCAACTTATCGCTGTGTCTTTATAATACGAAAATATGAAGAAGTTCCAAGCGCCTGCTCCTTTCTGTGGCTGATCCTCATTCCTTCAGGTGCATGCTAGATTGTGTTCATTTATAGAATTCAAAACCAAACTCCCTTGAAAGAGTTAGTAGCCTGTCTGCTGGTGTCACATGTTAATGTTTTCACACCCTGCAAAACCTGAACCCACACAAAATTCTCTTTAGTGATGGTGACACTGGGATGTGATGACACTCTGTTGACTGCATGCCCATGGGACACTTTAGCAGGGGACATATACCTCATGGCCTATATTAGACATGTGCCAAAACCAGAAATAGAAAAGCGTGCCTTTGCTGGTGCTTTTAATGTTGAAGATGCTAGCTCTGCAATGACCCTTTCAACATGCATATGCGGGAGAATTTTTGTTCCTGCAAGATTGGAAAAGGTAGCCATATTTTGCATAACTGTTTGATTTTGGTCCTGACATTATAAAAATGATGTTGGAATAAACTGGTACAGTAGAATGCATGCTAGCAAAAGAAAGGGAATTTTGTTTCATAACAAAGCAAGAGTACCTCGTAGCAAGACCTTCATGGTTTCCCCCATCCCCTATGGTAATATGTACAGCCCCACAAGGATCATCATTCCAAGAGAAGACACAAGCCTGAACATACATCACATAAACATGAGATCATCTAAAGCAAGAGCATTCAATGGACAAGAGATAAACTGTCAAAGATCTGAATAATATCTTATGTACCGTGCGCTCATATGCATGAACGTGGCCTGCAAATATGATGTCTACTCTAGCTTGATAAAGTAGGGATTCCATAGATGCCATCATTGCATTTCCCTTGCCTTGATGTGCATTATTGCTATTGTACCATGGGGCATGGATTAGAGCTAAAAGCCATGGAGTTCTGCTCCTATTAACTTTCTGAAGGTCTGCCTTGAAGCCAAATATTACATGTTATATAAATGTAAATTATCTGCGAGTTTGAAATGAAAGGACAGATGTACCTGCTTGAAGCCTACTTCTGTATGTTACTAGGTAGACATACATTGTATGTTTGTTTTAAATTGTAGATACATTGTAGGTGAGTTGGTCCTTTCATTGTAGGTTAGTTGGTCCTTAATGAGGTACAGAAGTTCTTGTTCGAGAAGGATTGGATTGGGCTAGAAAGACTCAGCAAACCCAATTACAGTTGGCCCTGTATGCTTAGCAAGATAGGCATGAACTCCAGAGCAGCATTCTAATCTTAATTGCCCCATCTGTTCCTTGAAGATAGACTGTCTGGCTAATCCAGTGACAGTGCAGGGCTTCCTGCCATATAGCACAGGATTTTCCGTATGAATCAATGACTGGAATCAAATAAGAAAGAATTATCTTGCACGAGATCAAACTGATAATTTCGTTTTTTAGAATGAACCCAAAAAACAAGTATTTATGAAGATTAACTCAAATCCCTCCACTAGTTGTAAGAGCAGATGCCCATATAAAATTTAGGCACATATGAGATTCATATCAAACATTTAGGAGATGTTTTATAAACAGGGTAGCATCATATA
Source organism: Isoetes taiwanensis (assembly GCA_021234155.1). Lineage (NCBI taxonomy): Eukaryota > Viridiplantae > Streptophyta > Lycopodiopsida > Isoetales > Isoetaceae > Isoetes > Isoetes taiwanensis. The sequence continues at coordinate 42,986,120 of JAJEKV010000002.1, forward strand.
TAAGATGGTCAGCTCAGCTTGTTCTTTTCAATTTATAAAGATGCCAATTGTTTAGTTTTGGCCATCCAATTGTTTCTCTTCTAAATCCAATTGTTTAATCCTCAGATCGTGCATGCTGGTGGTCGAGGTCGTGGAACTTCTAATGCGTGGATTACTGCTAATAGAATGATAGAAAATGGCTATTCTGATAGGGACGCAAATGGATGTCGTGCTAAATATGAAAATTTGATTGGTGAGTATAAGACAATCCATGATTTTAGCAAGAGGACAGGGATGCCAGAATACTTTTCTTTGTCAAGGAGTGAAAAGAAAAACTTTAACCTCCCTATTCTTGATGAGGCCATTTATAATATGTTTGATTCTTTTCAATCAAGTCGGCCTAACGTGGAACCAATGCACACTGCTGACACTAGTAGAGGTACTAGTGAGGGGGATCACCATCCCCATGGTATTGGTGAAGAAGCCTCGTCTGGAAAACGTAGAGCGAGTAATACTAGCTCTTTATCCAAGACGATGGCAGAAAATAACAAAGAAATGATAGAAATGATGGAAAGCCACTTTGTGAAAACATTAGAAGTGGAAAAAGAGAAGCTTGAGCTACAACGTACTCTAGTGGGAGCGATGGCGGGGGCATTCGAGAAAATGGGCAGCTACTTTTCAACCAAAGAAGCATCATTTCGCCCACCAAATTCAGGTTTGTCTCTTCGTTCATCATCTAATGCGCATATGAGAATTTTACTATTTTAACACGAAGTTGTTTTTGCAGGTTGAATTGCCCACTATGGAATGGTCATTGGAGGAGAGAGATTTGATTAGAAATCTGAAATTTCTCTTGTAAAATCTGAAATGCAAAACTATTGTCAAAACTTTGAAATTTTGAAAACTCTTTCATGTTAACTGGGCTTCAAAATTTAAAACTTTATGAACGAGCTTTTATGATTTTTGCATTATATAGCATCCAATGATAAGCTTCGAATGACTTTTTATGATTGTTGAATGAGCTTTTATGATATGAATGAGCTTGTTGAATGTTGTATTATGGATCATCCAATGATAAGCTTCCACTAACAAACTGACTAAAATTGTGCATTGTGCAGTGTTTTATCATGATGGTTATGGGTTCATATGTTAATTTGTTCATGGCACAAGAAGAGGACAATTGCTTGAAGCGTTTAATAGATGATGAGATGAATGTCTTGAGAACACACGGCCATGTGGAGATTTCTTGTGCGGATGTTTCTACTGAAGGTAGATGGTGGGTGGAACCGAGAAGTTTTACGTGGTTTGACCGATTCTTAATGTCTTATTACGATGATCGTAGATGGCAAAAAAAGTTTAGAATGAAAAAATCTACGTTCATGTTTCTTTGCAATAGTCTCCAGGATGAGGTTGAGAAAAAAGATACACATTATAGAAAAGCCGTTCCCGTTAATGTACGTGTAGCTTGTTGTCTTTACAAGCTTTTCAAAGGTTGTGATTACCTGGCACTATCTGAAAAGTTCGGCATTGGAGAGAGCACGGCTCATATGATCGTCATGGAAGTATGCAAAGCCATTGTGAAAGTTTTTGGACATAAGATAGTATTTCCAACAGGTGACCAATTATTAGAAGTGATAGCTGGGTTTCAACAAGTTTCGAAGCTTCCAAATGCAGGTATTTCAATCATAATTCATTTCTAGTTCAAGTTACATATTTTGCTTGATTGAATGACAATAAAAACTAATTGTGTATAAACCTTTTCAGCTGGTGCCATAGATTGCACGCACTTCGAAATATTGCAACCATGTGGTCCTGCTGGATTGGATTATTATGATAGGAAATGTAGATTTAGCATTATCATGCAAGCTATTGTTGATACAAAAAGAAGGTTTCTAGATATATTTTGTGGGTACCCGGGATCAGTGCATGATGTACGAGTGTTAAGAAATTCAGGGATAGCAAGGAGGATCCAAGAACGTCAAATCTTGCAAAGCCCTATCATGACCATCGACCATAGAGAATTGAGACCCTATTTCTTAGGAGACAAAGGCTATCATTGCTCCCCTTGGTTGATCACACCATATGAAGGGAATGCTCAACTTTTATCATATGCTGGTATGGTTAATAGTTTATGTTTTTGTTTAATTTCAATTCATGTTCTAAATGCAATTCGTTTTGAAATGTAGAGAACATCTTCAATAAGAAGCTGGCGCAGGGAAGGTTATATGTGGAGCAAACGTTCGGGCTATTAAAGTGCAAGTTCCGATGTCTCGATACGAAACTTAAGATGAAGCCAGAGAATGTTCCAACACTTACTCACGCATGTTGTATTCTCCATAATCTGCTTATTGATATTGGTGAGGCAGATATAGAGGAAGAGTTGGAGCAAGTAAGGCAGTGGCGACTAAGACGAGGAGAAGAAGAAGAGATCGAGGAGAATGAGGCAGATGAAGCTGAAGAACCACGTGCGAACACTGATCCAGACCCATATGAATTGGGTGTGGAGATCCGCCGCACATTAACTGAATATATAGTCTTCACTTAATAATTGTCTCTTATTTGATAAGCTTTGAATAACAAAATTGACTAGAATAACAAGTTATGAATAAATGGTAGGCTTTGAATTCAATGATAAGCTTTGAATAACAAGTTGATTATGTAGTGTTTTAATGAGATTGAATATGACCAACAAGTGCATGATATCATGATGGTTATGAGTTCGTATGTTAATTTATTGATGGCATAAGAAGAGGACAATTGTTTGAAGCACTTAATAGAAAACAAAAATAAAACTTAACGGAGGTATGTGCGAAGGTATTGCCGTTAGCATTAAGTTAAAAAAAAAATAACCTAATGGACACATGTGCGAACCCATTGCCGTTAGCATTAAGTTAGACTCTAACTTAATAGGCACCTATGCGAAGAAATTGCCGTTAGCATTAAGTTAGCGCTAACTTAACTAAGACAGGTGCGAACACAATTTTATTTTATTGTTAAGTTAAAAAAAAATAACCTAACTTATTCTAGTCTGAAAGGATTTAACTAGTTTCCGTTAGGTTAAAGTCTTAACGGAAAGTTAACTTAGTCTTGGTGCGAACACAACAGTCTCTTATAAGTTTAACTGGCAGTTAAAAAAAATTAACTTATTCCTAACTTAACGGCGAGTGCGAAGGTACCCTTAGTCCGCAAAGTATACCGGTCGTCTTAAACTCCGCTGTCACGCCAGAACGTCTTTTAGATAAAAGAGTTTGGCAGCTGCGCAATAGAGATGTGGTAGAACATCTGGTTCAGTGGCAGAACTAGTCTTCTGAGCATGCCACCTGGGAGACAGAAGAATTTGTGCAGTAGTTCCCTCGTCTAAAAGATCAACCTTGAGAACAAGGTCCAAAAGGAGGGGGAGGAATGTTACAGGTGCTCTTAAGGGTATAGCTGGAACTGGGCCCTTGATAGACGTTCATGAGCATGGAGGTACTGTTAGTTACATTGCTGAGCAGTTGTGATCAATGGGCCATGTTGACCGTAATCAGTCTATGGTGACGGAATGCGAAATAAGGGACAAAGATTACTAGGGACCGATATCGGCACTAGGGGCACTAATATTAAGTAATAATATTAGTTGTGGAAGCAAGGGATGTGATACCAATGGTTGTTGCCAGTAGTAACGTAACATTAATATTAGTGGGTTTATGTTACAAGTTAACATCAGGGTACTAGTGTTAGTTATTAACACTAGGGGTGTTAACATTGTTATTGATAAGAAGTTAATGTAAGATGACATTGTTAAATGTTAATGGTTAAAGGACACGTGGCGTGTTTTGGTTCATTGAAGTAAAATATGCTAAAGAACAGATCGAGATATTATGTAATGGGGCTACGATGGTGGCCATGCTGAGTCCTTTGGTGGATGCTCTGATTGGAGTTAAGTTCTGGTCCAGGTGGGTCAGATTTGCCTCGGTAGAACTGAGGTTAGCACCACTTGTGGGATTATAAAGCATGGAGGACGAATTGGTCATGACACGATTGATGGTGGGCTTTTGAGAAAGAACCGATTCTGAGGTCATAGATCTTTGATTGAATCGATGCTTGGCTAAGAAGCTCGATTTGGTAGATTAAATCCATTATAGTAGCCATAGATTAGGCCATTGCCTTATGTGGTTGCAATTAGACTTCTGTGCGGTTGATCAGGTACGGCTCAGGAAAACTAGGAACTGATCACTTATGGTGTTGGTAACATCGAGGTGTTGATAACATTGACTGGGAGCAGCGCATCAACAATCAACATGGGGGATCCGGGATCCATGGTGTGGGAGGTAGTTGATTGGCTCATTCCAAGCGGGCAAAATTTGGTCTTTGAATTTCGCCGTGCCATCGAGTATGAGGAGTGTGATAGGAACCTGAGCTGTGATGGAGTTTGTAGACATGATATTACCTCTTCCATTATTTTGATTGCCTCTATTGCTGGTGCGATTAGTCCCATGGCTTGAGCAGTTTCTTGGTATATGTTGTACTGTTGATCGCCCTGAATTTTAAGATCTTCTCAAGTTCATGCGGGCTTGTTGAGGAGGATGCTTCTTAGATAGAATGGTTCTCTAAGCTTTGGAAGCAGAAGACATATCCTACAGATGAGTTGTCCTTTTGTTCTCTCATGAACAATGTTCCATGTTATACCCAGATATTCCTGTTCAAGGTGATCGGATGGTTTATGGTGTTTGGTTTGTAAGGGATAAATGTATAATGTTCATTGTAATCAATGTACATTATTGAATTGAGATCATGGATGAGTGGGCGTAAAAAGTATCTACCCAATGGGGACATTCCAATAGGTAATATCCGATGTTTTGGCAAATTGCAGTTTGTTCTGTCCTTTCAAATGTAGAGGGAGGCATTTGACTAACGGATGTTTTTGTGTCATGTGGTATGACATAATCCTCCATCCTGCTTCCATGGATGAGAGGTAACATGCAGATATATAATCTTGAATTTCAATTTTTCGTTGAGGATTATGTTTTGCAATTTGATCTATAGGTTGTCAATGTTGTTAAGTACGTCAAAATCCGTACCTTTAAAAAACGTTTTTTAAGATTTTTTGAAGATTTTTAAAATTTTTGGAAAAAATCTTTAAAAACATATTTCATATAAAATACGTTAAAATCCTTAAAAATCTTTAAAAATCCTTAGACTGTGATTTTGTTTATTCAAATATATGATATTCTTGAACTTATTTATCCTTTTATATGAAATTCTTATATTTCTTAATCTCTATAATAATGTTTTTTTGAACTTTCTTAAGAGTTGTATGGCAAAAAAACTATGATATCTTTGTACTTGAACCTAATAGTTTCTAGTAGCAGCATAAATTTCTGATTTACTTGTTGGCATGCTACGTCTTGTAACTTGTAGTAAAAATGTTTTAACCATAGCGAATATATCCAATAAAGCAGTGCAAAGAATGTGCAAAATTTTTTTTTTTGGGCCATACAATATCATAAAAATCCTTTAAAAAATGTGAGGATTTTTATAAAGGTACTTTAAAAATAAAAAACGGATTTTTTAACAATATTGGTTGAGATATCATCGACTTGGACACAGGCTCCGCTGATTGCATTGGTTCATGGTTGTCATTGATATCAAAACAAGTGGTGTCAAAGCCTTATCCATAAAGATGGGCAAATATATGCGTTGTTGATGCAATGTCTGCATATACGTGGCAATCCATCTATTGAAGCAAGAATGGGATGTATGGAATGACATTCACATCTGCCTCTGTTCGTCTTCTATATTGAACATATCCCTTTTCATCAATATAGGTTGTTGGATTCAATGGGTTTGGGTATTGGCAGCAGCATTTGTTATTGTTCAAGATGAGGATGAAATGATCTAAAAATTAGAATAAAATGTTCCAGAAGCTTGTGGATGATCAGGATCTGATAATATGGACGTCTAGAATTAATTTAATTCAGATTGATGATATGGACAATGTTTAGTTCATCAAATCTCAGCCGTTGGATTTGGACAATATTTAGTTCATCAAATCTCAGCCCTTGGATTTTGACTATCACACAAATGATCAAAAAATTACAATAAGATGTTCCAAAAGCTTGTGGATGATCAGGATCTGATGATGTGGACAACTACGATTAGTTTAGTCTAGTTTAATTTAGATTGATGATCTGGACATTGTTTATTTCAAATCTCAGCCATTGTATTTTGACTACGGCGCAACGGACAATGTTTAGTTCATCAAATCTCAGTCGTTGGATTTTGATTACGACACAACGGCCAGAAAACCAAATATTCCAGCGTCCCTTCTAAAATAGGTAAGTTTTATCTTACATTATGAGATCTTATGAACATTTGTTTTATTTGGGTTCCATAGGCCAATTGGCCTCCGTGGATGATAAAAATACATTCTATTCTATTCTAAAACACATTCAAACACTTCGATATGCATTTTGATTGTGGAGAATATACAAAACATCATAAGCAATGCAAAAGAGAATGCTCCTTGATTGCAAGTACCAATAGCCTTATGTATTTTCTACAACCTCACGTGGAAACATTACTGATACGCAGAGGCAGTATTCACACATGAGAATGTGACCTAAGGTGACATTTTTGTTTTGTGCAAGCCTATATTCCGTGTGCAAAACGTTGAGTAAATGTGCGTATATTTGAATAAATGTCTGGAATCTCATCTAAAAATATAATGCAAAATCTATTAAACATTCCTTGAGAAGATCAATGCCGTATGTCACAATTGACCTAGAAGGCGGAATGTAATATAACTAGTATCTACTTATACACGAAAGGTCAGGTACATATCTTTGCAGTCATCGAAATAAGGCAGCACGCGGTAGTTGCACTGGAAGTTCAAATACAATGCAAGTTTACAACTGGCGTATGATTTGACCCAGATCTATTAAAATAGGTACCTGCTTTTTGTACTTTTCAATCTGGATGCCTTCTTGCAAAGTGCGTGCCATGCAGATTTGATGGTAATATGGTTTTTATCATCAATCTTGTTAATTTGGAAATTTCCGGTTTGGCCAGAAACTTTTTGGAATTTTTGTTAAGCTATTTCGCTAAGGTTTGAAGGGTTTTCAGTTACCGGATAAACTTCCCGACTTCCAGAAATCGAAAAAAATTTCAATGTGTTTTCTAGGTCTGTCTTTGTACTGTGTATTCGGCATATCGATGAGAAGCTTTCGGCATGGACAACATCTGTGTGCCTGCCATATGCATTAGACGAATCCATTTATCCAGTACTACCAAGCATTTGTGGTCTACAGACAAAGGATAATATGTTGTTTGCATATCCTTTAGAACTGGCCTCCAAAAAACGTCTTTGGGTGCCTCAGGAGTTCCGTGGTTTTGTATAGGCCAGACTAAAGACTATCTGGTCCAGAATTGTGCAGGTAAGGCCACTACTTTGGAGCCCCTTTTCTGTCTTGAGTTTTGTAATTTATAAATGCTTCTATTGTCTGGCTCTCAGGATCGCATATCTTATTGTCTTTTCCCATGCAACGAAATTACCAGATATAGCTAGAGCTGTTTGCCTTTATGCATTACTTTTTATTGCTCTAGAAGGTCTGATTTTTATGACCACAATCGATATTGCTTATTCCTGTGGAAAGACTACCCTGCTAAGCAGAATCTTACTTATTAAATTGTAGGGTGCTTCTCTGATGCTCAACATGTATCTCAATAGAAAGTTTAACAACTTTTGTCATATTCTTTTGACCCTGATCATACATCTTTTGAAAAATATTAATGTGAGAACCAACTTTTAGTTGCCATTCTAACTCCAATTGCTGAAGCTCCAGAGCTTGGAGTTGGCAGTAGACTTTATGTTTGACAAGAAGTGCAGTTAAAGAAGTGAAGATATGGCTACGCATGATCATAAAAGTGGTGTAAGGATGAATCCATCAAATACAGTTTTGTCCTGTGCACTGGTTGAGACTAGGCCTGTAATTGTAAGAGGAGACAAGGTTGTAGAGTGCATTGATGAAAGTCGTAGGCTTTGAAAAAGATTTGGATATCCAGAGCAGCAGGTTTTCTGTTATAGAAAGAGTAATAAAGCATGTGACATGAAGGTGGTAATATTGTTTAGCATCCATAGAGTGCCATATTTGCATTAAGCAGAAGCAGAAGCAGCCTTTGATTGTTTGATGATGAGTAAGGAGTTACATGCATGATTTGTAACATTCTATCTTTCCTTCTATTTTGTATGAAACATTGGTTTGGCTTTTGTGAAACTTCTTCCTTATTGATTAATGTTTCATATTTTGGAGCAAAAAAATGGTGTTGTTAACAGTGCTAAAACTGCACCTTATACAACAGGATCCTACATGTTGGAGAGCCATGGTGAGTTTATCATTGTTGGCTTATTCTTATTTCAGTGGGACTATTGTTGTTTTATGCTTGGTTGAGGCCAGTCAGGCATTTGCAAATCAACAGCCAAGTGGCTTATTCTTATTTCAGAGGGACTATTGTTGTTTGTGCCTGGTTAAGGCCAGTCAGGCATTTGCAAATCAACAACCAAGTGTATACACATGGATTGAATTTATTTTAGCGTATGGCAATGTTGGACAAGGACGGGAATTGTAGCAGAAGATGTACTTGGAGTGCAATGATTGCAACCTTTGTACAACATGATAGAGATTATGGACCAAAATTAAGAAAGAGAGTGATGGCTCAGCCAAAGGTACATGATGACATCTAGCTGCGATTGTCCCTTTGTGAGGGCATTGAAAGAGCATTGATTTTGCTTAAATTTGATAGCACCAACTCTTCTCATAACAGTTGGGTAAGTATGGATTTGGCTCCCTATTTCTCTGTTCTTGAGATTTCTTTATGACTCTACAACTGGATGCTTTAAATGTGGGCGAAAAACTTGACACAAAAGTTATGGACGACTTAGCTACTTGCAGATCATTTAAAAGCAATGCATTGTGATGCTTTTGAATTGCCCAGCTTCTGACCAATGATGTGAAATGATGAATTTGACTTCTATTTTCAAGAAGCATTCTCAGAAGATCATAGTGGATAGAGAGTTATGCTTGGATATTCACAAGGTTCTGCCAGAGCATTCTGTCAGCTACAAAGAAGTGTACATGTTGGTTTTCTTTCCTTCTCCTTTAATTGAGACTTGGGCACTGAATGTTTAGGGTGTTCTTTGAAGGGATTTTGTATCTTGGAAGGGGATTGCCATCTCCTTTTTAACCTTGGGCCAAAAAATGGGAGCAAAAGGAGTTCCTTTTTCAAGCAGGTAGCCTGTCATTATCTGTGATTGTCTGTTCCTTTTTCAAGCAAGTAGCCTGCCATTATCTCTGATTGTCTTTATAGGTACTTATGTCCTCTGCATTAATTTGAACCATCTTTTCTCTCTTAATCTCTCTTCAACGCTTAAGTAGAATGATTGTCTTCTAAGGCACTTTTATCAGGACAATCCTCTCCATTTTAACATGCTATATTTTACTTTGCCAGGGAAGCATACTATGTAGGAGTTCGGTATGAGCTTTGGAATATCAAGAAATAGATGCATCAATTCCTACCAATAAGGTTCAAGTTAAGCATAGGTAGTTGGTCTTGCAGGCTGGAAACTCCCATGAAAGACTGCTCTTTTTTGCTAACAACGAATGGTGCAAGCCAAATTCCTGCTTACCTTTACTACTCAAGGGTTACGACAACCTCTCTTCTACACCTAGAAGGAAATGCAACCTCGATGCTTCACTCACCCACCATATTCTTATTCTGTAGCTAGATAGCATTTATGTGAAGCATCGGAACCTAAAGCTAATCCCACCTATGTTACATGTGCATATCATTATAGAGGTGAAGTATTGTGTCAGTCTTTAATAGCTGAAGGTAATAACATCATTTTCATTTTCTCTATTTAAAACTGTTGTGCTAGCTAGGTTAACCACTTCAATTTAAGCAGCCTGAAAAGTGTTGTGCTAGCTGGGTTAACCATTTCAATTGATGCAATCTGAACTAACTTGCACATGAATAGTTTCTTTCCTGGATTCATATTTAGGTCATTGATTCTATTTTTATATGAAACTAAGCAATGCTATATTTCACGTGCTAGCTGCGTTAACCATTTCAATTGGTGCAATCTGAACTAACTTGCACATGAATAGTTTCTTTCGTGGATTCATTTTTAGGTCATTGATTCTATTTTTATATGAAGCTAGGCAATGCTACATTTCACAAAGAGCAAGCCAACGACAAATGTTCACCTACTACCAATAACCACACATATTTAACTATCAACAATGTAAGTGCTAGCTAGGTTAACCACTTCAATTTAAGCAGTCTGAACTAAGTTGATTCGTATTTATGTGTTGTGCTAGCTAGGTTAACCATTTCAATTGATGCAATCTGAACTAACTTGCACATGAATAGTTTCTTTCGTGGATTCATATTTACGTCATTAGTTGTGCTTTTACTAGGTTGTTGAAAACAAGATATTTGCCACTTTGCCAACTAGAATTCTGAAAAAATACATGACACTTTAATAATGTTGCTAGGATCGGAAACGCCAGGCACCTCTGGATATAAGATATGTGAGCGGGCCTCCAACTTCTTAACACAAACGAAGAGTTAATTACATGGCTCAAATTGATCTTCAAGCAAATACCATTTCACCTCATAACATAGCTGTGCTTACCATAGAACAATGACATGTCATTTCATATCATAATTCTTAAGTCTTCCACGCTAACACTACATCCTCATTAAATAACATGTATCCTCCTCTATCTTTTAATGAAGGTACGTCTCATAGGGCATGAAATTGTGCTACAAGAGCTATATTAAAAACTATTTATATGAAAATCTGCAAAACATATACCATAATTCTACACATATGATCACTAAAACCCAACCTAACCATAAAACGATTTCGGTAAAAGTATCGTGTAAACTAAATCAATGTACTATACAATTCCACAGTTCAAAAAATCTATAACTTTCGACTCATGGTTTTATCCCGGCAACGCCGGGCACCATAACTAGTAACTTTTGAATCCGGACTCCCTTTGAGTGCTTTTTATTGCGTTGGAAAGCTCTCTTTAGGATCTTTCTGATGATGTATGATATGCTCATGTTTGGTTAAGTTTTCTAAGCCAAGATAACAATTTTTTGGGCAGATTTGGTAGGGTTTCACGTCCCAACTAGTTGATTAAAACATGATTTGCACAGCAACAAATCATACTCTCTGCCCAACTGATCATTCTAGTCATATCCTTTGTCCTGCATCATTATAGTGCCGTAAGCATTTATGAAGATATTGAAGAGATGATGTTATCGTGGTCGTGTTTTATATTGGGAAAAAAAAATGAAACTTTTTGTTTTGGTGTGTTACGGGAATTTGTACTATATTTGATGGTTTGTATATTATTCATGAACTTGTCGATATTTTTTGAATTTTTATTTCTTTTCTGAACCAACAAAATAACATCTCCCGTAACAACTCATCTAATTAATTTTGTCTTCTTTCTCAAGTGCTCTATATTGTTGGCATCCGCAAGGTAGTAACTGTTGGCATCGACACTTAGGATGTGCCTCATATTTCTCGTATCAATAATATAGTAGTGATGGGGCTTGCATTTTTTACATTCATTACCTAATCTAGGAGTAAACTACACTTTTAGGTCTCAAAATCGAGGAATTATCTCTAAAATATCCAGATTTAATCATCATATTTTGCAACACTTATGATTCTTTGAAGCAAATTGTCAAAGATCCACTTGCCTATGATAAGAAAGATTCGATAACATTTTCCAAATAATTTCACAATTTTGTGCTTCATTTGGACTATATTGATATCAGATTGCAGTTTCGTATCTAACTCAGAGTAATTGGGTAAAATTGGTCATAACGTGTAGTGTATATGGTTTGCAAGATTGAAGAGTGCAAACATGGCTTGTTGTAGAACAGGAAGATAACGGGGATGGTTGATGTGCATTTTTCCAGACTTGTGATGCGCTGATGCAAGCAACATGCGTGGTGGGATGAATTCCATCTTACAAATAAAGTAATATGTTGCTATCTAAAGCCATATGGGCAGGAGATGGCACCCTGATTGCCAACTCGTGAATATGAGGGATCTAGCAAGCATTCCAATTTCCATCTTATTCTCCTGTAATGCTCCCCTTGCAGCTTCGCTAACCTCCATATCCATGTCCCCTTTGTGTCTCATTGATGATCAACTTGACTATTGCTTCATTGCTTAGGCTGCTCTTGCAAATGTCTCATCTACACCATTCTTCCACTCTTGCCCTTTGTTTGGTTGCACATACACTGCAAAATCTCATTTGACATTGATTTTTCCTTGATTGCTGTCTATTCACCACTTTGCAAAGGTTTTCTATCAGAGTGCCAAATAAGGATCTATTTATTGCTCCCACATGTGAGGCCAAATCAGGCTTGTTGATGGAAGTAGCCTTATAGGGCTTTCACAACAATGCTACTCGAGGCCAGCTAATTATCGACACCTCGAGGCCAGCTAATTAATCGACACCTTATTTTCTCGTTGCCCCTTCAATACCAACTCCACGAGGGCAACCCTATGTGCAACAACACCTTGGCTTTGAAACAGTGCCCACGTAGCACGACGTCATTGGACGAGAGGGCACAATGGCTCCTAACCGACTTTTACGAATGTGGGCAACAACCCCTTCAAAAAGACAAATCATAAAAATAGTTCACTTTGCAAAAAATAGACGGTTAGTGAGCGCGACGTGATTCCTACCTTCTGCCTAGATAATCAACGTGGCAGTTCAAACCATGCGTAAGACCGAGAACGAGATGAAGCGCGAAATGAAACAAACCCTTCCGTTGTGGGCTATGGTGCAAAGGAAGAAAGGAGTTTAGGGATTTAGGAGCTCCAGGTATGGAGAAATTACGCAGGTCTAAACGGCAGAAGGTCGCAGTCGATTACGCTCGGCTTGACGAGTCTGGGTTTGATGACTGCGCGCGAGTTCAACATAGGCGCCTTGCTAAAGCAGTTTTAAAATGGGGCGAAGGGCAAACTGGTACTGGAATTACTGAGACTTCAGCTGAAGAATTGGCTCACCATGTTTATGAGACCGGATTTAGAAGCCCTTGCGTTGTCAGGGCTGTTGATGGAACACCAACTTCGGCAAATGGTTTGGGAATAAGGTACCTGGTGTTAACAAGTTGAAAAGAAAACTGTTTGCTAAAAAAGAAGTTCACTCAGCTTAATTAGTAGATTTTGCTATCTGCGGCTAAACCCTGTACCCAGCGTCCTGTAGCGTTGCGCCTTGTTATTTCTTTAGAAGAAAAATTGCTGTCAGGTTTTCTATACCGACGTACGTCCATATTATATGTTGCAGGATACCGCAAAACCTGACAATTGAGCGCCTCGCGAAATATGTCGGTTATGAAAGACAAATAGAGACTATTGACGTTGCGACCCAGGTTTTGGTTAACGTTTTGCTTTTGGTCATTATTACATATTATAAAAGACTTAGAAGTGTATAAACATTCGAACAAATCCGTTAAAGTTCTTATAAACATTCGAACATAGCCGTTAAATTTTTTGTTTAACTCCAAATTATACTTTTGACTGCAGTCCGAAGGGCCTCTGTATTCAATGGAAGAATGGCTTTCATACTTTTGCTCTCCAAGCCCTAAGAAGCCTCTATTAAACGTGGTTTCCTTAGATTTGGAGAAAACCCATCTCCAGAAACTGGTGCACTAAGTTTTCTTTTCTAACCTTATTACGCATGTAGATAATGTGGTTTAACACATGGTATGCAAAATAGGTTAGTGCACCCTTTCTTGTGAAGGACCTGGATTTAGTGGAGAAGGCTTGGCCACTCAATAATTATCCTCTTCCTACGGTGAGTGTTGAAATTCCAAGCTTGGCTGAAATAAATGCTTTAATTGTTTTATGTGCTGCAGGTTCAGCTTTATGCGATCATGAGTGTTGCAGGATGCTTTATGGACTTCCATTTGGACTTTGGTGGATCATCAGTTTGGTATCACATTATCAGGTAACATCATAGTCTTTGATTAATGTGTGGAAAATGCTTTAGCAATTGCTATTATGTTGATATATGCATTTGATGTGGGAAAAGTGGGAAGAAGGTATTTTTACTGGTTCCTCCAACGAAAGGCAACCTCTTGGCTTTTGAAGAATGGGCATCTTCTGACAAACAGGTATATATTTACAGTAAAAAGTAGTTTTCTTGTTCTCTTGTAACTGTTGTTTATTTTCAGGCTAGTGTATTCTTTGCTGATCGTGTTAGCGAATGCAAGAAAGTAGAGCTTTCAGCAGGGGACACTCTCTTTTTGTAAGCCTTTCCTTTTCAAACAAGAAGTTTTCCTCGAGCATTGTTACAGTTGTCTGACTTTTGTACTGCATGTGTATGAAAGACCAGGAGGATGGCCACACTGTGTTGTTACGCCATTCGACTCCATTGCTATTGGTGGAAATTTTTTGACAGGATATAATGTCTCGCTGCAGTTAGAAGTATATCCTTTACATGTTATTTTGTTTGCCCTTGTTAAGGTTACTCCCCCTTGCCCAGTGTAAATTTTTGGTCCTTGACAAAATAGCACTTGGCAGATGGAGGAAAGATTAAAAGTACGAAGGAAGTTCCGATTCCCTCTGTACAAGCAACTAATGTGGTGAGTGAGAACCTATATATAGAGAGAGGAAATCTAGTCTTTTTGCTTCACATATTTCAATAAAAAGTTCTTTGTAGGCATACGGCAGCTTGCTATTTGGAGCAGATGAAGGCAATTGGCAATGATCAGACAATTAGTACATGGGAATTAGAAGGATTGCCAACCCTCTTGAGATGCTTGAAAGTATGGCTGCAGCAGGTAACTCTCTAAAGCTCTCCTGTAAATTCTTTTTTAATCATGTTGTGATGTTAAGCCTTTGATAATGAAGGCGAGGGATGGAGGAGATATACCAGATGAAGTAATAGATCCTTCAGCACTGCTAAGGGATTTAGAAGCTCATTTGAAGGTTTGTGTGTCTTCACCACATCTTCTTTATGGGGAACAAAGTTTCCATTGTTTCGTCTTTCACGGCAGTGTTCTGTCTTTCTTTTCTTAATAACAGAATACTTCTGCGAAAGTCGACTTACGAAAAGTGCGCGTGCTGGTAGGTGCATATATCTTACATGGTGTTTTTGATAGAAATAAGTTGCACAATGTTGAGGACTTCTATTTTACAGTTGAAACCGAGGGCTCCTAGGCAACTTGAAGCTGATGATATTGTGGAGGAGAATAAGCACAACCCAGCTGACAGAGATTCAGATTTTGAGCCAGAAAATGATTCAGGGAGTGAATTGGATGATGATATGCATGTGGAAGATTCTAGCTGGAAGCGTGCACAGTATCGTCCAAGTGGCAGTCATAAAAAAAAGGTAATCTTGATGCTGTGAGGAATGCACTGTGATTTATTGTATATTTATTGATCAATTGGTACAGGAAATGAGGCTAACCGAAGTAGGTGGTATGAAAAAGGCTACCTCTCCACCACCGGCAAGAACTTATGGGAGAAGATTACAGAGACCACAGGGCACCGTTCGGGAACGTTTAATGAAAAAGATGGGATATGATCCCAAGATCCCATTTCCAACCCCCAAACCGAGGTCCAAAGGTCCTGCATTTTCAATGGACGAAAATCAAGAGGAGAAGGGGCTTGATGCAGAAATCTGTATTGATACATCACTTGAGATGAAAATGGCAGAGGTGAACTTGCCGATGAAGCTGGATGAAGATGTGCATATGAAAGAAAATGAAGATGTGGACAAATTCTTAGCAGACAATGGCGGTGAAATTGTCATTGAGAGGGAGTTGGATGATGCGAATTCCAAGTCACAGAATATCATGGAATCTGAGGTGACGAAAGAGGAAAAGGGGGGTGGTGATGGAAGCTTAATTGATGCCCCAGTAAGCACTGAACTCGAGGTGACAACGGATGATGAAAAAGGGGTTGGTGCTGCTAGCTTGTTTGATGTCCCAGTAGGCATGGGAGACAAAACGGATGAGGTTGTACATCTTAAAGGAAATGGTGGGGTGGATGAGCTTTTGGAGATTACTGGCAGTCAAAAGTCAGATGTAAATTTCAAGTCAGAGGATGTTCTGAAATCATCTGAGATGACATTGCAAGAGGAGAAAAAGCTCGCTGGATTCTTGATTGATGCTCCAATAACCATGGAAGACAAACCAGCTGAGGTTGTACATTGTAAAGGGAATGAAGGCGCGGATAAGCTTTCGGAGGTTGATGTTGAAACGTTTGATGTCAAGGCAGAGAATGTTATGGAAATCAAGGTGACCCTGGAAGAGGAGAAATGGGTAGGTGCTGGAAGCTTGATTGGAGCCCCAGTAAGCATGAAAGAAACATCTGAAGAGGTTGTACATTGCAAAGAAAATGAAGATGTGGATAAGCTTTTGGAGGTTAATGATGATATGTCCGATGCCAAGGCAGAGAATATTACTGAATTTGAGGTGACTGTGGAAGAGGAGAAAAGGGTAGGTGCTGGAAGCTTGATTGATGCCCCAGTAAGCATGAAAGAAACATCTGAAGAGGTTGTACATTGCAAAGAAAATGAAGATGTGGGGGTTGATGATGATAAGTCCAATGCCAAGGCAGAGAATATTATGGAATTTGAGGTAACTGTGGAAGAGGAGAAAGGGGTAGGTGCTGGAAGCTTGATTGATGCCCCAGTAAGCATGAAAGAAACATCTGAAGAGGTTGTACATTGCAAAGAAAATGAAGATGTGGGGGTTGATGATGATAAGTCCGATGCCAAGGCAGAGAATATTATGGAATTTGAGGTAACTGTGGAAGAGGAGAAAGGGGTAGGTGCTGGAAGCTTGATTGATGCCCCAGTAAGCATGGGAGACAAACCAGATGAGATTGTACATTGTAAAGGAAATGAAGATTTGAATAACCTTTTGGAGGTTAATGGTGCAAAGTCGGCCAAGGCCAAGGCAGAGAATGTTATGGAATTCGAGGTGACTGTGCAAGAGGAGAGAACGGTTGGTCCTGGAAGCTTGATTGATTCTCCAGAAAGCATGGGAGACAAACCAGATGAGGTTGTAGATCTCAAAGGAAGGGAAGGTGTGGATGAACGTTTGGAGATTGAAGGTGCCGATGACATGCCTTTAGAGGTTAGTGGCACTGACATTTCCATAGGCTGCTTAGTTTCAACAGGCAAAAAGGGGAAAAATCTAGATGACAAGGTATGTCTGGAATTTAGTATAAGTGAGGAAAAGAAAGCGGCAACAGAGGACAGTACCAAACAATCAAGTGGTTGGCACTTTGGGGAAGGAATATCAACGAGTCACGAAGGCAATATTGGGTTGCCAAAAGAACTTGAGCCTTCAGAATGTGAACCAATTGAAGTTGCAATTTCAACAGTCGGGGAAAATGTGCCGATGGATGGGGATCCTCCGGAACTCTGTGATGCACCAGCTCAAGATGTTATTCCAGTTTACAATTTCCAAGAAGAAAAGCACATTCTGAATCAGAATATGCCCTCGATTTTGCACATTCTGAATGTGGGAGAGGAAGATCGAGAAAACAAAGAGTCGGATTTTCTGAATCCAGTGGAGGAGAATCCAATCATGGCTGCTGGAAATGTGAACTTAGTATCAGAAATGATCAATAAGGAAACTATTATAATTGCAAAAGAAGAGAATCAAAGCAGATTGCAGGAAGACGAGCAGTGCAACCCAGAGGAAATCAAGATTTTGGACGATTCCGTAGTTGAGGTTGTCTTAGGGCAAAAGCCAAATGTAGTTTCTACACCATCAGTGAGTAACTCACCATCAGTGATGGTGGAAGGCAGCTTGGGGCAAAGTTCAGAAATTTCGGTCTGCACTCTGAACAATAAAGACACTTCTAATCCTATGAAGATAGATGAAGAATTAGATGAAAATGTGCAGTTGGCAGAACATGTTGATATGGCAATTGTTGATGTGGAGAAGCCAGACCAAAGAAGTCCCCAGGAGAATGAAAACCAGGAACAAGGTTACTCTAGTTCAGGAATTTGAATCCTGAAAATGTTGACTTGATTTGTAACTATACATGTAAAGTAGCTTTGTAAGTTCCCTTTTACCAGTAATTTCATAATCAGGGAGTGTGACTGTCATGTACTTCTATTGGACTAACCATTACGAATGCTAATTTAGGCACCATAGGCTTCTCAAACTAGCACCTTTTTAAACTTTTATTGTTCTTGAGTTATTTGAAGTGGAAGGAAAAGTAAATGGGGGTATTTAATATTGTGTTCTCTGCCATCCTAATTGCCCTAGGGAGGGTTGCCCCTATCCCGAGCTCGCTGGCAGCCACGGTTCTAGTTGAGCCCAGCCCTGTTGTGCAAGGCCCCAACCCCTTCCCACAGCAAGTGACATTGGCTTCTGGCCATGCCACGTTGCACGGTGATTGACAAGGTGGCCATTCCTAGGTGTCTTGTGGTGATAGATTCGAGCCCCTTTACGACTACCATGGTCCTACTGCATTCAAGAAAGCTGACGCATCTTCGAATTAGCTTTAGCTTCCAATCAATTTAAAGGAGATCAAATTGGCAAGCAAAGCAGTCTTAGCTCCTTCAAATGAAACCGATCAAGACATTCAAATTTGTTTGAATTCATTCCCAAACATAAAATCTTATACAGAGGATGCGGGGTCCTATAATTGGTAACATGGCAGCAGACCATGTTGCTAATGCCAATGGTTTCCAACACATAATGTCACATATTGTTGATATGTAAACTCGACTGATCAACATGTTGCCACATCACAGTTGGAACTTGGCAGCAATTGCAATGTTCAAGATGGGGCAACCAATGCCAGCTAATTTTGAGCATGGTGAGATATCAGGTTAATTAATTTCGGGTGTCTATTAATTTTTTTTGACCATCCGATGCTGGCATATTTCACAGCATATGCCATGGGGCGCAATTCTAGCCCTCAAGTGCAAGTCAAGATGGGGTCAAATAGCCTCTATTTGACCCGATTTCTAAGGAGGCACCTAAAAAATAAAACCAATAGTTCTGATCACTGATTCCGGATCCCTGATACAACTCACACTTGCAACAAACCAGGGCTTTCAAAGTTCTGCAACAAGCTTTTCTCTGCTTTTCCAGCAAATAGCTCGTTCACTATGCGTTTATTTTACCAACATGCATAAAGAAGTCCGCCATAGCTCTGGCCTACAAGAGCAACCTGCCATTTCCAAAGAGTACAGGCTTCTCAGATTCGTCACAAAGGGGCCGATTTCTAAGGAGGCACCTAAAAAACAAAACCAATGATTTCTTATGTAAGTAATTTTGGCTCCGACTTGCAACAGACTAGGGCTTGGGGAATCGAACCCCAACAAGAATCCTATGCCCTTGGCTTACCCGATGAACCAGCCTCTGACAATCTTCAACAAGTTTTTGTTTTGTGGCTATGCCAAGGATCTGGTGCAACAACGCTCCAAGCCTTGCAAACCACAGACTATCTAAAAACCCAAAAAGGCAGATGCGCCCTTCCGCGGAGCCCTGTTTAACCTACGTCAGGGAGATGCGCAACTGCTGGAGGTAGAACCCGTATCCGAAGGTGCAACCAGGATCCAGACTTGGAAGAGCCCTAGCAGGGTTTTCGTCTAATCAGGAAAAGCGCAAGCCTGGCTATGGCTATGCAACTGAAGCTATGGCTTCTGGAAAAAAAACTACAAAGAGAAAAACATGCAACTGAAGCTATGGCTTCCGGCAAAAGCCTGGCCGCCTCCACAGGACCTGTCGCCGCCTTCCTACCCAAAACGTAACAACCAAAAATAGAAAAAAAAACCTCCAATATGCCCGCCCAAGATTCTAGGGTTGGGAATCCCAGTTGCCACCGTCATCATTATACGGTTTGACATACGAATACCCCCATAAAACCTTCAGAAACCTTAAGTTATAAAAATACCCATTCCAATTTCGGACACATTATGTCCTAGCAATCTTGTGGACTCTTAACCATAACTTGCTGCCCAAAGAACCCTGCTACCTAAACCTCAACATACACAAGAGCGAATGTCTAGGAGTAAGGGCAAGGGTGGCCACGTACCACCTAAAAGGCCAATTCCAAACAAGGAGGCAATCACTGCATCCCCATGCAAGAGGTGGGATCTTTCTTGCCAAAGGCCAAATAGCTCTACATGTCAGCAGGGTGATAGCAGAAGATATGGATGATGGGAATGAATTGAGAATGAACACTCAATAAGGGTTAGGTATGCGAATCAGCATATTGGACCTGGCTGTGACAATGTCTTGCAGTTCAACGAGGCCAAAATTGTAAGGGAATTGGGGAAGAATAGGATTGACCATGACATTGTTGTGAACCCTTACGCGAAAACAAGAAAAATATACGAAGAATACGCAAGAAATACATAAGAAATATACCAAGATTGGCAAAGAAACATGAGGGAGACAAGAATGGCGTTGAATCGGAATGGTTCGACAAGAAGAAAGTGCCTCTATATATATCTAGGCCAACGGCCAGGATCGTGCCATGGCACTGGACAATCATGCCAAGTGTCGTGCATGCATGTAGGTTCTAGAATATTCTAGACGCTTCGAGAGATGAAGAAGATACGAGGGAATGGCTTCAACTAGCATTGGTAATTGACTTGACATGCGAGTTCAAATCCTGCCTTGTGCAACTACACTTTTGCATCCGCGTGATGAGCATCTTTTGTATATATGGGTAAAATACTCGTATAATATGGATACTCGTATGGACATCACACCATTCCCTCCTACGATGGCAAGAGTCCTCGGAGCTGGAGCCCGGGTACTTGAATTTGGCTTATCTGGGTAACGTCGGTAAAACTCCGCAATTTTATCGGGAGCATTAGTCAGATTCTCGGCAAGCTCCCAGGTTCTATCGCTTGGTGAGTAACCTTCCCAATCGATAAAGTAATACAATCGCCGATGTAGAACTTAGAGTCCAAAATCTCTCGAACCTCGAACTCTTCACGATCATCAATTTCTACTGGTGGTGGTGGCAGAGGAACGCAATCCGAGAAAGGGTTAACTGTGCATGGCTCCAATAGCAAAACATGAAATACTAGATGGAGACAAACAATTGAAGGGAGCTCGAGCGGGAATGCTATATCGCTGATCTGGGCCGTGATACGGTATGGACCAAGGCAACGATAGTCAAGCTTGATGCAGGGACATGAGATAGGGAGGTCCCTACGAAGAAACTGGACAAGGTCACCAACATGAAGAGCTTCCTGCCGATGTAAATCGGCATAATGCTGATAACGCTCCTGTGCCTGGAGAAGATAGTGTTGAAGATCTGATTGAAGATCCTGTGCCCGGAGAAGATAGTGTTGAAGATCTGATTGAAGAGCCTAGAGTTTCTCAAGTCGAGACTCGACATTAGAATTGACAGAGTCTGTCAACGACATTAAGGAACCAATGAGGATGCTGGCCAGAGTTCAAAAAGAAAGGAGTCTGGCCAGTTGAAGCATATACTGAGGTATTATAGGTAAACTCAGCTAATGGAAGATAATCGATCCAATCATCCTGCTGATAACTGATAAAGCACCTCAAATATTATTCGAGAGTGTGATTACTGCATTCCGCTTGCCCATTATTTTCTGGATGATGACCGGATATCAGTGAGCGGTCAATATGCAATAACTCTAAAAGCCGCTTCCAAAATTCTATGACGAACTGGGGTACACGATTACTGACAATAGAGTCTGGCAATCCATGAAGTCTGACTACTTCATGAAGGAAAAGATCAGCCGTTCCTTCATTGAAGATGGTGCAAGGAATGAAACGAGCCATCTTAGAGAAGCGATCAATAATGACCATGATGGGTATCATGACCCCGAGAGAGTAGCAACTCTGGAATAAAGTCTACAGAAGTACTCTTCTTCCAAGGTCTATCTAGAACAGGCAGTGGGTGAAGAAGGCCATGAGGAAGATGTCAAGGAACCTTCGCTCGATAATAGATATCACAGGATCGAATAAACACTTCGACAGAGCGACGAAGCTTCGACCACCAATACTCTCGACTAATAAGTTCAAGAGTCTTACCTACTCCAAAATGTCTAGTCATAGGCGAGTCATGACAAGCCTGGAGAATCCAAAGTCAAGAAGCACCATCTGGGACATGCAGAAGTCCATCGCAGAACAGAAGTCCATCTCGAATCTCAAAATGATCATAGTCCGATCGCATTTGTCGAGAAGATGATGTTGAGTCAAGATGTGAAAATACATCTTGAGCCAATGGATTAGAGGGTAGAGATGCCCGAACAGACTCCAACAAGACTGTATCGTGAGATTTTTGAACAAAGTGGTAGCTATAAGCTGGAACAGGCAAAAGGCCAGAAAATGGACGTGCGCCTTTTTTCTTGGATTTTTTGTCTCTTTCTCACATTTTCTGTTACATGCCATTTCTTGCCAAATTTTGTGAGAAAAAGCAGGTCCTTTGAATTCTGAAGCCAACTACTGGCAAATCCATTGCTGCCCTTGTAGAGGGGTAGCATTGAGGTGATTCTCAACGTCAGTAGCTACATTTTGATTACCATTTTCATATATTCATGAAGCCTGATCCTGCTCTTAATCCATCCTTCTATGGAGACGAAAATTTTTGCAATTATCAGGGAATCATCTAGAATTACCTGCGGATTTCTAAGAGGTTCAGCATCTGATCTCTGGAATTCGCTACCCATCAAGTTTTTCCTGAAGATCTCTTCATATCAGAGTATTCCTTTGTCCCTAGCACAGTTGAGTTTGAAGTCAAAATTACCAATTCTTGGTTGGAGGAATTCGTTGGTTCCAGTTCAGTTGCTCCAGCAGGAACATTTAGAGTACATTGTGATTGGACTGATTACAGAATTTCTATTGAAGTTTACTCTCGGTTGGATACAGTGCAAATCTTTGGTCACTCTCCGTAAGATCAATAAATTTGACTGACTTTCAATCAACATTTGGTTTCAATGGCATTCGGGCAGGCAGTCTGATCTCTTTTAGTTAAATTTCTTTCTCTCTAATGGTCTCTCTCCCCTGTTTTCCTTTTTTCCCCCTTTTTGTTGTTCAATTTTCTGCATGCCCCTTTGTTGTTTCATCTTGAACTTTACGCAATGGTTTCGGATTATTCACAAAACCCTAAAAATTTAGCCTTTCTTCACGCATTTGCCTTCCTTCCCGCTTCCGATAGAGCCTCTGTTCTCCAGAATCTGAAATCATTTCAAGATAATCCTCAAGATACCATTCTTTTTGGTAATTTTGCGTCTCTGCTTCCTCAAATGGACCCAATTTCCCATCAAGTTCCTTTCTGGGACAATCTCTCTGCTGATCCCGATCACAGATGAATTCTTCATCCAATTAACCCAAACACTCAAGCTCCCTTTCCATATGGAGTTTCGAGAAGACACCAACAATTACGCTCGGACGATGAATTGGATGCTAGACTTCAAAGGATCAAACCGCCTCACATTCAAGAAAGGAAGATGAATCTTTACAATGGTATTTCTTTAAATTTTCCTGTTGTTCATTCCAAAATGGATGCTTTGTCGAAATCTGCTGTTATTGTTAAAGTTCAGAAATGTGGGATTAAACTTGATAAGCTTTGGGCCTTTCTCCTTAACCTAAATAAAGGGATCTTAATTCAGGCTGTTTATTGGCTAAATTTTCCATACATTATGATCGAATGTGGCAACGCCAGATCAGCCAATTTTTTCCTTAACCATGGCCCTCTGACTTTTGAGACTTCCCAACTGACCTTCTTGAAATGGCATCCCAAGCTCGACATCGATCAAATGAACAATCTCTGTATTGCCTCAACTTCTCTGTTTGGTCTCAATCCTATATATTGGGATGAAGATTGCTTCAAGGTCCTATTTAATTCCATTGGTACTTACATTTCAACAGAGTACTCTCCCTCCAGACCTCCAAGAGCTTTTGTCCAATTGGATCTGTCTAAAGAAATACCTCTTTCCATCCCGTTCATAGACGCCTTTGTAGTAGAATCTTCTTTAGCTTTAAGATGGTCTGGACTGCCTTTCCAATGCCAAAAATGTCTTCATAGACATTTTTGGTACTCAGATTGCAAGTCAATTTCTGAACGTCAGCCGGATTCTGTTAATGAAAATACTAAAGTCTCGAAGGATATCATTGATCAGTCAGGCAAAGAAGATATATCTAAGAAAAATCAGGAAAAGAAAGTGAACTCTTTTCATACTCTGCCAGAAAATGAGCAATTCAAATGGACCAGGGTTAATGGCAGCTACAAGAGGATTCAGAAACAAAAGACAGTACGAGAACAGATGAAAGACAAAGGTGAAATGGATGAGCAGATCAATTGTCAGAAAAGAAACAATGGTATAACAATTGGAGAACCTAAGGTCTTGGTCAAAGGAAATATCTCTGCTAAGTCTAATATTGCCACAGATGTTTTAAGCATTACCTTAGATAACATCATTAAGGAGGCTAAAGTTCTGAACAAAGGTCAGTGCTCTTACAGTCTTATGGACTACCCTATCAGCAACAAAAGCAAGAATGGGTCATTAATGATAAAATCTCAAGGAAAAGCAAAATCTCAGGTGAATTCCCTTCCAAAGAATTCACAAACTACATCAGCTCCACCAGTAGCTCTACATCAGAGTATCTTGGTTTCAAATAACTCAAGTTTACCTCATGGTCACACAGAATCTATCTTGACTAATCCTATTAGTCAAACTACTGAAGTCTTGACTCAGGGTTCCTCTCAACAGCAGGTCAACCAGCAAATCAAATGCCAAAATGCATTCCAGGTATTATCTGACCCAAATAATAACTTGGATTTTGAGTTAGATAAGAGTAAGGATGGCTCCCACAACCATAATATCCTTCCTTCACCTCCAAACATTTCTCTTACTGAGAATTCTCCACTTCCCATCACTGTGACCTCTTTGCCATCTCTCATTGACCTAGACTCCCCATTTATAGAAGACTCTATTAGTCCTCCAAAAATATCCAGCAAGATTGCAGATCAGCTAGCTTCACTTCATTTTGAAGTGCTTCATGAGGAGTTTGCCCAGGCTGGTTCTCAAGATAAGGATATAAATGAGGTACATGATGCTGACTTTGTTCCTGAGACTCCAGAAGACAAAGTTGAAGAGCAAAAGGAGCTTCAAGGAAATCAAGTCTTAAGGCAAGTACCAGATTCTGCTCCTTTAAATACTCTTAATAATAATTCTATGTTTCAGTTTTATCCTGGTGGTTGCTCTAATTTTAGTGACAGTGAGGATTATGGCTCTGATAAAGAAAATTGGGGAAAGGAAGAATACCTTATGGAAAACAATAGCCAATTTTCTATTTCTGAAATCAAACAGCCTTTCAAAAAATCTGCTAAAAAAAAAAAAGGGAATAACCTAGGAAAGGTTCTATCTGCCATGAATAAAACCCCTGCTCAAAATACTAGAAGTAAGAAGAAATCCAAAAAATCCAATATCTAATTCTTCTTCCTGATTATTTATTCTTCTTCCTTGATGAAGATCCTTTCCTGGAATCTTAGAGGTATCAAAGGTCCTCTTAAAAGAAGACGTGCTAGTGCACAGATTAGACTTTATAATGTTGATATTGTTCTCCTTCAGGAGATTAAGCTTCCCTCCTTTGAGTGCAGCAATTTGGGAGATTGGATTTATCCTAATTCCTCTTCCATCTGGATTGATTCGAGTGGTGCAACTGGGGGTCTGGCAATCATTTGGAAGAACAACCTCAATCATATTTTTCTTCATAATGGTCCCTCTAAATCCTGGCAAGCAGTTATTCTCTCTTGTTCCAATTCCATCTTTGGCATTATTAATGTTTATGCTCCTACTACTCCCAAGGATAGGGAGCCAATCTGGTCTGAAATTAACTGCTGGTTGAGCTCTCAAAATATTGACAACTGGATCATTGCAGGGGATTTCAATAATACTCCTTCTTGGGATCTTAAGTTGGGGAACAAGATTAATATGACCAGAACTGAGAAACAGGATTGGGATTCTCTTCTAGCTGATAATGGTTTGATCTATATCCCCTCTTCTTCTGCAGCTTATACTTGGTCTAATAAGCAAAAGGGCAAGGACAGGGTCTTCTGTACTTTGGATAGATTCTATGTATCTAATCCCTCCTCAGCCTTTTGGGATAATAGTTATGTCACCAGTGATGAAGGTACTCCTATCTCGGATCACCAGCCTCAGTTTCTTCATACTCCTCATATCACCAAAATTCAGAGACAGGGAAGTACACCTTATAAGTTTAACTCCTCTCTTCTGGATAATGAGGATTTCTGTTCTCAATTTATTACCTTCTATGAGAATCTTTCCATCAACATGAACACTATGGCTTATGATAATAGGAATCAGCACCATGGGAATTATTTCTACTCCAAAATCAAAGCTATAAAAGCTTGGATTAAGAGCTGGTCTAAACCTAGAAACTTTCTTTGCAGCAGGGAAAAAAATCATCTTATGATGGTAATGAAAGACATCAGATCTCTTCTCCAGGAAGATCCTTCTAATCTAAATCTTCATATAGGGGAAGAAATTCTAGAGAGAAAAATCAAAAGTATTGAGGAGATAGAAGCTAAGGGATCTGCTATCAGATGCAAAATAAAATATACCAATGACATGGACTCAGGTAGCTCCAAATTCTTTTTTAGGGTAGCTAAAAGTAGGGTCTTGAGAAAATCTATTGCTGAGATCCAAGATGAGAATGGCAGCAAATACACTTCTCACTCTGATATTTCCAACTTTTTCAGAGATAAATATATGGATATTTTCAATAATAAGCCAATTCCTCCCAACAATATTGCTGAGGCCAATGACTTCATGAACATTGTGAACAATATTCTTCCTTCTGCTACTGAAATTATGGATGACTCTATTACTGCCCTTCCTTCTCAGCAGGAAAATTTGGCCACTCTATCCTCCTTTAATAGAGGAAAATCCCCTGGTCCAGATGGGTTGCCTGCTGAATTTTATGTTAAATTCTGGGACGTCCTAAAAAATGACCTTACTTTAATGGTTCATGACTTCTGGAATAATGGTCATCTTCAGACCTCCATAGCTAGTGGCTTTATCTCCTTGATTCCTAAAGTAGATCATGCAGCCAAATTCCAAGATTGGAGACCTATATCTCTTACAAATTCTACCTATAAGATGTGTGCTAAGATCATAGCTTTAAGGATTAACTCCTTTCTCCAGAGGAATATCAGCCATAATCAATCTGCCTTCTTGCCTAAGAGATACATCCTAGATAATTATGTGGCAGCCATGGAAGGTCTGCACTGGAACAAGATCTCCAATCAGAGTTGTATCCTTCTCAAATTAGATTTCAAACGTGCTTTTGACTCTGTCAGATGGGACTTTCTTAAATTTGCTATGTCTAAACTAGGATTCCCTGACAAGTTAATCAACCTGATTATTGGATTGAATTCCAAAGCCAAATCTGCTGTTCTAATCAATGGAGTGCCTTCTGGTTTCTTCCCTCTTTCCTGTGGGGTAAGACAAGGTTGCCCTCTGGCTCCTTATTTATTCCTTGTTGCAACTGATTTGTTAACAAAGGTTATCTGTCACTATCAAGCGTCTGGCCTCATAAAAGGTCTCAAGATGCGCAACTCAAATGATGAATTGACTATGCTTCAATATGCTGATGACACCTTCTCCTTCCTCCATGCTGACTTGGCTAATATTGATTGTTTTCTTAAAGTCATTAATCAATTCTCTGCAGCTTCTGGTATCTGCCTCAACATCAACAAAAGTCTTATCATTGGTGATTGGCCAAGCTACCAAATTGTTGGGCATGCCCCTTTCATTGAATCATACTCTTAAAGGCCTTTGGGAACCTATTCTTCTAAGAATAAAGAAGAAGCTGAATAACTATGGCAACTATCTCTCTCAACTCGGTCCTTGCAAGTTCTCATGTTTATTTCTCTACTGCTCTTATTGCACCTAAATGTGTGTATCTGGAATTGGAGAAAACTATAAGGAATTTTATCTGGAAAGGTGGTCATTTAGTCAACTGGAATTCTATTTGTAGATCTAAGAGCTCAGGTGGTCTTGGCTGTAAAAATCTCTTTCTCCAAGCTCAATCTCTTGCAGGGAAGTTTGTTTGGAAGGCTATTCATGGGAATCAATCCCCTGCATATAAGTTTATTAGATATTGGATTAGTCAAAGCCATCCCTATGGTCATCCTTCCATCCAACATCTTCTACCGAACTCTGCTTTTGTTCAGTTGAAACCTGCCTCCAATATTTCTCCTCTAATGGGCAATTTGATAAAGGCCTGGAATTCTATCTCCCCGAATTTTCAGTTCATCTCTGCAGACAAACTTCATGTTGATCAACCTATTTTCTGGAATCCCATTCTGTCTGAGCGGAATTCTACTGTCTTGGCCATTCAACATCCAAAAATCTGCAAGAAATGGCAAGAAGCTGGGTTTTATTTTATCAGAGATCTTTTTTCAGGAGGAAGGCTTATTTCTTGGACTTCTCTCAAAAATATCATCAAAGGAACCTCATCTGATAAAAAGGTCTATGCTTTTATCAAGCCTTTGATTTCTAATCCTGCTCCTAACTCTGATAAAGGGGACTGGACTCTAAAAGGGAAAGATGATTACAAAGTCAAATATGTTTATAATGCCCTCTCCTTTGATCCTAATAACTGCAAAGCCATGATTAAATGGGGTATTAATCAGGATAAGCTTAAGACTCTGTTTAATAATGTCTGGAACTCTTTCTGCCCGCCAAAAATTTCATACTTTATTTGGCTGATTGCTAATGGTAGCTTAAATAATTTGTATACCTTGTCCAAGAGAAATCCCAACATTCTGCCAAATTGCCCTATGGGATGTAATGCTGTTGAAGATATGTGCCACATCTTTTATTGTTCCAAGTTGAACAGTTTCTGGAATTGGATTACAGAAAAATTTGGTATTGTGAGAAATGATAATATTATTACCCTTGTTCAAAATAATGAGAGCTTTCATAACACTGTAATTTATATTGCTCTTTGGAATATTTGGAAAGCCAGAAATCGGGTCTTGTTTGGAAAGAAAAATTTCTCCCTTTTTTGGTTAAAGATGCATTTCCAAATTTCATTTTGAAACCATTGCAACTGCTCACAGAAGGAAATTTCGGACTAACTATGACAGGAACTGGGAGAATTTTGGAGAATTTAAGGGTTACTTAGATTTGTTTGCTTCAAATCTGAATGTTGTGGATTCTAATGCTTTTCTATCTGATGATCCTAGAGTATCTTAACTTCCTTCGTGGAGAGGGAGCTTCAAAATTTGATGACAGTTCTCCTTTCGGCAAAGCTCCTAAAGACAGTATTATGAAGAATGACATTGCATCATCGATGGAATCTTATCTCATGAAGAAAGGTCATAGGAGATATCTGAAAGAAAGTGAGGACCAGTGGGCTTCAACATTTTGCAGAGAAGTAACTCAGATACATTGTCTCTGGTTCTTTCTAGCAAATCACAGTTTCATTATGTCGGAAAAGCAGTTCATCAGATATAGAACTCTGTACTCTGATCCGCGAATCTTTGGCTGATCTTTATGGATCTCTGCTGCTACTCTTGGAGGACAAAGATAAATTCCGACTCTTCTATACCAACAACTGGGGCCCTGACCATTACCTATTTGGTTCCACTGATTCCTTTAATGCCTATTTCAATTCCATTTTCTTTGCCGAACCATAATCCCAATCCTCATTATCCTCTCCTGAGCATGATCCTACTCTGTTTTAACTCTGATCTAGATTATTTTTGGATTAGATTATCTGTTTCGCAGGTGTTCATTACTCAAGAAATTTTTGATCTCAGCATGAACGGATCTTCTTCGACTCATCTTTTGCATCTCAGATCATTTTGACTAGTCCAGACTATCAAACTTTGTTACTTGTTGTTAATGCTGCAGGGCTCATAGTTCCTATAACATGAGTACCTAAAATGATTATCTATGCTGATTTTGCTAATTATGTGTTTCCCTATCAAACACATCTATGCTATGTACTTGAGATTTTATAATTAATGATAAAACTATTTCTTGCTTTCAAAAAAAAAAAAAAAAAAAAAAAAAGCTGGAATCGATCAGGCCCTAGGATAACCTGTGATTGCTGATCAAATGCGGGGTCCCCCGCTTAGGCTTAAAGTAAGAGCATCGAGACACAAGGCGTCAGGCTTCCCTTGGAGAGGTCCAGGACGGTACTTGATTACAAAATCAATACAGGATGATACTTGTGATGGGCCTGGCCAGTTAACCTCTCGGGAACTGGAGATCCCGTCAATATCTACCGTTGGATCTACCTAAGCTTTGGAACTCAAGAGATTAACATATGCATGCTTAGGTAAAGAATCTAATCTTTGTATATACTAAGGTCCCAAAAATATCCTTGCCCATTACTCAGCAATAACCTCGCACAACAATTAATGTTCTTAATAATTATAGCCTCAAGTCAATATATAATAATAATAATTAAGTTTGTTAACTGACAATCCACACTTCTACTCTCGCCTTCTTGAAGCTTGGCTACTCTCTGGAGCATCTCGCACTTCTGCTTACACCATCAACCACGGGGTTAGTCACATGGACTAAGTGGGCATCGGGGATCTAGGACACGTCTAACATCAACAACACAAAGTATTAAACTAGAAATAATAACTTAGCCTTACCGTAGCCTCGTCCCTGCAATCCAAGTTACTAGTCCAACAAGCACATCCACAATGCATAATTATACCATGAGTATCCACTATAGGTACGACCATTGCAACATAATTCCAACGTTCAAGACCACATGTATAATAACTAAGCAATCATAGCATTAAACATTGCAACCAATATTCCTCTGGGTCTGAGCAAGGTCAACTCAGCTGATCAGGCTAGTGACATAGAAGCGGGGTAACCACGTGTGTACACACCCATCCACGCTGCATCCAGCATTAAAAGACCACTTAACTGTGCAAGACGTTGTACCCTAAGGTACCAACGTCTGATGTTCCAATAACCATTTACATAGCACTGTGCAATAACGGTGAGTCTAGAACATCGCACCTAGACTCCGGCCCCAGAGGTCTATATCAAAGAATTATACCATAAATAATCATTTACAATTCATTATCATTATGACACATGCCTTAGCAAGCTCAACATCAAGCAAATTCCATAATACCCACTTTATGCAGCAAGAAAGAATCCAACCATGATTCAATATTTACTCCGTCCATTACAAGGCATAATGCAAAATGCACCAATAAATTTAAAATAAAATATCCATTATCATTTCCCAATATTCCCTAAGTAGATGAATAAAATAGAATAGATTTTTTAACGTCCACAGAGACCAATAGGTCATGGGACCCATATAATGGGCTAGTATAATCATTACTACTAGGATTAAAAAAACCCTGCCTCGAAAGGTTTTCAAGGGAAAAACCTTTGCAGTAATGATGATACTAGACAAGCAGAGATAATGACTACTGAGGGCTCAGTAATTGCAGACGTTTATCTAGAACCTCAAGTATGTATAATGCCAAGTCATGCACAGATGGTGCTCTGAGAAGTTGTGGAAGCATGGAATGGAATGCTAAGGTCAAAAAATGATTCCGGACTATCTCAAAAGCAGGGCAACTCAGAAGAGTATGGCTTTCATCTTCAATAACCTGTAACTGGCAACTGGCACATAGTCTCGCTTCTCGCGGCAATTGTGGCCGCTCCCATCTATCTGTCTCAATCCGTAGGCTGTGGGACCCCGTGCGAATTGATGCAATAGCTACAAGCTTGTTCCTGGACAATGAAGCAAGCAAATAAGCTTGGGGCCCTGGTGCCAAGGTGGGATTTATGTGTGCATGATAATGACCAGTTTTCACTTGGGCCAAAGTAACTGCGTCCCATATCTTTTGAGAAAAACGACCATTGAGATATTGTGGCAAAAGCTCAGGATCAGAACTAGCAAGCATCAGGCAGTGCTCTGGTTGCACAGCCCAACGGGCAAACCATGTAGTGCAATGCTCTTTCCAACATTGTTTCAAACGTTGAGGAGTGCAAGAACAGGATACCTAACATCATCCATGTGGTGCACCTTGCAGATATAGTGGAGATGGCGCTTCATGGCAGAATGTTGAAGAGGCCAAAAACATGTCTCTTGTAAAAGAATAGCAAAGGGCACCGTTGTTTTAACTCCGAGGCTGTAAGTGAGAAAAGACTTTTGCACCCGCTCCAAGCTCTCCCAAGCACTAGCACTAATGGCAGCCCCCCACACTTCAGAACCATACAGTAAAACAGGCTCTACCAAAGCCCGAAACAAGTGGGCTTTCTGTGGCCAATCATGAATTTCTGCGCGAAAACAATTGTTTTGCATTGTGTAGAGTGCTCTCCATCCAGCAGCCACCCGCTTGGTAATACACTGTTCCCAAAGTGTGTTCTTACAAGATTCCACACCAAGATACTTGTAGCTATCTACAACTTCAACTTCGCGGCTATCATAGTGCATAGTGGGAACATTGTGACGAGAAGATTGAACTACCAAAAGCTTGGTCTTTTGGAGATTAACACGCAGACCTGTGTTCTCACAAAAACTGTGCAGAGCAAAAATGTTGCTGCATACTAGCGTGAAACATCATTAGCATACAGAAGTTGCCTAATGATATAGTGTGCCAAATGTGGACCTCCGCCGCCATGATTATCAAGCATTCTTCCAATTGATCAATGTACAAGCCAAAGATAAAGGGCAACCCTGACGAACTCCAATATTGCTAGTGATTTGAGTACCTGATGCTGGAAATTTAGCAAAAACCCTTTCATAGAGCCGATAAACTGCATTTTGAAGGTCTTGTGGAACCCCAAGTGCCTGCAAGCGCTGTCAAAGAAGCTCGGGTGGTACTGTATCAAAAGCAGAAGTAAAATCCACAAAGCATATATAGAGGTCTTGTTTCAAACTTCGACTATGTTCAATAAGCATGCGCAATGTGAAAATATGGTCTATTGTAGAATGGCATGGACGAAAAGCCCACTTTGTCCTACAAAGACGCATACACCAAGATGTTCTGCCCATGATGTCAACTGCTTCTCGAAGACCGGCTAAGAGCTTTGAAAATATGGAACTTACCATGATCATGCGATAATTAGAAGGGTCATGCTTATCACCCGCTTTGTAAATTGGTGCGACCTTCTTGACAGCCCAAGTTTACGGCAAGCCTTCTTGCAAAGCTTGATTTAAAAAGAGTAGTGATGATTGGAAGCAATAGCGACCCCCACATTTAAGCAATTGCAGCTTGCAAACCTTGAAGATCAGGAGACTTGCCATTAGATAGATGCCGCAGTCCTTCTTTGACTTCCTCCTCTGTGAATTGAAGAATATCACCTACCAAAGGAGGCACAGAATTAAGGACCCCAGGATGATCATATAAGTGGACCAATGATACGGAACATGCTAGGGGGAGTGGTCCAGAAAATTAAGGCAATGGGGCATGGTAATGGGGCAAATGATTTTTAATAGCTTACAAGTTTAAAAGGGGGTGCAACTATAGGCCCTTAAAGTAAGGAAGATATTTTATAAAGGGGATGGTATTTTAACAAAGAAAAAGTAACGAAGACCTTCATGCAACCATTATTGGAAAAGGGGAACGAATTGGCGGATAGTATGAGCAGGCAGAAGCAAGGAGACGACCATATGTACTTGCAGAAGGGGCGGTTACCGAAATAGAGGGAGAGCATGTCTTTTTAGCAAGAGGAGAAGGTCGGACTGTAAACGGGAGACTGCTGGTGCAGATCCGGTGCAGATCCGGGCAGAGCAGACCCATGCCATCCATTCCGACTCCATCAAATTAGTTCCTGGCCGCTGTCTATAGAATCCAATCTGCAGGAACTCCGAATCAGCTTGGGGTTCAATCCTTAAGGCTCTAGCCTTTCTCATGCTGCAGAAGATTGGATCAGGCTTATTCATTGACGGGTCTTCTTGTCTCAGTGCATCATAGCCATAAGCCATTGTAAAAGGAACGATCTTGAGCTGTAGTGGATTAAGCCTTGATCATTTCCGCTTGCCTCAAACCCCTTGGAATTGCCTTAGTTTTCTGGATCCGGTTGGGTGGAGACTGGATGTTCCATTCTTGGTTGCGGAAACCAAGTACTTTTGTTATCTAGCCGAACTGCTATAAGACCATTTTCTTCTGTTGAATCTGTATAACTGTTGTACTAAGTGGATAACTTCTCAAGAACCCATAAATCATATCAAGTGGTATCAGAGCGAGCCAATCCTCATACCTGATCAATGGCCCAACGCTTCAATGTTACCGAAGCACAATACCAGCAAGGTTTGTCTAATGCCAGTTACATTGCATCCCAGTTAGCATTGCCTATGCCTAGCAGTCAGCAAGAGTATGACAGGCAAGTGGAATTGCTGTCTATTCTGTATCGCTTCCTTCCAGATATTTATCTACAGCCCTCGCAACCTCCTTTGCCTAATGGTCCTCGACCAGTAACTCCTCCACCGCCACCTAAGCTGAGAAAGTGGTTAGAGAAAGCAGACATGCCGTCTTTCAAAGGGGGAAAGACAAAGCCTGTTAAGGTTGTCAGCTTTATTAGCCAGTGGGAAAAGTTTTTTGAACGTGTGCAGGCAACAGATGTGGAAAGATTGCAAGCCATGAATACTTACTTAAAAGATCAAGCTCAAGCATGGTGGCAAGGCAGACGAGAATGTGATCCCAAGATCAATGATTGGGAAAGTTTCAAAACGGCATTTGAAGCTCATTATTTACCTTCTAATTATCACAAAGAGAGTTGCGTAGGGAATGGGATCGTCTCAGCGTGGGGAAACCGAGAGTATTCAGTCCTATACTTCCAAATTCACTCATTTAGCCGGCATTAATAAGGAATCGGATGGGAAAGAGCTTTTGAGAAAATATGTCGATGGATGTAGGGATGATATTTATGCAGAGATGGAAATATTTCTCCCCAAAGATTTAAATGAAGCCATAAAACTAGCATCCGGTGGAACGGAAAATAGATCCAAAATCTAGGAAATTTGATTTTTGGGATGAAGACACTTCAGATGATCAAGAGGATAAAAAGAGTGGCAAAGAGAAGAACGGAAGTAAGGAATCTTCCAAAAACTTCAAGAAGAGGAGAAATAATGGCAATGGTAATGGTTCCGAAAAGAAGTAGGAAGAGGGAAGTCAAGGTAGACCGAGGAAGGAAACTAGGGAACCAAAGGGAGGTTGTTATAGATGCGGAGGAAAGCATTACCTGAGGGATTGTCCGTTTGGAGAGGGGGGGATCACAAAAGTTGAGCCACCTAAACCTCAAAGGGGTGCACACATGCATGCTATTGAAGGTCCCAAATTGGAGGACATACCTGAGACCTCTAAAGCTGTTGATGAGCGGAAGAAAGGTGTAAGCTTCCAAGACGAGGAACGAGCAAAGGCTAATGCCAAAGAACGGAGATGGCTTCAAATGGGAAATCTGGGGTAAACATGGTTTAAAATTTACACCTTTAGGGTAGAATTTGCAAGAATTGATTTGTATGTTGATTTTCGTGTGGAATGAAAATTAAATTATTATGTAAGCATGGTGCATTAGATGTAAATTTTGAAGAATGGAAATTGTAGTTGTAGCAATAGGCCTGACAAAATTTACATCAGTATCGCGGAGATACAACGATTGGGTATCGTGGAGATACTGTATCATAGAGATACAACCAAGTAGTACCGCGGAGGTACACGGGTATATCGTACTGCGGAAGTACGCGGATATCCATAATTATTTCTTAAGTTTGCAGGATTAAGGAACCCTTTGGATGCAATTGGGAGCAATTACCTTGAGAAGAGATGGACCCATCTCAGGTGCATTCGAAAGGTCGCGGACAATCTTATTTAAGAAGGGATGGAATTGAGGGGAGTGGTCCAGAAAATTAAGGCAATGCATGGTAATGGGGCAAATGATTTTTAATAGCTTACAAGTTTAAAAGGGGGTGCAACTATAGGCCCTTAAAGTAAGGAAGATATTTTATAAAGGGGATTGTATTTTAACAAAGAAAAAGTAACGAAGACCTTCATGCAACCATTATTGGAAAAGGGGAACGAATTGGCGGATAGTATGAGCAGGCAAAAGCAAGGAGGCGACCATATGTACTTGCAGAAGGGGCGGTTACCGAAATAGAGGGAGAGCATGTCTTTTTAGCAAGAGGAGAAGGTCGGACTGTAAACGGGAGACCGCTGGTGCAGATCCGGTGTAGATCCGGGCAGAGCAAACCCACGCCATCCATTCCGACTCCATCAAATTAGTTCCTGGCCGCTGTCTATAGAATCCAATCTGCAGGAACTCCGAATCAGCTTGGGGTTCAATCCTTAAGGCTCTAGCCTTTCTCATGCTGCAGAAGATTGGATCAGGCTTATTCATTGACGAGTCTTCTTGTCTCAGTGCATCATAGCCATAAGCCATTGTAAAAGGAACGATCTTGAGCTGTAGTGGATTAAGCCTTGATCATTTCCGCTTGCCTCAAACCCCTTGGAATTGCCTTAGTTTTCTGGATCCAGTTGGGTGGAGACTGGATGTTCCATTCTTGGTTGCGGAAACCAAGTACTTTTGTTATCTAGCCGAACTGCTATAAGACCATTTTCTTCTATTGAATCTGTATAACTGTTGTACTAAGTGGATAACTTCTCAAGAACCCACTAGTAAACGGGTGCCCGGCGTTGCCGGGCTAACGTCCTTACGTGTGTTTTTAGTCGGCCTTTAACGTCCATATGTGCAACTTCGACAACATCGCATGTTGATATTGGCAAGAATGGACATTATTTGCTTTTGTAATTATTTTTGTTATTGAAATTGTCTAATCACAACATCATCAATGTATTAACTTTACGTTCATAGATTTCAGTAGAGAAAATAATGTTTTATAAGGAATGTGGGAGGCGTCTACCTCTGAAGACAAAAATTTGGAAAGACAGATCCAAAACTTATGCTCAAAATGTCACCCTTAGAAATAGTTAAGTACATCAACAAAAAAAGGGTACATAAATGCAAAACACAAAATTTTGTCCTCGTTCATTGGCGTACTTTAGTTCATGACATAACTCTAAATATGCATCTCCACATGGCTCACATCACGAAAGGCCTAACATTGTACTTTGTTAGATGATCGCACGTGAGACAACTCATTCCGAAGGTAGGCCCGTATAATGGAATTAGATACTATCTCAGGACAAAATGATTTGTAGACTCTAAAACATATTCCATTACATATTCCAACACAGGTGAGTTCTTTTGCTACTAAAATGCCAATTCGCCAGTGCAGTTCTCATCCGATAAAAAAGACAAACAATTGAAAGTTAGTCAAAAGCACTATATTATCTAATAGGTAGATACATGTAGTCTAACATCCATCTACCTCTCTCAAAGCACATCCGCGTAAACGAAGTTCCCTTAAGTAGACTTGAGCCAATAGGAAGTCATCAATTAGCTGGATGTAGTGCTCCAACTTGACAACCTCGTCGGTGCAAAATATTTCTCTGACCTTTGCAATGAAGACATAGAACATACACTTGAACTCCAATGGAGACTTGCTAACGGCAGTGCTTTGGATAAGCGATTTTAAGCACGAATTAATTATTTGGAGAAAATAAGCTGATTTTGAGAATTTCGAGTGCACCTCTTCAGGTCCACCACAAGCCAAAAGTACTCAACTTTAATTTGAAATTGTCCCGCCCAACCACAAGTCAAAAAGTCATCATCCAATTTGTCCCGCCCAAGATAGGCGGGATAATTTAAAATTTGAACAAGAGAGAGAATTTTATTTCCCTCTGCAGCTGCCATACTGGTTGTCGACAAGCATCTCCGAACTCCAAGCTTCAAGCGCCATAGCCAGGTTTTGCCATCGCCGGAGGTCCAAGATCCAAGCGCCCGGTCTTAAAAGTCGCCATAAGAAGGTCAAATCTCAAATACCATAGCCGGACGTCGCCATAGCCTGCAGCTTAGTCCCTACACCACAAATTCTTTCGAGTTCTTTAGGGTGGTTTCTTTTTGAAGCGCATTGAGGTGCACGTGGGACTAAGCTCCTAGAGTTACAGGGCTCTAAGCAGACTGCAGATGCTTCCAAGGGCATAGATTGAAATGGAGGAAGATGGCATAGACGGATTCAGCATAGATGGCATAGACGGATTCAACATAGATGGCTTCCTACAGGCACGCATTTTGAACCCTGTTTGGA
Source organism: Isoetes taiwanensis (assembly GCA_021234155.1). Lineage (NCBI taxonomy): Eukaryota > Viridiplantae > Streptophyta > Lycopodiopsida > Isoetales > Isoetaceae > Isoetes > Isoetes taiwanensis. The sequence continues at coordinate 43,024,313 of JAJEKV010000002.1, forward strand.
TTTTGCCGGCTTATGAACTCTGTTTCGATTTTGCCGAATTTGGAACCCTGTTTGGATTTTGCTGGCTTCTGAGATTTTTGCCGGGGTCTGCACCCCTGCTCCAGAGTCCCTGCTTGAGATTTTGTCCGGTTCTGCACCCCCTGCTCCAAAATACCTGCTTGGATTTTGCTGACTTCTACACCCCTGCTTCAGAATCGCTGCTTCTTATGTTTTGTCTTCTTTATTATTTCTTAAGAATCCCTGCATGTAATAGTTCTGGATGCAAACAGAATGCTTGTAATAGTTCTGGATGCAATCGGAATGCTTGTCATGTATTAATCATGTTTTGTCTAGATCAGGGCGATGATCTTGTGCCATTGAAGACTAATATGACCTTTGAATCTATCCGGGGGCGTTGAAGGCTAATCTGACCCGCAAATCTATGTGTAAGCTTGAGAAAGACTGAACTTTTTAATATTTTTGTATTTGCAGACTGGAGAAACCCGCATGTTTGAAAGAAATCCTCTGCCAAATCGCATGGCTGCAAGAATTTTTTCAGCCATGGCTGTACGGATTATGAAAAAGGATTTTCTGTGGTAAAATTTGTCTCCACAGAATCGCCATGGCGATGTTGAGGAGCAGGAAACAGAATTTTGTGGTAAATTTTAGCTCCACGTTGCTTAAGGCAATTTAGATGAGCACTAAAAGACACAAGTTTTGCTTAGCAAAATCGCTGTGGCGATTATGCTGAGCAAATGTTTTTTTTTTAAGTTATATTTTTGTAGTCATCACTTTAAAATGGCAGAGAAATACATGGGTTTTGCTCAACAGAATCGCCACAGCGATTGTGTTGAGCAGGATTTCGTAGGCAAACAGAGCATTCTTGCTCAAGCAAATCGCCACAGCGATTGTGTTGAGCAGAAAATATGTTTGTTTTTTAAAGATTGTATTTGTTTTATTACGTAGAATAAGCTTTAAAATTTTAAAATAAAAATATTATTATGTCAATGGAAGTAGCTACGCAGCTCTAAATGTTCGCGGCCGCGATTCCTCTGAACATTTTTACGCTTTCTAATGGTCAGCTCTTACTCAAAAAAGAGCTCAGATTAGCCTTACAATGCCAATTTCGGATACACTGCGATTTTATGGGTGAAAATCATAAAAATAAATGGCAACTTCTACTCAATTGCAACCAATTACGGCGTTTTATAGAGAACGAACAACCTATTTCATACTAAACGAGAATTTCGAAATTCTCTAATTAATTAATTCTTGCTTTTTTCTCAAGATGACTGGCATTATGATGGTCGAATTTTTCTAATTGAAGACTTGAACTTTTGTTCGTGTGTCATCATTTTGTTTCTTTAGTACAGTGTCAAGCAATCCATGGCTATGTGTTGTGATAATGTAGAGGCTTGTCAATGGCCCTCTGACGTTATAAATTTTGCAGACGTGTGCTGGACGTTGCTACACTCTTGTCCTCGTTTTTTGCTCAAATGCACAGCATTCAGCTATAAATATCCAAATTCCAGCATTTGCCCAATGTTGTCGCGCCTAGTAGAGGTGTATGATTTTTTGAACCTTCTATGCAAGACTGACCCCATGCAGCTCATATCCTTTATAACTATTTACGGTTTTACATAGTGGTTTTGAGTTTTGGTTATCTTGCCTCCTGTTGATCTACGTGGTTAAGTATATCGACAAAATAGAAGTGCTAAACATATACATTTCTTCATCACACATATTTGAGGCACTTATCCCATCAAAAAATTACATTTGTTCAATACACTTAGTCCATTAGAAAAAACTATTTCTATTGGAGCATATAGGCTATCAAGATTAGTCATTTCTATTTAGAACCACTAATTGAATTATCTTTACTTTGCCTCAGATTTTCGGTTATCGACATAGCAACTCCAATCCAAACAAATTAGATCAACATTGTTGTTTAAAGCTAATCATTACAAAATTATAATGCTCTCCAAAACTTTAGGCTGTCGTTAGAGACATCAAAATTCAAGTCTTTTGGAAATCTTAAATAGAGGACCCTTTGCACTTTAAATTATCTTGGTTACTCTAGTGCGATGAGGCATAATATGTCTGGCCACATGCTCTTCTACACAGGACAATTCATTATCCTGCAAGTTCTAGAATAGTCAAATATATATGTACTTTGGCAAGCTATAAAATCTCGTATTAAATAACTCAGTCAGAGGATATTACCGATTGTGCAGATGTTATAGCTGAGATGTATAGCTAGGAAGCATGGTCATGCATACTTTCAAAACACGTTCATCACAAAAAGTATAGCTAGGAAGCATGGTCATGCATACTTTCAAAACACGTTCATCACAAAAACTATGTTCTAAAATGTCTACATCTCAGAACCATCAATAATCTCAGCATAATATTTTAGTGATTTGTACAAAGAAGAATCGGGATAATACATGCAATGGAATTCCATACATGGACTTGAACCAGCACAAAGTTGGACCAATGTTATCAATAGTATGAAAGAGAGAAAAACTCGCTACCACCAGCAACATCTTGTAGACACCTAAGAAAAGAAAAAAGAAATGGGATCAATCAAAACAGACCATGAATTCAAATAAGTAGATAGCATAACCTTGTGCAAAAGTAACGGGGAATTAGGAGGCAATTCAACATAGTTTGTAGAGTCCCCAATCTATAGTCGCAATTTCAAATTCTTATATATTACCCATAAACTTCTTCAGAGAACTTCAGAAGAAAGATATAAACAATGGATATTCTGCAATTTTATGTACCTTGATAACAAATGGAATCATTATGTAGCTCTTGCCAAAAGAAATAATGCCATTGCAATTAAGACATTGATTAACCTCACTTGCCCTTTCCAAACTATTTCCCCTTGATTGTGTAATAAGACTGGCTTGCTTTGAATCAGTCGTAAAAAATTTATACAAACAGTTGCTAGCTGCTCTTGATAACAGAAATGGCCTAAATCTAAACCGCATTATCGCAAGAATAAATCAAAACCGATGAAAACGCATAAAGAAGAAACTTCTACAATCTAGCACAATCTGGCACAGTTCATCAAAAACCATTCAGTAGGCAAGGCAGAAAACCCATGCCACAGGGCATGCTGTAATACGATTTCTGATATATTTCAGCTGGCAAATCAAGTGCCAATGCAGCAAAATGAAAGGAAGGGAATAAATATACAGACATAACAGAACATAAAGGTTTGCTTAAAGTTAAGCCTAAATCCCCAAAAAAGCCAGCTCTTCTTTGTGCTATAGCAACTGTCATTCCTTTAATGTTGCCCCAATATAATGCAAAGCCAAGCTTCTTTGATTGACTCAAGTTATCTGTGGCCTTCAAAATCTCATGATATTTAAAGATTTGTGGACCATCAGATACCAGATCTCGCAGACCTGCTACAGAAGATGATCCACTGCTTGATGAAACCTTAGAATCTTTTGAATCGGAAGACCGTGTGTGTCTCTTGAGGTCTGTGTGAAGGCATTTTTTGTTACTTCTGAACTTAAACTGCTGCCTCGCAAACTTGACCGCGGCCGGCTTTTCAGGCTCATAACTTTTGCTCTCTTTAACTTGGGTATGCACATTTTCTTCAGCAACTTCACGCCCAAAGAGAGTAATAATGTCAATTGTTTCTTCCCCAAATGCAAGGTAACCAACAAATGCAAACAGTGACAAATGCTAAGTGACAAATGCAAACGCAGAAGCAAAGTTAATGCAGAAACTCTAACATAACACCAAGCATCTATACAAACAGTTGCTAGCTGCTCTTGATAACAGAAGGGGCGGTTACCGAAATAGAGGGAGAGCATGTCTTTTTAGCAAGAGGAGAAGGTCGGACTGTAAACGGGAGACCGCTGGTGCAGATCCGGTGCAGATCCGGGCAGAGCAAACCCACGCCATCCATTCCGACTCCATCAAATTAGTTCCTGGCCGCTGTCTATAGAATCCAATCTGCAGGAACTCCGAATCAGCTTGGGGTTCAATCCTTAAGGCTCTAGCCTTTCTCATGCTGCAGAAGATTGGATCAGGCTTATTCATTGACGGGTCTTCTTGTCTCAGTGCATCATAGCCATAAGCCATTGTAAAAGGAGCGATCTTGAGCTGTAGTGGATTAAGCCTTGATCATTTCCGCTTGCCTCAAACCCCTTGGAATTGCCTTAGTTTTCTGGATCCGGTTGGGTGGAGACTGGATGTTCCATTCTTGGTTGCGGAAACCAAGTACTTTTGTTATCTAGCCGAACTGCTATAAGACCATTTTCTTCTGTTGAATCTGTATAACTGTTGTACTAAGTGGATAAGTTCTCAAGAACCCATAAATCATATCAACCAATCGCTCATCCCATTGCTACATAGAAATATGTCCAAGGGTAGGAGGTGGTCGATATAATATTTTGCGCCAGAAGGTCCGAGGCTCACGTAGCAGTAATTCAAACATTTGCTTCTGATGCTCAGCAACAAAGCGTGCCTTCTTGCGTTTCAAAACAGACTTATAATTCTGAATGGCATTATGTCGCGTATCTGGCTCAACTATCGTTCGCAATTGTTTTTTAAGCTGCTTGCAGTCTTCATCAAACCAGGCATTTCTAGGAAAGGATTTCCTACCAACATGAGCAACACCAGAAGTGCGTGTACCAATAATCATTTAGATTCATAATCCTAATAACGGTTTATTCAATGACTTAACTAGCTAGTATCATGCCTTCTGGCACCAACTTTTATTCTCGCTCATAACTCCTTTGCCTTGGTATCTCTCGCTTAATTCCCTTAGCCTAGCTCATTCCTATCTAATCTTTTCTTAACCTTATTAACTTATAACCTTAGCCTCTTTGGCTAAATGTTTTGACATTTTATCATTTCGCACTAACTGTTTTTTCTTTGTTATGTTTTTAAATCTAACCTATTACAGATGACGAACACGGCTTGCAGCACCAATTCCGGCATCCAGTCCATCGGATCCAGCTCCAAACCCTCCAAATCATCCCGAATTTGCCTTCTAAGATGTTTCCATCTCATTTCGGTCTGTTTTGCGACGCAAATCCGGTGGTTTTTGGTCAGTTCGTGGCCACCAAAATCAAATTATTTGCTGCCAGAACTTGCTTGGATCTCTTTGATTCTACTTCCTTTGCCCAAATCGACCTTTTTAAGGCCCAAATCGCCCTATTCCAGAGCTATTTCATGCATCTCTGACACTCCAAGATTAACAAGTTCTATCGCCGTCCTGCCAACAGCATGCAAGTAAAACTCTGCCACCTTTGCCAGTTCTTGCCTCTGCAATATTTCCGGATTCAACCTTCAGGATTCTGGTCGTCCTAAGCTTTCTCAACTTCTTTTGTAATGGATTAAAAGGTTTACATGATGAAGATTATTGGATCTATTACAAACTAGATGATCTTCCAACTATTCAAAATCTCTATCTACAAACCATGCATGCTCGTTTATAACCATGCCAATATCATGTAAGGAACCACTAAAGATACGGTCTTTTAGACAATTCTTCAATCCGAGCCATCGGATGGGGATTCTAGAATGGACGTGCATGCTTATCTCGCATGCACATGCATTTTCTGGGCCTCTGGTTCATTGGGGAGGTCGCTATTTCTTGCAGGGCTCTTGATCGGCTTCTCATCGATGCTTTCTCATCTCTCAACAGTACCCTTGTTTCCCCCTTAGTTTTTTGTCGTGTGCATGTGACCAGCCCCTCACTTTCAAGGTGGTTGTTTTCTTATCATTGTGTTCTAGTTTTGGTGATGTGCAGGTACAATGGGATGCGCAACTTGGTTTCTCCTTGCATCATAAGTTTTGTTGTAGGAACATTTTTTGCAGCCTTACATTTTGTCCAGGCCCCTTGCCAAGGGCTTATCGCTAGGATTTTTCCTCGAAAACCCGAAAGGGCAAGGTTTTTTAGTTCTGGCGATAAGCTCTTAGCAGGTACACTAGCAGACCTTTGTATAAATTTAATTTGGGGTCCAAGAGATATAATTAAATATTCCCTGTGTTTTTTATTTTTTTGGTGGGTAGCTTGCAAATGTGCAGCTACCCACTCTAAACAAGTGTAGAACTACTGAGATGAATGAAAAACCTATAGCTTTGTCAGTTTCATGCAAAGCCCAATTCTTAATGACATGATGGCAATGGCAGTGTAGCTTATCTCAAAGATATTATGGCTAGAATCATGTTGCAATAACGTAATAAGTAAACAGTTTAGAATCATGTGGCAATGATATATAACTTAGTGAATTCCACCCATGTTTAATCCATCTAACTTTGTTTGATATACAACAAAACACACAACTATTCTTTATACAATTGAAGATGAGAATGTCACAATTGCAATCAAAATCAAAGCCCATCCTTATCAAGTCCAAAAAACCAACATCAAACTTGGGTTGATTGGGCTTCCGGAATTCAAGTACTTATCTCCTTGGAGAATTTTTGCACCAACATTATTTGGGTTGATTGGACTTCTAGAATCTGAGTACTCATCTCCTTGGCAAATGTTTGCACCATCTTGCTTTCCATGTCAATATACTTTATTTGTCTCTCCACATATCAACATGAAAGGTGAGCTTAATATGTCTTCTAGAATCAGAGTACTTGTTACTAACTCCATGAGTGCAAACATTGCAAAGCACTACACTTTGAAGGCTACGGTGATTACAGATGACGTTATCCTGCTCCAATAACCGTATCCTTTGTCATAAAGAAAGATAATGAAACAAGGTGCTGCGCACGACGGGTTGCCCTCCGGTGGCCCGAAAGTGTGTTTTCATGTTTCGTCTTTTTGTGCCAGATAAGCAGATTTGAGTGACTAGTTTTCAGCACGGTATTTTGTATCAGATCCCTTTGAAATTGCACAATTAAACAAGCAAATTCAACAAACATTAACTAGTCCACAAGTATTAATACAAATCTGAACTCTCTACTTGCTAAGGAAATGAGAATCAACAAAAACTATGGTACCTAGAAGTTATGACTCTGTACTTTATAAAGCAAGCAAACTCTAATATATCCACAAAGCTAGACTCTTAAAAGATAAGTGCAACAGGCTAATATCTAAACAAGAGGAAAAATAATATTGAAAAATGCTTCCAAAGATAGCCTTCCATTTAGTAAACCTTAAACTCCACCACTTAACACATCTTGCATTGGAAAAAATCTGCAAGCTTTGTGTTCACCACTTTTATTTATCATTATTACCACTACGGGTTTATCTAATGCACCATAGACCATGAAATTTTGAGTGGTATAAAAAAATTATGTTTTAATCTAAATGAACGAAATGTGTTAAGAAAAAATTAATCTTCATATCTTCCTAATTCTAATGTTCCCATGCATTGTAGCATGAGTAAAATCATCCATGTATAGATGTGGGTTGCCTTATAGCTTTCAAATATACCTTTAGCTTCCCTAAAGTATGACCCAAAAGGGCAACATGCGCATACAATGATATAGATATATGTCCATGCTATGGCATTTTAGCATTGCACTAAGGATTGCAAAGAGCAAGATATTTCGCCCGATCTTGTCATAGTGTCTTTGCATACTCTAGAGGCAAATTACAGCCATGCCAAGATCGCCATCACCCAAGGCACATCCCGTTATCATTTTAAGCCATAATGCCACGTCCCTTCAGTGGCTTATCAAAGATCGCCGACGAGTCTCCTCCATGTTTTCATGCCTTGCAAACATATTATTTTCGGTTTTACAACAAGTTCACGATGCACTGTCATGCTCTTTAACTCCAACGCTACCACATGCTTTGAAAATGCTTGAGGATGTAATTTCATTTTGCATATCATTGCATCTTTGTAAAGCAAAAAGCCTTGTCATGTTGAGCTTATAATGAAACTCCGCATATCGGTTGGGCCCTAGACACATCTATTGCCACAATAGCAATTGCTTTTCCATAGCCAAGCTCTTTTTGCACTAATACTTCATATTGCAATTGCAAGTGAGATGTTATATCTATCAGACATTTATTCCATCACATTGTTTGTATGCTGTCCCACCTTCAAGTTCCTGTAACCTAATGCTGTCAAACCTTATACATCATTTGATGCTTAGCTTCTAAGATAAATATTTCTCATTTGCGTTTCAACTTCTTAACATGTTCAAATTCATAGCAATTATGGGAAATAAATCATTGAAGCAGACTTTACCATATGTTCTTTTGAATGAGCAAAAGCACAAAGAATATCTTTTCTGCTTGCTGCTGGCACATCAAATTTTCACAGCATACTATGTGATAGCATTCATACGTTGATTGCATCACCTCTTTATTTCTGACACACTCAAGGTTGTAGTCTACATCCCCTATGTCATCGTTTGAATTACCTGTAATATATATATAGAGTTAAATAAACTTCCAGCGGGGCTCGTTTCTTTAAACAATCTAGACTACATGTTCAACTGGCTTATCCAGTTCTTTGGATTTGAAAGATCAGTTGCCTGAGAGCTTTGGTCACATTAAACAAATGCGAACAAGACATATGCAAGATATGATCTCTATTTTGCAGTAAAGAATGAGAGTGATAAATAAATACCCTTGTTGAACTTGGCAGGGTTGGTATTAATGCAAATTATTCTGGAAGCAGCAGCCATTTTTGCACCTATCATAACCTGCATAAAAATAATTGTGTCAATAAAATGCACATGTGCAACATTACGTTTAATATAAATTGAAAAACCTTAACAGACGTTCACTGCAAGTCCAAGTGCACCTAGACCAAAGATCGCAATGGCGGACTACTTTCGATCTTAGATACATAACAACAGAGACCGAAGTGCGAAGCACAATAGAATCACATATCCTTCCCAAAGATGTAACATTTGTGTGATAGAGCGGAGTGTGAGTAATTTTTAATTCAACTTCTCCAGCCCGGAGGATCAACTTGGCATTTTTCCCGAAAAAACTGAAGAAATGGAAACTTCCATCTTAAACCCTTTCATGTTGCAACCGAACATAACTTGACACAAAATGAATAACCCGCCGAAAATAAGAAAGGCAAATCTGCGCAAACATACGAGAGTATTGAATCACGTTACACAAATACTAGAAATTAAGCAAGACAAGGTCGATTGCACAACAACATTAGCATTTCACAATTTCTATAATACTACGAGATATGTTGTGCCTTTTAGAATGTCCCGAGATGAGATTTGTGAGAAAAAAAGGTATCTATTCCAGGCCTAGCCTCCATGACACTATATCATGGTCTCGCATCTCGTTAATATATAGGAAGCATGGGTTCCAATGGATCGGATGTGGCCATGGTCCACCAAAATATCATGCCTACCAACATGGACATGGTCAAGTCTTTGGTTTTACTGACACCACCAACATGGACATGGTCGGTCTTTGGTTTTACAGACCTCTTCTGCTGAATCTCTGAACCGTAGATAGCTTAACGAAGGAGTATTTCCCCTGCTATATGTCTGAATACTTGATGATAGAACACCCAGAAAAGCTTGAGGCTGCTTAGATATAAGCATGGATTCACCGGAAAGACGTAAACCTAAGGCAAGGCTAGCTATACACGCTACTATATGAAGAAACAGTCGGAAAAACAAGAACCCAGATTGGATGCTCACCCTCTGTTTCTAATTCCGGAACTCTTTTTTCTATATAGCCATAAGCAAATGTATCGCTCCCTGCTGTGTTCTTATTCATCAGATTGGAGCTGCCAGTTACCCGGTCCAGAACATCCTTGATCCACAACGCAACTGACCGTGCATTTACAGGGAACAAAGGGTTTTTAGCAGTCATCAACATATACTGAGTATATTCCAGCATATACTCAGTATATCCCACAAACCCACATAAACGAGGGTTTGCCCCCCTAGGGGCAACCCAAAAACCCTAAGCCATCTGATCTAGGGCTTGGTTCACATATAGTAGAACTTTATAATATAAAATATGATGTTGTTATATTCATTTGTAAATATGAAATTTTATCTGCCTTTGAGAGCGGGTCGGGATAAACATATGCTAGTTGGAGTAAGTAAAGAATGGTATGATTTCTAGTACGAACATTGAATTCAATTTAAGAATGCCCAGGAAATTGCATCATAGTCAGGCAATTGCATGTGGAAATGGTAGCGCTATTTTATAATTTCTTACTTTGCCAGATATAGGCAAATAAAAAGAAAGCTAGAACTTTAGGTTGATTTCTACAACAAAATTTTAGGGACCTTCAAATTTTGGCCCAAATCGACCGATGTTTTACAATCCGTAACTTCTGTCGATTCTCTGTTGGACAATGGTAAGCAGTAGTGCCAGATAATGCTGTTGGAAAACTGATGAAAGCTGATGAAGGTCTGCCTGAAATGGCAAATTTGAAGCTCCCTAAAATTTCGTTGAAGAATTTTCAAGAGCAAAAACAAATTCGCTCAAAATTTTGCCCACCACATCACCAAGCGGCTACCCCGCCAGAAAATTTTCTTCATGAAAGTTTTTGCTCTTGGACAATACTTCCAAAATTTTGATAATGCTTCACATCTAGTGAATGCATCATATCCACACCATGCAGCCACAGGCAGTGCAAAGACGCACCATTAGATAATACAAATTTCAAGTCAAAAGAAATGTGATTGATCACGCTTCCACAAAAAGCATAAGGTGAATGGGGTTAGGGTTCTGGCATAAGCGGCGAGCAATTGTTGAAGACGGAGCTTGAGATGGATGTGTCCCGGCAGTGAAGGGGAGTTGTTGGACTATGGTGCATTTTAGAGCTTCCCGCCGAAAGATCCCATTTTTATGCTGGATTTGGGGACCAATATAAGGATGTCTATTTCTGAATCTGTAAGCGCCAATGCTTTTCTTTGCACGGATGCAAAATCTTATCTGAGTTGTCTAAATCTTCCATGAGTGACTGTCGTGCTGGATTCCGACTCGGTTGAGCTTTATAAGGTTAGCCGTTTCGTTTTTTAATTCTTTATCTGTCTATTTTTCATTGCATGAAGGATCAAATAATTTTGAATGCAGAATGGACTCCCTTTTCCGGATTCGATGTGCTAGTCTTAGAGCTCAGAGATTGCTACAGTTGCAGATTGGTAAGGCAGTGAAACATGTTTGGTGCTTGATTCGCATGGGCACCCATGTCTTTATATCTTTCAGGGCAGATTATTTTTTATGTTTCCATTCAAAGTGCATTACAAGAAGTTTGTTGATATGGTAGTTGAAGCAGATCATGTAGCATTGGATGTAGCATCCTTGCAAATTGTGCTTCAAAGGGAGGTGCGTAAACTAGGTAGAGTACCAAAGAAAGTAATGCTATAGATTCTCTTCCTGAGCAAGAGTTTGAATCCCTTATCATTGCCCCTTATCATTGCTGACCAAGGCTTTTTCTGTATTTTTAAATTGGTTTTCTCCATTGCAGATTGATTTTCTTGAATATTTTGAATCTGGAGCAAGCCTAACTACAATATCAAGTTTTGCAGCATTACCACCCACCAGATAAGATTTCATCTTTATGTCCACATTGTTTGAGCATGAGTTTTGCCTTTGCTTCTTTTGTATCAGAACTTACCAGAATTTAGGTTTAAATTTGCAGCACCTAAAGCATGAGGTGGTTCTTGCATTTGAACTATAGTTGATGATGAAAACTTTTCTAACTCTATTGTTTTAAAATTCTCATGTTTCTGGAATTGAAGAAGCATCAGTTGAATGAGCTTAAGAGTTAGGAGGAAAATAATTTTTCATAGATCTTAATGTGTTAGATCGTTGGAGATAATGGTTCAGCAGAGGTTCGAATCCTCTGAGCTCCCTTTTATTATTGAAAAAATTGTTGCACTTAAATTTTTGTATTTTAGAAAATGTCGAGCTGCCACATAGCATAAGCAATAAATCACTAGTCATTTATAGTTTTCAACTTGTTAAGAAACCATTGCATTCTACTGGAAAACTTATTACATATGCTAAGCAATAAAACACTAGTGACTTATAGTTTTTAATAATAGTTATTAACTTGTTAAGAAACCATTGCATTCTACTGGAAAGCCCAGCAATAAAACAATAGTGATTTATAGTTTTTAATTTGTGAAGAAACCATTGCATTCCTACTACATGCTAAGCATTAAAACACGAGCGATTTATAGTTTTTAATTTGTTAACAGACCATCGCATTCTACTAGAAAACTACTTATAGTTTGACAATCGCACGCTAGTGATTTATAGTTGTTAACTTGTTAAAAAACCATTGGAAAACCAAGCAATAAAACACCACTGATTTATAGTTTTTTAATTTGTTAAGAAACCATTGCATTCTACTGGAAAACCATTATGGTTTGAATGCAGTGTCGTTATGGTTTGAGTGCAATAAACTAGGAAGGCTTTGGACCACTAATCAATTGACATTTTAACCCATTGAAAACCATTGAAATTTACCATCTTATTTTAGCACTTTAAGAACTATGTTAATAGAGCACTATATTATACCCTGTTTTCTTAACCACCATGCTATACCACATCAATAAACCACACACATGAAGCACTATATTAAAGAACTACTACTAAACATGCTCAAAAACCACCTTAATGAACATCATATATGAACCAATGATAATTACTTTGTCAAAATACCATCTCAATAAAACACATCAGGAAACCACACGCTTTAGCCATATAAGGTTTTTAATGATATCAACCCACAAAGCTACATTAATTATATTGAGTGGTTTTCTATATATAACCAAGGAAAAAACCTATATTGGTTTTATTTTTGGGTGCCTTGTGATGGCCTGCTACTTCTTCAAGAACTTGATCTGTGAAGGGTAGCGGAAAATGATCTCGTTCCGTGGCCATATTAAGTTTTCTGTAATCACGTATTTTCCCATTATGCTTAAGGGTAATAACAATGGGGCTCACCCACTTAGAAGGTTTGACCTCATAAATAAGTCCAGCATCCAGAAGTTTATCGATTTCGGCATTGACACGGTCACGATAGTTGTGATTGAGCCGGTACTGTCATTGCTAGCTGGGGCATGCATCCGGTTTGGTAGGAATGGTGAGTTCGCCAATTCTTTTTTGATACCTCGTAAATCTTTATAACTCCATGCAAAGGTGTGCTTGAATAGTTTGAAGAGATGAAAAGACTGAGGGCACGAGCTTTATAGGGTTGAGGAAGATGTGCAGCCAAACAGATGGGTTGATTGTCTCCTAGCAGCTTCCCTGCATTGATGGCGATCCAATCGAGTCGCAGTTTGGCTGAGGAGCTCATCTTGAGTAAAAGCACGAAGGACATTGTAGAGTTGGGAAAATGAAACTAAGACCCGGCAGCGTCGATAGTGCTTAGGGTCTGGGTTCAGGATCGCCTGCAAGACAGCCCTCTGTGAGGACCCTTGGATGAAGCAGACAAATCCTAATAGAGTGTCACGCGGGATTTTGTAAAGAAATCAGAACAGAAAGAATGAAACAAAACAAAAAAGCAAAGAGACTATATGCCAAGATAAGACTCCGTGAATATCAAAAAGAATACATGAACTTCTCACAAAGACGAGAAGACTGAAACAAGACAATACTAAATCTCATCTAAAAAGTTGAGATCTAAATCTCCTGATATATATAGTACAATGGCCTTGGGCCCAGAATAGACATTTGGCAGTGCCTTTGTGATCTCGGTCACCAACTCCTAGATCATATGCTTGATTTGAGGAAATCTTTGCAGTGCCTTCATTAGTGCCTGGAATCCTGCTAATTTAAGGTCAAACTCCCCAAAGGCGGTCATTTGTCTTGTCTGGCTCTCTTCTTTGACAGGGGCATGGACTTCTCGTGGTTTTCTGGGAGGGCGTGGGTTTGCTACGACGCTTGACCTGGTCCCTTGCCTCTGACCTACGTGGTGTTTCCAGGAATAGTCCAGTGCCTGGCTGCATGGAACTAACAGACGTGACCCAGACGTGACTCAGACATGACACACATTTGAGGATTGAACTTGTGGACAAGCAAATTAACACGATGGCATCTATGAAAAATCTGCCACCAAAGCATAGCCACATTAGGATGAAGTAGTTTATACCAAGCCAAAGTCCACATACATCTCCAACTAGGAGGCGGGAGCTAAAGGGACCACTTCGTGGATGGCAGAAGGATATTACCATCGACAATCAGCTTATACATAGAGTTCATGAGTCTATGCTTGTGAACACTTAGGTGAGGAATCCATGTGCACCCTTCAATATGCTCTGGAGCAATAAATGGCAGAGTACCAGCAACCTTTTGCCAAATAGATCTGTCCCATTGAGACAAAAAGAATTTGGTTTGAATGACCTCTTAGATCACTAGTTGGCCAGAAATATACCATACTGTCAAGATTCCTGATAACCTCCAACACGACTGAATTAATGGATGGACTGAGGCACAAAGTGGAAGATTAGTTTCTACAGGTATTTGCCAATAAGGAGCACTCAATTGATGACAAGCAGTAGGATTGATATGAAATATGGTATATACTATCTCCCAGGACCTCAACAAGCCTTTCAAAAAAGGAAGGCATTAGGAAAGGGCATAGTTGGTAAAAGAGACTCCAAATAAGAAGAGGTTTTATTGAAGCTTTCTCAAAAGGAATGCAAGACTGCTTCACCAACCAGAATTCAAGTGAATCAACCATATCCTTAAGGATCCTCCAGATGAACTTGGAAATCATAATCTTACTTTGCAAATGGAAGTCTGTCGTACCCAAGCCACCAGTAACTTTTGGCCTAGTGCATTTGGACCATGCAATCTTACCACAACATGCTCTTCATTCCCACACCAAATGAAGTTACGGATATAGATAATTATCACTTAAAATTTAACCTGAGAAGTCAGAAGGGAAAAGGCTATATAAACATAGAAATTACTTAAAACATACTTAGCAATAGTTGACAGAGAGAGCTTAGCAATATTCCACCAAAACAAATGCTTTTGCAACCCGTCTATGATAACATCCCAAGCATCTGAGGTAGAAATATGAATGCCCACATAAATACCCAGAAGTTTAGTATCCTTCCCATGAGGAAACGCCTTTCAAGCAAAATCAGCAACACAAGGAGGCACCACCCCATCAAGGGTCCATAACATAGAACGTTCCTGAAATTTAACTTGCGACTACTGAATGGTTCTCAAATTGCGGACTTATTTTCCCAACTTGAACTCTTCGCAAATTTACGTACTAAGCGGGATCGTCCTGCCAACTTTCATCTGCTTCTCAGGCGGCACATCCTAGTGAAGTGTACATGGAAGGACACAACAACAAGCCATCATTCCCTTATCAGAGGCCAAGGTATCCCATGGAAGGCCAGCACAAAAATGCGAAAGCTCTCCCTTCCAAAATCTGCACATAGCATGGAGAGCATGGAGAAGAGCGGAGGCTCCCCTCTGCCAAATGCTGCATGATACAATGAAGTGTGGAGCAGAGAGGAGGCTCCCCTTACCACTTACTCGCACCGGAAGGTCCCTGTCAGTTTGTATATAGGGAGCAGAGGGGTCCCTATATACATAGGAACCCACCCCACAACCTATATTTATTATGAACTACAAGAACTGTAATCATTCCTAACCAGTCCTAAATGAAAGCCATAATTAGAACATACCTGTATTTTTTAAGCTCACACATTAAGGTGCTGATATCGTACTGCAGTCCTGGAAAGCTCACATCCTTATAAGTCTTGTAGAGAGACCTCCAAATATCACCAGCTTTAAAGCTATCTCCAAACATCCAAAACGTTTTTGTATATTTTGATCAACAGACCAGGTTTGAAAGTAATGCCATTCTAGGCATTGAATCAGTTTTGTTTGGTTTGAAAAAACCATCCATTACCATTATATGTTACGGACACTATGTCATAAAATAGAATAGTAAAACAGTAGACTAAATAAAATGCTTTAAATAGTTGGGTCCTATAAATGTAGAACTGGAATTCTTAAAGCAGTGGGCATACCTTGGATTTGCCAAATATCAAAGTCATTATTTGAAATGTCATAAGACCTGTTAGATGAAGCGTTGCCCTTTGTGATAGATCCATCAGCCAGATGTTGCACTGCATGAATTGGTAATAGGCATCCAGTGAGGTTATATCCATATGTTTTAAACTCATCTCCGAATTGGTGTATACGAAGCTGCTACATGCCACACCCCATTTTATTGTCCAAGATTCCATCAGATGAGCAGTTAGATGCAGCGAATCATCATGAGGCCGCTAAGATGGATGTGGAGCACTCTCAGCTGCCCACACGAATAATCTTTCTTGGAATGTCAGGGGAGTAGGTTATCTCTTTATCTATTTAAGTTTTCTATGGATGATGTTCAAAAAATGGCTAATATTTTGGGGCGTGATTACAATATGCTTGTAGCAGCTTTTGATTCTGCTAAAGCATGTGTTCTTACTACATGGAAGCCCTCTTTAAATGTCACTTTCACTCCGTTGGATAATTATAAAATGGAAGGAGGGAGGGGGGGATTTGGGCGGGGGGGCAAGAATATGGTTTAGTAAATGTTTATGCCCACAATTATCTACGTCATAGTCCTCACACTAGGCAATAATGTGGCATGGTTGCTCATTGGAGGTTTCAATATGGTTGAAACGGAGACAAACAGGGGTTGTATGGGATCACAGGTGGTTCAGGGCTTTGAGCAGGAGCAATGGCAACGTCTACTGCATGATTGTGGTTTTGTGGAGATTGATGGAGATCGAACTTTCACATAGTGCAATGGATGGATAGGCAATGGTAGATCGTATATCTGACATGATCGAGGCTATTATAATGGTATAACTACTGGTTTTCTTCAGTTGCAGAGAACTAACTTGTTGGATAGGGCATTGGGGCAATGGAGAAGGTGTCACTAGCAGAGCTCCGTGTCCTTCCTCGTTTAGCGGAAGAGCAAGAAGAGGACCTCCTTGCTCGTTTGTGCGGAGTGTGATCCATCTCCCTGCTGCTGCATGCAGACAGACAATCTTAAGACTTATACGTGAAGTGATGGTCCAATCGTGCTCCTTGAATTGGGGCAATTATAGCCCCAATAATTCTACCAAAATTGGATCTCAAGAGGATTATGGGCCTAATTTTCACTTATCAATGCCAAGGGCCTTGTTTCCAGCCGATTTAAGGCATGTGTTAAGGAACACACACATATACACCCTCCTCCCCCTCCGCCCCCCATCGTAATCAAGAGGATTAGAGGGCTAATTTTCACTTACCAATGCCAGAAGCCTTGTTTCCAACCAAATTATGGCACTATTTTTCATGTGTACTTTGTCTGTCAATATGTAATATTGTTCGTAAAACAAATCAATCAACCGAACAAAACAAAACTGTTGACAAGATATTGGTATGTAACTTTTGTGTGTAGAAAACTGTTGCTTGCAAAACAAATAGAGAAAACCAAACAAAAATTTTGTCTTTTAAGTTGCACATTGGAAGAAGAATGGGAGCCGGGGTGTGTGACATTGGGGCATGCATAGGGGGTAGAGCTCGTGAGATCGCTTCATGTGAGGCTCTGTGCGATAGCAAGGCCCGATATCAGGGTGTTTATACTTGCTCATTCCTACGGTTGGCTGATATCAGGGTGTATATATCAGGGTATGCCTCCTACCAATTTTGTCCCTCCAGACCATAACTAAATTTACATTTCAGAGAGAAGTTTTAAGGTAAGTTCTCATTTGGTAACCTTCCTTTTCCAAGTTCTAAAATGAAGGAATTTAGAAAATCTCTTTTGACAGTTTTTTTTTTCCAAAAAGGTTCTCATTTTCAGTCAAAAAAGAACCCAAAGGAGGCTGTAAATTTGTGGGTTCAACTTGAGACCTACTGAATTTCAAACCATGCTGGAAATCTCTGCAAGGGTTGTGGTTACTAGCACAAGGCTTTTGTAAGGTTCAAGTAAATGATACCTACAAAACTCTCAGAAATTGGTACAAAATCAAATGCTTGTAAATTGGTTCGATTTAAAAATGCGACAGAATTGCTCCCATTAATTGGGTCAAGCATAAATGTGATACATCGTTTGAAATCTGGATCATGCATAATATAATGGACAATACTACAAAGAGCCAATCTAGACTTACCAGATGGCAGAAACCATGAAAAATTCATCTAATTCATAAGAACCAACCTCTTTTACCATTGTACAAACAAAATCGTAATCTTCTCTATGAAGCAAGGTCCAAAAGCCGATCAAGAATTTCCTTGAATGTGGGCCTGCTTTTTGGGTTTGTTTTCCAACAATCCTCAAGCAACAACTTATAAGCATGTGGACAGCCTTCTGGTATTTGCAGTCGTTCACCACGGTCAATTGCCCTCATGATCTATGGAAAACATCAAAGAAAAAATGATGATTCAAAGCTTCTCCCAAACATAATGTAGATTCCCAAACATAATTTAGATAAACTATCTTCACAAAAAACACCTCTTACAACCAGATAGTAACAATTACAATGTGGATGTTGCCAAGATAAGAGAGACAAAACAAATTTACTCAATGTTTTTGAGGTTAACCTATCGATCTGATATCAATCTGATAGCTAAGCTGGTAGCTAAAGATCCCACACCCTCTAGTGCTTGACACATACCCTTCGCTTCCATCAATAGCATCCTCGTCTTGGCCAACAACATTGGGTATGTCCAAGATCTGCCAAGAGTAACACTTTTTTAGTTTGTTTCACCTCCACTTCTTTGTAACATGCCAGGTCCCACATTGTGCTGTATAAAGCTTGAAACCTCCTCCAATCCTTCTATAAGTGGACTCCAGCAGTCCACAGAAAGCTGTTTGTCCTAGATAACACATGCTCCAAGGATTCTCCTTCAAAAATTATATCCATCTTTTTCTTTTTTTGGATAAATTTCGTGTTAGTTTTGTTTACTTTCATCTGTCTCATTGCAAGAAGTTCCAGAGCTTGAATATGTTCTGGAAACCTGATTTTGTTCAGGACACTAACGCTAGATCATCGGCATACAAGCATATTAGCAGAAGCTTAACTATACACTGTCCTATCTTGACTCCTTATTCAAGTTCATCTACAAACAGGCCAAACAGCATGGGTCACAATGGGCATAACCCCTATATTTGCTCTCTCTGGTTCATCAGAAGGAAATGGAAGTGTCCTCAAAACTTTCTTAAATGTACTACACCTCTTCATAACTACCAGGGCACCTGCAAATTGGCCAAATGCTTCTCCAAATTCTTACACTTTACATCATCAATGGTTTTGGCAAAACTCCAAAGCAATAGTATAAATCATTACCCGTCCCCTGGCATCCTTGAGAACGATTATTAGTTAATGCTTAGAAGACCCCGACATCTTTAAAACTGAGGATACACTGATATGATATGAAATAGGAAGGACAGGAACATGAGATTGTAAGGACTCCATCCAATTAAACTAGCAATTTCCATTCTCAAATGAACCAATTCAACGCTTACCTGTTCAAGAGGCAACTATGCATGATCATAACATTCAGCAGACACATAAATTCTAGACAATCATCTAAGTAGGACAGACAACAGCAAAACTCCAGCGGTATTGGGGAAAAATAAAGAACTGGCTTTGAATTCTTCATAAATAAAACAAACCTGCATTGGATGGTAGCCTTTAAAAGGTTCAACCCGAGTAATAAGCTCCCATAGAACAACTCCAAAGCTATAAATATCTGCTTTCTCGTCATATGGTGCAGATTCCAAGACTTCTGGTGCCATCCAACCCCATGTCCCAACCTGCAACCACAAGAAAGAAGAACTATTCATTCCCCAGCATTTCCAATTTCCCAGGGAATTTGACAGTCTTTAAGCTACTGTTGGATCTACAACACGTTACATGTGGGAAATGTGATTTTGCAACCCACAAAATCAATCTTAAGAACATGGGATCACGGTCAATCACCAACCTAAAATCATAAGAATTCAAGTGATACAAATATTTCAATTTGGATCAAAGAATAGTCCTGCTGAAATAACTATAGATCATGAGCAGATGGGATAGGATTGCTGCCTTGAAACAGAAAGATTAGTATGAGTTCACCGCAATGCCCTTCACTATATCATTTTGAAAGGAGCTTCCAACATTGAGGGTAAAGGTACAACTAAATCAATGTACAGTGCCCTATATAGTAAAACGTATCACTTTGGATTAATTTTTACATATGCAGGAGTGGTTCATTATGCAAAACAATAGGTGCAGACGTTTGACTACTATCATGAATGAAACTAACGAACAGGCCTTTAACTCACCTGTAATCAAACATGCCATATCAACCATGACGTAAGAGTTTGGGACAAACCTGGGTATGTGCATGAGAATTCTCTTTTGTCATAGCAAGACCAAAATCTGACACTTTGACATGCCAATCCGCATCAACTAATAGATTTACTGATTTGAGATCTCGATGTAACACAACAGGGCTGCAAAAAAGTGACACGGAGATTTAAGCATTCTGTTTAGACTGAAGAGTTACACTAAACGCAATATTAATGAGTTTAAAACCACCCGTTCATTGTGCAGCAGAATTGGCTCAATATGCAGAATTAGCAAATATATCTGCTATGCAACCTTGCTTTGGCTAGTAGTGAATAATCCACCACTTTAGCTGCACAGCGAAGGTAGAATGCTTAGAAATACGAAAAGCTGGAACATGATTTTAGACTATGGAAGAATGAGCCACGAGGAAGGAAATTAACAAATGGGACTAAGTTATTGGGTGGACGGCAGTCGGAATATGCATTTCTCCATGGACAATGATGACACGATGTCAATGATCAATGTTACCCCTACAACGTAGATGCATCTAGATATGCAACATTCATTATCCGCATATGGCAGTTTAGAATGAGAGAAATTAGAAGACTGCGACACATTTCTAGAAATTCTAGTTTTTGAAACAATATGCATGTCTTCCAAAGTGCAATTCAGCACATTCCTACATTTGCTCTTCCTCGTAGTTCTGAGGAACAAAATGGCAGGCACTTGAGAGAAAATATGCAACAAGAAGCAATGGATTGGAAATTGTGCTAAATGTGGGAAAACATCTTAACTCCTTAAAGTGTTTCCAATTCTTGCAGCCCTATTAAGAGTTGATATATTCCCTATACAATTTCAATACTCCATTGGCTTTCATTATCAAGAACAACTTGAAATCCTGTAATTTTAGGATTTAAGGCTCTCGTGTACTAACATAACTCAATATACCTTCGGGTGTGAAGGTAGTTCATTCCCTGAGCAGCCTCAATAGCCCAGCGTACAACTGTTGGCATTCCAATAGTTACTTTAGGATTATGAAGAACACTATACAGGCTTCCGTTTGCAGCATATTCCATAACTATACATACATCTGGTGGTACCGTACATGCGCCCATGAATAGGATGATATTTGGGTGCCTCAGCCTCATTATCATTGCAACCTGAAACATGAAGCTTAAAGGAATTAAACATGCAGAGAAACGAAAAAAAATACATAAATTTTGAATTTCCATGTCTTCAGAACGATATCTGATGGATGAGTCAACACCTCTACGACGGGAGAATAACCACCAAAAGCGAAAACATATACTGCCAAGAGGAGGTCTGCAACTCATACAAAAAGGTTTATGCAACAGAAAGAACGAGATAGTCTGAAGCTTCATTAGAGTTCCAGGCCAACGAATAAAGCCATTCCCAATGAGATGAAATTGATCTTGAAATGGCATCTTGACTTAAATGTCTTGGCTACAAATAATCTCTTCTTTCCAAATGTGTAAACAAGTATCCAGCATAATACACATAAATTCTGCATTTCCAAGTTGTCAATCCTGCTAATTAGACCCTTATATCATTCCCAACTTACTCAAAGGTGTAAATCAACGATCATCACTGGATCTCATCCTGTATACCAAAATATAGGCCGTCTTCATCCATGTGCTTCCATTTTCCAGATCCTTAAATTTTCCATTTTCCATGTGATCCTTTTTCTTGTACGCATCAGTTTTTGACAATTACCTGTTTCCTTAAATCATCGGAGCTCCAAAATCTAAGCCAGATAACAAAATGATTTCTCTAGAAAGATCACAGTACAAATTAAGAAACGAAACCTCAGTATCCTGCACAATCTTCCTTTTGGAAACTTTATTGCATATAACCCCATGAAAGAACGAAACAAAGCATTCCACTGTATTAATCTCAAGACCTGCAATTGCTTTCAGGTAGGAAACTTGTCGACTATCCTCTTGCTAACACTACCAGCTAATCCCCACCATTACTAACCATAGTATCCTATAATTATGTATGATGGTATTCTCATTGAACTACGTAAGTTGACTACAAACAAGAGAGGAGACAATACCTCATGCCTGAAGTCCTCAGAAGCTTGATTAAAATCAGTAACATTCTGAAGACATTTCACTGCAACATCAGTGCCCTGCCAAGTCCCTCGTAGAACATCCCCAAATGCACCCTGTTTGTGTAAGGTAGAACCTTGTTAAATTATGCGCATTAAATCTGCTCGTACTTCATGGAATTTACTTTCACGGATTAGTTATATCTTGTACTGATGGTTGCATCTATTGATCCTAAGCATAAGGGATACTGGGCTTCTGAAGCGCCATTGAAACTATTTCAAATATGGGTTTCAACCAGAAAACTAATTTCCATCTAGAAATGCATTTTACGACAGTATTGATTCAAACATGTAATATTGCAGATTTCATCCCATGTATAGAACTTTCAAAAATCACTTCCAACCAACCAGCAAAGGCTGGAGGTTATCCCAAGCAGTACATATTATTAAGAATACTAATCTTCGAAAAATGTTCGAAACATAATACCTGTCCAATTTTCTGACCAAGCTTTATCTCGGAAAAGGGTATCTCCCAATCTGCAACTGATGATTCTGTTAGATTTTCGTTGAAACAGCTTAAGCTGAAATCCTGCCAAATTGTAGGATCTGACAATGACCCCTCAAATCTCCATGAGTCTGGAATATTAGGTCTGCTATTTAGAATCCCCACGTTTGTACCTTCAGTGTGAGGTAATAATTTTGTTGCTATATCTGTCTCGACATCCTCTAAGACATCTGGAGAATCAGAAGAATTGACTTGAGTATCATCTCCTTGTTGAGGGCAATGCAGTTGTTTGAGCTCTTGAAGCTGCTTTTGTTGTTCTTGAAGAAGTTGTTGCATCTGCTCTATCTGCTGCTGCTGTAAAGCTACGGTGTCAACCACTGCCGATGCCTCTTTGGGAAATCGTACTACTACTTGTTGTAATGCCTTCAAATGCACAGCCACTGAAGATTTTGACTGCGGGGACAGTTTTCCATCAGGACAGTTCTCCATCTGCTGATTGCAAAGACCAAGGCCAATTTCATTATCCAGACTAGCATTCAGACATTGTGTTCGGGGGCTGGTCAATAATGGACTCTTCATTTGCAAGGGGCTAGGAGACTCCGTGGATGACAGTGATCCAGACGTTTCATCAAGATATGCAGCATCATCAAAACTACTCCACATCCTTCCAGCATTTCGTGTATGTTGTGGCTTCTGTGGACGGCTACTTGCAGATACATCAACTAATAAATTAAACACCATGTCATTGGGGGGTGGCTTCAGTCGTGCGTTCTTCAAATCATATGGCGGTGTTAGCATCGGGCATCCTTTAACAAACTTATCTTTTGCATCTGATTGCCCGGCATTAAACATCATTAGAGAAAAACTTACAAACTCAAAATATGAATAAAAGTCAGCAAATCCTCAATCACTAACGCGTGAGCAAATTACATACAAATATGTGCGCACATCACATAAATAAGGATAGTGATCAAAGCGGTTTTTATCACACGCATACTAGACTCAGTCTACCTATATGCAAAGGAGCTCAGAAGGCTTTTGGCTGTAATAGTATAAAAAATGTGACATACGTGTGCTGCATGGGACATAGCAAGTTATTCATCTTCCCTTTTTACTCTTTGCTTGTTTAACTATACTTCACTTGCAAAATACTAGAATTGATTTTAATTTAATCATTATCAACTAGGATTTTCCTGCATTGTCTTTAAACATATATGGGCATGGTAAAGGTATGCATCTTCCTTTATAACTGATGCTTTTCTAGTGCCAACAGAACATGCATGGGATTAACTTGTTTCCAATCTTTTGAAATATCATGCTACTCATTCTTGAGGCTGCCAAATAAAGCAATATAAGATAATTAATCATCATGAGTAAGAGCTGTAGAAAACAATGAGGCAAGCGACCTGCAACAAATCGTCGGAGGGCAACTGCTGTCGCGACCCCTACCCCACCGTTTATGGGATCTGAAATCTCTTCGTGTATTGAGGCCTTGCAACTAGCTGCATGAGGGTCTAATGACGTAAGCGCGTAAATATCATCCCCAGATGCTGATTTACTGTCCCTCGTAATGTTGTTTGCAAACAGCAACTTATGCTTGTCTATCAGTGAAAGTGCCTTCCAAGATGCAGAGGTTTCACGACTCTCCCTGGTTGAGTAGTACCAGATAGAAAAATCAAATGCTCAACTCATGGCAAAAGGCTAACAATCTAGCTTTTATCTACTTTTGCAACGGTAAATATTAATATGACACCAACAAGCACAACAAGGAGGAAGATAATAAGGAGATACCATGATTGTTGCTCTGGAACAAATAAAGAATCTTTCACCCAAAAAGGATCTAGAGGCAAACTTGGAGGAGATACACTGCAGGTTATTCCAGGTTCTATGCGTGCCTTTTCAAACATCTCCCTAAGCACATTATGTTGTCTTTTAAATATAGAAATGGATGCTGCATAGGCATTCTTCGGCGAACTACTTGGATCGGAGGACATTAAAGAAGAAAGGAGTTGCCAGCATATATCATAAACCAAATCAGCTTCTCTTAAGATTGGAATAAGTACAGCAATGATCAATCCTACTGGGTCTGAACATGCATTGTATATGGCTCCTTTAAGCTCCATATTTTGAATGTTTTCTCCTGCTTTCTTTCTCTCTAACAGCATGAAGCCTTCCTGGAGAGCATTCAATGCCCTATCCTGTACTTTTTGAAGAGAGACAACCGCATGTGCTGTTGAGAATAAAGTGCCATCGGGAAGCCCTTTGGTTGTTGCAGAAATAAATTCCACTGAATAGTTGTTCTCATATGATGGAAATTGATGGTGAAATGTTACCTTCTCTATCAGCATAGAGGCATAAGCACAATTCAAGTTCCATAGCTCACTTGATTCATTGCTGCGAGTTGAAGATGTAGAAGCGGCACTCACAATGTCTTTTAAAAATGATATCCTAGCATAACATGAACTTAAACAGACTGATGGTCCATCTTGCATAAGCTTGTGCACAATAACCAGACTCTTCAGTGAAATCACAGGGCTAGAAAGATAAGGCCTCTTTTTCAAGAAGTTGAATATCTGAAAATAACAGGCCACATATTCATAGCTAATTTTCAGAAGAAAAATTTGAGTAAGCATGTAATTCACATACCGTCAATGCACCGCCACCATTATGGTTCCAGGAGGACAAGACAAGACCACGTAGATGCTTAGGCTGGGGTGGACACACTTCCTTGCTAGTGGCCTTTGCTAACAATGTTCTCTTCCTATACCAATCCTTCAGACTTGGTAGACCTGCTCCAAAATGTGAAACTGTGTCTTCATGTTTAGGATGTTCAGCATCCTTTCCAGAAAACTTTCTCCTTATTTCCTTGCAAGACCCATTAGTATCTGAATTTGAATGGAGGAGAGAAACTGGATCCCAGGCATTTCCCCATTTTCCATGCCCTGTAATTGTATAACGGCGCTTCTCTTTTGACAAACTTGTCCATCCTTCTCTGTCTTCCTCCTCACAAGGTTTTATTTTTGTGTATGAGCCATCATCCATAGGCCTTCTATCATACCCGTGCGCACATGGACGGGCTATATGCTAGGGTTGCCATTGCAAATTTAATGAGGGAATTCGGCAATACAAACGGATTTGTCAGACATAGTTAGCGAAACAGAATACGCAACGAACTTGCATGTTTCAGTTGGAAGAAATGTCTTCAACGGTCCAGATTGTTCACTTATAGCTCGATACTCTTGGAAGGAATTCCTTGATTTTCTCTACTGCAATCCAGGCCACAGAGCCAACCACGGGTTCGCCACGTGGCAATATTTCTTTTAAAGAATGTCCCTTAAAATTTTGTTGGGCACAAAAGTCGATTCCCTATTTTTTACTCGACAGCTCTAAATTTTTACCCGTGATTCTGGAGTTTGTACCCCCCATCCCACGATTCTCTGTTTTTGTCCGCCTGGATTGCATCTAAGGGTGAGATTCCACTACGACAGTTCTTGGTGTGGCAGTTCACGTCCACAAATCAGGAAGAGCCATCTTGCAAAACGCCGAAGAAGCTCCATTAGTGGCAATTAAGAGCGGCAAATTAGGTTTGGCATTAGGCTTGGTTTAGTGTATAATTGCCAAAAATGCTGCTCTAACTACCGGAGATGAGGGCTGGGAGTTGGAAGTTCCCGCATTAATGGCAAAGTTTAAGCTAATTGCCTTCCGCTGTGTGGAATCTCACCCTAACATGCCTTCACGTTGCAGGAACCACACCCCGGTCTAAATTCCGGAGTGTCAACAGTGCCTGCCTGCTGCCGATCATCAAACTGTCCCATTTTGACCCGATTCATAAGGGGGCATCTAAAAAACAAACCAATGGTTCTTATGTAGCCAATCCTTCATGCCGGATACAGACCAGTCTTCTAATATAATAAAGCTTGGGGAATCGAACCCCAACAAGATCCCAATGCTCTTGCCTTAACTGAATCCTCAGCAACACATCAACAAGTTTTCCTTTCGTGGCTATGGCAAGGATCTGCGACAACAGTGTTCAAAGCCCTGCTTTGATATGTTCATTACCTGTTATAAAATACCCTGCTCTTTCTTCTTCAAATCACATAAGAAAAATATAGCACAAAAACAGAGATTATACCAAAACCCTCATGCACTGATGTGATGCAAATAGAAAAGGGAAATACATGTTTAAAAAGACATGGCATCTCAATCTCAACCTAGCGAACTTCGGAGACCAAAAACCTCCTCAATCTGTCTCTCTTTTTCAAAAAAATCGCTTTATCTTATCGAATACAAAGCATCTCCGGTGGTTTTTTCCCTCGACCTTTCGGCTATGGCACCCTATGGCTATGGAACCATATTGTTCTTCCAAGCTCTAGAAATTGGAGCCCTATTTAACTTATGTCATGCAGATGCAGAAGCTATGACAGGGGAAGATCAAGCACACGTGGCGACATAGACCCCTGAAGATCCTCAGCCACATCAACCTCCAAGAATACTACTTCTATTTCGAACCCAAGTGTCCACAGTCAGCAAAGTACTCTTTTTCATACGAATACACAAATAAACGTTCAACAATCTTACATTACATTATATTTATATAGTTTCTGATCATGGGCACTTTTTTTTACCTTAGATTCTTTGATTTTTCCTTGCATTCCGTGAGTTACCTTACATTCTCTAGTCTTTCCCTTGTATTCCGATGGTTTCAAAAAGTGCAGAATTGAAGCTAAATTATCTCCATGTTAATAAAATGTCACTCCGGGTGACATTCTCTTATACATAAAAGCCACCTAAGGCCACTTCAGCATGGCATCCCATTAGCTTATACCATGTGCATTCTTTCTTACCCAACATATTGGCCTAGATTTCGATTCGTTACTTTTAGTTCACATGTTCAGCCTTTTGTTAACATTCTTTTTTTTTATTCTAATTCACATTCCATTCACATTCCTTTTAAATTCACCTAATTTATTAAAAGACATTGTACACAAAACAACTTCTGGAACAGACAAATTCCAATTTAGGGAGAAAGGAGGAGCCCTTGGTGAAATCAATACGATTTATATCCCAAAATGGTTTGCCCTTTCATGAAACCGTATATTTATAACATAAGGTTTCAATGGTTAATAGGGTGTATTGTAGAGAAAGACGTAGGAAAATAGCACTTGAAATCTTTACCATATATGTATTTTGGGATGGGCTTTGATGGGGACAAATTTAGAAGGTAAAACTGATGTTATTATTCACATTTGATGGCAATTTTGGGGCAGGTAGATTGTGTTATAAATTCCTTGATGGAAACAGCTTTGCTACCGTATCAGATGAGGGCTTACTCTTCCTTCGCTTTTTTATGGTCTATTTACTTGTTTGTATCAGAAGGTATGCTAGAAGGGCAGGTCGGGCTGGCAGAAGTGACCAAACAGAGTTAGGGTCTAGGAAGTTAGTTGTGGAGTCTAGAAAATCCATCATTAAGGACAAAGCACTGGGCTGTTGCATGTGAGTGTGACACTAGGCATGGCAGGCATGGATGCGCCACCGGAGTTTTATGAGATGCTTATCAATTTCTATGAAAGAGATTGTGTTGTAGGTGCACTTACAACAGAAAGGGGAAGTGATTTGGATTACTTGATTACCAATGTGTGTTCAGGCTTTCTGTGAAGTCTCCTAAACTTGTGAATGTGGCCATGAAGAGGAGGTGTGGGTGGAGAGTCAAGAAGCCTGTGGGTGTTGTTCTTGCATGTAAGACATTGAAAGAACACTAAATGCACCGTTTGGAAGGTCTTGTAGGGTATTATATGAAAGATATGGGAAAGCCCCACCTTCGATTGTATACCAAGAACATATTTGAGTGGCAATTGGAGATGGACAATGATCTCTATCTGATATATGGTGCTGGGGACATTAATCTTGTGGAGGTTCTTGATAACAGGAATCTCCTGGAAAGGGTTCTTTACTTTGTGAATTATCACGGTGATTGCCGGTCTCGTTCATACCATAACTAGGATGCTTAGAACCAGTAAGTTTGTTTTGTTGACAAGCTAGATCCTCCCATCTAATATTGCTTTCATATTCAAAAATAGAGCTAAGGTTGCCTGGCATCTCACACTGAACCCCAGAGTTGCATTGCCGAGCGATGTCAGATGCGTAATCTATGGCATCCCAGATGGAACCAATTCAGAGGACAGGCAAGGCTAGAAATGGTATTGGCATGAGGCTAGCACTCTGGAGGACATAAATGAGAACTTTGTGAAGAGGGAGGATGGGAAGTACAGGCCTAAGGCTATGCAGGATGTGTCGGGCACTGATTCAGTTGGAACTGATACTACGGATTACACTATGGCAGTGGGATGACCTGGAAAATGTTAGGATTGCTAGTTTAGGTCTTTTACATATTCATTTATTTATTTTGATCTTTCTTGCATTGTTTGCAGTTGTTTTTAATGCCTAGAATGGAGATGGAGAATGTCCAGGGAAGTTTGGGAATGAAAAAAAGGTTATTGGCAGGCAGACTGGGGCTGATGCTAGCAGCAGACCTATTGGAGCGTTGGGTGTGAGACCGCTGATTGGGAATAGGTGATTGAAATCTAGGGATAAAGTGCCCTCTGTGTCCTCTGCATAGGCCTGCTACACCTAGTCCTTGTGTGCACGATGTCATTCACAATGCAATGCTCCAAATGGAAAGCGGGTGCACGTTGCGCTTGAAGTGGTATCAAACGTTGTGGATAAACACGCTTGTTGAATATGTGGCGGCTTCAGTCTGCTTGATCAGGATGTAGCTGGGGAGGTTGTTTGCAGCATTAGAGGAGGCCATATCCCATATGGAATAGGAAAATGTAGAGGTCAACAGTAGTGAGCGCCAACACATGTAGGCGCACATGAATTTGGCCCGGGCTCTTCTTTTGTGGGAATTGAGGCAGGTAGACAGTATTACAAGTTACCACAATGCTGCAATGAATAATAATTAGGTACTGGTATGCTTTTTGTTGCTATTATTTTGCTTGTTTCATGGTTGTTATGTGTTGCAATGATGTTGCGCCGTCAGCGTGGGTCTTCCACGACATGGGGAGATGGTTACCACGTCCACAACACGTCCTTTCACGCGTCGAACCCGCATCGGCCAAGCAAGACACACAGAGCGGCACTTGGTAGATGCGGCGGCCTTTTCTTTGCCTTCTCACATTGTGGCTGATCAAGGGCAGTCTGCCACATCACTATAGGTCTTGGAGGACATTAGGATATGGCTTCCATACCATGTCTCCACATTTGCCCCCGCCGGATATGCGTTTGCGGTGGATGATCGCTCGGAGCCACGGTTACTGCCTCAAGCCCGAGTTATCGGCCACGTCTTGTGCCACGGCTGAGAAGGAGCAGCCTGCCACATCAGCACGGAGCTTTTACAACAAGGAGAGATGGTTATCACGTCGGGAACGCGCCATTTCACGCGCCGGACCCGGACTGAACAGGCAGGGCCGCACGGAGCGGCACTTGGTGGATGACGGCCTTTACTGCCTCTTCGTGGGAACTGGCTGATAACGGGCGGCCTTCCACGTCACTACGGGTCTTGGAGGACATTCCGATATGGTTTCCATGTCATATCCCAGTATATGCCCGCGCCAAACCCGTGTTTGTGGCTCATGACCGCCCGGAGCCATCATTGCCGCCTCAAGCCCGAGTTGGCGGACTCATCTCCTGCCGTGGCCGATAACGGGCAGTGTGACACACCAGCACTGGTCTTTTATGACAAGGGGAGATGGTTTCCGTGTCGGCAACACGTCATTCCACGCGCAGGGCCCGCACCGACCAAGCAAGGCCGCACGGAGTGGCACATGGTAGATGCGGCGGTCTTTACTGCCTCTTCTCGTGCCAAGGCTGATAACGGGTGGCCTTCCACATGACTACGGCCTTGGAGGACATTCCTCGTCTGGTTTTTGTGTAGGCTCCCCGCATTTTTCCGCCCCGGCTCCGCTTTTGCGGCATATGACCGCCCGGAGCCAACACTGTCGCCTAAAGCCTGGGTTGGCGGCCTCCTCCCGCACCACGGCTGATAACGGGGGGCCTGACACATGAGCACGGGTCTTGGATGGCATGCCGAGATGTTTTCCACGTCAGCAATCTGAGATGCCAGACCGATCGGGACGCTCTAGGACCATCGCGCCCACCTTGGCTGATAACGGGGGTTTTGGCTGATAATGGGGGCCGACACGCCGCCGCGGGTCTTGGACCGGATGCCGAGATGGTTTCCACGCCGCCAATGCGACCTTTGCTCATACCGCCTGCGGGCTCTTGTATTAGCGCGGCGCTTTGGCTAATAACGGGCCGATAACGGAGCCTTAACACGCCGCGATTCGTCTTGGACGACGTGCCGAGATGGTTCTAGTTCCGACGCGCATGCCTTGGCTGATAATGGGGTACACGGCTGATAACGGGGGGACTGACACGTCAGCGCAGGCCCTGAACGGCGCACCGAGCTGGTTTCCACGCCGCCATGCGCTCTGTGGTCCGCCTTTAGACCACCCGCGGCGGGCTATAGACCCGCCGCTGCACGCTCGCCGGGCTGATTTGGCTGATAACGGGTCCGCACGCCGGCCACGAAGTCTTGGGCAGCGCGCCGGTGATGGCTTCCACGCCGGCAATGCGCACTTGCCCCGCTGGCCAACCGACTGGCGCCCAAAGCCCGCCGCGCGCATGCCTTGGCTGATAACGGGGTATCGACATCGCCAAGACGATCTTGACGCCGCGTTTAGATGGTTTCCACGTCAGCAATGCACCCTTGACTACGCCAAACCGTCCGGGGCAGCTCTGGGGCCGTCGCACCCCCCTTGGCTGATAATGGGGGTTTTGGCTGATAAGGGAGGCTGACATGTCAGCACGCGCCTTGGACGGCGTGCCGAGATGGTTTCCACGTCAGCAATGCGCCCTTGCCCGCTTCGGGTTCGCACTTGCCCGGGCTGGACTGCCCGGGGCGGCTCTAGGCCCGTCGCGCACGCCTCGGCTGATAACGGGGGTTTTGGCTGATAACAGGGGGCTGACACGTCAGCTCGGGTCTTGGGCAGCATGCCAAGATGGCTTCCATGTCAGCAATGCGAACTTGCCCCCGCCGGATTCGCGTTTGCCTCGCGGGACGGCCCGGGGTGGCTCTAGGCCCGTCGCGGCCGCCATGGCTGACAACGGGGGACCTGACATGTCAACGGAGGCCCTGCGTGACATGTTGGAACGGCCTGCCACATCCCCACGATGACTTGGTTCCGCATCGAGGCGGCAGTCACCGTGCAAACTAGACCGGCGTGCGTCTGGGAGGGTCACGCCCGCCTTGGCGGCGGCGCCCTGGCTGATAACAGGGGTGCTGACAATAGGCACCTTTTTGGCACACGTGGAATGCTCCGATTGGCGGGAGCCTACCACCTCTAAGCTTCCTTGCACGCCCCCTTCCTATCCATGCCGTTGTTCCGGTGCTCCGAGCCTCCTTTATGGCGGGGGCCGGGGGCTAGTTTTTGACATAAAAGTGTGTGTGTGTGTGTGTGTGGGGGGGGGCATTCACAAACCCCCGGGATAGTGGAAGGGGGTAGTTTGCACTTGGTCTTGGGCGACTTAGTACAACGGTCGACTTGGAAGCAGTTTGCTCGCTCGGTTTTGGCTACCCCATGGGGTTGCTCTAGCCTTTTGTGCACCTTAGTACTCTGGATCGTTTGGCTACTCCAAAACGCACAAGCCAATGCGCCTCCTTTCAGCTCTTGGATCCTTGTTGCCCGACTGGTTGGTTCCGTTTTTGTTTGGTGTCGGGTCGGCTGCTCGGTTTGTTCCTGTGAAGGCTCCTCGGTTTTGGTCACCTTCGGTTGGTTTCGGCTGAACACTTAGTAGAAAATCCACTTAAGATCCCAACTTAGGTTGGTCATGACTGGTCGGTTCCCCTTCCCTCGATCAGTCCGGTTAGTCAGCTCCCCACCCGACTGATTGGTTCCGTTCTTGTTCGGTGTCGGGTCCGCTAGTCAGTTTGTTCCCTGTGAAGGTACCTCGGTTTTGGTCACCTCCGGTTGGTTTCGGCTGGGCACTTAGTAGAAAACCCACTTAAGATCCCAACTTGGGTTGCTCATGACTGGTCGGTTCCCCTTCCCTCGGTCAGTCCGGTTAGTCGGCTCCCCACCCGACTGGTTGGTTCCGTTCTCGTCCGGTGTCGGGTCAGCTAGTCGGTTTGTTCCCTGTGCAGGCACCTCAGTTTTGGTCATCTCTGGTTGGTTTCGGCTGGGCACTTAGTAGAAAACCCACTTAAGATTCCAACTTGGGTTGGTCATGACTGGTCAGTTCCCCTTCCCTCGCTCAGTCCGGTTAGTCGTCTCCCCACCCGACTGGTTGGTTTCGTTCTCGTTCGGTATCGGGTCGGCTAGTCGATTGGTTCCCTGTGAAGGCTCCTCGGTTTTAATCACCTCCGGTTGGTTTCGGCTGGGCACTTAGTAGAAAACCCACTTAAGATCCCAACTTGGGCTGGTCATGACTGTTCAGTTCCCCTTCCCTTGGTCAGTCCGGTTATTCGGCTCCGCACCCGACTGGTTGGTTCCGTTCTCGTCCGGTGTCGGGTCGCTAGTCGGTTGGTTCCTTGTGAAGGCTCCTCGGTTTTGGTCATCTCCAGTTGGTTTTTGCTGGGCACTTAGTAGAAAACTCACTTACGATCCCAACTTGGGTTGCTCATGACTGGTCGGTTCCCCTTCCATCGGTCCCTCCGGTTAGTCGGCTCCCCACCCGACTGGTTGGTTTCGTTGGTCGTTTTGGTTGGGTCCACCTGTTTGGTCACCTCTGGTTTCTTGGATTGGTCATCTCGGTGATTGACTTAAGTTCCTCCTTGGGTTGTGCCCGACTAGTTGGCTCCTTCCTTCGTCCCGGTTGGTTGGCTCGGGTCTGTTGGCTCGCATTGTTGGTTGGTTGGTGATGTGCACGTCGTGTGAGGGAATGTTTGGCTGGTGGCTTGTCTCGGTTAGCCCAGAGTGGATAGCTGGTGCGACGGCATTGGCGTGGCTTAGCCTTGGCTAGTTAGGCTGGTTGTTGGTTTGAACTAAATGGCTGGTAGCCCTCGGTTGGTTCAAGGCTTTTTGAGCTGGGATGTGCCATTGCCCCGGCTGTGATCTTAGCTGAGAGCTGGGCTAGCTGGTTACCAGTGGCGGGCTCGGTGATCATGATTTGCACTAATTGGTGGTTTTTCTTCCCAACCGGGTTGCTTGACTTCCCTCTTGTCTTGGCCGCGGAGTCGTTCACGGAGCCAAAGGAGACATGGTGAACTTCGAAATGGTTTTGAGCAAGGTGGGTGGTCCTTGTCGGGTGGTGTTGGTCCTTGGCATTCGTTTTGGCCCGACGGGGCCTTGGCGTCTGACCAAGACCTTTAGCCGTGAACATGGCCAACACTCTTGCTCGACTCGACGGCTACCCGGGACGGTTGCTTGTTGGGTTGGTCTAGCCATTTGGTGGCTTTCCTTCCCAAGCATGTAAGACGGGCTGGAGCTGGAATGGGTTGCTTGCCCTTGGTCGTTTTGGCTAATCGTGTCGGGCCCATTCTTCGGACCCGCCTTGGCTTGTGGGATTTGTGCGTGTTCAGATCGAGTTGGAAGTTGGGAAGTGCATTTTCACCTTGTTGTTGCATGCTGCAACGGGGGTCCCTGACTTGCGTCGTGCTCGCCCTGTGTTCCAAAGGATTCGGTTCCTCGGGTTTGTGTGCCACACCTGCTTCGTGCCCTCCCGTTGTTTCCGTCTGCCCTTGGTTGGCTTTGGCGTGTTGGTTCCTCAATGTTGGAAATTTGGCCTCGGTGTCCGACCTGCCTCCCCGGAAACTAGGTCGTCGGAAGGTTGCCAAGGTTGGATAACTTTGATCCCTAATCAATCTGAAGAAGTCCTGTTGTACTATGAGAAGCATCAATGCACCGTAACTGTCAGCTAACATTCTGTGAGTGTAAACCAGAACATATATAACATTTGGATGAGGTTATATTCTACCATGAAGCGTGCAGCAAAAATCGAGTAAAAAATCCCTTTAACCAAAGTTCAATGGCAAAGCCCTAATCTTTAGTATCTTTGGCCATATTCCTTTTTCTAACAATATTTGAAACAACTAATTTTCGCTACAAACAACACATAAGTCCTCTTAGTTTTTTGCAGAAGAAAATGCCCCTGTCTTTGATTCATCTTGCTCAATCCCTTTTTTTTTTTTTTTTCCTCCTCCAAGATGCTGTCATTTTGGTAGTGATTTAAAAGCTCTGTTCAAGAGCTTGCCAGATTTAATTTGTATACATAATAAAGAAAGATTAATAACAAATCATCAAGAAAATTAATTTCAGAATGTAAAAACAAAACCTTACCAAAAAATTATTAACTATTGACCCGAGTAAGATGAGTTGCCAAAACACCTTGCAAAAGTAACTTGCATAATGTATGACCATAAATTAGTGATCTAAAATAATGAATTAAATAAAAAATGCAAGAAATGATAACAGAAATGAAAAAAATCAAAGAATAGAATAGAATAGAATATTTTTTATCGTCCACGGAGACCAATCGTGATGCCTATGGGACTCAATAAGAGAACGCAGCAGACTTGTTATTGTCTAGATTAAAAAACCCCTGTCCCGAAAAGTTTTTCAGGGAAAAACCGTAGCAATAATAAGAGTGTTGTCAAACTATACAAATATACATATCGTATAACACATGTACAAGTCAGGCGAGTGTCTCGGGATATAGCCGATCCCTCACATCCATGATGTCCTAAAGATATGGTCCAAACATCCGTACTGTAGCCGCGCTCAATATCACATGTAGCGTTAGTTAGGCCTAACCAACTCAGCATAGTATGCCCCGATTTCATCATACGCTGGGCAACTCTATAGGGCATGGCATTCATCCTCAACTACTTCCATTTGACAGCATCCACAAAGCCTGTTCTGCCGTGGCTCCCCAATCCGTTCGTCTGTCTCAATTCGAAGACGGTGTGCACCTGTGCGAATCGAGGCAATAAGTCTACGCCTTTTCATAGGCAGATGGGTATGGAGGTAGCGTTGTAGGCCCCGTTCCAATGTGCAGTTTATGTGGCACTGGTAGCAATGTTATTAAAAACTCGTTTTTTATTTTTTAGTATCTCTATAAAAATCCCCATGTTTTTTAAAGGATTTTTGTGATTTTGTATTGCAAAAATTAAAAAGTAATTGCACATTCTTTGCATTGCTTTATTAAACATATTTGCTACTGTTAAAATGCTAGAAGTTACAAGACGTAGCATGCCAACAACTAAATCAGAAGCTTATACTGCTATTAGAAACTATTACGTTCATGTATAAAGACATTATAGCTATTGTGACGACCATACGGATATTCATATCATACGAACATTATACTCGTATGTACAAAAGACGGTCGTCACACGGATGCAAAAGGGTAGTTGCACGGAGCAAGGTTTAAACTCGCAACCTTCCAGTTGCAAGTTACACACCTTTGCCAAGTGCCCTACCAATATTTGTTAAAAACACTCAACCATCATCCAATTAAATTGGGATTATGTCAACTCCAAAATCACGCCAACCTATGGTTGCTTTCTAGGGACTTTTGTCCCCCTTTTTTTTTTTTTGGACTTGCTAAATCATATAAACATTGCATTTCTCTTTGATCTTTTATATGTGACTCGAAATATGTAAAACACAATGGCAAATTGTTCAAGCTTATGACATGATAATCTTAGAACATTGAGACAAAAAAGATATATAATTTGATAACATATTACAAGTTTTTTGGGCAGGAACAACCTTAGAAGTTATGAATATATGAAATGAATATCAATAAAAACAATGATATATTTAAATAAAATATTAAGGGACCAATCCATATTTTTCCACATAAAGTAACAAGGTGTGGTTCCCTATCAATTCTTATGTCCAGTTCTAGATGTGATTCTAACACCTCATGCATTGTCATCCCCATAGCCAGGTTATTCATAATAGGCATAAAATGGCCCAGGAGATCATCTGTCGCAAAATTTTTTGGAGCATAAAATGGTGGATTTAGGGCCTGAGCTTGATTGTAGAAGCAATTCAAAATATGTCAAAATGTGTATTTAAATGCAATTCAAGCCATACCAACGTGGTTTTAAGTCAACCAGCATTGTATAAATTGCACTATTAGTTCAATGAAGTGCTTGCCCCTTAGCTTCATATCAAGATGAGATTTCGTCCTGAAAGACAAAAAATTGTATATCTTACATCAAAGAATATTAATAATACAAGTACTTTATTGCGGCGGCATTCGCCGCCACAATATACATGCTGAGGGAATTTTGAACCCACATAAGTAGAGTGTGCATTATGACTAATGAGGACCAATGTTGTGCGAAAAGAATTGAATCTTAAATTTGATCTCAATACCTTAGGGTGGGATGGCTTGTGGATTATTTGTCTTAAGCATACTTTAGAAGACAAATTATAAATTTTATGTTCCCTTTGTCAAATCTCGAAGTCACATAATGAGGGCCAAATTTCTCTTATTAGATAGATTCTGGCTAAGTTTTTAGTTCTTATTGTTAGTGACAATGATTGAGAGCCAGACATTGTAAACTTAGTGTGGGCTACGCTATAACCCCATCCAAAAAAAAAAGGGGGGGAGTTTTAAGCATTATTTATTTTTGAGGCTGCCTATAGTCGCATAAAAAGGAGTAGAGGCTGTTGTAGAGCTGTTGTAGGGCATGTGTGATGGGGTGAATGGCTCATGGTTATTCAAAGAGCTATAGCATATATGTCAACATATTGGAGAACAGAGATGGAGTATAGTTGGCAAGAATGAAGAATAATAAAAATGCAACCCTATAATGGAGCTTTGTGCCATAGATGCTTTCCAACCATTTCCAAATGAAGCAATTTTCTTACAGGTTCGAGGCCAGACCAAAGATGAGCATGGCTACAGTCTTTTTAATTCTTAGCTATCTAAGTTCCCATGTAAACTTGTTTCAAGAAGCTTAGATTTAGAGAACGCTTTGAATTGTGTATTTGCTAGAAATGTACAGGGATTTTTCTGATTTTCTGCTAGAAATGCAAAGGATTGTTTCAGATTCAAATTGCAAATTATGCAATCCCTGGTTTGCACCAAAAACATTATAACGAAAAACAT
The DNA here is from genome assembly GCA_021234155.1 of Isoetes taiwanensis. Lineage (NCBI taxonomy): Eukaryota > Viridiplantae > Streptophyta > Lycopodiopsida > Isoetales > Isoetaceae > Isoetes > Isoetes taiwanensis. The sequence continues at coordinate 43,062,217 of JAJEKV010000002.1, forward strand.
TAAAGCGAATATATCTGGCAATAGAAGGATCTGATCGGCATTTTGGATGCCCAGAACTTATGGAGGCCATAAGTTAAGTTATGGTCAAATGGAGGCCGTAAGTTAAAATTTCAAATCTTTATAAATTTTGCAATAGATGCTTTTGATTCGACGTCCAAAAAACCAGGAGGAAATCAACACAAACCATGAATTAAAATCAATGCAAACCATGAACTAAAATTCCATGGATGTGCCTAAGCGATTTTCAAATACATATGTTTTGCTTCCTGTGAAAGCAAATCGGAATTTAACCATCATAAGGCCAGCCTTGCTGTCAGATTAAAATTTCAAGCGTTCTCTTTAATCACTGTGACATTTTAATCCAGATGAACCTCAAGCAATCAAAACCATAGTTGTTTTTACGGGATTTGCAATAGAGCACCAGGTGGCTTCGGCTTCGAATTAGATCCTGTAGTTTATTTTTGCTCCGATCAAGCTGGCCGAAAATTCCACCGACCTTACCTACAGGAGCAGGTTCAAGGAAAAAAAACATGTAAAAAGGGGAGTTATCATGTCAAGACATTTTTCCATCGAGGATAAATTCCTGCACTGCATAGGAAGTAATAAAAATATATCACAATATGAACAGTGGCGTTTGCAAGAAGAGCAACAACCTGTAAAGACTGGGTAAACTGGAGCTTTGTTCTTATGGAAAACATAAAAGCCAATCATACCTGTTTTCCAGCGGCCTTTTCCGAAAGCTCAGAAGTAGCTTTAATATAAGGACGCATGCATGCCTTCCACGGCAGATGAACTTCGCTGCGCTGTTAGATCTGGCTTTACTCTCCCTTCAGCATCCTCTTCTCGGCTTCTTCAGCGATATTGATCTGGCTCTGCCCTCCATTCCGCAACATACAAAAATTTCTGAACGGATATCCTCAAGAATTCTGAAGAGATATTGATTATGAATTCTTGGCTTCTCCTTACATTGATCGAAGCATCTGACCCTTGCCCTTTATATATAACGCTTGAAAGAATAGGCTGGAAACTTCCAGAAAATTGGCGAAACCTTCAGATACATACCCGAAACTTCCAAAAGAAACTACCGCCTTCCAAAATTTTTATATGTAGATACGTGTACAATTCATATCATAAATTTCTATTAAAGGCACCAGCGCCTAAGCTGGCCCCTTACCTTCCATATTACAATTATATATTAGAGATAAAAAATATTTGCATAATATACGAATCAAATGCCATAGCTAACAATGTGAGATTTCGTACAAATCAATTAACATTACCTAGTACATGTGAGATTTCGTACAAGTGAGAACATGTGAGATTTGAACATGTGAGATTTCGTACAAATCAAGTAACATTACCTAGTACATGCTACATATTGGCAAGAAAATAAATATGAGATAGAGGAGGAAGTCATGCTCTAAAGTGCCTAATGTCATAATGCAAGGATTGTAGCACAATAAACCGACATGAAAAATGCACACGCTCAATATTCAAATTCATTTAAGTCCATAATACCAAAAAAAATGCTAAAAAAGAAAACCCCAATAAACAGATCGGAACCCTAACTCGATCTCCATGGGCCAGCAAAAGCCGTAACTCCAGCGACTCCGGAAATAGATCTAGGCAAGGAGTTCTGATGCTAGGCAAGGTTTTTCTGATGCTAGATGTTGCAAGGAGTTCATCATCCATGGATTGGACGTAGTGACTTAGCATACTTCAACAAATTGCCAGGCTCCTATTGCAATTAGTCAAGTAAAAATCACATTGCGTGTGATTTAGATTCCAGTAGAATTACAAATCACGCTGAGCGTGATTTAAATCCTAGTCATGTTGTTGAAAAGGTGCAAATCACGCTGAGTGTGAATTAGATTCCATCAATCATGAGCAGCTGCTTTAGATTCCATCAGAAGTGCAAATCAGGCTGCCAGTGATTCATTCCATTAGTCATTTATGCAAATCATGCTAGGACTTCCTCAGGAACCCATGTTAAGATGGGTTAAGATTAGAATATATACAGACAGAAATAAGTAAGTGCCCAAGTCGTTAGTATCAGCAAGACTCACCGTGGTTGACATCATGGAGGCTCATAGTGCCTTTCTAAAATCTGCAATAATAGTCTGTTGTCAAGTGATTACCTAGCTTTATTGCTAAATCAAAGCTTTGCCCAGTTTTTATTGCATTATTTGAACAGCTTTTTGGAGCAGGGCTCCCTTTCAAAGCCCTTACAAGTGCAATTCACGCCTAGCGTGTGATTTAGTATTCCTCTAATATGTGCAAATCAGTGCTTTTGTTGCATAACAGAAAGGTGCAATGGCAGGAAAGCATGGCAAACTAGAAAGGTGCAGGAAAGCAGGAAAGAATGGCAAACTTGAAAGGTGCAGTGGCAGGAAAGAATGGTAAACAAGGCCTAACGTGCCGAGAGAAATAATCTCGGATAGAGATTCAAAGTTCATGAGGGCATTCTGGCAAGACTTGTTCAGCATGATTCAGACGAAGCTCTCCATGAGTATGGCGTATCATCCTCAGACGGATGGGCAGACGGAGCGCACGAATCGAATCATAGAAGATATATTGAGGAACTATGTCTGGAACAAGCAATCTAAGTGGGATGTTTCATTCACTTGGTGGAGTTCGCCTATAATAGCACCAAGCAAGAATCTTCCTAGATGTCCCCCTTCATGATCAATTATGGATATCAATGTTTGACACCAGATACGTGGCACAATCCAGTGTCCAAGGTTGTTGTCTCTCAACCGATGCTATCTGATATGCAGCAGCTAGTGGAAGAAGTGAGAGGATATCTTCTAGCAGCAAGGAGCTGGCAGAAGAGACATTTTGCAGCAGGGAATAAATTACTAATTATGTATTTCTTATTAGCTATAATGGCTTTAGCTGAACTTGCTGAAATTAATCCCAAAGCTTTCTGTGATTTAACTAAACTCTACGCGTAACTAGTGATTTGATGCTGAGTAAACGGAACACAAACACCAGCTCCGCCAGGTCACAGACCCTGCTCTACACCTGCACACGGCCATACAATACCGTCTCTTCCTTAAGGCTAAGAAGCCCAGATACATCGCCGCCCATCAATAGAAAATGTTCTTCCTCTTGGACCATCACCCCAGGACTTTCTGATAAAGAGTGCTTAGAAAGCCAATACAACCTACATGGAAGATCACTCTCGAACAGTAGGGGCAGTACCTGCAGGAGCTTTACAACCCTCAGGGGGCATAAGCAGCGTTATCCCCACAACGGGGCTCGATGCTGGAAGTCACAACGACAGACGTAGACCAGGGCTTACAGCGTCTAAGCCAATGGAAAGGCGCCAGACCTGGATGGTATGCGGGCAGAACTGCTCAAGGGGATATGGCCATCCATAATACCGATGCTAATCGCCATGTTCAACGGGGGCGCTACAGGATGGTCCCCTCCCCCCAGTGGACCACTAACAGAGTTGTCCCCAAATACAAGACAAGTAACCCACATTGCCCAGCCAATTTCCGAACAATCATGGTCAGTTCGGTGTTTGCAAGCCTACTTGCCAGAATTCTCGAGTAGCAGCTCATGGCTTGGGCAGAGACAATAGACATGCGGACGCTGATGCTGGCACGGCTCGAACCGCGACACTCAACCATTGATCATATCTTCACAATGCGGACCCTACTTGAGGACAACAGAAACCATCGGCGAGACTTGTATTGCTGCTTTGTGGACTTCGCCAAAGCTTTTGACACTGTGCTTTGGAAAAAGCTATGGGTAAGATTGCAACACCTGGAGTTCCTCGCAGATCTACATAATCAGTATAGCAACTGTAAGAGACATGCTCAGATCAGTTGCGACTTACAAGCCAGCCATTCGATAGCAGTATCGAATGCTCTCTCTTTTCTACATTGTTTTGGTTGTACATTGATCAGTTGTAGAGCTGGCTTGCTGAAAATGGGGGTGACAGAGCTCACCTCCTGCACTAGATTGTCAGGCAACTGATATATACTGATGATGTGGACCTCCTAGCTTACATTCCGACGGACATGCAGCGTCATCTTGACACCCTGGACACATTTTGCCAGATGACTGACATGCGCATCAACCTTGCCAAGACTAAGGGGGTTCTCATATCATCCTCACGTTAACCAAGGGCCCCATCCTTCAGTTACCAGGGAAAAATATGGAAGTGGCACCCACCTACAAGTATTTGGGAGCGGAGTTCCCTTCTACTATGCATTAGAACTCTTCCACCCATCTAGGAGAGATAGCGGGCTGGAAGGTGCTATATCAATGCAGAATAACAGCCATAGAGCAGAGTTATATGACTGGACCCATCAGTCACACATGTTTAAGATCTTGGGGGAGTCTATCCTTTTATATGGAGTTGAGATCTGGTGGCCCATGGTGTCCCTCGCTACCTGGAATGACTTGGAGCAGGTGCAGAAAGTGTTTGTTGGAAGGAAAAACGAGCTCAGTGTATAGATGCATACAAGTACAAACAGAGGCATATCACTACAGCTTGAGGCAGTACTTTGATGCTTGCTTTTTTAGCAAGATCTGGGATGCTAGTACTCTTGAACATGTCAAAACAACACATTAGCAGTCAATGTTATTAAGTACGTCAAAATCCGTACGTTTAAAAAAATATTTTTTAAGATTTTTTTGAAGAACATTAAAAAATTAAAAAAGAACTTTAAAAACGTATTTCATATAAAATACGTTAAAAAATCTTTAAAATCCTTAAAAATCTTTAAAAATCCTTAGACTGTGGTTTTTTTTATCTAAACATATGATATTTTTGAACTTATTTATCCTTGTATGTGAAATTCTTATATTTCTTAACCTCTATAATAATATTTTTCTGAACTCTCTTCAGAGTTGCGTGACAAAAAAGTTGTCATGAACCTACGCGAAAACAAGAAAAATACGTGGGAAATACGCAAGAAATACGGAAGAAATATGCCAAGATCGGCAAGGAATCTGATATATGAACAGGAATCAAGAATACAATGCCCCGAAGGCAAGCAGGAACACGAGACAGATGCCTAGAAGGCTCAAGACTGGCGTTGAACCGGAATGGTTTGACAAGAAGGAGATGCCTCCTTATATATCATAACATATATATGTTCTTATGTTTGTCCTCCTGAATCCGGCCGTTGATCCGAAATCCTACGGCTCACGTGGCTTTGGGACGTATCCTATGGCCCAGGTGGCTTGGGAGTTTGTGACCGATTATATGTAAGCGATCCTACGGTCCAGGTTGATCTGATCCTGACCGTTGGTCCAAGATCCTACGGCTCACGTTGCTTTAGATATATCCTACATGATCCTACGGTCCAGATTGATCATAATCCTTGGTCTAAGATCCTACGGCTCACATTGCATGCTCCGGACTTGGTATTTTCAACAAATCTTAAGGAAAGGCTTTTAAAAATTTTTATGTTATTGGGGGGATTCGAACCCTAGTCATTAACCCCCCAACCCCCCATTCTAACCACTAGAACATGCATTAATTCTATGAATAATTTATGTTTCAAATATACTTAAAGGTAATGTTCTAATTAAAATAAAATAGAATATAACATTCTAGATAATTCAAGAAAGTTCTAGAAAGTTCTGAAGGCTGTAGAAAGTTCTTCTAGAATGTTCTAGAATGTTCTAGAATCCTAAAATGTTTTAGAATATAAGAGAATCTAGGGGAAATCTAAGAGAATCCTTCCAAATGTAAGGGAATCTTTGGGAATGTAAGGAAATAGGGAAATACTTCCAGAAAGTTCTGGGATGTTTTGAAAGTTTCAGAATGTTAAAGGGAATCTAAGGAAATTTCATAAATTATAAGAGAACCTAGGAAGATATTTACAAGTCTAAAGGAATCTCTTAAAATCTAGTTGAATCTAGGGGAATCTTCATAATATCTAAGGGAATCTAAAAAGATCTTGATGAGATCTTAGAGTTTTTTTAAGATTTTGCAAAGAGCCACAATAGAATGTTCTAAAATGTTTCATAATAAAGGTATACAATATAAATCTTGGAAAAAAAAATGTTCTAGATGCTTAGGGTAAGCGCCCCAGTCTAAAAATAGAAAGTGTTTTAGACATGTTGCACTGATCCAAGATAGATTATTTTGGAAGGTTTTAAATGCTCATGGGTAAGCACTTCAATCAAAATAGAAAATTCTAAGAGAATCTAAGGGAATATTCATGAATGCTAAAGTTGAAGAATATAAGGGAATGCTAAAATTGGAATTTGCACTGTTGGAACATGCACCGTAGGACGTGTTAAATTTCTTGTATATATATATATATATATATATATATATATATATATATATAGGCCAACTGTCAGGATCGTGCCACTCCAATGGATGAGATCATGCCAAGTGTCGCGCATGCGTGTAAGTTCTAGAATATTCTAGACATGGAAACAATCCCGCATATGAGAAAGACATGAAGAATTGTCTTTAACAAATATTGGTTGGCAAAGGTGTGTGACTCGCAACTGGAAGGTTGCGAGTTCAAACTCGCTCCGTGCAACTACCTTTTTGCATCCCTGTGACGACCGTCTTTTGTATATACGAGCATAATGTATGAATATCCGTATAGTCATCACACCATCCCCCTCCTACGACGGCGACGAGTCCTCAGAGCTGGGGCCGGAGTACTCAAACTTGGCTTATCCGGGTAACGTCAGTGAAACTCCGCAATTTTATCAGGAGCATTACTCAGATTCTCGGCAGGCTCCTAGGTTCTATCGCTTGGCGAGTAACCTGCCCAATCGACAAAGTAATACAATCATCGACGAAGAACAAAATCTCTCGAACCTCGAACTTCACATGATCGTCAATTTCTACTGGTGGTGGCGGCGGAGGAATGCGATCTGGGAAAGTATTGACTGTGTAGGGCTCCAATAGAGAAACATGAAATACTGGATGAAGCCGAACAGCTGGAGGGAGCTCGAATCGGAATGGCACATTGCTGATCTGAGCCGTGATCAAGTAAGAACCAAAACGACGATAGTCAAGCTTATTGCAGGAACGTGAGGTAGGGAGGTCCCTACGAAGAAGCCAGACAAGGTCACCAACGTGAAATTTAGGAGCTTCCTGCCGATACAAATCAGCATAATGCCGATAACATTCATGTGCTCGGTGAAGATGATGCTGAAGATCCGATTGAAGAACCTTGAGTTTCTCAAGTTGAGACTCGGCACTAGGATTGACCGAGTCACCGCCAGCGACGCTAAGGGACCAACGAGGATGCTGACCAGAGTTTAGAAAGAACGGAGTCTGGCCAGTGGAAGCATGTACTGAGTTATTATATGCAAACTCAGCTAGTGGAAGATAATCGACCCAATCATCCTGCTGATAACTGATAAACCACCTTAAATATTGCTCCAGAGTCTGATTAGTGCGCTCCGCCTGCCCATTACTTTCTGGATGATGACCAGATGTCAGTGAGCAGTCGATAGGCAATAACTCCAAAAGCTGCTTCCAAAAACCTGCGACGAACTGTGGTCCACGATCGCTGACGATAGTATCGGAATAAAATGAGCCATCTTAGATAAACAATCAAAAACTACTATGATGGCATCGTAACCCCGAGAGACTGGCAACTCTGGAATAAAGTCTATAGATTTGCTCTTCCAAGGTCCATCTGGTACCGACAGTGGTTGAAGAAGACCATGAGGAAGATGCCTTGGAACCTTCGCTCGACAGCAGATGTCACAGGATCGAATAAAAGCTTTGACAGAGCGACGAAGCCCAGGCCACCAATACTCTCGACTAATAAGTTCAAGAGTCTTGGCTACTCCAAAGTGTCCGGCCATAGGTGTGTCATGGCAAGCCTGGAGAATCCGAAGCCTAGAAGCCACACATATGCACATACAGAAGCCCATAACAGAACAGGAGTCCATCTCGAATCTCAAAACGATCATAGTCTGATCGCATTTGTTGAGAAGATGATGCAGAGCCAAGGTGTGAGAATACATCTTGAGCCAATGGATCGGAGGGCAGAGATGCTCGAACAGACTCCAGCAAGGTTATATCATGAGGCATCTCGAAGAAAGTGAGGGCCATAAGCTGGAACCGATCAGGCCCTAGAATAATCTGTGATTGCTGGTCAAATGCAGGATCACCTAGTTTGGGCTCAAGGTAGGAGCATCGAGATAAGGCATCAGGCTTCCCATGGAGGGATCCAGGATGGTACTTGATCACGAAATCAATCTGGGATAATACTTGAGTATACCACCAGGCCTGGCGACGGTTGAGCACTCGAGCAGACTAAAAATATTCTAGATTTCGATGATCTGTGTAGACTGTGACCTTATAAGGAGATCCCTCCAGGAAACGTCTCCATTCCTCGAAAGAATCGACTATCGCCAACAACTCCTTGTCATAAATGGGATAGTTGATTTCAGCAGCCTGAAACTTCCGTGAGTGATAGGGGATTGGATGCAATTCATGGTTATCCCCCTCCTCTGACAGGATCCCACCAAGTACAAAATCAGAAGCATCTGCTTCGACAACATATGGGTGCAAAGGATCTGCATGAGCAAGAACTAGCGCCATGGCGACAGCATGCTTTAGGGTAACGAAGGCAGATTCCCCTTCCACAGTCCATTCAAATGGCACGGCCTTAACAGTGAGGCGTGTCAAAGGAAGGACAATCTCCGAATCATCTTGAATGAAATGCCGATAGAAATTGGCAAACCATCTCGAACGGATGAAGGTGTTTGCCACTCCAGAACAGTGCTGACCTTTTCGGGGTCCATAGAGACTCCATAGTGATACGATAGCCAAGGAACTCCACATTATCCTGCTCGAACTGACACTTCTCAAGTTTGGCATATAACCCATGCTCACGAAGCTTCTGAAGAACCTATCGAACATGCCTCTCATGTTCTTCGAGAGTCTTAGAGTAAATAAGAATATCATCCAAATAGATGATAACAAAAGTATCTAAGAAATCTCGAAAAACATCATTGGCCATATGCTGAAATACTGCTGGAGCATTGGTAAGTCCAAACGGCATAACTGTGGCCATACCGAGTACGAAAAGACGTTTTCCACTCATCACCCTCCCAGATCCGAATAAGATTGTAGGCACCCTGAAGATCAATCTTCATAAAATAATGTGCACCTTAGAGTCGCTCCAACAACTCTGGGATCAGAGGAAGCGGATACCGATTCGACGCTGTGATTTTATTGAGGCCACGATAATCAACGACCAGACGCAGCGAATCATCCTTCTTTTTGACGAAGAAAATAGGCGCTCCAGTAGGGGATTGAGAATCTCGAATGAAGCCAGTGGCTAGATTCTCTTCAATATAATCCCGCAAAACCTTCAACTCAGCGGGAGATAGATCATATATCGGACCATATGGCGGCATTGTCCCCGGCTGCAAATCAATAGGACAATCATATGGACGATGCTCTGAGAGTTTGCTAGCTTTGACTTTGTCAAAAATATCAGAGAAGTCCCCATATTTATCTGGAAGCACAGGAGCAGACTTCACTGGTGCCGAGCTAGTCGACGGGTGAACCTGGATTGCAAACACTGAACTTGGATCTTGTCTTCCAGCTTTAACGAACTCGCGAAGAGAAATTTTCGAGATACAAAACTGAGGGCATGAAGAAGTCTCTACAGAAGCATGACCAATTGGAATAGGAACTGGAGCAGGGATTGGAGCAAGAAGTGGAGCAGGAGCAGAAGCAGGAACTGGAACTGGAGCAAGAGCAGAAACTGGAGCTGGAGCTGGAGCTAGGACATCATCGAGAATATGGTCAGAATCTGTGACATGAACTGGAGCAGAGGCAAGAGCCGAATCATAACGTGGAGTAGAAATAGGAATAGCAAGGACGGAATCATGGCCCACGATACTACACGGATCGAAGTCGATATTGGTGTAGAGACCTGATCTGTGGATGAATTGGAACTAGGGCTAGAACCAGCAAATTGAAATGATCTGATACGCCAATCAATCTGTGGATTATGTGGCTCGAGCCAGGGCAGATCCAAGACTATTGGCGCATGAAGGCTAGCGATGAGATTGAAGGAAATACTACAAGAAACTCCCTCAAACGAAACCTGAAGAGGCGCAATACATTCTGTGACTGCACTCGAGGAGATCTCCCGTCCATCAATCACTTCGACAGAACCAGAATGCTCAACCTTGCTTCTAGGGATGGCGTGCTTACTGACGAACACACTATCCATAAAGCAAGCATTTGCACCACAATCAAATTGTGCCAACACTTGCAATTCTCCAACTTCTGATTTCAATGATATAGAGATGAAGAGTGCCTTACTGACCTTATCCGATGGAATAAACATGTCAAGAAATGTGGAAGGAGTCTGAGAAAAGGCGGCCAGCCGACGAGAAACTCCTACTACTCGAACCGGTCCCTGAAGTTTTCCGACTGATTTGGGCGCTTCACCAGGCATCCACGAGCAATATGGCCAGCTCTTCCATAGTAGAGGCAAAGGTTAGCCTCTCTTCGACGCTGCTTCTCGGTGGCAGATAAAGGTCCTCGAACTGTCCGATCAATCTGCACAGGCTCAGGTCCTGACCTGCTGGATTCTACTGATGACACTGGGGAGGACGTAGCTACATGCGCTTGTGTTATTGGGAAGACTTGACTACGTCTCTCTTTCTTACGTTCGAAGAGTCGATTATCACATCGAACTGCAAATATGATGGCTTCTTCCAAAGTCTGAGGGTCCTCCATAGACAACAGCATATCTTTCACATCCTCTCATAACCCCATTTGGAAACAATCTCGAAGTGCAACATCATCCCAGGAGGTATCTACCGCAATTTGACGAGATTCTGATGCATATACTGAAGCTGGACGAGAGCCTTGCCTTAGATTGCAAAGTTTTGTGACTGCTGTGCGCACGACGATCGGTGTCTCCAAAGCATGCCTCGAGCTCTGCAGTGAAAGTAGCAAAATCTTGCAACTCTGGGGCTCCTTTCTCCAATAAATGAGCAAACCAACTTAGAGCTGGTCCTGTGAGAAGAGAACCAATCAGCCCCACTTGTTCTTGGGCCGTGGGATATCTATGATGATGGAGCTGAATCACAAGCATGATCTGATTCAAAAAATCACGGAGCTTGGACAGAGTGCCATCAAACTTCTCTGGCAGGCTGATCTTAGGCTCTGATAGCCTCAATCCTGAGTTAGAAGCAGATTCATGTGAAGCAATACGTTCCTTAAGCTCTTTATTGTCCAATTGCAACTGCTGGCGTACTTGAACAAGCTGTTGGACCTGCTGTAATAAAGTCGAAACCTCCTCCATAGATATAAAATCACCAAATATGAGCAAAAAAAAAATGCTTAGGATCAGAGCAGGCAAGAACCGGTAAGGGATTCCGATTCAAACTGTCATGAACCTACGCGAAAATAAGGAGAATACGCAAGAAATATTGAAGAAATACGTCAAGATCAGCAAGGAATCTGATATATGAACAGGAATCACAGATGCCTAGAAGGCTCAAGACTGGCGTTGAACCAGAATGGTTCGACAAGAAGGAGATGCCTCCTTATATATATAGGCCAACGGTCAAGATCGCGCCACTCCAATGGATGAGATCATGCCAAGTGTCGCACATGCATGTAAGTTCTAGAATATTCTAGAACCTCATGGAAACAGCCCCGAGTAACCATCATTCAATTAAATTGGGATTATGTCTTAATTTTGGGACAAATTTTATATTGCGTGTTTTTAATGACATATTCAAATTCTCAAAGTCTTATGTGAAAAGCACAAAAATATAATATCATATTTCTTTAAGGATAGACAACATTTCACAATATAGCATAATAGCACGCAAATGATAGAAGAAAATGATGAAGAAATTTGAGTACGACAGTATTATTACAGAAGTATGCACAAAAATAAAACACACAACCGAGTTTCATAAAGTTGTGGATCACCAAATCCATGTTACTTTTTATAGAACTAGAATGTTTTTCCTCCACCTTCCACATTCCATCTTTTAGAACTCCAATGTTTCTCCTCCACCTTTTAACCTACGAAATCCTAATGTAGATCAATTCTTCACGGTCCAAAGAAGAATTCAACCTAGCATATTTCTTCTTGTAAGCATCGTGCCATTACGACCGAAGTTACGATATTCAAAACACAGAGGATTAGTCCATCAAAATTCACATGGAAGAAGATTCACATTTTCAAAATTGGGCTCATAATAAGAAGCGGAACATGCAAGAAGATACACATTTTCAAATTGACACTATCCACATGAATTATGCTACCAAAATCGCTTTGAAAATAGAGTAAAAAATATATTCTAAACCAAGAACTTTATGGTACCTAACATCATGAATAAGCTTAGATATAGGCAATATAGCAAACGTAATGGTGTACTACAAAAGAGTTTAGTTTACCTTGAAAATACGCTGAAATGGGTGGGTTTTCTCCAAAATAGGCTTACTTATAAACGCATATAAGCCAAAAAAGACCAATTTAACTAAAAGATAGGCTTAAATAGAAGTTATTTGTTATCTAAAAAAAGTTGGATAAAAGCCAAAAAAGAGAGCACGCTTGACGTGGTTTTTCAAGCACATTTACGCTAAAACTGAAAACGGATCCTATGTAGAAGAAACGAAAATAAAGAAACAAGGAGAAACTTTGTTGCTATGAATCAGCTAATTAGATGCCCCAAACTCATTCCTGACACATACGTACCTTAGAAAATGAGCAAAGGAAACCTTCTAATCGGCTACTGCAACCTCAGCACGAAGAACAAGCTCTGAAGAAGAAGAAGCACAAGAAGAAGCAATCTCGGCAATAACAGATTTCTGGCACCATGGCAAGTGGAAAAGGAGTTGTTTAGGCCATTAGAAGTGCTGATCAGAGTGTCCGGCACTGCATCCTTGCTGTAAAATGGCGCTTCTCATGATCATGACAGAAAAAAAGGTCTTTCCCATTGCTTTTATCCATATCTGCATTTGCCTCCCTATCGATCTTCAAATGTATGATGTATCTATCTCCAGATGCAAACGTAAAAGAAAGAAATACCTGGTTTAACAGAAATGGGCTTATGCCTTTTCTTGATCGTCATTGTACCTAGCAAAAATGGGCTTGTGGCTCTTCTTGAATGTCGCTGGAGAAGGGCTCCAATAGGTAGTTTAGATGGGCAATAAAAATTGTGTGAGCGGGAAAATAAGATTCAAAATAATACCTGAGCGGGAAAAATCAGAATAGAATTCATTTACGGACGTTTTATACAGAACATAACATGTTGGGACGGCCTGGCTCTGGATGCCCATGGATGCCCAAGCACGAGGCTCTGGATGCCCAAGCACGAGACTTGGCTCTGGATGCACAAACACAAGACTTGCTGAGTCGTTAGCTGAAAATGTTGCCATTCTAGCAACTACCAGAGGTACAAATCAATATTTCTTCTTGTACTTACATCTCAAATGTTTTTAAATGTTATTCTTAGTTTTATCCTGGAACCCATAAATACGATAGAAATGATTTCACCCCTTTTTCTTAGATACATCACGTGAATATGCATAAAATGATCCAAAAATATATTTCTGTATGGTTCTGCCTTTGTCTACTGAGCTAGATCATTTTGGAGCAGACAAGTTCATACATTGCCCAGCCCTTCCAATCTTCTGAGTTTGCCAAAACAACTAAAGCAGAGATACTTAGACATTTGTGCGAGTTCCCAGTACCCAGTATTAGGTACTTTTCTGGGTAGTTTTGCACTCCCTAAAAGATAATTTATATAGTACACCCTAGTATGCTTTTACCCTAGGGCTAATTTACTCTGACCACTCACACAGTGTGCGGGAGGCACTTTCAAAACTTTTGAAAAGGGTCCTGGCGCACTGTGAGGGGTGGGCTCCTGTTTGGGTTCTAGATGGCTCTAAATTTATAATCTAAGGACAGAATCCTACTTATCTCGCCGAGTTAAGACGGTATGTGTCATTACTTTCTAAATTTGGACAAGTTTAGACAAAGATCAGTGACAAACACTCAAACAGTGCCCGAGAGGCACTTTCAAAACCTTTGAAAAGGGCCCTGGCACACTCTGTGAGGGGTGCGGCTCAAAACAGTGACTTTTGTCCAAATTAACTAATTTTAATTACACATGTCATTATTACAACCTTATTAAATACAATCTTACGCTTTACAACTTGATCAAAACACTTTTCATATTTACAAAAAATTTCATAATTACATTATATTAGCAATCTTCCTTCTTTATGAACCTATCTAACTTCATATCTCTAGGCATACAGGTGACTCTCCTCGGATGGAGAGCACATGCTAGGGAATCTTCGAAGTGATGAACTAACTTCTGCTCCGCTGCCTCCTGCAATGCAAGTAACATGTCATCTGTCACTCGCTTGGTCTTGTCGAATTCCTACAGGATTTCTCTGGTTAGTCTCGCGAATGCAGCCCTTGGAATTTGCAGTCCGTAGCTCCTCTGAAAATATCGAATCTCCCGAGCAGCTCTTGCAAAATAGGAGTTCGACTTCCTCTTCATAGGTATCTTAGGTGGTACGGATCTCTCCGGGGGCGGCTTCAAGATGTTGGCTTTCCTCCCTCCATGTGCGTTACCTTATTGGCTTCATAGTCCCTTGAGTACTCCTCGTACATCTTCATGTACTCTTGGTACTCCTTCAACTTCTTCCTGTACCCCCGCTCGTGCTTGAGTACAAAGGATTCCCGTGCGGGTTTGCCCTTCTTGGGGTCAGTTGTTGGCTTCAGCCACTTCGGGTAGGGAGGTGCCGTTGCAGTTTCTTCCTCCTCATTGTTTGGATTTGAAGGCCCCGAGCCTTATGTTGGGCGAAAAATCCTTGATACATCCTCGTCCGACTCTGTGTTTGATGAAGATGATGGTGGTCTGTCGAGCTCCCGCTCCCTTATGCTAACCCCTTTGCTTGGTGTTGTTTTCGTTTTTCCCCGAGGTTTCTTTAGTAGTTCGGGGTCCTTCCATTTGGCCTTCTTCAATTTCTTGCGCTCCTCCTTCAATCTTCTGCGCTCCTCCTTCTCTGCAATTCTCTTTGCTCTCTTTCTCTTATCCATTTTCTTTAGCCGATATGCTAGCTCCTCTGGTAGTGGCTAGTCCTCCTCATCCTCCTCCTCTTCGCCATTGCCATGACCTTCAGGATTTTCTTGAGCATAAGGGTTTTGAGGTTGTTCTTGCTGGTCCTCCTCCTCAGCATCTGGATTGGGGTTAGGATTTTCTTCTTGCCTGGCTCGCTCTTGAGCCTTCCTAGCCTTATGTTCAACTGCAAGAACTTGGACGCTGGTGGAACCATCTGGCATAACCACTCGAGTAGTTTGTTTGGTGCGGACCATGTTTTGAAATATGTCAATCGCCTTCTGAGCGCCTAAAAATCGCTTTCTTGGCCGAAGAGCAGCTAGCTGGAGAAGAAAGGTGAAAATGAAGAACCTAAGGGTCTATTAATTGGTCTGGGAGTTTTAGGGTTTGGACCTACTATACCATTATGTAAAGCATTAGTGTTTGCTAGAATAATACATTAGGTTCTTTCAGGCAAAAGGTACTCTACTACTCACACAGTGCGCGAGAAGCACTTTCAAAACTTTTGAAAATGCCCTGGGTGCACTCTGTGAAGGGTCACTCATTTTTTAGCTCTAACTTTAGTTTTTTAAATTCATGCTTGGGTTGTTATTCCCAAGGCTGAAGGTCTACTATTAGTCCTACAGGGAAATGGTCTGTGCCCGATCTTGGTCTACCAAGATCATGGCTTTGATACCACTGTGACGTCCCCTACTTCTTCTACGATGCTCCCATCGTATTCGAAGGCGGAGTTTATCCCCCTGGCAGCCAAACTGTCAGAGGCCATCCACCTAGCATCAATCCTTTATCAGTGGATCGATGAGGAAGAATGAATGTGTCATTTATCCCGTCTTCCCTCGGGACTATCTTAGCAGCAGAAGCGTGAATAAATGTAAGGACATGACATCAAATGCAACAGAGTCACCTCGAAGGGTGACTGTACCATAATATACATGTATCAACATATCAACATCATCATCATCAAAGGGATCCTACCGAAGGCTCAGACTCCAGGGTGTGGACTGAGGGCTTGGGTCTCCAGAAGCCATTGCAGACAGAATTCATAAGAGTGGATTGAGCTGGCATAGGAACATGGCTGTCGGGTAGTCCGCTCCATCCGCCCCTCCCAGTGTACACTTTGCAGAGTAGGTTGAAGCATCTAGGGACTGGACCGTAGCTGCTGGGTACGTAGCCAAAGGGGGCTACTACTAGGTTTCATCTCCCCAGCCCCGATGAGGCAGGAAGGGGATCACTCCCCCTCCAGAGGCATGCATGCCCTTCAAAGGTGGCTAGAGGGTCACTGCTCTTCTTCGACTTGAACCTCATTGAAGGTGGTTCACTACCCAATAGGTGCCTTGCCCACACGTGGTGGCAAACCATTATGCCTAGCCCGCTGAGATCCCTGGTAGGCTTTACACACCAGAGGGATGAATCAGTGAAGGGACAAGTCCTCCTTATCCCACCGGCCTAGCCCCGCCACTCACAACCAGGCGCGGGCCGCATTAACAGGGACTTAATGAAGCTTATTTAGAATCATCTGCTACTGAAGATTTCAGGGTCTCTACCCCCCTTCCCACATACACTGGAGAGCATAGAATGGAACATCATCATCATAACAGATAATAGAACTGAGATACTGAATAATATCTAAACTATCTACCTAAACATACATGGTTAGGTTCATTCATTAAGGCTGGTGATCTTAGTACCTATAAGGCTGCTAAGACTGATCTAACATACTATCCTAGCTCATTGCCAGGCTATGAGTCGGCTTTGCACAACAGAATCACAGGTTACCTGATCCCTGGCTTGCTCCAGCTCCCCGAATCGCATCCATGCCTTCGTTCTTGCTGAAGACAGCTGCTCCTGAGAGAAGTGTTGTGCAAATGCAGCTCGACGGCGCCTGG
The DNA here is from genome assembly GCA_021234155.1 of Isoetes taiwanensis. NCBI lineage: Eukaryota > Viridiplantae > Streptophyta > Lycopodiopsida > Isoetales > Isoetaceae > Isoetes > Isoetes taiwanensis. The sequence goes on from JAJEKV010000002.1 coordinate 43,079,172, forward strand.
CAATGCAAAATAGCAGTTTGGCTTGGCCGGAATGGCCCAAGGAAGCCAACATGCAAAACTGGAAAGGGTTTAGGGTTTCCCCTTTTGTTCCTTTTACGTGAACTTTTAGGTTTAGGTTAGAAGGAACCAATGGGGCTTTGCCATTTGGCAAAGGAGTTTAATTGCATATGTTTAATATACATGTGCAACATACGAGGTTGCCCCCTAGGTGCAACCCTTTACGGCTCTCAAGTACATGTCATGGTGACATGTACGCGTGACGTGGTAGTATAATATACGTATTCGGACCGTATATTATGTTGGAATGTCACAATGCACATATTACTTTTCGGCTATTGAGGAAAAAGCTTTTTGATGCATTAGTGCTACCAAGTGGCTTTATATGCAAGTGAGATATGGGGATCCTCACTTTGTAAATCCAAATGGAATGAGCTGGAATCACTGCAAAACACATGGATGCATTTAACTTTGAAGGTCAAGTAGGCTGTACCATATGAAATCATGTTGTTTGATAGTGGGTCTTTTCCCTTAGAGATACATGCTATGTACATGACAATAAAATATTTACAGAGAAAGAATGAGACAGATGATGGTACCTTGGTGAAGATAGCTTTGGATACTTCGAAACACCTTGCAATAGAGGGCAAAGCATGTCGTTACCGAGATCTGTGCAATTGGTCTGGAAAGTTCAATTTGTCTATTGACAGTAAACTTGATGGGTTTAAAAGGAAAGCTTTCTTAACCTACTGTGATTCATCTAGCAAGGCAAAGGTTGGTTACTACATTATAGATTTTAACTCTAGCAGAGAATACAGGATACATCCATATTTATGCCATTATAGTGTGTCTCCTGGATTGGTTCGTGCCATTGCTTGCATCTGCATGAGCTCTCATAGATTGATGATAGAGTGCGGCCGCTGACCGAAAATTGATGCTGCCCAAAGAATTTGCTCATGCAGTACCGACATTGAAACTGGAAAACATTCTATTTACTTCTGTGTTAAACATGATGTTATCTGCATCAAATATCCTATGATGTATCCCTCTAGATGCATTGTTTAATCAACATGATACTTTGCCTCGTATAGGCAAGTATATTCGTGAACTCCTAGAGAGTGCCAAATCTGTTGAGTTTACCAATACTGCTTGATTTATATTTGGGATGTTTGTCCCATAGCTCAAGGGTTTCCGTGAACGTTAATAAAATATTATTATTATTATTATTATTAATATTAATATTAATATTATTATTATTATTATTAATAAATCGTTTCTTGTACCATTTAATACTGCTCCACTGAATCCATCTTTCATAAGGTTCCCTATGCTGTATATCGTGGAAAAGCATTTAAAAGTATTTCCAAAAATATAAACATTTCTACACTTCATTAAAAAATAACGGCTAAGGCACATGATGTATCATTTTATACCATGTCCAGGTTCCACAATGCATTCCCCTCACTAGTGCATTGATGGAGCCAGGTGTAATAGGACAGACAGTCATATCCTACAAGTGAATTGAATCATTATTATTTTTATCATTAAGCTTAAAATTGATGAGTTTTTTACATGTCCTTATGGGACTACTACATTCCTTAAACATTCTATATGTATTCCATCAATATTAGGACTATTAGAAGTTGTCTTGATGTTCAAACTTATAGCTTGAACATGGTTGCATTGGAAGAAATCAAGTCGTATCTTCGAGCTATTTCGAATTGTTAAACCTGCCACACTGAGATAAGATCTCTACAAGAAGAGAAATGCTTGAATATATACATGTAAGATTCCATTGCCGATTAGCTTCTTGATTCTATTTTATTCTTTAGACCTTGATCCATTCACCAATAAAGGCTCCTACTATGTGCATATAGGTTCTAATTAGCCAAAATCTACTGATCCAAACTGGATTCTTCACTGCATAGTCACATAAACAACTGGCACCGGAAGAAACTGGTATGGCCATGGGATGAAATCTGGGTCAGGTTTTCATAGCCATTCAATGCTGATAGGAGTAAATCCATTGATAATGGAAATGTTTCTTCAGGAAAAACGTCATGCAAACACCAGCTTTATTCTTTCGGCAGGGATAACACGATTTTCCTTGGTTTTCTAATTTTCTTCGCCGTTAGATTAGAAAATCTTTAGATTTGACGGTTCACATCAATTTTAGCTGGCGCGTCAAGCCATGTGATAGGCTAAACTTGCAGCAAATCTTGTACCAAGGCAAGCCTGCGAAAAATCCGAAAATCTTAGTTTTTTATAATGCCATAAGCAGAGCAAAGACAAATTCTTAAATGTGCATATAGGCTACAATCCTCTCAATTAATGGATGCTGATATAGACAACAATACTTTCAAACTAAAATTGGCTCAATCATTTAACATTTTTGGTATGCCAATAGTATTTGTTTTTTCTTTAACAATGCTATGGATATTTTTTCTTTAACAATGCTATGGATATAGCATAGGTGAGACCAACCTAAGTTATCGCTCCATTGCATAAGACCTCACTTCTCTAATAAATTGAAAAAAGTGACCTCTTGCACTTTCATAATTGACAATAAGCAAAGTTAGATATCTATAATAAACAATCTAGTTGATACTACTTACTTACTCCATGAGGCAACCTGGAAATAGAGATACTTAGGTGAAGAATACAAATGTTTGATAAATAGTCTTGGTCGTGGTCCATAAGGTCAATTGGCTGCTGTAGATTTTGTTAAATTTTTAATGTTAGGCTTAGATAAAAGAAAATCAACAAATGTAGACTGGAACAAAACTTAAGTACAAAGATTTAGTTGCATATTATTATATAATTTGTAGGACAAAAATAAAAATTTTATATTCAAGGACGAGTGTGATCCACGACTACAAAAACATCTTGCTAATAAAGAGCTACATGTCGCCTTCCTAAGCTGGACAAGTTGGTCTTTGGTTTAGATAACTTCATTATCCAGATCTTTAATATAAAACAACCTTCTATTCCACATGTGATAATAATTTCTCAAATCCCTCTGACAGGGACTCTGAACTCTAATACAAAATAACATGGTTGGTAAGTTGCTAATTGGAGGTCAAGGTTGGAATATTGAGTCATTTTCAATTAGGAGGACCTACCCCTATGTTGGGTTCCAAAGGAGGGTCCCCCAAAACACTACATGAGAAATTATCGAATCTCAAAGGAAGGAGACAATAATAATATAATAATGGACCCTAAACGCACCACATCAAAATGCATGGTTTAACATGATGTTTGCGGATTCAAATGGGTTTGTGGAGGGATTCTTGTGTGGCCTAATTGTCCTTCCAAATGGAACACTAAAAGTGAGAAATCTAGTTATAATTACACAAAGGCCAAAATACACTTCAATGGTCCATATAATGTGAATGTGGTCGGCATACCCTAATCCCTGTGCGCCCACGAAGGAAGGGAAAATCCAAAAACGTCCCCACAAGACTCCGACAAATTTGGAACTTGGGACACCACTATGGACCCTAAGACAATTGATCTCTTCTCAACCCCACCTAGAACATGCCGCTCTCGGCCCACCAAAATTGCAATCCACCCACACCCTCAGTAGCCATCATGAAGGATGCAGTCTTCTCGAACTAATCAACTGACACAACACCACCACCCCTCTTCTCACCATCTGGGCACAACAAACCACATGACGTATGCGGTGTTAAGGAGGCTTAGAACTACCAGAAGGGGGGTCATGTCAAAAGAATAATAAGAGAAACATGTACGAAGAATCAAGGAACAGAGGAAGTGGTGATGGGGTTGGAGATAGAAAACTACATGACCAAATCAAGTTATGCTAGGTGTTTGCAAGAGAGAGAGAGAGAGAGAGAGAGAGAGAGAGAGAGAGAGAGAGAGAGAGAGAGAGAGAGAGAGAGAGAGAGAGAGAGAGAGAGAGAGAGAGAGAGAGAGAGAGAGAGAGAGAGAGAGAGAGAGAGAGAGAGAGAGAGAGAGAGAGAGAGAGAGAGAGAGAGAGAGAGAGAGAGAGAGAGAGAGAGAGAGAGAGAGAGATTAACATGATGGTTTGCACTAGGCGACAATGGTTTAGGTTGAGGAGATTAGAGTACAATGCTAGGTGTAATTGGAGATAAGAAAACTACATGACCGAATCTAGTTATGCTGGGTGTATGGAGAAAGAGAAAGAGATGTATTAGGGACAATGGGTTGAATAAGTTGATCGGGCACAAGTTGAGGATAAGTTAACGAAGTTGAGAATGGGTCGAGGGGGGGTGAGAAGGTGTGGATTGGAGGCTGAAGTTGAGAGCAAGTTGATGTGAATTTGACTGGGGAAGAGGCAAAGTCGCGGAGGAGAAGAAGAGGCAGGGGGAAAAGGATGAGTAGTGGAGAAGAAGATAGATAGATGCTATTTTAACGTCCAGAGAGGTAGCTTATGGGAAGGGGGGAGGGAGGCAAGGCAAGGGAAGGGCCGACATGGGAAGAAACAAGGGGGCGGATGTAAGAACATTTTAACTCAACTTCAGACACGAAGTGATGACTAGGGGCGGACAAGTTGGGTTAGGTAAACCTCGAGTCCAGGTAAGGGGCCACGTAGGAGGGGGAAGGGAGGGCGAGGATGGGGCCAGGTGGACGGCGGAGAAGGGAGGGGGAGACATTCGGGTGGCTGCCCACTTAAGAAGAGTCAGGGAACGCAAAGCACCACACACACATGGTCTATATGCCGAGCTCTACGACGACGGAGAAGGAGAAGGAGGAGCAGCTGCATCTGGAAAAGCCTGAGCAATCGGAGCAGGTCCAACTCCGTCTCTTCTACGTTCTAAGTATGCTCCAAACCCTCGGCTATGGCACACCGACCTCTTCTCCTTTTCCCTGATCAAATCCCCCCCAAAAAAGCCCGTTTCTACCCCTCCCTCCCTCAATTCTTAATTTTTTGATCTCTTCAGTCTCTCGTTTTGTTGAATTCGAGCTCAATTCGGTGGTTGTTGGAGCTCCGGTGAATGAATATGATGGGCCGGTGATTGATGGGCTTATTTATTAGGCGCCCTTGTTCCTCTGCCGCTGCAGCACGGCATCATATATTGGCTTCTTGGGTTGGGTGTGTGCGCGTGTGTTGCCGGGTCTCTGTCTGTGACTGTCTGTCCGCTGTATGCTGCTGCTGCTGTGTGCATCGATGCCTGTGTTGGGTTGGGGCGTGCTTTTTTTGTGCCGGATCTTAGCCCTTTGGGCGGTTGTCGCAGTTTTTGCATGAATTGAACCCCGCATTTGCCTTGAATTCATCTCGTGTAGGGGTTAAATCCGTCGGCTATGGCCGGTTTTGTGGCCATGCATGGGGCGTGCTTCTCGAAATTGCATGAGATTCGTGCATGCCTCACCCTTGGCAGCTAAATTTGGCTATCTTTTCTTCGATCTGTTCATGGCCTGCCAAAACCCTCTTTCTGCCGCTGCTACACATGCCGGATTATAAGCAAATCAATGCCGGAAGCTAGCATTTTGTTGCATGAATTTCATTTTGGTTGAACGAAGGTGGGTGGGTTGAGTGATGGATGGCTCGAAATTCATTTTCTGACCGCTTTTACTTATTTGTGCTACGATTTGCAGGCCGTGCTGCGGCATCCACTCTCTGACTCTGATCGATCTGCAACAAACAGGTGATGTTTCGGGCATGTAAATTGAAGCGAATTTTGTTGGAATGGGGATGAATAGGGATTTGGGGATAAACCCAGTTCGGTTTTTGAAACAGAATGCAAAATTTGCAGGTGTATGAAGCAGGGAGATCGATTTGGCGATGCTGTCTACAAACTACGGACATGAGCCACTTTCCGGCGAAAGTTTCGACAACAATCAAGGGCAAATGCTGCATTCAAGCTCGGGCCCTTTGGGGACATCGAATTCGGAGAGCAATTCCGGCATGAAGGGGACGGAATCTGCATCAGCAAATGCGGCAAGGTCGTTGAGGATCAAGCCACAGCCGAATCAGGTGTTGAAGTGTCCGAGATGCCATTCTATGAACACCAAATTTTGCTACTACAACAACTACAGTCTGACGCAGCCGAGGCATTTCTGCAAGAACTGCAGAAGGTATTGGACGAAAGGGGGAGCCTTGAGAAATGTTCCGGTGGGAGGAGGGTGCCGGAAGAACAAGCGGGCAAAGCAGAAAAATGCAAGTGAAAGCCCCCAATCCATCGCCCAGATGGAGAAAAACGGTCTCACCGGATCATTCAGCTCGGATAGCCTGGTGGGCAGTTTGAATCAGCAGGAAAATAATCTGTTAGATGGCTGTTCTACGTCCAATTTGTTTAGCTACCAGCAGCAGGGAGAGGATGATCCAGTTGGGATGTCTTACAGGCTGAATCACGGGCATGGGTTAGGCCTGGCGGATTATTCTTCATTTCCAATTCCGCGCTCCATGCAGATCTCCGGCCCGCCTCCATTCTCCGCCCATTTGGGGCTGCAGGGATTTGAGTCCGGCCTCGCCGGACTCAATTTCAATCCTTCTGCGCTCAAGCATGCTCATGCTTCCGTCTATGATCCGTCCTCTACTCTCAGCCTTCTCAGCGCTGCTGCATCCACCCCCCCGCCTCTTTCCGAGTCCCTCGCTGGCTATGGCGCCATGAATTTGGACGGATTCGTTGCCCTCGGCCTCCAGTCAGACTCCAAATGGAAATTGCACCACAAATTGGCCTCCAATATGGTCGATTCCGACCGCTCTCAGGATCACTCCATGGTTCTTCAGGGATTGCAGCTTAACAATGTAGCAGGGCTTGATCCTAAATCCAAATCTGAAATGCTTGGCCTGTCTAATTCCGAAGGGATGAATAACGCAGGACATGGGGTTTCGGATTGGCAGGCTCCTTCGCACGACGGATTTATGGAAACCAGTGCAGATTCAGGTTATTGGCCTCCACATTCATTGCCTCAAATTGATCTTCCGGTTTATTCCTCAGAGGCTGCCCATCAGTTCTGCGACGTTAAACCTCCTGCTGCAGCACCTGATCCTGATTTTTACTCTCGAGCTAGCCGCTGCTCCATCTAACCCCAACTCCTGAACATACTTGGCATATTTTGTCTTTGATTTTTTCTGGATCTGATAGACCCGCTCCGATTTCCATGCATGAACCCGCATCAATCCGGAGCGTTCTGTCGGATCTTATACGCCAGACCAGTCTTTGCGGCAAATTCTTTCGTTTCTTAATATCACAGCAACAGAATTTAAAGGTTTACAGCATACAGCAAACACACTACTTGCCCTCCTTTGGGTTTTGGTGCTCCAAGTTTCAGCCATGGATTTTTTGTGCAGGCTATGGAGATGATCATTCTGGCATGCAGCAATTGGCCTTTTTTGAGCTTGATTCATGCCACATTGTGCATCATCTTCTTCCGCTGTTGTAACTAACTCAAAATTCACCATGTCCATGGACTTAAATCATTTGGTACTGTATATATGATGGCTCAACATCTTTGCTCCGCGCAGATCTATCTATTCTTACTTACTGCCTTGAAATCCTTACACTAAATAATCTGATTAATCACGTTTTTGTATTGGGCTGATGATTTGTTCTTCTGATCGCCATGTGCATCAGCTCAGGTGTTGGTTTTTTTGTTTATAATTGTTTCTCTTGTTCAGATGGGCAGAATGACATGATTCCAGTTCCAGAGTGTCCCTCCCTGGAATGGAACAGTCCTTTGTTTAAATAATATCTTCTTCATCCTTGTTTAATTGTTATTGTAATATATCTCCCTACCTGACAATACTAACCACACAAGTGAGGCATGGTGTTGGGCACATTTTTTGCATTGGATATCGGGGGACCACTCAGATGGCTTCTTTTTGGCTGTATATTTTTCGCACTTTATCTTATTTTAAGTACTGCTACATGCCTTGGTGGTGTGTGCTATCATGGGGAGGGACATGAAGAATTTCCCTTGTCTTCCGTTTTCCTAGTGTGTCGTGTTTGAACTTAGAATTCTATTTCCTATTGTATTCTTGCCCCTTGCCTCATGGCCTGTTTGCCTTGTTGCCACAAGCATACTTGCTCAGCATTGCAATTATGCCATTGGCGTACCCTGATTCTTCCTTACCCTTTTTCTTTGACAATCCCGTTGCGCTGAATTTTTCTGTAACTAATCTACTGTTCCCACCGCACCTGTTTGTTCTTCTGTGATCAAGAACCTTGCCAATTGGCTGAAATTCAGGACCTAAAGTGAAGTCTTGGGATTCAGGACCTAAAGTGTAGTCTTGGATGTTAAGATAGGTGTGATTCCATTTTTTTGTCTCAGGTTTCAAGCTGTATTTAAGACATTGTAGTACAAGACCATTTGCATGAACACGCAACACAGTGTATGTGGCTATGTTCGATTAGCTAAGGTCATAAATTAGACCTTGATTTGGTTCTTTCGAAAATAAAGTCTTGTCACATTCTAGTGCAAAACTATTTGCTCAAATTGTGAAAGGAGTGGGACCTGATGAGGAGTATTGCTGTTGTGTGCCCCCCTCTTCCTCATACGACAACACAACAAGGAACTTTGTAATCTATCTATCAACATGCCAACACATGAAAAGGGAGCACAAATTTCCTAAAAAAAAAAAAAAAAGGGATCATAAAAGTTCATCAAAATGAATACTGAAGCAACCATGACGTGGCATTCATTGTCCCACAGGTTTCTTCTTCATTGGATAGCTATTGTGTGATGCTAGCAAAGTTGCCTTATCCTAAGTTCATATGATGACGTGATATTACAATAGTCAAGGGAGCAGAAAAATCATGCATGTGAAACTAGGTGCTCTCACATGACAATGGAGAAGAAATTATCTTGCGGTGGGTTCTACATATCTCATCTTCATCTATAACATCTTATCATCTCTTTCTGCATTGAGAAGCAACCTATTGTGATTGTCACTATTTTCTCCTACAAATATTAAATTTCTCCATCCACAAATAAGTTCTAGTTTTCCAATAATGTACTTGATTAAGTACACAAATATCAAATATTTATCATGCCCCAGACGTCTTGTCTATACTAGTAGATCAATGAGTTGTCAAGTCTATGCTATTAGATGAATGAGTTGTCAAGGTCAGATGAGTATTCTTATGTGTTCCAGCCCACAAACTTCATCTTTAAACATAATGCACTAAAAAACATTGCCTTCCCCTCTTGTGTTGTCAACCCCATACATTGCTTGAACGCTTTTATTTATGGCCCTAAAACCCTAACCCCAAAAAAAAAAAAAACCCCTAATTTTCCTTAAAACCCTCTTTTGTTTGGGTGCATATTCGTACAAGGGTGCCTTTGAGCATTGAGAGCTGTTAGATGGGCATATTCATAAGTTATGCTATATTTTAAACTGTAGATAGCGATTCTCATTTGTGGGGTATGCCCCTATAAGTTGGGAGATATCGTATAGCAAAAATAATGAGATACTATAAGATTGGAGCAAATATACTTGATTGTGTCAATTTGATACATGTATTGTACAATTGAAGGAGGTGAAAAAAGGGATCTCGCTGCCCTACGTCACTCCTTGTGTGAATATGCACCCAAATAGAACGGCACTGTTTTAAGGAGAATTTAATAACTATAAGGGTAATGGTTTGTATTGTGAAAATTGTTTCTGGCCCCTTGGGCCTTGGAAAAGTTATTTCACAAGTTAGAAACAAAAAAAGCAATGCAACAAAACAAAAACTAAAGATAATTATTACACGAAATTTATTGCGGCAGCCTTATAAATATTACAAGAAATTTATAGCGGCAGCCTTGAACATTTCTCTCTACTGGCTCACTTACTGGCTGGAATTCTGTTTGAATCTTGTAAGGGACAGGAAGAAACTAATGAAGATGTTTAAAGTTCTAAAAGCTACAACAGGTGGTAACCTTCGCATCGCAGCAGTGGCATATGCTATAGGACGAGCTGGTCTGGTTGAATAATGGCATCATGATCTTAGGATCAGAGCGGGATAAAGATACCCTTAAATTTGATGAAGATCCCGTTAGGTTCTCTAAAATTCTATACGGATTCTCCAAGATTCTCATATGATTCCTCTAAGTTCTCCAAGATTATATGAAGATTCCCTCAGGTTCTCTTAAGATTCCTCTAGACGCTTTAAGATTTCATGGAGATTCCTTAAGATTCCTTTATATTCTCTAAGGTTGTACGAAGACTCCATGATACTCTTGAAATTCCTCTTGATTCTCCAAGATTCTATAAAGGTTCCCCCCCCGGGGGGTTCCCCTAGATTCTCAAAGATTTTATGAAGATTCCCTAAGATTCTATAAGCATTCTCCAAGATTCTCTTAAGATTCCTCTAGATTTTGAAGAATTTTCATAAGATTCCTCGATGTTTTTGAGATTCTACAAAGATTCCATTAGATTCTCTCAACATTCCCTAAGATTCTATGAAGATTCTACATATTCCTTAAGATTCCATAAAGATTCTCCATTTCAATCATATTGGCTCCAATGGCAATAAGACGATAGCAAATTACCAGTCCTTGGAAAGCCCTCAATAAGAGTGTAGGTCCTGCCTTGATCTGATGCCCCTTTTAGGAGATGTGGCCATTTGAATTTGAGGCGTAAGGAAGAAGCTTCGTAAAAAGCTATTTAATAAATGCAACGCCACCTCACCCCTTTCCTCATTAATTGTACTACAAATATTTAAAATTTCACACACATGTCTATCTTTTTATTACAATTTCATTGATAAAAATGATGAGGTGTCAAATTTCTAGCAACCAATCTCTAAATTGTTTAATGTCTAACACTTGTGTAAATTGTCAAAATTCATAGCACTTTTCGTCTTCATATAGGTGGCGACACTACAACCATTAGAATGATCTATTGTTCACCCTTTTGAAAAAGGAAAAAGCCCTATTTTTTCCTACGTGTCATTTTTAGAATGAAGCATCAATTAAGAATATTCTTAAAGCATATTTCATTATATTGTTTAGATACTGTAGAAATGCTGATTCTTAACATGTAGAATATATATAAAATACATTATTCAAAGAATATATATGTAAACTGCACCCTGGATATATTTGTTGCGGTCTTCCTAAGGATTTGAACTTTAGATAACATAGAGAATCATTGGTTTGGAACATAATATTCTCCAATAGTTCATTTTTCTCTCTTTCCTTATTTTTCTCTCTAATATGGGATTCCAACAATGATGTTAGATATGTACATCTCCATATAGGTGCTACCGGTCAGGTATATCTAGCAACATGTTCATAAAACATTGCAAGCCCAGAAGTTATCAAAAAGGACTACAAGCTTGTTATAAGCTTTCAATTTGGCATACATAACAAGAATCGTACTCACTGCCACGACATCACCCTGAAACCAATTTGATAATCTGTCATGCATATCTCAAGCTGCAAAAAAAATATGTAAGTATGAAGACTTGCATTTCCTTACTGCATAACATGTATTTGCAGCTGGAATGATTTAATGTGGCCATCCAATGAGTCCACAGTAGGAATTGAAGTTGGTTCCTTGAGAGTATCCAACATAGATCTAGCATCTCCAAATCATCCCTATTAGGTTCAGATATTATTAGTCATTGCTACCTTCCTAGAAAGCACAATGTTTCAATAATCAAGCATTTCAAACTGTATTATTAGAAGTGCTACAAACAGCTCTAGTTTCACTTTAAAATGATCAAGTGTAATCAACACCATAAGACTAAGGCCGTATTGAACAACTTCTAGTATACTTTAGACATTCTAGACAACAAGAAATGCTAGAAATAGAGATGTGTAATTGTTCGAATTTCAGGGAGTATGGCTCCACTTCCATGAAGTCCTCTCTCACAGCCTTAATGAGCTTGGAGACAGGAACATTATCCACTGTCACGAAGTCGTTGTGCCATCTCACTAAGTCATACAGTTGGGGTGCCTCGGCACAAGCCTGACATCTCATAGACGTTCTTTCTGGCATAGGATACAACCTCATAATTGTCACACCCAAGAACTCTTCTCCCAACTTCATGTCTGGCATCGCATGATTAGGATCTCGTGAAAATTATTACCGATGCATATGGTTGACCACAACACTGCAAAACAACAACGAGCAAGTCTTCCCACGAAGTTCCTCTCTTGAAATACCTTCATGTCGAGGGCATGCCTCGTGCTCGCATCTTTGTCTTCAATGCACAACCAATTTATGCTTTAACCTCGCGGCTTGGTGTGGACGGCATTATCTACTCAGATCCGGTCTCGAGATGTCATTGTTTGGGCCAAAGAATAAATGACCCCTTTGACTCTTCAAGTGTATCAATCTCGTGTTCGTGATAGGGCAACGGCAGATCTCCATTGAAAATACTTTCTAGCGACACGACCTTTGAATCCCTCAAAGGGGGCAAATTATGATGAGTAGTAAAGTCGCGGACTTTGCCCTCGGCAACTTTAATGCCATTGTATGACATGCAATTTAGCTCCATCCTGCAACAATAACATGAGAAAGTAGTGTTATAAATTGCGGCCGCGATCCAGTGGACCAAATCTTAAGTCTGGAACAACAACAGGGGCATTTGACATGAGAGTACATATTACCTTAAATTTGCTCGAGAAGATCGCCGCGGCGATTTTGGTGAGGTGAAACGTTTTGACCGATGATGAGCCTTTGAATTGCTGTTTTAGGATAAAACATCAATGAATCAACGTACCATTCCCCTTCATAAAGAAACAGGCATCTAAACATGCACCGAAACAGGGTTGTAAACATGCATCTGAAGTGATTATGATCGGACAACTGAAGTGGCTAGACAAGATCGCCACCGCGATCTTGCAGAGATGAAACTATGTGACCAGTGGTGAGCCTTTGAAATGCTGCTTCGGGATAAAACATCAATGAATCATGCCAATGTCCCCTTCAGAATAAATCAAATGAATGCCCTTAACAAATGTTGTGGCAATTGGAGAAGTGTATAGCCAATTTTTGCATGAGGTGGGCAAACTACTCAATGTGTGCTTCAGATTCAATCGACAACTCCACGTATTCAATAGAGAACTCCACGATATGCATACCAAATACATGCAAACAAATGGGCATCTTAACATGCATCCAACATGCATCTACACATGTATCCGAACAGTAAACCGAAAATTGGTTCAACAAGAAATACGCAGATATAGGAAATTGAATTGAACCTTTCGAATCGAGCAAAAACTTCGCAAATCTGAGGTCGCCGCTTCCCCGTGCCCAAATACCACACAAAACAACAAGCAAATACCATGTCGACAACGGAGCGCCCACAAAATCACCATTGATTCACTCTTAGTTGGCTTTCTGGGACTTAACCAAAATTTTTGGTTCCAGAACCTTCTCTCATCTATGTTGCCATCTGGCACTACCAATGGCTCATATTCCACTTTCGAAACTGCCTATAAAAACATTGGCTGAACAGACGCGAACCCTAAAGCTTCTGAAATTTCTCCGCTCTTTGTCTTCTGCCTCCCAATTTCTTCCATCGATCGCCATGGCTGCCTCTCCAAAGTTGCCCACCCTCTAAGCCACAACGTCTATTGATCCGGAGCTGTTTCAATCGGTTATCTTTTCCACTGCCACAGTTTGCGACCCTCTCGAAGGCGCCAATCGTGAAGTTGCTGAAAGGGCGGGGTTGCTTGAATTCTCTAAACAGGAATTCCCTATTCCAAATCCGACTCAACTCCGGCAGTTTGTTGCACATCTGATCAAGACCGATGCAGGCTACCAGAGGATGGTGGATAATACAAGAATCACTCTCAACCAAAGTCTCTTGTCCCATGTATTTCAATTACCTCGACGCACTCCTTTGAATTGGGCCACTTTGCAGGATCATGATGTTACAGTTCATGGCCAAACTCCATATATGGCCACAACACATAAGATCACGAATATTGCCAAGCCCCATGAAGCTTTTGTTAAGTTCTTGTGGCGAAAGTTCTATGGCTACTCTATAAAAAACACTCACATCAACAAACACTTCTTCCACACGGCCATTGCTGCTATTCATTCTACAAGCTTTTTTGTTCCAGCGTCTTCTCCGTGAAGGGGGACAGACTTGGTCAATCTCCTAGCTCCGGCCTTGAATCTGCTATGGGTGCCCACTTCCAGGCAATTATCAACCAATGCCTTCCAAGACCTAGTCGACTATCAATTAGACATCTGGAGGCTACTTCTCAAGCTTCCAGTCACACATTTTATGTTATCCCTGCCATCAGGGAACTTCAAGAAGAAACCTCATGCCCACACCCTGATGCACAACTGTCTGCACGACAGCCAGAACCACGCCACACTCCAGTCATCGATGTTCCTTCCTCTCAATCCACATACGCTGATGCTTCCACCTCTTCGCAAGTCTCTCAAACTTCAACTCATATAGTTCAACCGCCCCCTTTGCCTCTTCAACCCATTGTTCCTCCACCCACTCGTTGCGTTCTGTACCAATATGAATAGATTGTTGCAGGATGTATGATCAAACTCCAGGAATCCTAAGAACATTTCATGAATGGCATCAAGGAATATATGGATTCCATGGATGCAAGCACCGTGATCTTCAAACTGCCAATATTCAAATTCAGACTTTGGAAGAAAGCCTTCGAATAAACATGGAGCTTTGCTCAAAACCCATGAGGCTCTCAAGAATGAGCAAGAGACAGGAGCCACATTGGAAGAACAATAAGTTCAACTTTAGGCCACTATCACGGAACTTCTGGCTCAGATCAAGGATAAAGACAAGATTCTTGTTGACACTCAAGCTCTTTATACGTGATTGCAAAATGAATATATATCCATCAACAACATGCCACCACGCGAGGTGAGATTCACATTTCTGCTTTAGAAGGCCAGCTTGTAGCAAAGATGCATCAGTCATAGCCTTGCAAACCCAAAATTTCACCTAAGCAATGTAAAACGTAAGCCGGTAAATGATACCGAATTTGCCGGTCTTCGCCAGTGTGTCTCCACTCATGGCCCGGCCATTCTTCACACGCCACTCATTCTCACGTAAAGATCGTGGACCAACTTCATCTTCTCACTGAGAAAGACAATAAGATTTATGATATGGAATACCAGCTACAGCAGACCATTCAGTCCGCTGATAAAGCACACAATCAGCATGAGACTTACATCTCATTGGCTGTCCACATTCCAGAGATTTTCTAAAACCCATGGGCTATCCGATTATGTGCCAATGGTACTCGCCAATGGCACCCTTCACGCTTCTTACCAATAAGGATTTCCTCACCATCCGGGTCCGATCTCTCAATTGAAGACAAAGATCTTTGTGCTCTCTTCACCTACTAGCTCATTCCTTGTGAAGATGCTGAATTCTTTATTTTTCGCCTGGTTCAACCAATGGCATATGTTCTGCGTGACTATTATTTGACTGACACACAGGAAAAGTTTGATGACAGTCCACACCATACCTTTCAAGGTGACTCAAATGCCATATGGCTGTTACAGCTTAAGAACAAGTATCTTCACAATCAGTCATGGGTCAATACACTTAAGGTCAAATACATGCCTGAGCTTGCTCATCATTTGCCCCTCTGGATTGCAGAAACGTTGCAGCAAGTCCGTAAGAACTTGCATGAAGAAATGGGGATCCAGTTTGCACAAATCTACTTACAGCACCTTGGTGATTTTAACAGCCTTCGTGCTTATCTGAATAGTGAGACCATTCCTGTTGAATGGGTTCCTCCTCCTGTCAATACTCTTCTCTCATGTTCTGACTGGGAACGTTGGTGTCAGACCTTGGATGCCGATCTCCTTCAAGAATTCCGTGATCAGGCTCAGTAGCCGATGATGCAACCTCCTCCTCAGCACAACACTCTGTATGCGTCATTGGGAGCACCTCCACGCCGTCAATTCCTCACTTTGGATTGGCGCTTCTCCTTTTGGGCCAAGGCTCTAGCTGGTCACACTGATTGGACCCCGGCTCATATCTCTACAGATCTTCTATATGGCAGGAAGGAGAAACTTTGGATCAAACTCGGAATTGGATCTACATTCCGAATGAATCTGGTTGGCAGAACCCCACACAATTTTGTAGCATGCTGCCACGTCTCCTGATCCGTCAGTTCATCATCAAGCAGGATTCTCTGCAGCCCTGAAGTGCCTTCTGCAATGTTCCATTGCTCGAAAGTGCCCTATCTATTATTGTAATTCAAATGCCAATGTTGGTGCTTTTGGCCTTCAGGCTTGCCTACTTATTGAATGCCAGTACATCCCCGCGGAAGCCCACCGTGCTATTGAAGGCATGGCATAGTCAGGGTTTCTGTTTGATATGTCACCATCTATTGGGGTACACACTTCAGATGCACTGAAAGATAAGCAAGGTCTCATCCAAAAATATCACACTGAGGCACGTTCTTATAGCAGGCAGGATGATTTTGACAAAGTTCCTGGTTTCCCTCCTTCAGAGTCTATTCCTGCTTTTCCTCCTCGAAATGCTCTTTGGTGGGGGAGTGTTAGTCCCTGTGCGGCCGTGCACGTAACTATTGTTGAATTCCATGCAGGGCAGAGCCAAGGGACCAGGTGAAGCGTAAAGGTAGCGTAATCCCAACCCTCCCTCCCCGTAAGACCACGAGAAAGTCCACGCCCCGCCAAAGAAGAGAGTCAGGCAAGACAAATGATGGCCTCCGGGGAGTTCGTTGTTTTATTTCTTGGTGATTGTCTTGCAGATAAACCGTGGATCTACCCATTCGTATCAAATTGGTATCAAAGCACGGTTCTAGTTTCTTTAGGAACTATGGAATAAAGATTCATATTTTTGAACTCTAGAACCCTGGAAGATTAATTTACAAGTTATGAAGAATAGATTGCATCCAGCCAACCAGTAAGAAATTACTTCCTTGAATTAAGCACTATTTTTTCTGGAGCAGATAATAATTTTCGGTCTCTTCAGAAATGTGTGGATGAAGTTAGAATTCTTGTGAGAATTTTTAATTAAGTAGAGCTTAGAATTGAGAAGCTGAGTAGCTAGAAAAGAAGATCTGAGATTCCTTTAAAAATTTGCAGTCAAAATCGAACACAGCTAACTTTACTGCAATATCTCCTGTTCAGTTTACATTAAGCTTACCCGTGTTAATGGATTTATTTACTGAAGAAACAGGTGCTAATTAAAAATTAAAGACGTACTTCGACATAATCAAGAATGAAAGTTAGAGAAGGATTTTACTGATGGATTTGCTTATAAAGGATACAGAAAGAATCTCTAAGAAGAAATACCTCCAAAAAAAGGGAAAACATGAAGTTGCCAAAGAAAATGGATAAATAGAATAGAATAGAATAGGTTTTTAGCGTCCACGGAGACCAATTGGCCTATGGGACCCAAACAAAAAGAGAGCCGCAAGCGACATCGATGTGATTAAAACCCCCGCCCGGCGGGTTTTCGAGGGAAAACCTTAGCAGCAATAAGCATGCCGGCACACTCGCATAATTGCATAGGACAGTTCAATACCGGCCCCATAGGACACAAACGAAGTCCATGCATCCATAACCTCCCTCGAGGTATGACCCCAACAAACCCACCGATGCCGAGTCAATAACCGATGCAACGGGCCGGCCGCACTAGTAATCGAACATATCGCCTTCGATATGGGCAAATGCCGGGCAGATCCGAGGGCATGACATTCATCCTCACGACGCCCTAGTGGCAACACCGCAAAGCCTTTGCTCGCTTCCCGAGCCCAACGCCTCGCTTTCAATGCGGAGGCGATGTGCACCCGCGGCGAATGGAAGCTATAAGTCCGGCTTCTTCATGGGCAACCGGGTGTACAAGCACCGGTGTGGGCATCTTGTGAGCCTAGGATTGACTTGTACCGATAGTATGCCGCCTTAACGCAAGGCCGAGCCTCGCATCCCGTGAGCTTGCAAGGAAAGTAACATCTAGGTACGCTTTAAGTGCCTCACGATCTTTCTTTGTCCCGACTGACGATCTGCTTGCCCCGCACACCCCAAATAAGGAGAACCACCGAGCTTGCTTTGTCTTTCCAAATAGATTTCAGCGCTAGGGGACCCATCGCCGTGGCAAAGCAAGGTGTGGCAAGCGGTATCAGCCATCGCCACCACCTTTTGAAGTAAACGATATGGCATTCCAATGCAGCCCGCTGAAGGGGTAGAAAGCCCGCCTCTCGAGTAGGATCTCGGTACGGAATCGGTGGACTTCACCCCGTGGCCCGGACTTCACCCCGAGGTCATTCCGTGTGTTGGGGTGAAAGCATGCTAAGAAGGCCCTTACCTACACCGGGTACTTTTAAAACCGACCTACTTTTTCTTTCCATTAAAATCAATCCAAAAATTTTGAGTTGAAGGTCATTATCAATCTATAGTATTAGAAGATGACAATGAGGGATGAATAAACAAACTTATTGTTTATTGAGACCCCACAAAAAGAACTTTAGATGGTACACCCTAACATGCTTTCACCATACAAAAAAAGGACCGGCCAACCAATGCCCAAAACAAATGTGATTGGTGGCCCTGTGCATACAACTCGCCTTTGTGGTCGTTGTTCTGCATGGCATATAGTGCTTTCCAACCCACCGTGACCCGCAACCTGATAGCCGCATCCCAATGGGTGGTAGTTGAGAACTCGATCCCCAAGTACTTGTAGGTCGGAGCCACCTCTACCTCTTGCCCCTGGTAAGTGAATGTGGGGAGCCTTTGGTCGACGGATGATGCAACTAGCAAAGACCCTAGTTTTGGCCAAGTTAACTCGCATGCCAGTGAATTGGCAAAAAGTGTCAAGAGCATCTAGGTGACGTTGCATGTCCTCTGGAGTATAGGCAAGGAGGTTGACATCGTCAGCATATATGAGCTGCCGGATTGTGTGATGCATGAGATGTGCGCCCGCACCTCCATGCTCAGAGATCCAATCTTCCAACTGATCAATGTATAGGCTAAAGAGTGTGGGGGAGAGGGGGCAACCCTGACGCACTCCAATGCTATCGACACCGGGGTGTGGTCGCCGATGTGATATGGCCTGAGCATGCCTCGTATAGCCTATATACTGCATTCTGCAAGTCCAGGGGGGTCCCCACCTGCCGCAGTCTGTCCCATAGCTTGTCGCGGGGTACTGTGTCGAAAGCTTTTGCAAAATCCACGAAACAACAGTACAGGTTCTGCCGGCGATTCCTGCTATCTTCAATCAATGTGCGCAGAGTGAAGATATGATCCATGGTGGAATGTCCGGGCCGGAAACCTCGCCTCGTAAGAGCTCGCGACCTCCGCTTCTCTCTGCCCATATTGTCACCACGCCAAGACCAACCAACAGCTTTGCAAAGAGAGAGTCGACCATAATAGTACCAGAGTTGGCCGCATTGAGGGTCCCCCGCTTTGTATATGGGCACTACTCTACTAGTGGCCATTGTGGAGGGAAGCCTTCGCGACAATGCTTTATTGAACAATGCCGCGAGGACATGCACCGCTGGAGGTCCAGCCCATTTCGTGAAGTTCTCACCGCATGCCATCTAAATCTGCCGCCTTCCCATTAGCTAGACGTCAGAGGGCCCATGATGACATCCCTCCGAGGATAACCGTGAGCCATGCCCATCTGCGGAGGGATCGGTGTCCGCCCCCGAAATGCGGTCATAAAGTCGCTGCATCGTACCGCACTCCATTGCCCGGGTGATGTTCCCCGTGGCCGCGGCAGTGCTTGCTCAAGACCCTTCTCCGTACGTCCTGGGGTGCCTGGCCCGTGAGACCAAACATCTCAAGGTCGATGCTCATGAGGTACCCGGCCTTCTTGTTCTTGAGAAAGGAGCGGTATTGACCGACGGCCCGTGGGCGGAGGTGGGATCGCTGACTTGTCGGCGTGCGCTTGAGCTCTCGACACTCATCATCAAACCATCTGCTATGGGGAAGGTGGTAGTGCTCGAGGTTCGGGCGAGCGCCTCTCCCAAAGCATCTTTCGCCACCGCCGGGGCTGTGAGTCACCGAGCAGATTGCTCTTGAAGTGGGGAGTTGCAGCCAGTCCCTTCAGATCATGCTCAAGCAAAATGGGCATAGGTCCCTCGCACTGGGCCATAGTCCAGCGCAATGGGGCACCCTGTGTTGAGGCAAGATGCACGGGGAGCCTCCCAATGGAGATGCATGAACAGAGCCTGGGTCCGAAGTCTACTTCCTCGCCCCGAAAGTGTCCGTCCCCCAATGGAAAAATGAGTAACCAAAAGTGCATCCCATTCCTCAACCAAATAGATAATCCACCACACTAGAGCCGCCCCTTGGTTCTCCCCTTGCTCACAAGTGCAAAGACTGGAAGACGCCCATTGTGCCAACCCATTACAAATAACCAGTCAAAGATACTACCCAAAGAACAACAATCACCGCCATAGCGCCGGGGAATATGGCTTTCGCCCGATATCCTTGACCAAGCCACCTCTCAAGGTTCAATCGCAAGACGCCCTTCCGCCAGGGGCTCAAATTTTGAAACCTCGCCGGCCTCGTATGCGGCATTGAAGTCGCCAAGCAACATAACCTTGCCCAACCGCTTGTCCGGGCCAGATGTCATCATATAGATCGACATAGGGTTCCAATCGATCCACATCCGAATGAGTGTTATAAAAGTTGTTTCCTGCAGATGTGGAAAGTAGCATGCCGCTATGAGGAGAGTGTCGCCATCGCCATGCGGCACGCCAAGACCACAAGTAGCGATCGTGATTCTGTTCCGCTTTTGTGCAACGAGACCGAAGTGCCTCAAGGTTGCATGGTAGTAGCAGTAACCCCGCCATGGCCTCACCGGCCTGCACTCGCTGAACACCGAAAATGCAGATAGCCCGAGGTTCGGTAGTTCAGGCCTCGTGATGCTCCCATGTTTCCATGAGGAAAATGAGATCCATATCTCGTGCGATAGAGTTGAGACTCTCGCTTTTTCGCTGGGAAGCCCCCTAGCCCAAGACACCATCCGAGGCACAGTTCCTATTTGTTGGCATTCGATGTGGACGCCATGATCCGCCTTGCTGTGGGGGGAGTAGCAGCGGCTACCGAGCAATGGGGCCTGAGCGGCGCAGCCAGAGGTGCAAGTGGGGTACCGGCAAAGCAGCAGAGCAGAAGAAGCAGAGTGGCAAGCAGCTTTTGACGATTGCATCGGCGACTCTCAGCAAGAAGCGCCGCCCGAAAATACGGCTTGCCCCCGATTGCTGCTCGCAAAGACTTCTCTACGACGACGCCCCCGACCCAACCGGGCCCGGCAGACGGCTTGCCAGACGGGTGAGATCCGGTCGACATACGCAGCAGCCCCTTCGCCGCCTACTCGGACACAGTGATGGCCTCACGCATCGCATGTCCGCCACCGGAAGGTGACAACGCCAAGCAGCGATCCGCGGCGCTGGAGTCCTAAGGCATGCTTGTTTCTAGCAATGTGTACCGTGAGGCCTGAATGCCATTCGAGATAGGATCTCATCCCAATGCGCCAGGTGAGATCTTCTCCCCGCCCTCCGAAAAGTCCACGCACCACCACATTATGACGCCGCCTGCTCCCCGCCGCCACCGAGTCGAGGGCAACATTAGCCGCCCCAAAGAAGTGACGCCTGCTGGCCGGAGGTGGGCTGCTCACAGCGAGGGCGGTGGTGTGCGAGATGGAGAAGGTAGTGTCCCACCGCTTGTTTGGCGCAACTGTAATGTGGGGCACGCGGCGCTATCAGTCCCCTATGTTGTTATGCCTCCGCCAGATGGGAGCTCCGAGCCTAGCCCCTGCTGGAATCTCTCGCGCTTGGCCAACTCATTTGTGCAAAGGTCGCAGTGTTCATGGACCTCAAAGATGGAGGCCGGGTACCTTTTGTTGGGCAATGGTTGCTTTGAGCCCCCGGATCTCCCCGATCTTGTGTCTCAAAATTTACTCATAGGTTCTTAGCTCACCTGGCTGGCTTCGACGATGGCTCGGACGTTTCGTATCACGGTGGCATACCCCTCAGCTACTGACTTGAGGCGGGAAATAGTTGCCACCGGATCCTGCTCAACACCCTGTTTGTCGCATGCCATAGTCTCCATGATGATGAGGAGGGAATCCACGCGAGCTCCCAAGTCGGCAAGGCCTTGCTTATCTTGTTGCCTCTCAAAGTGGGCCTGCTAAGCCCGGGCCTTCTAACTGGCCGCATGGGGTCTCCATCTCTCAGAATCCATTGCCTTTCCGCGCTAACCGCCTTTTGATAAAGAAAGCATGGAGCAGTACATAGCTACCACATCTTATTTTTATTCTAATATGTTATAAGCCATATGTTTTGTTTGCAGGTACCCAAAAAATTCCAAAAATTCTTAAGCTAATCTCTGAAGCCTAAACCTTAAATGTGGATTGTTGCTAGATTTAATGCCTAGTGGTTTTGCTGAGTTGTCTTTTTTCTCCAAATCAAAAACTCAAACTTTGAATATTTGTGCTAAGTTGCCTTTAGAGGATTCTAATGTGTTTTTCTTTAATTCCTTCCATTTTTAAAGCTAAAATTCTCGTTATTAAGAATGTTGATCTCCTTAAAAACTTTGTTCATTTGGATCTTTTAGGTTAATATCTTTTCAGACAACTATTATGACTGCAGCATAAAAGTTAGTCTTCTAAACTTTTAGCCTTAAAGGCTGGAAATTTTTTTAGCCTAAAGGGCTGGACTTGTTTATTTCCGATTGTGGATTCAATCAGGGTTGCAACCATGGACTTGGTTGTGTTAATTTTTCAGTAAATTCCGTGATCGAGGACGATCAATTTGGGGAAGGGGAATTGGAGGCCAAAACCTTGAATATGATATCTAAGCAATATTATCTAGGGATTATTTAATGTGTAGGACCTTTACAGAAAAGGTAGACTTTCAAACAAATAGACCAAGACTTTTATAAGCTATTATAAAGCGGGCCTTTATGGTATTTTAAGGCAAAGGTAACCCACCCTTAATCAAAAGGAGTCATCGAACCTTTTCTATAGAAAAAGGCAACATGATCTATTATATAAGGGCTTGCTACACCGGATATATGGCATCAAACTAGGATAAAGAGATGGACATCTTCGGTCAGCTACCACCGGCCAGCACTTGCGGACAACAACTGATTTGACGACCTGCGACCTATTTCGATCCAGCTCCGATGGACCAGATCTTGCTCCTACGATTGTTTTTCGACCTCTTCAGTGACCTTCAGATTCTTAAACCCATCCTCTATACTTCTGAAATATTGGTAAAAGCTTTCTTGTATTAAGGATTGACAGAACTGGTCCTTTTTGAAATCTTGAATTCGTACCTAAGTCTATTCTTAAACCTAGCCCTTTCCTTAAATTCATGCATTTGCTAGAGTGGATCTCCAGTGGTTAAATTAGATATTCCCTTAAACCTTTTCTTCTTCCAACATTCAGTCTTTCTCGAATATTCTCTTTCTCAGGATAGCCCGATTGGGTGGTGAGATTTGCCTTTAAAGGGTGGATTTACCTTTGTTTGTTTTTCTTGATGATTGTTTTGCAGATAAAGCCTGGAACTACCCATTCGTATCAATTTCTATAATCCATTCGCCATGGACCATTCCCCCCCCTTTTGACCCTATCATCGGCTTACGCTTTCATTCCACCATCCATCCCTTCTCAAAGTGGATCACCCACGTCATCATTTACCTGGAAGTTCCATATACTTGCAAACTCATGAAATAATTATGGGTATTATTGTACTCTCATATTATTGTAACATATATCTATTGTACCTCCAAACAATGTTTTAAGAGATAAACAACTGAAGAACAAGATCATTTTGTATTGTATTTCAAGTACAATAGATATGGAAGCACAAATTAGCCGCCCAACTGGATCCACTCGGTTATGACAAATCTTCAACTGACTTAACTTGCTCATACTTTGTGTAGCTTTCATTCAAGGAATTGTTCAAAGGAAGAGTTACTCTGGAAGCGCAGAAGATTGTGCGTCTTTTAGGGTTTGGATATTCCTCCTGCAGTTGTCCTCGAGGATGCGCAAGCTAGAATTGCTAAGTCCTACCATTGCTCTTCGCTTGCTCCTGCCACGCAACAGTTGATATTTCAGTTTCATCTGAGTGTTTTGTCTTATGCATAGGCTGGTGGTTCTACTCAGTGGATCATAATTATCCTCTGAGATTTTATTCCCGCCTGTGCATTTGTATTTGGCTTTTGGCTTGAAGTTTCAATTAAGTTTGACGTCCTTCAAAAAAAAAAAAAAAAAAGGGAGGGGGGGAACTGTGCCGTCGGCCTTCTTTTCAACGAAGCTTCCTTTCTTATAGTTGGACGCCCCTTTAAGATTAAAAGCCCTTTCCTTATATAAAAGTTCGATGCCTTTTAACATTTAATAGGTGGCCTTTCCTACAAATATTTGGGAGTGGAGTTTTCTTCTACTATGCACTGGGACACTTCCATCCGGCTAAGGGCGACAACTGGCTGGAAGACACTATATGCAATTCAGAACAGCAGTCACAGAGTGGAGCTGTATGATTGGGCCCATCACTCGCACTTCTTTAAGGTCTTAGTGGACCTTGTCCTTTTATACGAGAAGCATTAGGGATGAAGTCCACGGTCCTATACCAAATTCTGTTGCGGGAGACGGGTTTTTTTGCCTCTTTAGAGGGCGGTCCTTGATCGCCACATCGCCTACTTTTTGAAGGTGGTCAATGTGGACAATGCTCATCCCCCTAAGCTAATGGGGCTGTAGCGCCTCAAGGCCTGTTGCAGAAAAATAAGAGTTGGATAGATGGAATGTGCAAGAGCACCGGTGGATATAGGTGCAAATAGAGGCAGATCACCGTAGCTTTTTTGCGCCAGCGAAGAACCCACTAAGCACCCAGTGCTGAAAGCTTAAAAATTCAGCTTCTTTCCAAGGGAGCCCTCAAGCAAAAAATATGTTAAAATAGAGCAGAAAGATCTTAGACTTTCAGAAAGATCTTAGACTTTCATTATCTATGCTGGCGATGTGGTCACTGATGTTTTCACAATTAAAAGAGCGGATGCTCTGTTTGTATATAGCATACCTTGCAAAATGCATTCGGCGCACTGAGTTTTGGCAGATTCAAATTCCATGCTCTGTTCTATCCAGTTTACCAGCGATTGGAAGTATTTTGGATCATTTTGCTGGATCATTCTCTATTTTTAACAGATTTAAGGGCAACCCACAATTTGTTAGCATCTTATTTTATATAATTAAGAAAGCTTTGCTTGACATGTATTGACTAATAGAATACAATTGTTTGTTGGGTGAGACCCAAAAATTCAAAGACAACTTTGCACAATGCAAATAAGAAGAGACTCCAAAGGAATAGTGGATTTATGATCCTATCTCCTCAAAAGGGTCTTTGAGTTGCATTTAACGTTCACAGTACTTTACCTTTAAATGTCATTCATACAACATTAGTTAGACAATGAGGTTGACATGTCGTTATAAGCAGAGAGTGTGCCCCACAATTTGAAGCATAAATAATCATTGAGTGAGTCGTCATCTCATGTTATGAAAAAGCAATATGACCTTGATGGTATCAATAAATAAAGTAATTGGTGTGCGAATATACAACTTTTATTTCAATGTTATGTATAAGAATATCGTAAGAGAATGGAGATATTCTAATGAAAATGTTTGTTTTAACCACCTATCTCCTTCTTAATTTACGGAAGGAAAAATTGATGTCGTCCAAACAAATTGCCAAAGGTAGAAGAAACAAGTGCCGATGCTTCCATTGCTTCAAACCAACTTAGGACCCCACGAGATCACAACTGCGGCATGTTACATGTTAGCAATAAGAGGAAGCTGTAGAGCCACGTTGAAGAGTGCAAAACATGCGTGAATCACTTGAGGGAGTGATGGCACTGGGGCATATAATGCGCGAAGATTGTGACACATGGAGGCGAGGTGCCCTAGCACCGACTATGGCGAAGAAGCCGCATAGATATGCAAGGAGTCGAAGTCCAATAAACCAAACCCCATGACTAGTGGTAGAAAAAAACAACCTTAGGTTTGGACCCACGAGGTTGAGGGTCATTGTCCCAACAACTCCACAAATACAACATCCCATGTGCCCCACAATTGTATGGGGGGTGTAACATCGGTGCCTACTTGTTGGCCTGACAAAAACAAGCATGCCACGCATGCATCTACGTGACCTCACGGGGTGAGGCGTGGCATGAGGTCCCTCCACGCACTCATGAGGATCACGAGATCGCATAGTTGACAGGTGGCATCTTGGGACCACTCACCATCATGTCGTCCATCTTGGATGGGTTCACATCATCATTGGTTGACGGCCGATTCCATCCACCGTTCGTCGCATTTCATGGTCCGAGGCTTGAGATTCTATTGGCTTTTTGTATTCCTATCATTTTTGTCGAACATTGTTTGTTGTAAGCCAATTTTGGTTTATTGGCCCTCTTTGGTGGCGTTTTGAAGTGCATCATTGGTATTTGTCAGTGAATCATCCAATAACATCTCTATATCTATATAATTAGTTGCCATATCATTGCATACGTGGCAAAAGGGGGGCATGTTCTTCCTTGGAATAATGTGCGAGCTGCATACTGTGTGCAAATTATCAAGTACTTGTAGACTATTACGCGTACAAATATCATGGTAGGACAAAATGTTGTTTTAGCCACATATGATCGAGCAAGACAATGATATGCAAAGCTAGGCCGTAGCACCATAGGCTATCTGGCATGTGGGATTTTGTTTGCGATGTGGCCTTCCTTTCCTTCAGTTTTGCGTTTCTTAATATACCTTAACGTATCTAGCTGTAGGCTTTAATCCCAGCCATAGATTTCAAGATGTTATCTCTAGTAACATCTGCGGCCCAATCTGCTATGTTCATAACAGAGATGTTATGTCCATAACATCTTCTCTGCTGCCATCCGCCATAGCCGTGGTCGAATATTCCACCATAGCCGTGGTCGAATCTTCCGCCATGGCCTCTGCCATAGCCAAGCCCGGGCCTGTGAAGAATCTTATCAAGAATCCGGCTATTGGAGCTTGATCCTCTAGTAACATCTCATGCGCCCAATCTGTTATGTTCATAATGTAGATGTTATGTCCATAACATCTTCTCTCTGCCATCCCCCATAGCCGGGTCGAATATTCCGGCCAGAAGCCGCCGCCGATCTTCCCGCCATGGCCTCTCGCCATAGCCAAGCCCGCCTATGAAGAATCTTATCAAGAACCGGCCATTGAGCTTGATCCCATTCTCGATCAAGGTTCGCCGTGATGCTACTTGCTGCAGAGCCTATTTCTTCATCTTTGAGTGAGTCTTCTATCTTAAGGGAGCCAGAAATGGGTGCTGATCCTTCAAATCCTGTTGTTCTGTGAGTTTTTTTTTTTGTCCTGTCAAACTGGGCAACTCTGATGCCGGAATACAGTGTGGGCTCTCCAAACCAGGGCCAAGCTTGACTATGGCGGCCACTCGCTAAAATGCCTTGGCCCAGACGTTATCGAGAAAGATGGGCCAAGAAAATGTTCATATTATGTGGCCAGAAATCCCCGGCCGCATCGCCGCACAACCTCGGAATTTCCTGGCCACATGGCCATTTGGCCATTTTCCTGGCCCATAACTCCTCGGGAGAGGACGTTATCTAGCCCATAAAAATAAAAACACTAACTGAATCCATCAATTGCCTCTAGGATGTTTTCATAACTTGTAATGCTTTGTATTCCATGTTCCTTAGATTAGATAGAATAAAATAGACAGGTACAATGCAAGAGCGTAAACACAAATAGAAAAAGAAACTTGAGATATGTATATGATGTGGCACTCTCATTCCACCACCACCACCCATCTTATTTGCATATCCTAGCATTTATTGGCGTTTTATCTCTTGGTAAATTCAACTTAAGACACGATTAGTGATTAACCTAAAGAAAAGTTTTTGTGAATCAAATACATTTAAGACCAGAATATGCCCATTTGTTCATAATTTTTGGCACTATAATTTTTATTTCTATAGCAATCATTTATCCTATGTCTTGCCTTTAACTCTTAAAAAATTAAAATTTTTATTTTGGTGTGTTATGGGAGATGTTTTTTTTTTTTTTTTTTTTTTTTTAAAAAAAAAATAAAAATTCAAAAAACATTGGCAAGTTCATGAATAACATATAAAACATTAAATAAAGCACAAAATCTCATAACACACCAAAAGAAGAATTTTATTTTATTTTTTTCTATATAAAACACGACTAATAAAATGTGGTCACCATAACATCATCTCCTAAAGTAAGGAATGAAAGAGGTCCAAAAATAAACTGCCCAACCTACATGTCTTAGTTTCAATATCTTCATAAAAGCATACTGCACTACAATGATCTTTCACATATAGTTTGCAATGCTATGGTTCTCTTCTTATATAGAAGAGAACCATCATTCTAGGGATAGGGACGCCAGTTTTAGCGCCAGCTCTCTTTTTAGACCCAAGCTTTCTTTGGCACAAGCCTGCTAAATCTTGTTGTTATACGGAGTTTTCCTATGTCAGCCATTCTCATTAGCTAGATTTTTCCTTCTTCTTTATGCAGTTTCTTTAGTTTCTACTTCGTACTAGATCATCTTCTCTTAATTCTGCATCACTTCACAAGCTTTTCTAGCATTCAAGCAATCTGCAATCCTCACTTCTACCGGATTCATAACCTTTGTTGACAGTTTTTTCCAAAATTATAAAGACCTTCCTCATTTGATGGTTGCTTGGGTTCGGCTTCGCTAGAGTTGGGGGTCCAACATCAACATATCTAGCTGGTCCCGCATGATCTCCTCGCTTTGCCATATGAATCGAGACCCGCTTTTGTTTGTTTGCATTTATCTCAAGACCAAATAGGGCTTATGCTTGCTCTTTGTCATAGATTCTTAGTGTCTTTTGATGCCTTTGAGGGCCTTTGGTTATTTGCATTTTGTGTCCTTAGCTACTTTGTCTCGTTTTGCTCTGTTCCACTATTCTCGATCCCCTTTTCCATCCATTTCACTTTGATCTCATGTTTGTCTTTTTTCACCCTATGTTTGTTTCTTTTCTCTTTTTTCCATTTTATCCCTTGAGAGATATCTTTGCTTTGCTATTGTCTTGACTTCCTCTTTTGTCTACCTCTTGACTCGACGTAGTTATCGTCTTGTTCCTGTGGGTTATGTTGTTTCTACTTTTGAAAGTTTGCTTGGATTGGTTCTGCATGTGGGGTATATGTTTAGGTTTTCTTCATTTTTTGTCGTAGTGTTTTTTCATTATGGTATTCACTATAGTTTGCTGCTGGTATGTTGATTCTTCAATTTTGGCTCCAGAAGCCCTTTTTAGCTTGTTAACTATGTCCGGTCTTCATGTCTTCTCTTTTTATGCATTCCATGGTGCACGGTTTTGATCTTTCGTATTTATTATTATGGGGTTTGCATTGTCTTCATGAAAGTTCGCTTGAGTCTGTTATGCATGAATGATATAGGTTAGGTATTTTTGTTCTTACTTCCATAGCGTCTTGTCATTAGGTATTCTCTGTAGTTTGTTGGTACATTGGTTCTAGAGTTTTGATTTCATGTGCTTTGGTGGTGGCCATAGTTGTTGTTTGTGTTCGATTCTCATGCCTTCTTTGCCTTATGCAAATTCAGCTTGTCTCGTGGTTTCTTGGGCCCCTTCCCCTCTATTTGCATTGGCATCCCCCGCCAAGCTTCATGATTGTTACACTTTTTCCTAGCATCGAAGTTGCATCTTACGCCTCTTGTGGTCTCAATCTATGATGGGGTTTGAGGGAGGTTCCTCTTTGTGTCGGATAATGATATTTGTGCATAGGATTTTCCCTAGAATGTTAAGTTTCTCTTCTTATAAAGAAGAGAACCAACATTCTAGGGATAGGGACGCCAGTTTTAGCACCAGCTCTCTTTTTGGACCCAAGCTTTCTTTGGCACAAGCCTGCTATAGCACAAGCTTTCTTTGGCCCTTTCTCCCATAAAGGCTTGTGTCTTCCCTCGCATTCCTCATCTGTTTCATCCGAGCCGATCTTGTTGTTGTACCTGAGTTCCCTCCCACCTCTTACTCTGCTATATGGGTTTTACTTTTCGTTCAATGTTGGTCGATGGGCTCCTGCATTTTTTTCCAGCATAGCACGTGCTGCTTCTAGAGGGCACCAAGGGGAAGCCCCCCTGGGTCGAGCCTATATTTTCCCATCTCGGCGTATCCCCGTGGCTTCCGAGGATCCTCATGGATTATCTCTTCACTTTTCAATATCAGGTTTTATATTTCTATCCAACTTTATAGCTTGCTGACTCTTGGCCCGTGGATGGCTCCTAACATCATTGATAATCACATATGGTTAGGTCTTGCATTTTGGAGCTCATTGATGTGTATGGGGCTTTTATATGCCTCCTGGGTCGAGCCTCAGATTTTCCTATCTCTACAGAGTCCCTATGGTTTCGAGGATCCTCATGAATTGTCTTTTCCATTTTGATATTGTGCTCTTGTATTTCTAGTCCAACTTTGTAGCTTACTGACTCTTGGCCAGTAGATGGCTCCTAACACAATTGACAATCGCATGTTGTTTGGTCTTGCAGTTTGGAGCTAGCGGTATCTTAGGGGGACGGATTTGAGTCACCGCTGATGGGTGGCGGACCTTTACTATTGTAGAACGAGTGTCGCCACATTTTGGCAAAGATAGAAGAGCTTTGCACATAATGATATATCTTTGCTTGCATATTGACTTAAGCATTTGAGTACAAGTACTACAGATTTGAAGACTCACATCCCCGAAGATCACAAGTAGACACTTGCTTGAAGAGCCAAGGAAAGGACATTTATTGAAGAACACACAAGCAAAGCAAGGAAGAAAAATTCAAGCAAATCAAGCCGTAATTTGAAGATTGAAGACCCCACAAGTCGACTTGGTATATGGCTAATTTGAGTTCTTGGCATGAGTGCTATTTCACATGGTTCACCTCACCACCTTATTCCTATCCAAGATACCTTGCTTACCTCATATTCCATGTCTCACCTTCATCTCCCTTAGCAAATTTGGCAAATAGCCTTTTCTCTAGTCAAAACATATCACCATGCACCATTCATACACTACACACACACATAACACCTCCGCACCATCTTGAAAAAGCAAAACATTTCACTCAATTTGGCCTCCCCATGATCTAAGTTCATATTCTCTCTAAAAGTCAAAGTAAAGAGAGAAAGTGCACCATTTCCCAAGAAAAGCATGAAGAAGACAAGTAGTCGAGTTAATGCATAAGGGTTGCAAGCTTATGTGCACTAGTGCCAAATTGATCCATGTCACCATCTAAAGTTGCCAAATCACCACCATAATATACCATGCACCATCCACATCACCACCAAGCATGCCATGTCATCACACACATGTCACCTTTCATAAAAGTTCATTCTTTCAAAATATTTGACCTAAGAAAAGTCATTTTGACACTTAGGGGGACATGTCATCATTACATTATGCCACATCATCACTAAATGCCTCCACATCATCTACACGTGTCACACACACCATTTCCACCTCAAAAAAAAAAGTTTTCACTAGAAAAAGACATTTTGCCAACTCATTTGACACATCATCATCCCATAATGCCATGTCATCTTTCATTTGCCAAGTCACCATACCAACTTGCCACTTCATCAATTTTACCCCATTTTGAAGCAAAATGCCAAAGGTTCTTTTGCGTAAAAAGATTCTTCCATGTCATAGAGCATCAAAAAATTCTATGTGAAAAAAAAAATTTTCAAAAGGACCTTGTTTTGACACTTATTTTTGAGTTCTTGGGAATCGTGTCAAGGTTCAAAAAAATAAAAACAATTTTTCCTCTCTCTCCCTCCCCCCAATGGTGCCTTTGGGGCATGTGAGTCGGCAACGGCCGCACATCACGGGAGACAACACGTAATTATTGAATATACACGCCGCACTGTTACATATACCCAATCTACCAGATGCAAAAACGCATGTGGGATATATCAGCAAGAATCTCAAGAACCCTAAAATATCTGTCACGCCAAGATTCGGATTTCTTCAACGATCTACGTATCTAATCATTGCTATATATTCCCGGATTGACTTATAATATGCCAAGAACACTCAAATTAAGAAAAAAGACAAAGAATTAAGCTAGATTTGCCAAGAACAGACCAAAACAGAGGATTATGAAAAAGGAGTTGTTCACAGAGAATTTCGAGGGCTTTGGGCACATGAACTGATCGAGATCACTCATTTTGAGACCAGTTTGAATGACTGTTGCTTGAATTTGCCTTCCTTGCTTCAGAATCCATGGATTATTTGAAGCAATCAGATTATTTGTTGTCTTGAAGACTATTTTGATCCTGTGCCCAAGACTACAGAGGTTGGAATCTCTTTTATGATTGTGTGATATTGATTTAAATGAAAATCTTGCCCTTGGAATTACAACTAAAGTTCAATTTGCATTTTACTTACCAAACAAGGTAAAATAAAAGGTGAAACGATATTTGAAGGTAATTTGTTTATTAGAAGCACATTATAGATCAGGTCACATCATATCTCATTCTATCAAATTTCATAATAAAACTAGATTAAGTTGCATTCGAAATCAAACAAAGTGAATATTTGAGAGGTTTTGTGATTGCATATAGAGCAATGCATAAATAGAGAGTCATTTAGTAAGGAAAAAAGCATAAAAAGTTGAAAAGATATAAAAAAAAGGGAGCTTCTTCTTGATTTTGTTAAAAAGCATGGCAATTCCTAGGTAGAAATTCCATCCAGAAGACTCCTCCTGTAATTTTGATCAAATAAATAGTACTCCTTGATTGCAGGCCACTAGGAGTTGTAAAGAATCTTCAAAGCTCAGAAAGGATTAGCAAAAATTGATTTGCAAAAAAATTGCTCGCTTTTTTCATCAGAATAATGGCTTTGTAAAAACTTGAATTTCAAAGCTTTCCTGCATCTGCTTTTGCAAAAGCAGTGTTTGATCCTTGTCTGCAGACATCTAAGAGAAATAATCAAGTGTCAGAACTCAAAAAAGATTCATATCCTTCGATCTGCAAAAATATTGCTCACTGCCAGGGATATTGACTCATTTTTGTCCTAGTCAGAAGTGAACTTTTGAGTGATCTCTGCCAATCTTTTTGCATCTGACTTTTGGCCTTGCATTCCTTGAGACTTTGAGCAGCTTTATCAACTAAAATCATGGTTAGATCTCTCTTTGCTTGCAAATGGCATCATCCTTTCCGAGGCAGTCATTTTTCTGATTTGGGAAAGCAGTACTAAACTTGTGTTCAGGTTTTGTTATTGGGATCTTTTCACACAGAGTGGTTGCCTTAAGCAACCTGGAGGTTCTAAGCCATTGAGGTATTCAACAATGATGTTAGATATGTACATCTCCATATAGGTGCTACGGGTCGGGTATATCTAGCAACATGTTCATAAAACATTGCAAGCCCGAAGTTATCAAAAGGACTACAAGCTTGTTATAAGCTTTCAATTTGGCATACATAACAAAGAATGGTACTCAGCGCCGCGACATCACCACAAAACCAATTTGATAATCGTCATGCATATCTCAAGCTGCAAAAAAAATATGTAAGTATGAAGACTTGCATTTCCTTACTGCATAACATGTATTTGCAGCTGGAATGATTTAATGTGGCCATCCAATGAGTCCACAGTAGGAATTGAAGTTGGTTCCTTGAGAGTATCCAACATAGATCTAGCATCTCCAAATCATCCCTATTAGGTTCAGATATTATTAGTCATTGCTACCTTCCTAGAAAGCACAATGTTTCAATAATCAAGCATTTCAAACTGTATTATTAGAAGTGCTACAAACAGCTCTAGTTTCACTTTAAAATGATCAAGTGTAATCAACACCATAAGACTAAGGCCGTATTGAACAACTTCTAGTATACTTTAGACATTCTAGACAACAAGAAATGCTAGAAATAGAGATGTGTAATTGTTCGAATTTCAGGGAGTATGGCTCCACTTCCATGAAGTCCTCTCTCCACGACCTTAATGAGCTTGGAGGCGAGGAACATTATCCTTCATCCTTGAAGTCGTTGTGCCATCTCACTAAGTCATACAGTTGGGGTGCCTCGGCACAAGCCTGACATCTCATAGACGTTCTTTCTGGCATAGGATACAACCTCATAATTGTCACACCCAAGAACTCTTCTCCCAACTTCATGTCGGCTACTGCATGATTAGGATCTGTGAAAATTATTACGCCCGTGCATATGGTTGACCACAACACTTTCGTGCAACAACGAGCAAAGTCTTCTCCGCGAGTTCCTCTCTTGAAATACCTTCATGTCGAGGGCATGCCTCGGGCTGCATCTTTGTCTTCAATGCACAACCAATTTATCGTTTAACTCCAGGCTTGGTGGTGTGGCGGCATTATCTCTGCGATGTACTCGGTGAGAGATGTCATTCTTTGGGCCAAAGAATAAATGACCCCTTTGACTCTTCAAAGTGTATCAATCTCGGGTTCAGGATAGGGCAGCAGCAGATCTCCATTGAAAATACTTTCTAGCGACCACGACCTTGAATCCTCGGTAGGGGGCAAATTATGATGATAGTAAAGTCGTGGACTTTGCCCCCTAAACCTTTAATGCCATTGTATGACATGCAATTTAGCTCCATCCTGCAACAATAACATGAGAAAGTAGTGTTATAAATTGCGGCGCGATCCGGTGGACCAAATCTTAAGTACGGAACAACAGGGGCATTTGACATGAGAGTACATATTACCTTAAATTTGCTCGAGAAGATCGCCGCGGCGATTTTGGTGAGGTGAAACGTTTTGACCGATGATGAGCCTTTGAATTGCTGTTTTAGGATAAAACATCAATGAATCAACGTACCATTCCCCTTCATAAAGAAACAGGCATCTAAACATGCACCGAAACAGGGTTGTAAACATGCATCTGAAGTGATTATGATCGGACAACTGAAGTGGCTAGACAAGATCGCCACCGCGATCTTGCAGAGATGAAACTATGTGACCAGTGGTGAGCCTTTGAAATGCTGCTTCGGGATAAAACATCAATGAATCATGCCAATGTCCCCCTTCGTAAATAAATCAAATGAATGCGCCCTTAACAAATGTTGTGGCAATTGGAGAAGTGTATAGCCAATTTTTGCATGAGGTGGGCAAACTACTCAATGTGTGCTTCAGATTCAATCGACAACTCCACAGATTCAATAGAGAACTCCACAGATATGCATACCAAATACATGCAAACAAATGGGCATCTTAACATGCATCTGAACATGCATCTACACATGTATCTGAACAGGCAAACTGAAAATTGGTTCGAACAAGAAATACGCAGATATAGGAAATTGAATTGAACCTTTCGAATCGAGCAAAAACTTCGCAAATCTGAGGTCGCCTGCTCTCCCAGGCCCAGCGCCCACAAAACAACAAGCAGCGCCCACAATCGACAACGGAGCGCCCACAAAATCACCATTGATTCACTCTTAGTTGGCTTTCTGGGACTTAACCAAAATTTTTGGTTCCAGAACCTTCTCTCATCTATGTTGCCATCTGGCACTACCAATGGCTCATATTCCACTTTCGAAACTGCCTATAAAAACATTGGCTGAACAAACGCGAACCCTAAAGCTTCTGAAATTTCTCCGCTCTTTGTCTTCTGCCTCCCAATTTCTTCCATCGATCGCCATGGCTGCCTCTCCAGAGTTGCCCACCCTCTAAGCCACAACGTCTATTGATCCGGAGCTGTTTCAATCGGTTATCTTTTCCACTGCCACAGTTTGCGACCCTCTCGAAGGAGCCAATCGTGAAGTTGCTGAAAGGGCAGGGCTGCTTGAATTCTCTAAATAAGAACTCCCCCAATCCGGCTCAACTCTGGCAGTTTGTTGCACATCTGATCAAGACAAATGCGGGCTACCAGATGATGGTAGATAATACAAGAATCACTCTCAACCAAAGTCTCCTGATCCAGGTATTTCAATTACCTCGACGTACTCCTTCTTTGAATTGGGGCTGCTTTGCAGGATCATGATGTTACAGTTTATGGCCCAACTCCATATGCGGACACAACACATAAGCTCACAAATATTACAAAGCCCCATGAAGCTTTTGCTAAATTCTTGTGGCGAAAGTTCTATGGCTACTCCATAAAAAACACTCACATCAACAAACATTTCTTCCACACGGCCATTGCTGCTATTCATTCCACCAGTTTTGTTGATTGGCCACAAATCTTGTTCCAGCGTCTTCTCCATGAAGTGGACAAGCTCCGTCAATCTCCTGACTCCGGCATTGAATCTGCTATGGGTGCCCACTTCCAGGCAATTATTAACCAGTGCCTTCCGAAGCCCAGTCGCCTCTCAACCAGACATCTGGAGGCTACTTCTCAAGCTTCAAGTCACACGCCCTCTGTCATCCCTGCCATCAGGGAACTTCAAAAAGAAACCTCACGTCCACGCCCTAATGCACAACCGTCTCCACGACAACCAGAACCACACCACACTCCAGTCATCAATGTTCCTTCCTCTCAATCCGCGCACATCGATGCTTCCACCTCTCAGCAAGTTTCTCAAACTTCCACTCATATAGTTCAACCACCACCTTTGCCTCTTCAACCCATTGTTCCTCCATCTACTCATCGCGCTCTGTACCAATATGAACAAATTGTCGCAAGATGTATGATCAAACTCCAGGAATCCCAAGAACAATTCATGAATGGCGTCAAGGAATATATGGATTCCATGGATGCTTGCACCATGATCTTCAGGCTGCCAATATTCAAATTCAGACTCTGGAAGAAAGCCTTCAGAGTAAACATGGAGCTTTGCTCTAAACCTGTGAGGCTCTCAAGAACGAGCAAGATACACGCGCCACACTGGAAGAACAGCAAGCCCAACTTCAGACCACTATCACGGACCTTCTGGCTCAGATAAAAAAAAAGACAAGGTTCTTGTTGACACTCAGGCTCTTTATACGGGACTGCAAAATGAATACATTTGTCAACAACATGTCACCATGCAAGGTGAGATTCACATTTCAGCTTTAGAAGGCCAGCTTGTAGCAGTACAGACTCAGGTCATAGCCTTGCAAACCCAGCTCACGGCAGCTCAGAAACAGAAGCTGGTAAATGATACGGAATTTGCCAGTCTTCAGTTGCAGGTCTCCACTCATGGCCCGTCATCTTCACACGTCACTCATTCTCACAGAAAGATCAGGGACCAACTTCATCTTCTCACTGAGAAAGACAATAAGATTTATGATATGGAATACCAGCTACAGCAGGCCATTCAGTCCGCTGATAAAGCACACAATCAGCATGAGACTTACATCTCATTGGCTGTCCACATTCCAGGAGATTTTCTAAAACCCATGGGCTATCTGGATTATGTGCCAATGGTACTCTGCCAATGGCACCCTTCACGTTCTCTTACCAATAAGGATTTCCTCACCATCTGGTCTGATCTCTCAATTGAAGACAAAGATCTTTGTGCTCTCTTCACCTACTAGCTCATTCCTTGTGAAGATGCTGAATTCTTTATTTTTCGCCTAGTTCAACCAATGGCATATGTTCTGCGTGACTATTATTTGACTGACACACAGGAAAAGTTTGATGACAGTCCACACCATACCTTTCAAGGTGACTCAAATGCCATATGGCTGTTACAGCTTAAGAACAAGTATCTTCACAATCAGTCATGGGTCAATACACTTAAGGTCAAATACATGCCTGAGCTTGCTCATCATTTGCCCCTCTGGATTGCAGAAACGTTGCAGCAAGTCCGTAAGAACTTGCATGAAGAAATGGGGATCCAGTTTGCACAAATCTACTTACAGCACCTTGGTGATTTTAACAGCCTTCGTGCTTATCTGAATAGTGAGACCATTCTGTTGAATGGGTTCCTCCTCTGTCAATACTCTTCTCTCATGTTACATTTGGGAGCGTTGGTGTCGGACCTTGGATCCGATCTCCTTCAAAATTCCGTGATGGGGCTCGATGGCCAGATGATGCAACCTCCTCCTCAGCACAACACTCTGTATGCGTCATTGGGAGCACCTCCACGCCGTCAATTCCTCACTTTGGATTGGCGCTTCTCCTTTTGGGCCAAGGCTCTAGCTGGTCTGCTTGATTGGACCCGGCTCATATCTCTGGATCTTCTATATGGCGGGGAAGGAGAAACTTTGGATCAAACTTCGAATTGGATCTACATTAGAATGAATCGGTTGGCGAGAACCCACACAATTTTGTAGCATGCTGCCACGTCTCCTGATCCGTCAGTTCATCATCAAGCAGGATTCTCTGCAGCCCTGAAGTGCCTTTTGCAATGTTCCATTGCTCGAAAGTGCCCTATCTATTATTGTAATTCAAATGCCAATGTTGGTGCTTTTTGGCCTTCGGGCTTGCCTACTTATTGAATGCGGTACATCCCCGGAAGCCCAGGTGCTATTGAAGGCATGGCATAGTCGGGGTTTTTACGTTTGATATGTCACCATCTATTGGGGTACACACACACTTGATCTTGTTGAAAAGATAAGCAAGGTCTCATCCAAAAATATCACACTGAGGCACGTTCTTATAGCAGACAGGATGATTTTGACAAAGTTCCTGGTTTCCCTCCTTCAGAGTCTATTCCTGCTTTTCTCTCCTTCGAGCGTTCTTTGGTGGGGAAAAGTGTTAGTCCTGTGCAGTCAGGCACAGAACTATTGTTGAATTCCATGCAGGGCAGAGCCAAGGGACCAGGTGAAGCGTGGGTAGCGGACCCAACCCCTCCCTCCCGAGAAGACCACGTAGAAGTCCACGCCCCCGTCAAAGAAGAGAGTCAGGCAAGACAAATGATGGCCTCCGGGGAGTTCGTTGTTTTATTTCTTGGTGATTGTCTTGCAGATAAACCGTGGATCTACCCATTCGTATCAAATTGGTATCAAAGCACGGTTCTAGTTTCTTTAGGAACTATGGAATAAAGATTCATATTTTTGAACTCTAGAACCCTGGAAGATTAATTTACAAGTTATGAAGAATAGATTGCATCCAGCCAACCAGTAAGAAATTACTTCCTTGAATTAAGCACTATTTTTTCTGGAGCAGATAATAATTTTCGGTCTCTTCAGAAATGTGTGGATGAAGTTAGAATTCTTGTGAGAATTTTTAATTAAGTAGAGCTTAGAATTGAGAAGCTGAGTAGCTAGAAAAGAAGATCTGAGATTCCTTTAAAAATTTGCAGTCAAAATCGAACCCGGCTAACTTTACTGCAATATCTCCTGTTCAGTTTACATTAAGCTTACCCGTGTTAATGGATTTATTTACTGAAGAAACAGGTGCTAATTAAAAATTAAAGGCGCGTGCCGACATAATCAAGAATGAAAGTTAGAGAAGGATTTTCTTGATGGATTTGCTTATAAAGGATCTGAGAAAGAATCTCTAAGAAGAAATACCTCAAAAAGGGAAAACATGAAGTTGCCAAAG
Organism: Isoetes taiwanensis; assembly: GCA_021234155.1. Taxonomy (NCBI): domain Eukaryota; kingdom Viridiplantae; phylum Streptophyta; class Lycopodiopsida; order Isoetales; family Isoetaceae; genus Isoetes; species Isoetes taiwanensis. Next base: position 43,118,485 of record JAJEKV010000002.1, read on the forward strand.
AAAATGGATAAATAGAATAGAATAGAATAGGTTTTTTTAGCGCCCACGGAGACCAATTGGCCTATGGGACCCAAACAAAAAAGAGAGCATAAGCGTATGCGGCGAGGATTAAAAACCCCGCCAGAAGAGTTTTCGAGGGAAAAACCTTAGCGATAATAAGCATCTTTGGCACATATTACAATTGCATAGGGCAGTTCAATACCGTCCGTAGGACACAAGCGAGTCCATGCATCCATAACCTCCTGGAGGTATGACCCCAACAAACCCGCGATGCCGTAGTCAATAACCGATGCAGCGGTGGCGGGCACTAATAATCGAACATATATCGGCTCGGATATGGGCAAATCTTTGGGCGAATCTGGAGGGCATGACATTCATCCTCAATGGCGCCCTAGTGGCAACAGCGGCAAAGCCTTTGCTCTCGTGCTTCGAGCCCAGCGCCTGTTTCAATCGCGGGCGATGTGCACCGTCACGAATGGAAGCTATAAGTCTGCGCTTCTTCATGGGCAAGCTGGGTGTACAAATGCTTGGTGTGGGCATCTTGTGAGCCTAGGATTGACTTTGACTGATAGTATGCCCTTAACGTCGTCGAGCCTCTGCATCGAGCTTGCGAAGGAAAGTAACATCTAGATGCAGTTTAAGTGCCTCCGCGATCTTTCTTTGTCGACACGGGCGCATCTGTTTGCTGCACACCCAGCGTGAGAACCAGCGGCTTGCTTGTCTTTCCAGCGAGATTTAGGCGTTGGGGACCCATCGCCGTCGTGGGCAAAGCAAAGGTGTGGCAAGCGTGTATCGACCATCGCGACCACCTTTTGGAAATAAGCGATATGGCATTCCAATGCAGCCCGTTGAAGGGTAGAAAGCTTGTCTCACGGAGTAGGATGCAGTGCGGGCTGTGGACTTCACCCCGGGGCCCGTGCCAAGAAGGCCATACGCACCTACCGAGGTCATTCCAGGTGTTGAGGGATATCGCCGGACCCACATGCGCCATACAAAGGACCGGCTCAACCAATGCCCAAAACAAATGTGATTGGTGGCCCCGGGCATACAACTAACGCCTTGTAGGTATCATTTGTTCACGCATGGCATATAGTCAACCAATTTCCAACCCGTGAGAAGTGACCCCATACAACCTGATAAGCCGCATCCCAATGGGTGGTAGTTGAGAACTTCGATCCCCAAGTACTTGTATCCCGGAGCCACCTCTACCTCTTGCCCTGGTAAGTGAATGTGGGGAGCCTTGGGCGGCCGGGATGATGCAACTAGCGACACCCTAGTTTTGGCCAAGTTAACTTCGCATGCCGGTGAATTGGCAAAAGTGTCAAGAGCATCTAGGTGGCGTTGCATGTCCTGCGGGTATAGGCAAGGAGGTTGACATCGTCGGCATATATGATTTCTGCGGATTGTGTGATGCATGAGATGTGCGCCCGCACCTCCATGCTCGAGAGATCAATCTTCCAACTGATCAATGTATAGGCTAAAGAGTGTGGGGAGAGGGGCAACCACGGCGCACTCAATGCTCCGATTCACCGTGTTTGCCGATGTGATATGGCTGAGCATGCCTCATTATAGCCTATATCTTGCATTCGCAAGTCGGGGGTCCCCACTGCGCGCGATCTGTCCCATAGCTTGTCGGCGGGGTGCGTCGGTCGAAAGCTTTTGCAAAATCCGCGAAACAACGAACAGGAGTTCTGCCGTGATTCACTGCTATCTTCAATCAATGTGCGCAGAGTGAAGATATGATCCATGGTGGAATATGCGGGCGGAAACACGCACATTGTGTAAGAGCTCGCACCTCCGTTTCCTCCCCCCATATTGTCACCCATTTGCTCAAGACCAACCAAGCGGTTTTGCAAAGAGAGAGTGACCATAATAGTACTCATTAGTTGTAGGGCATTGAGGGTCCCCTGCTTTGTATATGGGCACTACTCTACTAGTGGCCATTGTGGAGGGAAGCCTTCGCACAATGCTTTATTGAACAATGCCGTGAGGACATGCACCAGTGGAGGTCCAGCCCATTTGAAGTTACTTTGCATGCCATCTAAATCTGCGCCTTCCCATTAGCTGGGTGTAGGCCCATGATGACATCCCCCTCTGTGATAACCAGAGCCATGCCCATCTGTGGAGGGACTGGTGTCCGGCCCCCGAGCGGGTCATAAAGCTGTTGCAAGTACTGTACCCATTGCTCCGAGGTGATGTTCCCTGTGCTGTGCAGGCTTGCTCAAGACCCTTCTCGAGAATGTCACGGGGTGCGGTCGGGGAGACCAAACATCATTCTTCGCGATGCTCTGCGAGGTACCTGGCCTTCTTGTTCTTGAGAAAGGGCGGTATTGGCCCGGCGGCGCTGTGGGGGAGGTGGGATCGATGACTTGCCGAAGTGTCGCGTTTGAGCTCTCGACACTCATCATCAAACCATGCATTTGCGGGGAAGGTGGTAGTGCTTGAGGTTAGCCCGTGGCGGCCTCTCCCAAAGCATCTTTTTAATTTGTCGAGAAGCGGGTGAATCGGTGGCGGTGCTCTTGAAGTGTGGGGAGTTGCAGCAGTCCCTTCAGATCATGCTCAAGCAGCTGGGCATAGGTCCCTGCGGTCATAGTCGTAGCGGTGGGGCACCCGGTGTGTTGAGGCTGATAGATGCGGGGAGCCTCCCAATGGAGATGCATGAGCAGGGCCGGTGGTCGAGTCTACTTCCTGCGTCAGTGTAATGCGTCCCAATGGAAAAATGAGTAACCGGTGCGGATCCCATTCCTCAACCAGCCGGATAATCCACCACACTAGAGCCGCCCCCTTGGTTCTCACGTCTACAAGTGCAGCAGCTGGAAGACGGCCATTGTGCCAACCCATTACAAATAACCAGGTCAAAGATACTACCCGGCAACAACAAGCGCACGCCATAGCGCGAAATATGGCTTTCGTCGATATCCTTGACCAAGCCACCTCCTGGGGGTTCAAGCGCAAGGCGTCCTGCGCCGGGGGCTCAAATTTTGAAACACCTTTCGGCTCCTGTCGTGCATTGAAATTAAGCCAAACAACATAACCTTATTTGTTTGTCTTCTTTGTATGTCATCATATAGATCGACATAGGGCTCAATCGATCCACATCGAATAGGTGTTATAAAAGTTGCTCTCGGCATGTGGAAAGTAGCATCTTTGCTATGAGGAGAGTGTAAAGCATGCTTGTCATCTTTGCCGCAGCGCACCCACAAATAGCGATCGTGCCAATGCGTTTTTTGTGCAAGGCCGAGTGCCTCAAGGTTGCATGGTAGTAGCGAGCAACCCCGCCATGGCCTCAGCGGCACGTGCACTCGTTGAACATCGAGAAATGCGGAATAGCACGGGAGGTTCGGTGATGCATTGCCTGCATGCTCCCATGTTTCCATGAGGAAAATGAGATCCATATACGGTGCAATAGAGTTGAGACTCGCCTTTTCTGCCGAGGGAAGCCCCAGTTCCAAGACACCATCCGGGAGGCACACGGGGCCCTACCGGTTGGCATTCGATGTGGACGCCGATGATCCGCCTTATTGCGTGGGGAGAAGTGTACCGAGCATCACGAGCGTATGCAGCAAAGAGGTGCGCTGGGGGTAATCGGGCAGCAGCAAAGAAGAAGAAGAAATAGGAGTGGCGTGCTGCTTTGACGACGCATCGGCGAATCTCAAAGCCAGCGCCTACCGAAAATACTGCTTGCCCCTCGACAAGGCTCGCATGACCCCCACGACGACGCCCGACCGGGCCACCGCCACGTATAGACTCCCCGCTGTACCGGGTGATCCTGGAGTCGACATACAGCAGTCCCCTGGGGCTTGCCTACTCGACACGTAGATGGCCTCACGTGACTGCAGAGATGTCCGGCTTAATCATGGAAGGTGACAACGCCAAGCAGCGATCCGGCGGCGCTTTTGAGTCCTAAGGCGCTTTGCTCTAGCAATGTGTACCGTAGTCGGAAATGCCATTGAGATAGGATCTCATCCAGACGCGCTTTGGTGAGATCTTTCTCCTGCCTCCTCAGAAAGTCCACGCACCACCACATTATGGCGTCGGCTCTGCTCCTGGCGCTCTCAGCGAGTCGAGGGGCAACATTAAATTTGTCCCGGCCGGTGGCGCTGTTGCGGAGTGTGTGGGCTGCTCCTGGCCGAGGCGGTGTGGTGTGCGAGATGGAGAAGGTAGTGTCTGCCTGCTTGTTTGGCGACCTGTGGGTTGTGGGGCACGTGCGCTTGGCTGTCCCTATGTTGCGGCCTCTGCTGTATGGAGTCGGGAGCCTAGCTCCTGTTGGAATCTCTGCTGCTTGGCCAACTCATTTCATGCGATTAAGGTAGGTGTTCATGGACCTCAGCATGGAGGCGGCTGCCTTCTTTGGGCAATGGTTGCTTTGAGCTCCTGAATCTCGATCTTGTGTCTCACCCCTGCTCTGGGGTTCTTAGCTCTGCGCAGGTCCGCTTCGGCGATGGCTTCGGGCGTTTACGTATCGCGGTGGCATACCCCTCGACCGACTTGGCGGAAATAGTTGCCACTGTATCCTGCTCAACACCCTGTTTGTCGCATGCCATAGTCTCCATGATGATGAGGAGGGAATCCACGCGAGCTCCCAAGTCGGCAAGGCCTTGCTTATCTTGTTGCCTCTCAAAGTGGGCCAAGCGAAGCCCGTCTTCTAACTGCTGCATGCGGGTCTCCATCTCTGTAACCCGTTGCCTTTCCGCTGCCAACTGTCTTTTGATAAAGAAAGCATGGAGCAGTACATAGCTACCACATCTTATTTTTATTCTAATATGTTATAAGCCATATGTTTTGTTTGCAGGTACCCAAAAAATTCCAAAAATTCTTAAGCTAATCTCTGAAGCCTAAACCTTAAATGTGGATTGTTGCTAGATTTAACAGTCTAGTGGTTTTGCTGAGTTGTCTTTTTTCTCCAAATCAAAAACTCAAACTTTGAATATTTGTGCTAAGTTGCCTTAGAGGATTCTAATGTGTTTTTCTCTTAATTCCTTCCATTTTTTAAAGCTAAAATTCTGTTATTAAGAATGTTGATCTCCTTAAAAACTTTGTTCATTTGGATCTTTTAGGTTAATATCTTTTCAGACAACTATTATGACTGCAGCATAAAAGTTAGTCTTCTAAACTTTTAGCCTTAAAGGCTGGAAATTTTTTTAGCCTAAAGGGCTGGACTTGTTTATTTCCGATTGTGGATTCAATCAGGGTTGCAACCATGGACTTGGTTGTGTTAATTTTTCAGTAAATTCCGTGATCGAGGACGATCAATTTGGGGAAGGGGAATTGGAGGCCAAAACCTTGAATATGATATCTAAGCAATATTATCTAGGGATTATTTAATGTGTAGGACCTTTACAGAAAAGGTAGACTTTCAAACAAATAGACCAAGACTTTTATAAGCTATTATAAAGCGGGCCTTTATGGTATTTTAAGGCAAAGGTAACCCACCCTTAATCAAAAGGAGTCATCGAACCTTTTCTATAGAAAAAGGCAACATGATCTATTATATAAGGGCTTGCTACACCGGATAGATGGCATCAAACTAGGATAAAGAGATGGACATCTTCGGTCAGCTACCACCGGCCAGCACTTGCGGACAACAACTGATTTGACGACCTGCGACCTATTTCGATCCAGCTCCGATGGACCCGGATCTTGCTCCCTCACGATTGTTTTCGACCTCTTGGTGACCTTGATTCTTAAACCCATCCTCTATACTTCTGAAATATTGGTAAAAGCTTTCTTGTATTAAGGATTGACAGAACTGGTCCTTTTTGAAATCTTGAATTCGTACCTAAGTCTATTCTTAAACCTAGCCCTTTCCTTAAATTCATGCATTTGCTAGAGTGGATCTCCAGTGGTTAAATTAGATATTCCCTTAAACCTTTTCTTCTTCCAACATTCAGTCTTTCTCGAATATTCTCTTTCTCAGGATAGCCCGATTGGGTGGTGAGATTTGCCTTTAAAGGGTGGATTTACCTTTGTTTGTTTTTCTTGATGATTGTTTTGCAGATAAAGCCTGGAACTACCCATTCGTATCAATTTCTATAATCCATTCGTCATGGACCATTCCCCTCCCTTTTGACCCTATCATCGAAGCTACGTTTCATTCCAGTCCATCCCTTCTCAAAGTGGATCACCCACGTCATCATTTACCTGGAAGTTCCATATACTTGCAAACTCATGAAATAATTATGGGTATTATTGTACTCTCATATTATTGTAACATATATCTATTGTACCTCCAAACAATGTTTTAAGAGATAAACAACTGAAGAACAAGATCATTTTGTATTGTATTTCAAGTACAATAGATATGGAAGCACAAATTAGCCGCCCAACTGGATCCACTCGGTTATGACAAATCTTCAACTGACTTAACTTGCTCATACTTTGTGTAGCTTTCATTCAAGGAATTGTTCAAAGGAAGAGTTACTCTGGAAGCGCAGAAGATTGTGCGTCTTTTAGGGTTTGGATATTCCTCCTGCAGTTGTCCTCGAGGATCAAGCTAGAATTGCTAAGTCCTACCATTGCTCTTAAGCTTGCTCCCCTTGCATTGCTGATTGATATTTCAGTTTCATCTGAGTGTTTTGTCTTATGCATAGGCTGGTGGTTCTACTCAGTGGATCATAATTATCCTCTGAGATTTTATTCCCGCCTGTGCATTTGTATTTGGCTTTTGGCTTGAAGTTTCAATTAAGTTTGACGTCCTTCAAAAAAAGGGGGAGGGGGGGCGTGTGCCGTGCCTTCTTTTTTTGAAGCTTCCTTTCTTATAGTTGGCCCCTTTAAGATTAAAAAGCCCTTTCCTTATATAAAAGTTCGATGCCTTTTAACATTTAATAGGTGGCCTTTCCTACAAATATTTGGGAGTGGAGTTTTCTTCTACTATGCACTGGGACACTTCCATCCGGCTAAGGGCGACAACTGGCTGGAAGACACTATATGCAATTCAGAACAGCAGTCACAGAGTGGAGCTGTATGATTGGGCCCATCACTCGCACTTCTTTAAGGTCTTAGTGGACCTTGTCCTTTTATACGAGAAGCATTAGGGATGAAGTCCACGGTCCTATACCAAATTCTGTTGCGGGAGACGGGTTTTTTTGCCTCTTTAGAGGGCGGTCCTTGATCGCCACATCGCCTACTTTTTGAAGGTGGTCAATGTGGACAATGCTCATCCCCCTAAGCTAATGGGGCTGTAGCGCCTCAAGGCCTGTTGAGAAAAATAAGAGTTGGATAGATGGAATGTGCAAGAGCACCGGTGGATATAGGTGCAAATAGAGGCAGATCACCGTAGCTTTTTTGCGCCAGCGAAGAACCCACTAAGCACCCAGTGCTGAAAGCTTAAAAATTCAGCTTCTTTCCAAGGGAGCCCTCAAGCAAAAAATATGTTAAAATAGAGCAGAAAGATCTTAGACTTTCAGAAAGATCTTAGACTTTCATTATCTATCTTTGACGATGTGGTCAGCGATGTTTTTCACAATTAAAAGAGCGGATGCTCTGTTTGTATATAGCATACCTTGCAAAATGCATTCGACACACTGAGTTTTGGCAGATTCAAATTCCATGCTCTGTTCTATCCAGTTTACCAGCGATTGGAAGTATTTTGGATCATTTTGCTGGATCATTCTCTATTTTTAACAGATTTAAGGGCAACCCACAATTTGTTAGCATCTTATTTTATATAATTAAGAAAGCTTTGCTTGACATGTATTGACTAATAGAATACAATTGTTTGTTGGGTGAGACCCAAAAATTCAAAGACAACTTTGCACAATGCAAATAAGAAGAGACTCCAAAGGAATAGTGGATTTATGATCCTATCTCCTCAAAAGGGTCTTTGAGTTGCATTTAACGTTCACAGTACTTTACCTTTAAATGTCATTCATACGACATTAGTTAGACAATGAGGTTGACATGTCGTTATAAGCAGAGAGTGTGCCCCACAATTTGAAGCATAAATAATCATTGAGTGAGTCGTCATCTCATGTTATGAAAAAGCAATATGACCTTGATGGTATCAATAAATAAAGTAATTGGTGTGCGAATATACAACTTTTATTTCAATGTTATGTATAAGAATATCGTAAGAGAATGGAGATATTCTAATGAAAATGTTTGTTTTAACCACCTATCTCCTTCTTAATTTACGGAAGGAAAAATTGATGTCGTCCAAACAAATTGCCAAAGGTAGAAGAAACAAGTGCCGATGCTTCCATTGCTTCAAACCAACTTAGGACCCCACGAGATCACAACTGCGGCATGTTACATGTTAGCAATAAGAGGAAGCTGTAGAGCCACGTTGAAGAGTGCAAAACATGCGTGAATCACTTGAGGGAGTGATGGCACTGGGGCATATAATGCGCGAAGATTGTGACACATGGAGGCGAGGTGCCCTAGCACCGACTATGGCGAAGAAGCCGCATAGATATGCAAGGAGTCGAAGTCCAATAAACCAAACCCCATGACTAGTGGTAGAAAAAAACAACCTTAGGTTTGGACCCACGAGGTTGAGGGTCATTGTCCCAACAACTCCACAAATACAACATCCCATGTGCCCCACAATTGTATGGGGGGTGTAACATCGGTGCCTACTTGTTGGCCTGACAAAAACAAGCATGCCACGCATGCATCTACGTGACCTCACGGGGTGAGGCGTGGCATGAGGTCCCTCCACGCACTCATGAGGATCACGAGGTCGCATAGTTGACAGGTGGCATCTTGGGACCACTCACCATCATGTCGTCCATCTTGGATGGGTTCACATCATCATTGGTTGACGGCCGATTCCATCCACCGTTCGTCGCATTTCATGGTCCGAGGCTTGAGATTCTATTGGCTTTTGTATTCCTATCATTTTTGTCGAACATTGTTTGTTGTAAGCCAATTTTGGTTTATTGGCCCTCTTTGGTGGCGTTTTGAAGTGCATCATTGGTATTTGTCAGTGAATCATCCAATAACATCTCTATATCTATATAATTAGTTGCCATATCATTGCATACGTGGCAAAGGGGGGCATGTTCTTCCTTGGAATAATGTGCGAGCTGCATACTGTGTGCAAATTATCAAGTACTTGTAGACTATTACGCGTACAAATATCATGGTAGGACAAAATGTTGTTTTAGCCACATATGATCGAGCAAGACAATGATATGCAAAGCTAGGCCGTAGCACCATAGGCTATCTGGCATGTGGGATTTTGTTTGCGATGTGGCCTTCCTTTCCTTCAGTTTTGCGTTTCTTAATATACCTTAACGTATCTAGCTGTAGGCTTTAATCCCAGCCATAGATTTCAAGATGTTATCTCTAGTAACATCTGCGGCCCAATCTGCTATGTTCATAACAGAGATGTTATGTCCATAACATCTTCTCTGCTGCCATCCCCCATAGCCGTGGTCGAATATTCCGCCGTAGCCGTCGTCGAATCTTCCGCCATGGCCTCTGCCATAGCCAAGCCCGGGCCTATGAAGAATCTTATCAAGAATCCGGCTATTGGAGCTTGATCCCATTCTGACTGTTGCCTGCTGCATGCTACTTGCTGCAGAGCCTATTTCTTCATCTTTGAGTGAGTCTTCTATCTTAAGGGAGCCAGAAATGGGTGCTGATCCTTCAAATCCTGTTGTTCTGTGAGTTTTTTTTTTTGTCCTGTCAAACTGGGCAACTCTGATGCCGGAATACAGTGTGGGCTCTCCAAACTAGGCCAAGCTTGACTATGGCGGCCACTCTGCTAAATGCCTTGGCCCAGGACGTTAACGGTGTTATGGGCCAAGAAAATGGCCTCATGGCCATGTGGCCAGGAAATCCCTCGGCCGTACTGCCGTACAACCTCGGAATTTCCTGGCCACATGGCCATTTGGCCATTTTCCTGGCCCATAACTCCTCGGGAGAGGACGTTATCTAGCCCATAAAAATAAAAACACTAACTGAATCCATCAATTGCCTCTAGGATGTTTTCATAACTTGTAATGCTTTGTATTCCATGTTCCTTAGATTAGATAGAATAAAATAGACAGGTACAATGCAAGAGCGTAAACACAAATAGAAAAAGAAACTTGAGATATGTATATGATGTGGCACTCTCATTCCACCACCACCACCCATCTTATTTGCATATCCTAGCATTTATTGGCGTTTTATCTCTTGGTAAATTCAACTTAAGACACGATTAGTGATTAACCTAAAGAAAAGTTTTTGTGAATCAAATACATTTAAGACCAGAATATGCCCATTTGTTCATAATTTTTGGCACTATAATTTTTATTTCTATAGCAATCATTTATCCTATGTCTTGCCTTTAACTCTTAAAAATTAAAATTTTTTATTTTGGTGTGTTATGGGAGATGTTTTTTTTTTTTGTTTAGAAAAAAAAATAAAAATTCAAAAAACATTGGCAAGTTCATGAATAACATATAAAACATTAAATAAAGCACAAATCTCATAACACACCAAAAGAAGAATTTTATTTTATTTTTTTCTATATAAAACACGACTAATAAAATGTGGTCACCATAACATCATCTCCTAAAGTAAGGAATGAAAGAGGTCCAAAAATAAACTGCCCAACCTACATGTCTTAGTTTCAATATCTTCATAAAAGCATACTGCACTACAATGATCTTTCACATATAGTTTGCAATGCTATGGTTCTCTTCTTATATAGAAGAGAACCATCATTCAAAGGATAGGGGCCTTGAGTTTTAGCATGACTCTCTTTTTAGACCCAAGCTTTCTTTGGCACAAGCCTGCTAAATCTTGTTGTTATACGGAGTTTTCCTATGTCAGCCATTCTCATTAGCTAGATTTTTCCTTCTTCTTTATGCAGTTTCTTTAGTTTCTACTTCGTACTAGATCATCTTCTCTTAATTCTGCATCACTTCACAAGCTTTTCTAGCATTCAAGCAATCTGCAATCCTCACTTCTACCGGATTCATAACCTTTGTTGACAGTTTTTTCCAAAATTATAAAGACCTTCCTCATTTGATGGTTGCTTGGGTTCGGCTTCGCTAGAGTTGGGGGTCCAACATCAACATATCTAGCTGGTCCTGGCATGATCTCCTGCTTTTGCCATATGAATCGAGACCTAGCTTTGTTTGCTTGCATTTATCTGCGACCTGAAATAGGGCGATGCTTGCTCTTTGTCATAGATTCTTAGTGTCTCTTTGATGCCTTTGAGGGCCTTTGGTTATTTGCATTTTGTGTCCTTAGCTACTTTGTCTCGTTTTGCTCTGTTCCACTATTCTCGATCCCCTTTTCCATCCATTTCACTTTGATCTCATGTTTGTCTTTTTTCACCCTATGTTTGTTTCTTTTCTCTTTTTTCCATTTTATCCCTTGAGAGATATCTTTGCTTTGCTATTGTCTTGACTTCCTCTTTTGTCTACCTCTTGACTCGACGTAGTTATCGTCTTGTTCCTGTGGGTTATGTTGTTTCTACTTTTGAAAGTTTGCTTGGATTGGTTCTGCATGTGGGGTATATGTTTAGGTTTTCTTCATTTTTTGTCGTAGTGTTTTTTCATTATGGTATTCACTATAGTTTGCTGCTGGTATGTTGATTCTTCAATTTTGGCTCCAGAAGCCCTTTTTAGCTTGTTAACTATGTCCGGTCTTCATGTCTTCTCTTTTTATGCATTCCATGGTGCACGGTTTTGATCTTTCGTATTTATTATTATGGGGTTTGCATTGTCTTCATGAAAGTTCGCTTGAGTCTGTTATGCATGAATGATATAGGTTAGGTATTTTTGTTCTTACTTCCATAGCGTCTTGTCATTAGGTATTCTCTGTAGTTTGTTGGTACATTGGTTCTAGAGTTTTGATTTCATGTGCTTTGGTGGTGGCCATAGTTGTTGTTTGTGTTCGATTCTCATGCCTTCTTTGCCTTATGCAGTCCAGTTGTCTCGGGGTTTCTTGGGCCCCTTCCCCTCTATTTGCATTGGCATCCTGCCGCGTTTCATGATTGTTACACTTTTTCCTAGCATCGAGTTGCATCTTACAGTCTCTTGTGGTCTCAATCTATGATGGGGTTTGAGGGAGGTTCCTCTTTGTGTCGGATAATGATATTTGTGCATAAGGACCTTTCCCTAGAATGTTAAGTTTCTCTTCTTATAAAGAAGAGAACCAACATTCTAGGGATAGGGACGCCAGTTTTAGCACCAGCTCTCTTTTTGGACCCAAGCTTTCTTTGGCACAAGCCTGCTATAGCACAAGCTTTCTTTGGCCCTTTCTCCCATAAAGGCTTGTGTCTTCCTGCATTCCTCATCGGTGTTTCATCTGAGCTGCATCTTGTTGTTGTACGGAGTTCCCCCCCTCCCACCTCTTACTCTGCTATATGGGTTTTACTTTTCGTTCAATGTTGGCCGATGGGCTCCTGCATTTTTTTCCAGCATAGCACGTGCTGCTTCTAGAGGGCACCAAGGGGAAGCCCCCCTGGGTCGAGCCTATATTTTCCCATCTCGGCGTATCCCCGTGGCTTCCGAGGATCCTCATGGATTATCTCTTCACTTTTCAATACTGTGCTCTTATATTTCTATCCAACTTTATAGCTTGCTGACTCTTGGCCCGTGGATGGCTCCTAACATCATTGATAATCACATATGGTTAGGTCTTGCATTTTGGAGCTCATTGATGTGTATGGGGCTTCTTATATGCCTCTGGGTCGAGCCTGTATTTTCCTATCTCGGCGTAGCCCTATGGTTTCGAGGATCCTCATGAATTGTCTTTTCCATTTTGATATTGTGCTCTTGTATTTCTAGTCCAACTTTGTAGCTTACTGACTCTTGGCCAGTAGATGGCTCCTAACACAATTGACAATCGCATGTTGTTTGGTCTTGCAGTTTGGAGCTAGCGGTATCTTAGGGGGACGGATTTGAGTCACTGCTTGGATGGGTGGCGTGACCTTACTATTGCAACGGGAGTGCTGCCACATTTTGGCAGCATAGAAGAGCTTTGCACATAATGATATATCTTTGCTTGCATATTGACTTAAGCATTTGAGTACAAGTACTACAGATTTGAAGACTCACATCCCTGAAGATCACAAGTAGACACTTGCTTGAAGAGCCAAGGAAAGGACATTTATTGAAGAACACACAAGCAAAGCAAGGAAGAAAAATTCAAGCAAATCAAGCCAGAATTTGAAGATTGGAAGACCCCACAAGTCGACTTGGTATATGGCTAATTTGAGTTCTTGGCATGAGTGCTATTTCACATGGTTCACCTCACCACCTTATTCCTATCCAAGATACCTTGCTTACCTCATATTCCATGTCTCACCTTCATCTCCCTTAGCAAATTTGGCAAATAGCCTTTTCTCTAGTCAAAACATATCAGTCATGCACCATTCATACACTACACACACACATAACACCTGCACCATCTTGAAAAAGCAAAACATTTCACTCAATTTGGCCTCTCCCATGATCTAAGTTCATATTCTCTCTCTAAAAGTCAAAGTAAAGAGAGAAAGTGCACCATTTCCCAAGAAAAGCATGAAGAAGACAAGTAGTCGAGTTAATGCATAAGGGTTGCAAGCTTATGTGCACTAGTGCCAAATTGATCCATGTCACCATCTAAAGTTGCCAAATCACCACCATAATATACCATGCACCATCCACATCACCACCAAGCATGCCATGTCATCACACACATGTCACCTTTCATAAAAGTTCATTCTTTCAAAATATTTGACCTAAGAAAAGTCATTTTGACACTTAGGGGGACATGTCATCATTACATTATGCCACATCATCACTAAATGCCTCCACATCATCTACACGTGTCACACACACCATTTCCACCTCAAAAAAAAAAGTTTTCACTAGAAAAAGACATTTTGCCAACTCATTTGACACATCATCATCCCATAATGCCATGTCATCTTTCATTTGCCAAGTCACCATACCAACTTGCCACTTCATCAATTTTACCCCATTTTGAAGCAAAAATGCCAAAGGTTCTTTTGCAGAAAAAGATTCTTCCATGTCATAGAGCATCAAAAAAAATTCTATGTGAAAAAAAAAGAATTTTCAAAAAGGACCTTGTTTTGACACTTATTTTTGAGTTCTTGGGAATCGTGTCAAGGTTCAAAAAAATAAAAACAATTTTTCCTCTCTCTCCCCTCCCCCGTGGTGCCTCGGGGCATGTGAGCTGGCAACGGGCCAGACATCACGTGGAGACAACACGTAATTATTGAATATACACGTCAGACCAAGTTACATATACCCGATCTACCAGATGCAAAAACGCATGTGGGATATATCAGCAAGAATCTCAAGAACCCTAAAATATCTGTCACGCCAAGATTCGGATTTCTTCAACGATCTACGTATCTAATCATTGCTATATATTCCCGGATTGACTTATAATATGCCAAGAACACTCAAATTAAGAAAAAAGACAAAGAATTAAGCTAGATTTGCCAAGAACAGACCAAAACAGAGGATTATGAAAAAGGAGTTGTTCACAGAGAATTCCGAGGGCTTTGGGCACATGAAGCTGTCGAGATCACTCATTTTGAGACCAGTTTGAATGACTGTTGCTTGAATTTGCCTTCCTTGCTTCAGAATCCATGGATTATTTGAAGCAATCAGATTATTTGTTGTCTTGAAGACTATTTTGATCCTGTGCCCAAGACTACAGAGGTTGGAATCTCTTTTATGATTGTGTGATATTGATTTAAATGAAAATCTTGCCCTTGGAATTACAACTAAAGTTCAATTTGCATTTTACTTACCAAACAAGGTAAAATAAAAGGTGAAACGATATTTGAAGGTAATTTGTTTATTAGAAGCACATTATAGATCAGGTCACATCATATCTCATTCTATCAAATTTCATAATAAAACTAGATTAAGTTGCATTCGAAATCAAACAAAGTGAATATTTGAGAGGTTTTGTGATTGCATATAGAGCAATGCATAAATAGAGAGCCATTTAGTAAGGAAAAAAGCATAAAAAGTTGAAAAGATATAAAAAAAAAGGGAGCTTCTTCTTGATTTTGTTAAAAAGCATGGCAATTCCTAGGTAGAAATTCCATCCAGAAGACTCCTCCTGTAATTTTGATCAAATAAATAGTACTCCTTGATTGCAGGCCACTAGGAGTTGTAAAGAATCTTCAAAGCTTAGAAAGGATTAGCAAAAATTGATTTGCAAAAAAATTGCTCGCCGTTTTCTCACTGTAACAGTCAGTTTGTAAAAACTTGAATTTCAAAGCTTTCCTGCATCTGCTTTTGCAAAAGCAGTGTTTGATCCTTGTCTGCAGACATCTAAGAGAAAGAATCAAGTGTCAGAACTCAAAAAAGATTCATATCCTTCGATCTGCAAAAATATTGCTCACTGCCAGGGATATTGACTCATTTTTGTCCTAGTCAGAAGTGAACTTTTAAGTGATCTCTGCCAATCTTTTTGCATCTGACTTTTGGCCTTGCATTCCTTGAGACTTTGAGCAGCTTTATCAACTGAAATCATGGTTAGATCTCTCTTTGCTTGCAAATGGCATCATCCTTTCCGAGGCAGTCATTTTTCTGATTTGGGAAAGCAGTACTAAACTTGTGTTCAGGTTTTGTTATTGGGATCTTTTCACACAGAGTGGTTGCCTTAAGCAACCTGGAGGTTCTAAGCCATTGAGGTTGAAGGTTTGCCATGAACACCTTCGACATTTTGGAGGTTCTACCGAGATCATTATCTGGAATTTGAACTCATGGCTCCCAGGAGAAACAATGAAACTTCTGAGCATGCTGAAGCACAAGAGAATCGTGAGACCTCTGCTGCAATACCAGGAGTAAGTATACAAGCAAATGCAGGTATGCCCTGCCACTACTTTGCATTGAATATGCCAATTCCTGCTCCTACATTTGATCCAAGTATGAATGCCAATAACTTCTTGAAAACTTTTGAGGAATACTATCAAGAATATGGACATAAAAAGGATGTAAGTTCTCTGAAAAATATTTTAAAAATGATGAAGTGAGAGCATGGCTGGAATATGTCATGAGTCTAGGTGCTAATTCATGGGATGAAATAGTTAAAAAATTCTTGGCAAGATTTGGTAAGCTGCTTGATCCGCAAGATTTGATCTTTGAGTCGCAAACCTTTCACATTAAACATGGTGAGAGTGTGCATCAGTATGTTGGAAGATTCAATCTTTATCTTGTGAAGTGTCAAGTTAATCAAGTACCTAACCATACTTTGCATCTTGTAGCTTCATTCATCAGAGGTTTGAGCAGCAGGCCAAGAATACACAGGAAAATGCTCAAAATTCAAACGCAAGAAGGATTTGACACAATACACAAAGCTTTTACAAAGGCTACTGAAAATTCTGACATGATTTCCTATCTTCCTGATGATGTGCACTCACCTCATGATCCTTTCTTTCAGTTATGGCGAGGAGTACATGGGACTGGGACGGTGCCAATATATCTTTGTTCAAAAGATAAGAAAAATAAAAATGGAAGATTGAGGAAGGTCTTGTAGGCGATGTCGGAATAATATCAAAGTATCTGAAGCATTGGTTGAAGTCACAAAACAGCTTCAAGAAATGAAGAGTTCCAGACCCGCGAAGAGGATATACCCAAGAAATACTCATTCATCATACTATTGTTGGTATAGACCTCGCACCCTAAACCTTGGTCTGCCCACAACTCTCTGGGGAGAATAAGCGAAAACCCAGGCCACGAGTGTTAAGCACTCAACGCTAGTGAGTGGGCACTGATGAAACTCACTAGTGCGGACTCGACGCTGGTCACGTCGAGTTGCTTCTAGGTGAAGGTTATTCCCCTGAGCTAGAGAAGCTTAGGGGGACCGCAACATATTATTTGGAGTTTGGAGATGACATGTAGGTTCTACACCCGTGGGATCTTGAGCATTGTGTTAAGTATTACAGTAACATCAAGTGTCGGGAGAAGGACCGTCACAAAATTGGCATCAGAGCCAGTCACGAGTTGAACCTAGTGATTGTTTTAAAAAAAAAAAGTGAGATCTGAGCTCAAAGCAATTCTTATCTATAATGATTTTATGGTGTAAGCCATCACAAAATGACTTGCAACACCAATACACTATTTCTAAGGTATAAAGGCTATTTCTTCTTTCCTAAATGAAGCACTTTCTATTATAGAACTTGAGATAGAGATACACAATAGTAACATGTCTGAACATGGTGCTGGAGTATCCTATAGTCTAGTATAGGTAGGTGCAGTTCATAAAGCATAATAGTTAATCCTAGCTCCACAAATGAGGTTATATTGGGGTTATGATTGTATCAAAAATCATGAGACAAAGCACCGTATAGCAAAGAATAGTAACATGTTAAAGAATAGTTTTAGCTTATTTTATCACCTAGTATAGGTAGAGCTCGTGTCATTACTACTTGTGTTTAGGGTCTTTATCCATTTTCATCTAGTACTTTGTCACCTCCTCGAGGAACTCACAATGCAACTGAGAGTTGGAACTCTCAACCTAAAATCCTCTTGTCATATAAAATATAACAATCCACTATTTTCTTATTATTTACAATAGTTTAGAAGTGATGAAATAGACAGTGTCAGTTTGCTTAATGAATAATGGTTAAGCAAGGCAATAAACTACCTTATGTTAGGGTATGTACACGCCACAATATTCACTACTAAAACCATTCCTATACCATTGTTACGCTCATAACAATTGCTTCCCAACCATGATGGAGGACCATGACATAATCTCTAATTTTTCCCTCGTAACTAACTTGGGGTTAATATTTGTATGTACATGGACTTGCAATATTGGGATGTAATGGACAAACTGTAGCTAAATACCATAGGATGCCTGCCATTAATAGTAAGCATTGTAAACACATAGGATATATCTATGGGGATCTGACACAATTATAGCAGAGCAAAACTCTGGACACGGAGGACACGCTGGACACATACGTGGCACCCGTGGAACCCGAGGTAGCAAAGCTATGGTTGTGGGGGGGCAATCCACGAGTGGATAGCATATGGCTATGTAAAGAAACATGCTGCTTCCCCTTCCAACTTGAGGAAACTCAAGGTGTAGAGGCAGGTTTTACAGGTGTAGGACTGGAATGGGCAACTGGTGGCTTGCTAACAGTTAATGTTAAAATTTTCGTGTGATATTAGCTAATTAACCTAGTTCATGATATGGTCGCTTAATGGATGCAAAACAATAAATTGAATGAATGAGGGCATGGGCAATAGGTAAGAAATGTGGTGAATATGTCATGGCCTCTACAAGAATCATGGAAGCAAATGATAGGAATCTGTTTTGAAAGTTCAGATAGTTTGATGTTATTTCGATAAACTAGAGAGTTCATTGGGTACGAAATTTTTATGTATTCTCCAGATGGAACTACCTCCTAGGGAACATATATCTAGTCCTCATCATGCTGCTAGTAATGCTAATCGAGAGGAGAGTAGTTTTGATGCAATGAGGAAACTTTAGAATCCTCTATGTTGCAAGTTTTCTTAAGCTTCCAAACAAGCATAGAGAACCAACTTACTGATCTGAATCAAGCTAGCGCAGAGCAAATGCAAAACCTGCATATGCAAATTGAAAATCTGCGACAAAGAAGATAGGTTAGAGATCATAAATTTGCAAACTATTTAAGGGGAAATTTTCTTAATTCTGATTGAATAAACAAGGAGATGTTGGAGATCCACAAGTATTGAGAATAAATAGTGGAAGAAGCCACCAACGAGAGTCTTTGATGCCCCTAAGCTCGCACTCTAAGCAGAGGAAAATGAATAAAGAAGATGATACAACATCATCTATGCCTATGAGCCAAGGGAAGGAAAGTTCTCAAGCACAAAATAAGTCACCTGCTTTGAGATTTCCAAGAAATACAAGTTGGAACTATTTGATGGTTTTGATAAGGATGGAGTTAAGACAGAGGTTTGAATTCAAAAAGCCGAAAATTATTTTGTTGTAAGACAAGTTCCTGAAGAAGAAAAGGTGGGAGTAGTGGCATTGAGTTTGACTAGGAATGCTTTAACGTGGTGGAATCATCATAAGACAGCACATAAGGTGACTGAGAAGGAAGTAGCTTGGGAGACTTTCAAGGAACTCTTCATATCAAAATATTGTCCACCTTCCTTTCATATTATACAGATGAACAAATTCATGGAGTGTAAAGAGGAAGGGACATTATTGGATAACTATATACAAGAATTCTCCACTTTGGAATGACATTGTCCAAAGTTGGATTCAAAGGCAAGGAATTAATTCGGTTAAGCAAGTATCATTCTCTAAACTAAGTATTATAAAAAGATAATTAGTCTTTAACTGCAGGAATTAGCTAGTCGCTTCGTGCAAGGACTAGATATGGAGCTTAAAAAATTAGTTGGATGTGATCAACTTACCTTGAAAGAAGCAGAGCACAAGATTCGATATTTCGACAGTATCCTTAAGGAGGAGAAGAATGCCAATCGTAGAGAGCAACAAAGAGAAAATTTCCAAAAGAATTATAGAGATGAATCAAACCCTCAGGTTTATCAAACTTTTCACACTGCCCCTAAGTTACCTTTGAATGCAATGTCACAGATGGATGAAGAAAAGAAGAAAATTGAATATGATAAGTGCATGAAGGAAAATTTATATTTTTATGTAAGCAAAAAGGACATAGGCGTTTTTGTCCTAAGAAGAATAACTGCAGGCACATGTAGTGCAGGTTGAAGTTAAAATCAATGAAGTTCCTTTTAGTATTTGATTGATACAGGAGCCACTCACAATTTTATTTCACCAAGGCTTGTTAAGTTGTTTGGGTTGAATACTAACCAACAAGCCTTAAGAATGGTGAAAATGGCTGATGATAAGTGAAAAGCTACTAGTGAGTACGTGCATGCATTAAAATTGAAAGTGCAAGAAATGCCTACAATTGCAAATTTCCATGTGCTTCAGCTAGGCTCATATGATATGATTATATGCATGGAATGGCTTAGTGAGGTGCATGCTATAGTAGATTGTCATGAAAGAGTTGTGAGACTAAAAGCTAAGGAACATCAAGAGCTATATACACTTGAAGGATTGAATAAGCAGTATTTTACTCTTAAGCCCATTAGTCGCAAGCAAATCAAGAGGTCAATTAGGAAGCATGAAACGTTGGGGTTGCTTGTACTCAAAGGGTCAGGAGAAATTAATCAAGTATACATGAATGATGTGCAGGACATTCTCGAGGAGTATCCGGAAGAGTTTCCGGAAGAGTTGACAGAGTTATCTCCTCGAAGATATGTTGATCATGCAATTGATTTGGTTCCAGGAGCTTCTCCTCCATCAAAAGCTCCATATAGATTTGCCTTGTCAGAGCTAGTGGAATTAAAAAGACAGTTAAAAGGACTTCTAGATCAAGGATATATACAACCTAGTATTTTACCTTTTGGTGCTCCAGTATTATTTGTTAAGAAAGAAAGAATGAATGATTTTTATCGTCCACTGAGACCAATCGGCCTATGGGACCCAAAAGGAGCGCAACAAACTTATTACTGTCTGGGTTAAAAAAACCCCCGCCCCGAAGGGTTTTCGAGGGAAAAACCGTGGCAGTAATAAGAATGTTGTCAAACTGTACAATTATACATCCTCATGAAATAAATGTATATATACATGTCAAGTGTGTGCCCGAGGACATAGCTGATCTTGCATGTCCATAACCTCCTGAAGGTATGATCCCAGCATCCGTACAGAAGCCGTGCTCAATGTCACATGTAGCGGCTGGCCATGCCTGACCAACTCAGCATAGCGTGTCCAGATTTGATCATATGATGGGCAACTTTGAAAGGTATGAGATTCATCCTCAATGAGTCCCATTTGGCAGCATTGACAGTGCCTGTCCTGGCTCACCAATCCATCTGCCCGTCTCAATTCGAAGATGGTGTGCTCTGTGCGAATGGAGGCAATGAGTTTGCGCCTTTTCATGGGCAAGTGGGTACGCAGGCAGCATTGCGGGCCTCGTTCCACGGGATTTATGTAGCGCTGGTAGTGTGTTGTCTTGACCTGTTCAAGGGCACTAGCATCCCAAAGCTTGCTGAGGAAGCAAGCATCAAGATATTGCCTCAAGCTATGGTGATCTGCCTCTGTTTGCACATATATGCACCTGTGCTCCTACACATTCCATCTAGCCAACCATTGAGTTCTCTTTTCCCTCCAGTAGGCCTTGAGGTGCTGCGGCCCCATTGCCATGATATATACTAGGTTAGGGAGACGAGCATTGTCCATATTGACCACCTTCTGAAAATAGACAATGTGGCAATCAAGGGCTGCCCTCTGAAGAGGCAAGAATCCCCTCTCCTGCAGTAGAATTTGATATGGAACTGTGGACTTCACCCCTAGTGCTCTTACCAAAAAGACTTTCTGCACCTACTCCAAGTCATTCCCCATACTTCAACCCCGTATAAAAGGATAGGTTCCACTAAGACTTTGATCAGGTGTGACTGACTGTGACTGACTAAGAAAAAAGATAGTTCTATGCATATGTGTGTTGATTATAGGCAATTAAATGATATCACAATTAAAAGTAAATATCCAATGCCTAGAAAAGATGATTTGTTTGATCAACTTCAAGGAGCTACACTGTTTTCAAAGATAGATCTTAGATCTGGATATCGCCATATAAGAATCAAAGAGAGTGACATACCCAAAATAGCTTTTTCTACAAGATATGGACATTTTGAATTTGTGATTATGCCTTTTGGTTTAACAAATGCACCAGTTTTCAGTGTCTCATGAACGATCTTTTCCGTGAATACCTTGATAAGTTTGTTCTCGTGTTCTTTGATGATATACTTATTTACTCAAAGAATTTGGAAGAGCATAAAGAACATCTGAGACGGACAAACAGAAAGAGTAAACAGGGTCCTTGAGGACATGTTGCGGATGTATAGTCAAGACAATCCAAAGAAATGGGAAGGTTTGTTACCCTTCGCAAAGTTTGCTTACAATAATTCAAAACAAGAATCTATAGGGATGACACCTTTTGAAGCACTTTATGGACATGATTGTTATGCTCCAATAAATTGGTATGATCCTATGGTTAAATCTGAAATTTCTAGACAGATGTTGGAAGAATATGCAGATAAGATGCAGCTTATAAGAAGCAGGCTAGCAAAAAGAAGAAAGAAAAAAAGAGAGAAGAAGAAATTGGAAAACAAGAAAGGAAAAACAATTGAATGATTCGAAGATGTCATATAAGGGTGGGAGAAAGAAGAAAAGGGGGAAGAGAAGAGAAAAAAATAAGAGAAGGGGGGAAGAGAAAGGAAAAGAAAGAGAAGTTGGAGCGAAGAAATAAGGGAATAGAAGGAAAGAAATTAGAATAGAAAAGAGAATAAATAAGAGAATGAGAGAAAGAGAAGGAAGAATGAAGTAAAAAAGAATAAATAAGAGAAGGAAGGAAAGGGAATGGAAGGAAGAAATAAGGGAAGAGAAGGGAAGGAAATAAGGGATCAAAGGGAAAGAATGAGGAAGAAATGGAAGAATGAGAAAGAATGAGGAAGGAAGCAATAAGGGAAGAGGGAAGGGAAGAATGGAAGCATGTAAGAAAGAATGAGGAAGGAAGCAATAAGGGAAGAGGGAAGGGAAGAATGGAAGCATGTAAGAAAGAATGAGGAAGAAAAATAATGAATAACAAAGAAGAAGAGGAAGGAAAGAGAGAAAAAAAAATTGAAATCTAGCCTAAACTATTCAATCCAAAAACCCATTTAATCTAAAAACCATGATGTACTGACCTTAAAAAGAGTGCTTGCAAGTCGATGAAGCTCTTAGCGCCGGAAATCGCCCAAAACAGAGGAGAAAGGAAAGCCTAGAAACGGACCCAAAAAAGCCAGCTGTGGGTCTGTAAAAAGGTCATGGCATCGATGCGATGTCGACATCGCATGTGATGAATTTTCAAAACCGTATACATACAGTTTAATGTTGCATGCAACGTCCATGCAGCGTATTTTATTATTGGCCTTTTTTAAATTTTTGGGTGCCCTTTTTTATGTGATGGTCATGAAAGTTTATCCATAAGCTAATTTGGACATTCCTAAGCCATGCATGCAGTCAAAATCACATTCTAGATTTAGCCAATCTTCTATTGCTACTACTTACAAATGTAAACGAGATGTTTTGAGTCTGGAGTGGCATGTTTGAGCCACCTGTCATGTTTGAGCCTAGGTGACATGTTTGAGCCTAGGTCACATGTTTGAGCCTCGATGGCACGTTATGAGGCACGTTTGAGCCTAGGAGTGGCATGTTTGAGCCACGTATCATGTTTGAGCCTGAGTGGCATGTTTGAGCCTAGGTAGCATATTTGAGCCTCGATGGCATATTATGTGGCATGTTTGAGCCTATGGGTGGCATGTTTGAGCCACGTGTCATGTTTGAGTCGGGGTGACATGTTTGAGCCTATGTGGCATGTTTGACTCTAGGTCGCATGTTTGAGCTTCGGTGGCATGTTATGTGGCATGTTTGAGTATGGGGTGGCATATTTGAGCCTCAGTGGCATGTTTGAGCCTAGGGGTGGCATGTTTGAGCCATATGTCATGTTTGAGCTTGGGTGACATGTTTGAGCCTATGTGGCATGTTTGGGCCTAGAGGTGGCATGTTTGAGCCACGTGTCATGTTTGAGCCTAGGTGACATGCTTGAGCCTATGTGGCATGTTTGAGCCTAGGTGGTATGTTTGAGCCTCGTTGGCACGTTATGTGGCATGTTTGAGCCACATATCATGTTTGAGCCTGGGTGACATGCTTGAGCCTAGGGGCAATGCTTGAGCTGGTGGCATGTTTCTGTTATGTGTCATGTTTGAGCATGGTCACATTTTTGAGCCTAAGTGGCAAGTTTGAGTCTAGGACATGTTCGACCCTATGGCGTTCGAAGATAGGGCATATTCGAACCAAATGATGCAATATTATTTTTAACACAATTCTTGATGTTCCTACCTTTACTCACATTTCTGTCTTGATCTTGCAGTTCCTTCCACCCTAAAAGAAACACAAACCATCAGTCAGTGTAAGATCAAGTCTCTAATGTCTAGTCAAGGTCAACTAGATGAAGCAATTTTCACATTAGCAAAAATGGCTCGGTTCATTGCCTTGGTGACCAAGTTTCGTGGCCAGAAGGCTATCCCTTCTCCAAGAAGTTCCAAAATAGCTCATCTCCAGCACACTCGTAGTCAATTGGCCTGGGAGGTGGATGCTGAATACTGCCATGTAGGGCATACGCATTTCTTTCTTTTGCAAAACTGATTGTGTAACTTGGTCCGTAGGCTAATTTTGCCATTCTGGACGAAGTGGCGGAGTGGAATCTCTGTTTTGGGGCCTCCATAGTGCCCGAATGACAAAACACTTCGGTTTCTACACGATTGCCCGCAGAACGCTTCGCGTTAATAAGTTTTCTGGACTGATCTTGGAATTTTTTGGACATGCCCGAAGCAGGGCCCCTGAACGGAAGATTCAACGGTGTGAATAAGGGAACCGAGCTCCAGGAGGGTGGTCATTATCGTATGCCCCTCCCCCCCCCCGGGGGAACGCTGCCAGGAAAGGCGCCTCGGGAATTTTTTTGGCCCCGCCTCCTTGGCTTCATACTCTCCCTTCTTGTGAGGCGGCCTTGCAAGGTCCTGGCCTTGTTTGACTTGGAGAAGGGTCCCAGCTCGGTCGCCCAACAATGGGCTGCCCAAACCGCTCTAACGCTAACTCTTTGATCTAAACCTTGTCCGAAGATTCAAAAAATTGGCCTGTATGCTGGTGATGACCTAGGACGTCAGCTGACAAAAAATCAGAATTTAATTCGATACTATGCATTAATTACGAATTTGTGATTGTCTTGCTACTGCAAAAGTGGCCCTCGACTTCTAATTGCCACATCGGGAGGAGGACAGATCCAAACTCCATTCCATCAGTTTTGTTTCTTCACATTCTCAACTGCAGCTTCTCAGCCATGTCCCAAGTGCAAATGACCAAAACTCATCCCCCCCAAAACGCAAACCCTTCAAGAACCTGTCAACTCACAGGGTTTACGTTTCAGAGGCCCTATCCAATTTGACCAAGACCTTGCGTCGTGTCTTAATGTGGGGGGATGTGTTGACGCTAGAGCACGGACCCTAAAAACCCCCTGGAAGCAGCTTGCCTCAAAAGTCCTCTCCACGGACGGGCAATATCTCATATCCAGAACTGTGATTTGGCTCTTCCAATGGGCTCAGAGCATCAATATTGCCCTGGTAACTAAGTTTTCATGGCCAGAAGACCACCCCTTCTCCAAGAAGCGTCAAAGTAGCTCATGTCCAGCACACTCGTAGTCAATTGGCCTGGAATACTGCCATGTAGGATGTACGCATTTCTTTCTTTTGCAAAACAGACCATGTATCTTAGTCCATATGGTAATTTTGCCATTCTAGATGATGTGGCAAAGTCGAATCTCTGTTCCGAGGCCTTTGCAGTTCCCGAATGACAAAATACTTCGGTTTTTACATGGTTGCCCGCAGGACGCTCCGCGGTTTGATAAGCTCCCCCAGACCGATCTTGGAATTTTTTGGACCTTTCAGAAGTAGGGCCCCTGAACGGAGGGATTCAGCGGTCGGATAGAGGAATCGAGCTCTGAGAGGATGGCCATTAGCATCGCCCCCCTCTCTCTCCCCCCCGGGAGGGAACGCTGTTAAGAAAGGCTGCCTCGGGAACTTTTTTGGGTCTCACCTCCTGGGGTGCGTACTCTTCCCTCTTGTGAGGCCGCCTTGCAAGATCCTGGTCTTGTTTGACTTTGACTTAGGCAAGGGTCCCAGCTTGGCTGTCCAATAAGGGGTTGCCTAGACCGCTCTAATGCTAACTCTTTGATCTAAAACTTGTCTGAAAATTCAAAAATATTGGCCTGTATGCTGGTGATGACTTAGGAAGCCAGTTGACAAAAACTCAGAATTTAATTTCATACTATGCATTAATTATGGATTTATGAATGTCTTGCTACTGTAAAAGCGGCCCTCGACTTCCAACTGCCACTTCGAGAGGAGGATCGATCCAAACTCCATTTTGTCAGTTCCGCTTGCTTCGAGTTTTCAATTGCAGCTTCTTGGCCACGTCCCAAGTGCAAAAGACTAAAATGCACCCCCCAAAACGCAAACCCTTCAAGAACCTGGTACTATCTTTGTCAGATTCGACCATGACCTTGCGCCGTGTCTTGAGTAAGGGAGGGTGTTGACACCAGAGCACAGACCCTAAAAATCCCCCGAAAGAAGCTTGCCCCAAAAGTCCTGTCCCAAAGTCCCTAGGCGACGGACGGGCAACTTCCCTATCTAGAACCGTGATTTGGCTCTTTCAATGGGCTTAGAGTGTCGACATTGCCCTGGTGACCAAGTTTCGCGGCCAGAACACCACTCCTTCTCCAAGAAGCGCCAAAGTAACTCATGTCTAGCACACTCATAATCAATTGGCCTGGGAGGTGGATGTTGAATACTGCCATGTAGAACGTACACTTTTTTTCTTTTGCAAAATTGTCCGTGTAACTTGGTCCCTACAGTAATTTCATCATTCCGGACGAGTGACGAAGTCGAACTCCGTTCGGGGGCCTTCGCAATGCCTGAATGACAAAACACTTTAGTTTCTATACGGTCGCCCGTAGGACACTTTGTGGTTTGATAAGTTCCCCTAGACCGATCGTGGAATTTTTTGGGCTTGCCAGAAGCAGGGCCCCTGAACGGAGGATTCAATGGTCGGGGAATCAAGCTCTGAGAGGGTGGTCATTAGCGTACACCCGGGGGAAAACATTGTTAGGAAAGGCTGCCTCGGAAACTTTTTGAGTCTCGCCTCCTGGGGTCCATACTCTCCCCTCTTGTGAGGCGACCTTGCAAGGTCCTGGCCTTGTTTGACTTGGGGAAGGGTTCTAGCTTCGGCTGCCCAACAATGCGCTGCCTGGGCCACTCTAATGCTAACTCTTTGATCTAAATCTTGTTCGGAAATTCGAAAAATTGTCCTGTATGCTGGTGATGACTTAGGAAGCCAGCTGACAAAAAATCAGAATTTAATTTTGTATGATGCATTAATTACGGATTTATGAATGTTCTGCAAAAGCGGCCCTCGACTTCTAATTGCCACATCTGGAGGAGAACAAATCAAAACTCCATTCCATCAGTTCCGCTTGCTTCGTGTTCTTAACTATAGCTTCTCGGCCATGTCCCAAGTGCAAAAGACCAAAACTCGGCCCCCAAAATGCAAACCTTTCAAGAACCTGGCAACTCATAGGTTTATGTTTCTGAGGCACTATCCTTGTCAGATTCGAAGACCTTGCTTGATGTCTTGGGGTGGGGGGGGGAGGGAGGGGGGAGGGAGGGGGGGAGGGAGGGAGGGGGGAGGGTGAACGCCAGAGAACGGACCCGAAAACCCCCCTGGAAGCCGCTTGCCCCAAAAGTCCTCTCCTGAAGGCCTCGACAACAGACGGGTAATCTCCCCTATCTGAAACCGTGATTTGGCTCTTCCAATGGGCTTATAGCAGCGACATTGCTCTGGTAACTAAGTTTCGTGGCCAGAAGACCACCCCTTCTCTAAGATGTGTCAAAGTAGCTCATGTCCAGCACACTCGTAGCCTATTGGCCTAGAAGGTGGATGCTGAATACTGCAATGTGGGGCGTATACGATTTTTTCTTTTGTAACTTGGTCCCTAGGGTAATTTCGCCATTTCAGATAATGTGGCGAAGTCGAATATCTATTCTGGGGGCTCCCCAGTGTTCGAACTACAAAATACTTCAGTTTCAACATCCGGGAGATGAACTTAGTAATAAAAGGGTGTGGACATCTGTGTTCGAAGGGTGCCCAAAAACATCCCTAGTATACTGATCTTTGGAAGGTAATTTAACCCCTAAAGTATATATTTTGCCCTAGATAATGGCGAAAAACCTTCCTAATGGTAAGTATACAAATATGAAATGGTTTGTTCGGAAATTCAAAAAATTGGCCTGCATGCTGGTGATGACTTAGGAAGCCAGCTGACAAAAAATTAGAATTTTAATTTCGTACTATGCATTAGTTACGAATTTATGAATGTCTTGCTACGGCAAAGATGGCCCTCGACTTCTAATTGCCACATCGGGAGGAGGACAGATCCATACTCCATTTAGTCAATTTTGCTTGCTTCGCGTTCTCACTGCAGCTTCTCGGCCACGTTCCAAGTGCAAAAGATCGAAACTCGGCCCCCAAAATACAAACCCTTCAAGAATTTTTTTGAATTGCCGTCAAACCATGACAAAATGCCATAAAAAATATGAAACGTATGCACACTCTAGATGTATGTATTAATATATCCATACAAATACACTATCAAGTCATAGCAAAACCACATTGAAAATACTTGAAGCTGGACTTTGCAAAGGCATATGACAGTGTTGACTGGAGTTTCCTGGAGCAGTGCCTCCTACGTCTTGATTTTGGTGCCCAGTTCGCAACAGACGTTATGAAACTTCATTATTCTGCTCATTCTTTTTCAACGGGAACCATCGACATTTTTTCAAGTGGGACGTGGCATTTGCCAGGGCTGTCCTTTGGCGCCGCTGCTTTTTACAATTGTTGGCAGAGATTCTTTCTCAGGTATTTTCTCTTGCAGTGCAGGAAGGCATCTTGCATGGTCTTCCCATGAATAATGGTTCACAGGAGTTTTGTAATCAGTACGCAGATGACACTTTCTTGTTCTTAATGTCTGACGAGCAGAATTTGCAGAATGCCATTTCCTTGTTGGACAGTTTCTCTTTGGCTTCTGGTATCTTTGTGGGATGGCAAAAGTGCACTGCCTTGTGGGCCCTAGACTCTCTAGTGCCGTCTTCTGTGGTTGCATTTCCATGGAAGGGTCTTCCTCATGATGGGAAGGCAACTAGACTTTGGGCATTCCAGTTGGTATACACCTCTCATCTGGAAACGTGTGGGATGTTATTATTAAGGGGTTGGAAAGGCATTTGTTCTGGTGGTCCACGACTAAGTTATCCATGGCTGGCCCCGTAACTGTGACAAAGTCAGTTCTGAGTAGTACACATGTCTATATGGCATCCATCTTGCTGGCACCGCAGACAAAGATGCAGCTCATTGTTCGTACTGTCAGGAGCTTTATCTGGGGTGGCACTGAAGAAAGAGCTGATGTTAAAATTAGTTGGGCGAAGTGCACTATGCCTAAACTTTGGGGGGAGGGGAGGGGGGGAGGGGCGCTGGGGATGATTCACTTTCTTCTCCAAAGCAAGATGTTGATTTCTAAGTTCATATGACAGATTCTAAATAATGCTAATAATTCCCCAGGGCTGCGTCTCATTCACCAGTCTTTACAGATGTTCATTTCCTTTGGCTCTCCATCCATTAAGCCACTCCTCCCATGGGCATTATTCTATCCACTTTCTCCATATCCTAATGCCTCTCCTTTCCATAAAGGGTTGTTCTCGCCCTATCCATGACAAATTGTTTTGGTTGTTTTCTATAGATCGTTCACCTTCGGGTTGGATTGGATGTCTTGGGAGACTATGCGCACTTTGTTTCAGTTCCATCCGATGGCCCACACAGATCCTACAGCCAGTTGCTGGTGGCTCCCTTTGGGTGACGGCCAGGCGGATTGTCCCCTGGTCTCTTCTGTTCATTTATTGATGCAGTGTCGATTGCGAGCAGCGGGTGTGCTCACAGTATCTGCATGGTATAATGAGACAAGATTGTTGACGTGGAATGAGTTCAGATTGAAGTTCCTCCTCCTTCGTTGGGACCGTGGCATTTAGGAAAAAGTAGCTGCTACTCTTCCTCCACATCCACAGACGTGGCTCCCCAGCTCTGGGTGGTTCATGGCAGTGTTAAGGAGGAGCACTTGGTGCACTCGATATATGTGGTCCTGCTTCATCCTGAAGTGTTGCCTCCATCGCCAAAGTGGGCTTTAGTTATCCCTGAGCCTCATAGGAAAGCAGTCTGATGATGGGCATGTGATAAATTGATCCATCCTAAGCTATCTATCTTATGGTGGCAGATCATTTATAGATGTGTGCAGGTAAACACTGTTGTTCATAGATTTTGTCCAGAAGTCTCTGTGATCTGCCCTCTTTGCATGCAGAGGAATGAGACAATTGAGCACTGCTTCTTCTTGTGTCACCATGTTCGACTTACTTGACAGTGGCTTTTGAGCCTTTTCCATTGTGACTTGAATAGCTAGCAGGTCCTATTGTCAGTCTATCCTAGTTCTTGGGACAAGTTGGCAAATAGGGCTTTCCACTTAGCATCTGCTTGGATCATCTGTCCATCTGGAAGAGACGAAATCTCCTCATCTTCAAGGGACAGGTCTTTTCAGATACACAAGTGCTTAGTGATGCTCCTAGTCGCATTGTATAGGCGTACAAGTGTTCTTCCTTAAAGGGTGACGTCAAGAGTGTCATTTGGGAGCGATATCTTCAGATTCCGGCTTACTCATAGCAAACAGTTGTGCTCGTGGTGATATGTATTCTTTGCTTTTCTATGTTATGTATGTGGTGGGTAGTGTTGCTCTAGTAGACTCCACTGGGTTTTGAGTCCCCCATGTACTCTTTATATTCTTTTGCGTAATAAAGGTCCACGTTCATCACAAAAAAAAAACCACATTGAAAAGCATATAAAAATACAAAAGGAACAATATGTTATTATGCTACATGAATATCTATAACAATTGAGTTAAAATTGAATTGAATGGAATGGTTTTATCATCCACGGAGAACAGTCAGTCTATGGGACTCAAAGAAGGAGCGCAACAGATGTAATACTGTCTGGATTATAAAATCCTCGCTCCGAAGGGTTTCTGAGGAAAAAACCTGGCAGTAATAAGAATTTGATGTTAATGGGATGCAAAGGTGGATTTTTTTGCCCAAGGCCTCGAGGCTCACAAACAGTGTTGGAATTAAAATTTGGAAAAACTTTGGAGCAACATCCTCCAATGATGAAACAAACAAAACCAACCATGGCGGGATAAATATCTTCCCCACCTTCAAATCCAAAAATTTAGATGTTAATATTATATTTTCAGAGGATTGCACGAAAAACAGAAAAAGAAAAGCATTAATTACCATTTAATCCATGAAGAGGTGGACACATAATGCCAACATTGCTCTATTGAAGAAAGGATGTTGGATAACTAGGTGTGTCTCTACGATGAGTAGCCTTGGGTCGAAACATTATTAAGTTGCCACAGGAACATTTAGTATTTCTATGTGTCGTACTCTTTGTATTCTTTTACAGATGCGTACAGGTACGGACAAAGAAAGATCACAAGGCACTTAAGTTGTACCTAGATGCTACTTTCCTTCGCAAGCTCTGGGATGCATATGCTCCGACGCACATTAAGCTGGCACACAATCAGCAGCAAGTCAATCCTAGGCTCACGAGAGGCCCACACCAGTACTTGTACACCCATTTGCCCATGAAGAAGCGCAGACTTATAGCTTCCATTCGCACGGGTGCACATCGTCTCTGCATTGAGACAGGACGTTGGGCTCGAGAAGCACGGGAGGAAAGGCTTTCCCAGTGTTGCCACCAGGGCGCCATTGAGGATGAATGTCATGCCCTCTAGATCTGTCCAGCGTTTGCCCATATCCGAGAGCGGTATGTTCGATTATTAGTACCTGGCCAACCGTTGCATGAGTTATTGAATACGGCGTCAGTGGGTTTATTGGGGTCATACCTCCAGGAGGTCATGGATGCACGGACTCAGTTGTGTCCTCCGAGACAGTATTGAACTGTCCTATACAATTGGACAGCGTGCCAGCATCCTTATTACTGCTAAGGTTTTTCCCTCAAAAACCCTTCGGGGCGGGGGTTTTTTAATCCTGACAGTAATACGCTTGATGCTCTCTTCCTGTTTGGGTCCCATAGGCCAATTGGTCTCTCGTGGACGATAAAAAATCTATTCTATTCTATTCTATTCTTTTGAGTAATAAAGGTCCATGTTTTTAAAAAAAAAAAAAAAAAAAAAACCCAAAGTCTATTTTAAAAAATAGACCTAAGCCTTATAGACCAGATTTCTGGAACTAAAAGACTTTATGATTGCAGTCTTAGAATAGACCAGGTGCAAGTCTAGACTAAGCCTTGATTTGAGATATTTTAAATTTAAAAAGATACAAAATAGTTAAGACGAAGCATTAAGACACCATCACTTACTGAAGAAAAAAGGAATTTTATTTTACTTACCCACCAAGAATCAAAATTGTGACAGTCATAAAATGGACATGTTAAAAAATGCAGAAATGACAAGATATCACACATGGACAGAAAACTAGAACGTCCTATTTTGTATAATATTGAGTTCTTTACATTATGCATTGATAAATAACCAAGTATCAACAGAATATCCTATTTCACCAATAATAATAGATCAACAAAACTGAACTTAGCACATTACATTCCAGTTTCAAATGAGAGATTATTTTCAGAACAGAATATAGAAGTTTCCATAAATGAACTTTTAAACCGTGAAGTCAAATGAACTTGTAACAGGTTGTGGATGAGGGTTTTGGATGTCACCAAAGCAATGATAATAGTTTGTGGGCAAATATATTGCTTGAACACCAACTCCAAAGCATCAGATGGAGGGATAAGTTCGGTTACCCCATTAACCAAAATGGCCGTTAAAATTAATATGCTAGAGAAATGAAACAGTCTTATCGCCCTTCACTATTACAAAGAGAGCACCAGTCTAAAAATAAGTCAAGGTAAACCAAAAGCATATAGTGTTCATCAAAGATCACATCAAGCATGATTATCATAGGGTAAGGGAAAATAAGCCACAGTTAAATTTACAGCAGAATAAGCTATAACAGTACAAAAATAAGGTGGCAGCAAGCAAGAAGTAAGCCCATGGAGAACTCTAACGAGTTAAATGAAGAAGCTAGGAACCACGTAAATGCGAAGTTAAATATCATGGCAACATGTAAATTAGAAACATGTGGCGGTGGCACAGTTCAGTAAGATCCGACCTAGCAGGACATAAAGGCAGAATAGTGACGTGCAAGAATAGAATCAATATTACACATTCTAAATATATTTTTCTTTTCTAGAAAAAATAGAGATGGATACTAAGGGGTAGCAGCTGCTAAGTATGAGACTTTACACGGAAAATAACAAGACTACACAGATCAAAAACTCTACATGAGCAAGCAAAATACCACTTAGATCGGGGAGAGAGTAAATAAATTAGTAGAGACTGTTATTAAGTAAAAAAGGAGTGCATCATTTATATCATACATCTCTTAAAACCAGCATCCTGCAAAACTGGTTCACATAAGTAACTCAAAGCAAAAGAAGAAATACGGGCTTTTGGGGTTACAAAACTTGATAATATCTGGAAGATGATCAGATCTAAGGAGTTCGATAAAGGAAATACCACGGGAAATGAAGAAGTCCATTAGATTTGGAATAACTAGCCTGAAATTATTATGGGAGAAATAAAATTAAACAAGACAAGAACCTAGTAGATGCCATCTACTTGGTCGATTTGAGCTTCTGTGGCTGATGCCGATTTGGTAGAGAAACTGGCTCCTTCAAGATCAAAGAGCTTTTTGTCGTGCAGATAGTGGCAATCATGCAGATCCATTCTCTTCTCTGTCTTTTTCTTTTCTTCCTCCTCTTAATCCAACATAGCTAAGACTGGACAACTGCTTGTGTACAGTTGACTGCACCTTGTTGGTGGATCCCTCTGGTAGACAATCAACCACTTTGCTTTACAGTGCACCCATTGACTCAAAGACGTTGGAAAAGTGCTGGAATCTTAACTATTGCAGCATGGTATGACTCAGGCCAGTTGCTGACATGGGAGGCTTTTCAGTTAAAGTTTCTATTGGGGCGATGGGATAGAGTTCTTTGGCAAAAAGTTGCTGATTTTCTACAGCCTATTCTGCCACACCAAGAAGATATTTTGGTATGGGTTTGTCATGAAGAAATTAAGGAGTGCAAACTTGTGAACTCTATGTATCAGGCTTGATACTGATATTCTTCCTCCGTCTAATAAGTGGTCTCTTCAACTTCCTCCTCTTCAATGGCAGAAGGTGTGGTCTTGGGCATGGGACAAGCTACTTCATCCTAAAGTGGCAGTTCTTTGGTGGCAGATTCTTCATAGGTGTCTGCGGGTTAATGTGCTTGTCCATAAGTTTAACCCTAGAATATCAAATCGGTGTCCCGGTATGCAAGCGTGGATCCGAGACCATTGAGCATTGCTTTTTCATGTGTGAACACCTTAGGCAGGTATGGATTTGGTTGTTTTCCCTTTTTCAGGTTTCACTAACAAGTCAACAACTGCTTTTGGCAATTTACCCAAGTACCTGGACAGAGTTACAAGGCCAGGCTTTTCATCTAGCAGCAGGATGGTTGCTTTGGTCAATCTGGAAAAGACGAAGATTGGTAATCTTCAAATGTCTGGATGTGGCAGATAATCGTGTTCTCCAAGAAGCTCAAGGTTACATTGTAAAGTCGTATCATTGTTCTTCACTTGCCCCTCGCAAGAGGCGATTGATTTTTGAGGAGTTTTTGGATGTGCACTCTTATGCTTAGGCAGGTTGCTTCACTCGGTGGGTCTCCGCTTATCCGCTGAGATTTTATTCCTGTCTCTGCATTTATACTTGTATTTGACTCTTTGATTGAATAAAGTCTGACGTCCTTCAACAAAAAAAAAAAAACATAGCTAAGACTGGCTTTTCTTCTTCCCATAAATGGGAAGAATAGAGCAAGCTATCAACAAGAACTATTCTATCTGCTACAAAAGCGAAATAGCAAAGAGGCAATTTCTTCCAATCCGGAACTGTGATGAAAATCAGTATCCTTCTGTAAAAACACGCCGAATTGATGCCAGAAAGAGGAAATCTGTTAGGGCAAGATGGCGCTCATCGCTCTTCATGGTCGGAATGGCTTTAGTGAAGACCTAACCCTAAAATACATGGTCGATGGGCACAAAAAATGCTGGAAATTTTTTTAAACTTGAAAATAAAGTCCTTAAAATGTTTTAGATGTCAAGATATGGTCAAACAAGGGGTCGACTAGCTGTTAGATTAAATTGAGGTTTTAACCAATCTAGGCAACGAGTTAAAAAAACAAACCATTATTCTAGTTCTTAGTTTATGCCTAAGGATATGGTGAGAGCTTAACCTTTAGCGAGTTATAATTTAAAGGAAGGGAAAATACTTCCATGAGTCAACAACATTTTTTAGAATTGAGAATGGAATGGACTATAGAAGTTCATAAACTCTGTATGATTAAGATTTCTAATAGAAGTGAAGCAAGTGAATGGGTCATTTGACTAGAGAGAGAAAATTCAGCAAAAAAAAGGGGGGCGTATGGTTAATTTGGAAATTTCAAGAGGAAAATTTGAAACAAAGAAAATCCTAGGAAAATAACATATTAGAAATTTAATCCAGAAGTCAATCAGTTTCCAGAAAGGTAAAATAGAAACATTAGGTCTACTAAGGAGGATAACATATGCATAACATTATTAAAAAAAAAAAAAAAAAAAAAAAAAAAAAACATTTAATATTGCTACGCTGACACTTCAATATTGTTGGGCACAAAAGAAAAATATAGTCATGTCATTTAACAACATTCGTCTATTCACAATTTTTCTCAAACCTTGTCTATGTCACAAAATAAATAAGTAACAAGGAATTTATTGGCAACAAAGACTGATACACCGTTCACACCCACATTCGTGTATGCATTATGCTTCATACACTTGCATGAACCATAAGTTCGAATATCATTTTGTCTTCTGTTCATATTGTGACGAGGAGAGTGCAAGATACTATTGTGAAATCCATTGGATTTGTTTGACTTTTTTTTACGACAGGGGAGGGTGGAGAAAGATACCAGATTTGATACATAGACCACGAGGCAGAGCAAAGAGGCTTAAGATCTGGCAAGCTGGTCATCTTGCCTTCTTCACACATTGGGAGCCCTAGAGCAATGCAGCAGAACTATCAGGATTCAATGGCCTTGATTCGAAGATTTGGCAAAGCAGACCTCTTTGTAACATTTACATCCAACCCAAATTGGATAGAGATTAGACACAACCTGCTCCCTGGACAACAGCCGCATGACAGGCCAGATTTGATTGCACGTGTATTCCACACAAAGCTCAAAGCATTCTTCCATGACCTCTTTGAAAATGATATCTTGGGCAAGGTGAAGGCACATATGTACACAATAGAGTTCCAGAAGCGAGGCTTGCCACACTGCCATCTCCTCATGTTTCTCGAACAAGAAGACAAGATCCGAGACAACGACGCCATTGACAGCATCACGAGTGCTGAGGTATCGGGCCTAGAGAACCCCAATCTGAAAGAGATTGTCATAAAGCATATGGCCCATGGCCCATGTGGGCCTCTCAACCCAAATGCTCCCTGCCTGAAAGCCAAGGAAGGTAGTCCAACGAAGGAATGCACAAAGGGATTTCCAAAGCCATTTAATGACAATACCAAAGTCAATGCAAATGGCTACCCAGAGTATAGAAGATGCGGTACAGGCCATTTGATGAGGGGCAGCACGCCTATTGACAACAGATGGATAGTTCCGTATAATCAATGGCTGCTTGAAAAGTATGAGGCACATATCAATGTAGAGCAGTGTTTCAGTGTTGGCAGTGTGAAGTATATCTATAAGTACTGCTGTCTATTATCAGGAAGGCCACGAAAGAGAAGCCATCGAGCGACAGATGCAAAAACGAACAATGCTGACTGCATGGTTTGAGCTCAACAAGAACGACCCAGCCGCACGTGAATACACTTATCCAGAAATCCCCCAACACTACACATTCACGCGCCAGACATCATGGAAAAAGCGGGAGGGGAAGTTCAAACTCATCACACGGATGTACAATGTGAGCCCTAATGAGGGCGACCGCTATTACCTCCATCTCCTGTTGCTACATAACAAGGGTGCAACTAGCTTCGAAGACATGCACACTGCCAATGGAAAACTATGTTCAACTTTCAAGGAAGTTGCCAAAGAACTCGGTTTACTGGAAGACGATGCTGAGTGGGAGAAAACGCTCGAAGATGCGAGCATCTTTCAGATGCCAATGCAGCTACGCCAGACATTCGCATTCATTTTCCTATACAATGACCCACAAGATCCAATGCGGCTATGGGAGCTCTACAAGGACGATCTAACGAAAGATTACCAACGGCAGATGCCATAAGAGCAAGCTTACAACAACGCATTGAGGGACATCGACGACATCTTCCAGATGAGGGCTGCACATGTCAACAACTTGGTTTGCCAGAACCACGACTACATATTCTAGTCAACTTCCTAAATGAATCGACCTTTGATGCAGAAAAGGAACTGAAAGAAGGGCAGGAAAACTATGGCAAGCTCAACAGGGAGCAGAAGCACATAGCCGACATTATCCTCGATGCGATCAACCAGCATCAAGTCCCATGTATCAATGTGGACGTTCCGGGAGGTACAGGCAAGACATTCCTCTTCAACAGTCTGATCAGTATACTAAGAGGATGCGGTGTTGGCGTCGTATCAGTAGCTTGGACAGGTATTGCCAGCCTCCTCTTGAAGGGAGCACAAACAGTCCATTCGACGTTCAAGTTACCACTCAAGCTGACACAAGAGGCAACCTCCGCACTACGTGCAACAAGCCAACAAGCAGAGGTACTTAGAAAAGCAAGCATCATGGTTTGGGACGAAATGGGGATGACACACACGCACGCACTAACTGCCATTGACAGTCTTTTACGTGAGATACGCCAGGGGCACCCTGATCTGGCCCCTCAAACAATTGGATGTTTGGCCCTCCAACATCCACAGAAGTACATGCAATGGTTTATGGCAGGATACCAGTGCTTTGGGGACTTGAGGTGTGAAGAGGACAGCAGATGGACTACATGGGAGGAAATACAACAAAGAACAAAGGGTTCAGCCTTGGATAAAAAGATTTCAAAAAGATTATGGATTGGTTAACAATTTTGAGGATTTAGCAGCTGCCTCCAACAATTGGACTCTAAACAATAAGGAGACCTATTCAGTTAGGACATATACAATGCTCTCTTGAGAAACACAAGGGCATGTTCCCTATGGCCTTGTGATGAAAACACTTTAGCTTCAGTATGTGCTAAAGGCTGGAAAAACTATGGAGCACCAAAGATTAATACCTTCAGATGGCTCTTGTTGCATCAAAGTCTACAAACTAACCTCTCTAGATCCAAATATGATAGTAATATTTCCAGTCTTTGCCCCCTGGATGTGGAATGACAAAAGACTCAAACCATGTGTTTTTATGTTCAAAAATTGCTGAAATTTGGACATGGACCTCACAAATTAACCTTGGGGCACCTGCAAATCTCCTTGAATTTGTAAATGGTAGCTCCAGGGTTATAAACACTTGCAGAATATTAACCTGTTGGATCATCTGGAAACATAGGAATCTGGTTGCCATTGAAAAGAAATCTATCAATCAACAGTGGATAAAAGCTAAGCTTTTGAGTCTGATACAAGATACAACCACTGCCCATAAAACTTTTAAAGGGGCCAAATCTGACAAAGCTTGGGATCGGATAGGGAAATTCCAAGGTTTATATCACTTTTTCATTCTAATTCTAACAGATGTTAATGGTGTTCTTCACAGATCATCATCAGAGGATGCTGAAAGTGGGAGCCCCCCCGAGAGGCTCAAATTATCTGGTGGTAGTTGAAGAGTTGTCAAGGACTATGGTGGCAGAAAATATGATTCTGCTCAAGCAGGAAGTGATTCATGCCAGGGCCATTCGTTTGGGGGAATGATAATGCTCACTGGCGGCGATTTTCGACAGCAGCTGCCAGTGGTCAAACGTGCAACAAGGACGGAAGTCATTTCGAAGTGTATCAAGAGGAACCCGCTGTGGACTAACTTCAAGACCCACAAGCTGACACAAAATATGCGGGTCGGAAGAGACAAGGAAGCCTTCTCAAATTGGCTGCTATGTCTCGGTAACGGGGAACAGATGAACAATGAGCTAGGGCTCGACTGCGACTTGGTTGAGATACCCGAAGAATGCATTGTGGAAGACGACTTGATTGATACCATCTTTGGCAAGGAAATAACAGAGGCAAATGTGCACCTGTTATATGACAAAGCCATCCTGACACCAAAGAATGAAGACACACTGAAAATCAACAATAAGGTCCTCCTAAGGTTACACGGGCAACTCCACACATATACGAGCATAGATGCCATCATTGCAGAAGATGAAGATGCTACAAGAGACTTCCCAATTGAGTACCTCAAGACAAGGAGTTCTACTCAAGAACAATAGGAGGTTCACTCCAAATGTAGTCTACAAAGAAATTCTACGGGATGAAATAGCCTCTTAGTTCTTAGAGATCTCTTATACTGAACTATGCCCTAGGATGAAATCGTCTTGGTATCATTTACAGGCTCATAACTTATGCCCAGCAATGCTGGGCACCGTTACTAGTATGCAATAAAATAGTAGAAGTATAAAATATGATAAAGTATTTTAGATGCAAATAGGAAGGGGTACTTGTGTTTAACTTTAATTTAAGAACAAGCAAAAAGCTATCACACCATGCGAAATGATTGTGTTCCATTTTTTTGCATATGTATTATTCGCTTGGTGTGACTCTTTTTGAAAAAAGATATGTGTTTAGGGTCTGGGTTCCGGATCACCTGTCAGACAGCCCTCTATGAGGACCTTTGGATCAAGCAGATGAATCCTAACTGAGTGTCATGCGAGATTTGCAAAGAAAATAGCAAAGTTAGAAAAGAGAGAAACAAAAATGAGAAGACAACGAAGAGAAATCTGCTTCCTTGATATCAATGAACATACATGAAAGTCGTATTTAATTAAAGTGGGACTCATTCCATTCCCACTTTTTTTCGGAACCCTGTTATTTTACACGAAAAAGAACAACGGAGGCCCGAAAAACCGTCCTTAATTGAAATTTTATGCAAACCATGTGCATCCAAGCTTTCTCCCGGTTTTCTTGGATATCGAGTCGAGTCCACGTTTTTGGGGCTTATTTGTCATTCAAAATAAGAGTTATTCGCGTGAGGGTGAATTCCTTTACCAAGACTTTTTGGCTCTATTTTCTTAGGTGGGTAGACAAGAGATCATAAATTCCAACAAAAATTAAGCAAATTGTTTACTTAATCACTAAAAAATACTAGTTTTGAGATGCCTTATATTTATAAATGGGCTCATTACAATATACATTCTGATTGGGTGAAGAGACCATAGTGGTCGATTATCACAATGAAAACACCCTCTTCACACAAGAACCAACCCATCGCAAGCGGCGTGGAGCTCTGTCCAAGTCACGGAGCAACTTTACAGACGATAGAAATTTGTATGAGGAGTTCCTTCATAGGCCCGTGCTTGTATGTCCAACCGATGTCACCACCCTCTTCTCGGCATCTTTCTTCAATGAACCGGTCTTTTCATTGCTCCCAAGCATGTACTATCTGGTCGAGATAAGGACCGCGAAAAGACAAAATCAAGTTAGTCAAGTGATGCTACATGCTAAAAAATAAAATAAAAACACGGTTCTTAGGGCCATTTTTGAAAAAATCTGGGGCACGAGAGCCTTTCTCGACTTCGCGAGTCGAAAGGCGACTCAAAGCGAAAAACACAAGTTTTAGGGGTCATAGGGCCTTTCTCGACTCGCGAGTCGAGAAAGGAGGCTCAAAGCGAAAAACGCAGTTTTTATGGGTCATAGGGCCTTTCTCGACTCGCGAGTCGAGAAAGGAGGCTCAAAGCGAAAAACGCAGTTTTTAGGGGTCATAGGGCCTTTCTCGACTCGCGAGTCGAGAAAGGAGGCTCAAAGCGAAAAACGCAGTTTTTAGGGGTCATAGGGCCTTTCTCGACTCGCGAGTCGAGAAAGGCAGCTCAAAGCGAAAAACGCAGGTTTTAGGGGTCAGAAGGCCTTTCTCGACTCGCGAGTCGAGAAAGACAGCTCAAAGCGAAAAATGCAGGTTTTAGGGGTCAGAAGGCCTTTCTCGACTCGCGAGTCGAGAAAGGCAGCTCAAAGCGAAAAACTCAGGTTTTAGGGGTGCTAATACTAATGTGTGCTAGTATAAAAACATTAGTACATACCTTTGAAAAAAAAAATTTGTACATACCTTTGAAAAAAAAGAGATTTAGGACAATGTCCTAAATGGTTATTAACTAGCACACCTTAATTAGCACACATTAGTACTTTATACTACAATTTCATAATGCACGCATTAGCATACTAGCACAAGGTCCATACAAAGCAATATATAGTTATATAGTATAGTATAGCATACTAGCACATGGTCCATGCAAAGCAATATATAGTATAGCCATGCATCATTTCCTTTGAAATAAAGTGAACTAATTTAAAGTATACTATTATCTTGTATATGCCAACTTTTTATCTTAGACATAAGAATTATATGCCTAGCACCTCTAAGGTCAACATAAGGTGTAAAATATGATTATACAAGCACACAACCATGCTATCAATTTGCGACAAAAATTCAAATATTTATATGGGCGACACTAATAAAATTATAGCCCAATTAATGGTATCCTAGAAATTTAAAATTTGGTACGTACCCCGCTATTTTTTTCCATTAACCTTAGAAAAATAACCGTATATATCTGTATCCGTATTTTTTTTTTGAGTACACACTATTATTCCGCTTTTTTCTCTCAATATTTGGCTCTTTTTTTTCTCCCACCTCTTAAGTTCGAAATTTGAAATTGAAAAGGGGGGACATTTTCGAAATTTGAAATTGAAAAGGGGGGAATTTTCGAAATTTGAAATTGAAAAGGGGGGGAGATTTTGGTGCATTACCTTTTTAGAAGAAGAAATTTGGTACACTTACGAAATCGTGGCTGGCTATGGCGAACTCTCAAGATCCTGGCTATGGCATGGAAGCGGAGATGTGCTATCCAATAACCATTTCCTTTCATCTGTTGCGTTGCATAAGATCTATCGTTGGCAAAACTGCCCGATCTGTTGTGGCAGTGCAGAGTCTGATTGAAAAATGTGAAAGGGAGATCGAAATGAGGGGAGATCGAAAAAACACGAGAAGGAATTATTTAGAGCATGCGAGCGGGGAGAATGATCGCCGCCTACCGAAAGGTGGAGAATGATCGCCCGTTATGAGCATGCCCGCGAATCTAGAAGCTAGAAAAATGTCGGATTAAAGCGAGGGTTCTTGGGCTGCGAGTTAGAAATTCCAGCCGGACTAAGCACGCCCTCGCGATCCGCCTCTCCCGGCCTTCATTTCGCCCCAATCTT
Organism: Isoetes taiwanensis; assembly: GCA_021234155.1. Classification (NCBI taxonomy): domain Eukaryota; kingdom Viridiplantae; phylum Streptophyta; class Lycopodiopsida; order Isoetales; family Isoetaceae; genus Isoetes; species Isoetes taiwanensis. The sequence continues at coordinate 43,160,650 of JAJEKV010000002.1, forward strand.
ATTTGCTTAGGCATTCTTCTACATTATAAGAGAGCGGATGACAAGCTCACGGTGAGTCGAGAAGAAGCGACAAAATTAAACATCCTTGTGGGCTATTTCCTTGGAGCTCAAAAGTCTAAATTTTACCGTGACATAGATCTTTTCTTCCTTGCATCTAGCTTTACGGATCATCTCCAAGCCGGATTCATGCTCAAGAATGTAAATGCTCCGTTATTTTTGAAGGATTGGATCGCCCTTGCATAATGCGGCAAATTTTCAAATCACGCTCGCTAAATTTGCCCAGTCTCTGCTCCTTCTACTGCATTTCCTTGTGCGGATCTGCAGTTACCTGCATCCTTTATCATAAGCTGACGGAATGCCTTTGGGAAAAAAAAACCAAAGCTCAAAAAGCACTTTAGAAACGAAAGATTCTACCAGTCTTCTGCAATAGCTAGTTTCTGGGAAATTTTTGAAGCACCGTGGACCCTGCTGCACTGTTATGCTATGCCGTGTTTACCATTTCTGGCATGAGAAATTGAAGTCTGATTGTCGATTACCTTTCCTTAGCATTGCAGAGTAGTTGAACTACGATCTTGCATAAATAGCGGATAGATAAACAGCGGATAGGAGCTAAAATTCGGCTTATGAGAAAGCACAGAAACAAAAACTGATAGACTTTGCATTCAAATCCGGCATAATGCTCGTCAAGTCTTATGAATCTTACGAAAAAATCATTGTAGGAATGATTGTATGTGGCTTGAGCTCATGCAGTGAATGCGGGCTTCCCTCGAGCTGTTTTGCCAAAATTACAAAACATTCGAAGGGGAAAAAGCGAAGAGCTAGCAAAGCCAAATGGAAGCGGGCGCCATTGTGTGCTTGTCACCACGAAACGCAGAAGAAAAACAGAAAAATTTGGGCAATGCGCGGGATTAATAGAGCGGATCTAAATATGTGCATCAACGGCCAGCCCTTGGACTTGCTCCTCCCTGGTGTAAAAAGGGGACCTCATGGCGAAGCTTTTGACTTCGATGGCTTGCGGACACCAAGTCTCATCACCGACCATGCATTGCATAGGCGGCCTAAAAGCACTGCTTCTCTTGTATGCCCGCCATCCCGACTCACTAGTCGAGAAAAGAAAGGTTTATATTTTTTTATTTAATTAATTAAAATATTTTATATTTTTAATTATATTTTAATATTAATTTTTTTAATCTTAAGGGGATACATTCCCCTTTAGTTGGTTTTGGCTTTCCCCTTCCCCTTCTCCTCTTCCCCCTCCTCTTGCCCCCTTGCCCCTCCCTCTCCTCTTTTTTAACCATTATTTTGGAAAGGTTGGGGGGAGACCCTTGCCCCCCTTTGCCCCAACCTCTCCTCTTTTGCCCCTTTTGCTCTTCTCTACCCTCCCCTCCTCTCCTCTCCCCTTCTCTCCCCTCCCCTCCCCTTCTCTCCTCTCCCCTCCTCTTCTTCCAACTTAGCGCCTTCCCCTCTTCTTCCAACTTAGCCCCTTCCCCTCTTCAACCTGTGGCCCCTCCCTCCTTCTCCTCCTACCCTTCTCCTTATCAAGGTGTGCCCCATCTCCCTCCCCCTGAGATTCGAGAAAAATTCCCAAAATTCGAGATTTGTCCCACTTTAATTAAATACGACTTATGAGCTCTCGCCAAGGAGAGGAAAAGAAAAGGAGAGAAGGCCAAAATCTCATCTAAAAACTTGAGACCTATCTCTACTCATATATATAGTGTAATGGCCTTGGGCCCAAAAATGGATAATTGGCAGATCTTGGTCATCAACTCCTGGATCAACGCCTGATTTTTGGGGAATCTGGCAGCGCCTTCATTAGTGCCTGGAATCCCGCTGAATTTAGTCGATACTCCATGGAGGCCGTCATTTGTCTGTTCTGGGTCTCTTCTTTGACCCGGGCGTGGTCCTCTGCGTGGTTTTCGGCGAGGGCGTGGGTCTACTACCCGATGCGTGACCTGATGTCTTATTCCTGCCCTGCTTCGTGGTCTTCAGGAATAGTCCTGTACCTGGACGTACAGGACTAACAAGATATGCTCTTTGAAAAGGGTTAATAACTTTATGTACTTGGGGTGGTAAAGCATTAAATAAGAAGGAGTACTTGTGTTTAATTTTAATTTGACAACAAATAAGAAAGTGGATCACACCATACAAATTTAGTGTGTTCCAATTTTTTTGCATATGTACTATTCGCTTGGTGTGATCCTTCTTGAAAAAGGATATGCTCTTTGAAAAGGGCTAATAACTTATGTACTTGAGAGTGGTAAAGCATTTTAGATGCAAATAGGAATGGGTACTTTTGTTTAATTTTATTGACAACAAATAAGAAAGTGGATCACAACATTTAATCCATGAAGATGTGGACATGTAATGCCAACATTGCTCTCTTGAAGAAAGGATGTTGGTTAACTAGGTGAGCGTGTCTGTACGATGAGTAGCCTTGGGTCGAAACACCATTAAGTTGCCACATAAACATTTAGTATTGCTACGCTGGCACTTCACTGTTGTTGGGCACAAACGAAAAATATAGTCATGTCATTTAACAACATTCGTCTATTCACAATTTTTCTCAAACCTGTCTATATCACAAAATAAATAAGTAGCAAGGAATTTATTGGCAACAAAGACTGATACAACGTTCACACCCACATTCGTGTCTGCATTATGCTTCATACACTTGCATGAACCATAAGCTCGAATATCATTTTGTCTTCCGTTCATATTGTGATGAGGAGAGTGCAAGATACTATTGTGAAATCCATTGGATTTGTTTGAATTTTTTTTACGACAGGGGAGGGTGGAGAAAGATACGAGATTTGATACATGGTGGTGAATATGACTGGGGAGGAAAATGGAAGAGGTGGTAATGGTATTGTAAGAGGGGAGGGAGGAGAAATGTCACACTTGAGTGGGGGGTAAGGAAGAGAATGGAGGGACAGGCAAGGAAGATTCACCCGTTCACGCACAATGAAATGCAAGCAAAATGAATGGGAGAGAATAAACATGGGGCGGGGAGAGAATCATCCAGGCCCACGGCGCACTGGGAAATTGTGGGCCAAAGGGATATCCTTACCTTCAAAAAAAAAAAAAAAAAAAAAAACCGCCCTAAACGTCTTGTGGGCCAAGGGGTAAGACAAATTGCAAAATCAACAAACAACAAGGCAAAATAATGCATGGCCCACCATTGAGTAACAGATTCTTGGGGCGGGGCCCAGCGGTGGGCCAACGACGGCGCCGCGGCGGCGCCTCTTGGAAGAATTAGGGTTAGGGTAGGCCGGTGGCAGGGATGGAGATTCGACGTAGTGGAGGTATGGCGATGGACTGGAGCGGCTCTGAAGCATCCCATGTGCCGGAGCTGGAGCTCTGCGTTTTATATTTGCTTGCGTGAAGGGACCTACCTTGCTAGGCGGCCAGAGTTTGTTGCCCAGCCTTGAGATCCGGCAAATGATGGGGCAATAAGGATGTGACCCGACCTTCAACTCCGGTATGTATGCTATGGCTATGGCTCCCCTGTGGTCCCCCCTTTTTCTGTCTTGTCCTTTGCTAAGATGTCTCGCACTCTGTGTGGTAGCTAGTGCTTCTGATGGGACTTCTCCTCTGTCCTTTCCTCTGTCCTCAAAGAATGGATCATATATCCGACACACCCATTTTAAGAATCGTTTCTCTCTCTTCTGCCTGCTACCCCCTGCTTAATTCTTCCACCTTGTTTTGTTTTGCATCATCTCTTTACCTAAACTCTTTTTTACTCAAATCCATGTGCTTTTTTTATTTTATCACCCTGTCTTAACCCCTTGTTCTCTTCCACTTGATATTTTAATCTCAATTCTGACTGCTGTCGTTTTCCTTAAACACGTAGTTAAAGTTCCAGTTACTTTATGCCTTCTCTCATGCCCTTTTTTGCTTTGTTAACAAGCTCTATTCTTTATGTCGCTGCTTTCAGTTAAACCCAAGCCCTAGACCCATGTTCTTTAATGAAATCTGGATTATATATTATATATATTATTTAGTTCAAACACAACCACTTTTTTTAATTTTCATTAAGATCTCCAGTTTGTCCTGGTTATTGAATCTTTGTCCAGAAGTTTAACACTGAAACTAACCATGTTTGACAATTTTTGAAGTGCATTTTCCGTCACAGAAAGCGAATTTTGTATTACTTCTTGCCGGTACCAAACCACGTACTAAGAAGTACAGATTGTGATAATGCTGTGGACCCCTGGCGAATAAAATAAGGCCACGAGTAGATTCGAAAGGTAGACCCTTTACCATAATATATCAATCATGTTACAAGGCTTGAAAATAAGGTATTTTCCGTAGACCACCATGGTTACAACCTTCTTGATGAGGCTGACAGACACAGACACAATTACCAAACTCCTGCTACGTTTGGACTACTAGCCAAATTATGGTCGAATCCAGATCTGGCTGGAGGGGTCAGATTTTGACTTTGGCCCCTTGAGAATGTCTCTTCCTTTGTCCTATCTGGAGCACCATTAAAAGCAAAAGTTTTTCCCAACACAAACGATCAAAACTCTAAACTCCACATATCCTCCTAGGACCAACAGGCTTGTCCACGTCTCTGAACTTGAACTTCTTGCGCATTGTCGACTTCTCGAGCATCACGCCCCTCCTAGATAAATCTTTGATTGGCAAACAAGGATATGTTTGAAATTGATGGCCTCTCCACTCAGGGTCATTGTAGATGCTAAACAATGTCCATGTTTGGACCCCCGCTTGATTCAAAGATTCACCTTCGTCTGCAGATTTTGCCTTCCTCCATCAAGTGGGCCTCAAAATCTTCAAATCTTTCAGGTTTCTTGGGACCCCACTTATATTGACAAGATATATACCAGACAATTGCAAGCCTCTATAATGATATAGATGCCAAGCGTTTAGGTTTAGGATATCATGATTGTATATTTGGTGCCCTAGGTGTCGAATAACAAACATGTAGGAAACTCTGGCCGCATAAATTACATCTTTGCCATGCAACTTTTTCTGGTTTTATATTGCATAATAATATATATAATGCATAAGAATTGAGTTTTATATTCACATGCTTGCAAAATGCCGAGTTAATTCAATGTATCTTATGCAACACGTCATCTCTGAAATTTGTGATGCAAGCATTGTGAATTTTGTACTTTGTATCATGTTGAATGCAGGGATTGTTTTTGCGCATCATTGTACTGCCAGAGGCGAAGTCTATGCCCTTTCTGTAAGCAGAGGTACATACATGCCAAACTTATTATCTTGTATTCTCACCTAGTTTGGATGTCTAACAATAATGACATCCAAGTTGAATTTCTTTTTCTTTGAAGTTGGCATTTTGTGTTACGTTTTATAACAATCTATTTGCCATTGATGGGTAGTTGTGAATGCTAACTTGCATGTTTGTGCGTTACGCTGAAGCTGGAAGACTTTTTTTTCTCGGTTTTCTATAAAGGAAAATAAGCCCTTAACATTTTCCACAATTTTGTAGCATGCCTTTTTTTTTTAAATGTCAACTTACTATTTATTATGTACTTTAATGTTTCGTGGAAAATCAATTAAATGCACGACGAATTTGTTCAATTAAATGCTTTTAAGAGGACGTAAACTAAATGGCCTTTAGGAGGTAATGTACATTTTATAAATTTGAATATTTTCAAAAATCCTACATTATCAGGTTATAGGAATTTGGTTATTTATGTCCCCTTATCCTTGTGGGTTTTTTTCCCAACATTGGCTGTGAGCTGCTGATGGGCAGAATATTCATGGCGACAGATCCATGGGCATTAACATTTCGCTAAAAAAATTGCACGACAAATCCTATATCTCGATTACAAAACAATTGTATGCAACTCATGCATGGTTGCTGGCAGGGAATCCCTCGGCATGAGAGATTATGCCAGTGATGTCACATGCAGATAGTAGAAGATGAACACCATGCTCTACAGGAGTGTCCGGCATATGCACGCATCCGAGCAGCCCATGCCGATCTCAGATGCTCTGAGATAGCAATTCATCAAGCTAGCGGCCGCCCAATGGTTTTGCCGTCTCGCGTCCTACGTTCTGCAAGTCTCCATCGTCAGAGAGTCCCTCACAGCACAGGGAATTTGAGCGTCAGATAGGGACTTTGAATGCCTACTACAAGGGTTTTTCCTCCCACATGACGGTTTTTTCGTCCCAGTGGTAGAGACACATTGTACAGGGCTTCTGTGGTTTTCTTTTGTATTTGGATACTATTCGATATATTGTATGTCTATAACCATCTCATAGGGCTTCTGTGGTTTTCTTTTGTATTTGGATACTATTCGATATATTGTATGTCTATAACCGTCTCATAGGCCAGTTGGCCTCCGTGGACGTTAAAATATACTTCCTTCACTCCTTCCTTCCGTTCCTCCCTGCTTTTTTGGAAATCTCTCCAACATTAACTCCATCGAAAGACTGAGCAGATTAGCTTTGTTAAAAGGCTTTGGGCCCTGCTTTTTTGGAAATCTCTCCAACATTAACTCCATCGAAAGACTGAGCAGATTAGCTTTGTTAAAAGGCTTTGGGGCTTATCGACAGCATCACTACATTAGGAAATCGGGATTTTCCAAATTTGAGTTTGAATCAAGGAATTTTCCATGAAAAAGGCAGGATCTTTGCAAATCTTCGCCCCACTAGCCCACGGGACAACTGCTTCAGGAAGCTCTGCTATAACAATCAGCTTTATCAATCAGCCTCATCAGAATCGGCCTAAAGCAGCCCGCCCCTGCTCAGAGGAATATACAAGGAGTATTCAAGAACTGTTGATGATAAGAGCAGCAAAAACAACATCAAGACAACAAGGCTCAAGAAAGTGACCACGGGCAAACCTGGCATAACGGCGCCATTGTTAATTGTGAGTTCTTGGCATACATCATGCAGCAGCCATGCTCATGACCATGCTATGCTCATGACCATGCTCATGACCATGCTACAAAGCTGCCATGCTCATGACCACAAAATAAGAACAAGAGAAACAAATATGTACAAAGAGTGAAGGAAACATGCGCCAAATGAGGCTCTCCAAACTTGAGATAAAAAACCTGAATACATCTGAAGAGACTCTGGCCTAATATAGTGTAGACCGCAAATCTGCGCCTTACATCTAGCTAAATCTAAGCCTTACACTTATGCTAACCTAAACATGCCAAGTGTAGTCTGCCACCACTGACACCTAGCATCTGCACAATGTTAACTACTAGGTGGTTAACAATATCTATAAAGGAAGTTTTCCTATGCACATTTGACTTATTTGGTACCATTTGATGCAAAATCATAAGATCCCCAAGAACATCTAATGTCGTTGACACATCCGAAATTTTCATGATAGTCAAACTTGTAAAGGGAAATTTTTTAAATACTTTCTTGTTTGAGAATCTTCTTTTGATACTTTATTTTTTTTTCCCACAAGAATCATGGTATTCACCATTTCTTCTTCTAGACAATATAAAGTATTTTCTCCTTGCATTCTTAACCAGTAAAACAATTAGAACAAGAACCTAGATTGAAATAATATTAAGTTTTGCAACAAGCTTAGAATGCTCACATTCTTGCCACTCATCGTGCTAGACAACATTTGCTATGATAATTGGCCATGTGTATGGAAGATCATTGGAAGTGGGAATATGCCCCATGAACCAAGGAAATGATTGTACTTGGATCTTCTACATTAATATCCTAACGAACCTTATGTATGTGATATTGGTTGGAAATGGGGAATCCTCCCATCTTTCAAGGTAGTGTTCATTTATATATATTTTGGTCATGTATTAAAATAAAATATAACTCACCAACATTGGTAAGCAAGATACCTTTGTTTCTTGTAATTCAAAGGAAGATATAGATATTCTTGCACAATTGGAGATAAAGTCTTGATTATGTCATAGCCCGTGCATCCTATACATCTCTGCCAAGAGGATAGAAAAGGAAGTCCATAACTTAAGGACTTTGCTTACAAAAGGGAGGTAGAGATAAGTGGGCGTCGGGGAATGATGACTTGGCCATATGGGATATAAGAGCCATTGGTTTTGAATACAAGCAAGATAAGTTAAAAGAAATCATGCAAGCCAATGAGGTTACAATGCTATGGTCCAACTTCTATATTGATGGTGGCCTTATGTTGCCAAAAAAAGAAAGCACAACGCTCCAAAGTTCAACAATCTCCACCAGACTGTGAAGCCAACATATTTTAGGTAGCTAGATTAGAAAGACTTTTGTCTATGACATGGCAAAGACATGCAATGACATGGCAACAAAGAAGAATGATGGCTATGAATAAGATGCCAGTAGTTGATTTGTTTATGAAAAACAATGTTGCCAGATAGAACAGGCCCACAAGACAGCTCTTAGAGAATGATCAACACGAAAAAGCCACTTGAATACAAAAGCCAACATAACCTGAATTTGACCATAAAATAAGATGAGGAGGGGATGGAGGAGGCTATCAACTATGATGTGACTCTAGAACATGATATGAAATTGTCCCAAGGTGCCACTTGGTGCCCACCTCGTGACTTATATGGGACCATGAGCTTGTGGGGGGAACCTAAGTCATGTATTATGTAGATATGCATTAGAAGCTGACAAATACTTATATATTATGTTCTTGATAAATTCCTTTGATTATAATAATGATATATAAACCTCATTTGTAAATAAAGTCATATGGACATCATTTTGCAAGATAATATTATAAACATCTTAAAAACTTTAGATACCCATTTTGGGATATTAGGATCATAGATCAAATGTTTCTCTTGAGTCCTTTAAAAGCTTGTCTAAAGTTCTCTTCAAAATTTATAAATCTCGTATCGTGGAGCAACATACGACTATCTTCCTTCACTTTATCCAAATACATGTCAACTACGGAGGACGGTGTGTTATGGGAGATGTTGCTTTTTTGGTTTGAAAAAGAATGACAAGTTCATAAATAACATATAAACCATCAAATATAGCACAAATTCCATAACACACCAAAATAAAAAGTTTCATTTATATTTTTCGATACAAAATGTGGCCATGATAACATCACCTCTTCAATATATCTTCATAAAAGCTTACTACACTACAGCGATACATGAACAAAAGACATGACCAAAGTGATCAACTGGAGAAGGAGTATGATTTGCTGTTGTGCAAATTATGTTTTAATCAGGTGTAAAACCCTATCAAATCCGCCCAAAACTTTGCTGCTTTGACCCAGAAAACTTAACCAAATATGAGCATGTCATACATTCAGAAAGATCCGAGAGAGACTTTCCAATGCAATAAAAAATACACAAAATGGAGTCCGGATTCAAAAGTTATGATAAAAAGTATATTACCATCAAATTTGCACTTTGCAAAAAGGTATTCCGATTAAGTACAAAAATCAGGTACCTATCTTCATAGATCTGGGTCAAATCATATGCCAATGCAATGGAATGCTCTCTACATAAGTTTTCCAACGAGCCCAAGATCATCTGAATCTGACCTCTGTAGCTTAACGTACTATACATAAAGTACGTATATTACATATTTAATAAGTATTTTATAATGTTGGAATATGTCATGTTATAGCCAGACAAAGCACTGGTGAACCTATGCAGGTATTGTTATGTCATCATGGAGTTTACATGGTATAGATGTATGAAATAATGAAGTTAAACCTAAGGCCCTATTTGGTTCAGGGGTTTAATTAATATACAATGGTTTAAGAAAGGGAATATATATAATTGGAAATATGTCGAAATAGGAGGGAACCGAGTTTTGAAATGGTCGGTTCGGCACAGCAGCCGGATTGATCACCATATAATCTAAGATGTAATATATACTTGTGCATCGCAGTGATCAGATGAATTAAGAAGCAGAATCGGCTTGGGTTCTCGAATGAACTACTCTCTGCAAGATTACTTGGTAACCTTAATGAATAATGTGTATTATAAGGTTACTAGTTAATTGTTCTGGTCTATAATAAGAGCTAAAGGCTTAATAGAGGAATTGGTTAAAGTTCTAAGTGACATTGTCTAGACTAGAATTAAGTTGGAATTCTAAAATTGGTATCAGAGCCATAAGTCTGAGACATGTCTACTCGATTTGGTGCTAACCTTTTGAACTCAATAGAAGTTTTTAAGGGAGACAATAGATTCCAGATTTGGAAGCAAGGTATCAGACAGGTTCTGGAATTTGAGAACCTGTGGTATTTGATTGACACAAATACCATGAGACGCCCCAGCGCTAATTTGAATGCAGGAACATCAAGTGCAAGGGGAAGTGCTTCAAGCACAAATGAAAGGAGCTCTTCAATTGAAGGAGGTGCTGGAATAATTGTTGAAACTTCAAGGGTGGTTATTGCAACAACAGGATCAGACCTTGACACAAATGAAGCACGCAAAATTATGGAGGTCCAAGCTATCATCTGCAGCAAGGTAGGAGCAGCAATAAAGCTCAAACTAATAGGTATGACCCCTAGAGAAATGTGGTTATATATGATGGCTAATTATGAGGCTAAAACTTCGTCTCAAATTGATATCCTAGAGAAGCAGTTAAGGAAATTGAAGTTGCATGAAAATGACAATATTACAGAATTCTTTGAAAATTTTGACTCTACAATTGCAGACTTGGAAGGTGCAGGTGTAATCCTTAATGAGCAATACTAGCTTCTAGCTATATCACGAGTTGTTTCTTACAATGCACATTTAGCCAGCCTGCTAAGAAACGTGGCTACTTCCAAAAAACATGCTATCAAAATAGTAAGTACAGAATTTGAACAAAGCAAGCTTGGTCAAGATGATGATGAAAACACTGAGGTACTATTTGCTGAAAAATATAAACAGAGAAGAAACAATAACAGTGGAAGTAAAAAAAAATTGGACCATGCTACCATTGTGATAAATATGGTCATATTAAGGCTGACTGCCCAAGTCTTGGAAAGGAGATTGTATGCTTTAATTGTGAGGGGAAGGGTCACTTGACCAGTAATTGCCCCATCCCAAGGGGACAAATAAGCAAAGAAAGAGGTAAAGGAAAGGCAGGATACAATCGAGCAAACTCTGGCTACAAAGGAAGAGGTGCTGGGAAAGAAAATCCAACTGTAAACCTTGCTCATGACACACGGGGAGATGAAGATGAACTGAATGAGGATACTGAGGTAAGTTCTTCTAAATTGCTTACTTTAGGACATAATAACAGTGACCATGATTTTATGATCTTAAATTCAGGAGCTGAAAGGACCGTGACAGCATGTCCAAAGTTGCTGAAAAGATGCAAAGGAAAAAAGGGAGGCCATATTCAGCTTGGAAATGGTGCACTTCAAGAAATTGAGGATGTTGGAATGCTCGAACTCTATGATTTAGAAGGCAAAAGTGTGCAACTAGAAAATGTTCTTAGTGTTCCAGGAAATCTAATTTCAGTATCTCAGCTTGTTGACCTTGGGTATAAGGTTGTGTTTGAGAAGCTATAATGTAAGGTTTACTTGAACAATAAAGTTATGTTTATTGGCAAAAGAGTTGGTAATTTGTTTGGTCACAAAGATCATATTGCAAGTATTAATCATATTGGATGTTCATCCATTAAAAACTGGCATGAAAGATTGTGCCATGTCAACTCAAAAATAGTAGAATTGCTTATAAAAAGGGGTCTGATCAAAGCAACAAAAAACAAAGAGGAAAACTTTATCTGTGCAAAATGCATACTTGGAAAGCACAGTAAATTACCTTTCAAAAAATCGTTCAAAAGAGCAAAAGGAGTACTGGACTTGGTTCACACATAGACCAAGTATGTGTTTTAATTTATCCCTTCTTAAAAATGGCATGTCCTATAGAGTTTTTTTTTTTTTTTTTTTTTTTTTTTTTTTTTTTTTTTTTTTTTTTTAATTTATGCCTACTTTCTAAACTCTTTTAAGCAAAGAACTTCTAGATTGTGTCCAAACATTGTGTGTATCCAAAACTTCAAAATGCCCTATTGTATTGACGTTTTTTTGGAAACTAACCCCTTCCTATCTTCTTTTCCACAAGTATTAAACATTAGAACTATAGTGATTTAAAATGTTTTGGATATTATTAGGCTCAAATCCCCATAGTGATCATGCATTGCTACCTTATTATTTACAGGTTTTCAACTTTTGCCTAACAACGTTAGGTTACAATGCAACCTTATGATTTATAGGTCTCCAACAATACAAGTTCCAACCTATGCCCAGCAAAGTTGGGCAAGACCCACCAACCAACCAATACAAATGTATTGTTTATGTAGCTCTGCATAAAATATATATTATAGATCCATTTTAACATTGATCATGCCTAAACTTTGTCTCCTTCATGATCAACTAGAACGCTCAATTTCACATAATCAACCACATCACTGAAGATGGGCAATAGTATGTAATTATTTAAGAATGGGCAAGTGATGCAAATAATCATGCATCACGTGGCCGTTCTAAAACAGTTACATACTCCTAAAATCTAGACATCTATGATATGTAAAAGATTGCGCATTCTAGGCATTTTAAAACGAAAACAAGTACTTAGACATGATTTGCACAAATACATTACAGTAGTTGGAGTAACACATATAATAACTTATGTTGAGCATTGTCCAAGCATTTAAGTCTTCGGCTACAATCATATGGATTGCCCACCGAAGGTGGGCAATTTACTAGTGCTTGTTACATTCTGTTAATTTCTTTCTTTTTTCTACTACCAGAAAATTTCTTATATTTTTTTCGCCCAATCGGAATTTATTATTTTGAATCGGATCATTCTTGTATATAAAATTTACAACCGGATCCCATTTCTCAAGAGACAAAAAGAATTCACATTTTATCACAACCAATTCGTTTTCATTTTTCGCACGTTTGCACAAACACAAGTTGACACTTTGAAGCAATTTTAGAGTGTCCACATTCCTGCCAAGTGAGACTTTTGTGCAGGTGGCTGCTATTTCCATCGTTTGATTTGATCTACGACTTTAGAAATTCAAGGAAATTCCAAGTCAAAAGCAGTTATGGGTGCGTCAGAATATTTATTTATGATATTACAAACTCATCTAGCTAACAATATCATTCCTTAATTTGTGTGACATTCTAACAAATGTTGTTGTTGCCTTCTCTCCAGTTATGGGTATTCAAAGGAACGCTTTGTATGGTCATTGATATCTGCGATTGGGATCTTCTGCCTTGGATCTGGGCCCACTATCATTGATGGAGGATCAAGCTTGTGGCATAGCACAGTATTTACGCGACAATTTCTTAGAATGCAGATGGGATGGTAATATACTAATAGTTGCCTATGTGTTAATCACAGCCAGTGGAGCACATGAGGACTGACTGCAACAATTGTTCTTGGTGGATCAATGCTTATGGTGACCATGTCAACTATGTGAATTTTGTGAGACTAGGAGCTGCAATTCTCATTCAAAAAAACACCTATGAAGTTGGTTGCAGAATAATGTGCTTGTTAGTATCGTTATTCCTTGAGTTTGAATTGAGATTTTTTTTGGAATACTTGATTTTTTTTGGAATACTTGAGTTTGGAAGCCATTATGCTGCTGGGAGCAATATGCACTTGTCAATGCAAGAACATGCAATGAGATGGAACTGACCTCCTCCATATGGCATTTTGCCAGCGGTTTTGTGCGCTTGTTTCCGTTGTCAACTCAGAAAGCATTATAATCTTCATTGTTAAAAGATGGGTCCTTCATAAATTCTAGGCCAAGTCATGATTTGTCCAATGGTCATTCTGGATTGACATAAACTTTGGATAAATCTTAAACAAAGTTATGGCATATGCAAGGAATTATTCAGCCATATTGAGGAACACCCCTGTAGATTCCTTACATAGAAACAAAGCAACTATTGATTCACACACTAATAAGAAAATAAAGAGAACTTGCACGAAACAATGGCGAAGCTTCTTATCACGGAAATCGCTTTTTATATAATAAATCACCTACTTGTTTAAAGCCTTAGCCTTTTCGTTCTCCTCCCAGGCCCTAATATGGCAATCAATCTTCTCATGCTTCACTTTAGCAAGTTACGCATCTATAAATTTGACATCCGGATAATTGAACTCCAAAGCACAACATAGCTTGCAAAATAAAACTTACCCCGGTCCGTTGAACTTGTGATCCTCTCGAGATGAAGATCTTTTAGGGCTTCCTACTCTTCTCAAATTGTTATCTACAAAAAATAGACATATGTATTTTGCATGTCTTATCGTAGCCGAGAAGATAAATGGATGTGCTATGTATTTCGTCTCATCACCTTCTTTAGAAGACCCATGGCCCTCTTGTAGCGGATGATTGGCGAGAGGCAATCCTTTTCGGGCGAACTCTCGAACCAAAGCAATTTCCTCGATGTAGGGTGTTCCAACATCGATGCCGGACTTGCATTCTTGATTAGGCTAACCCTAGCATAAGCAGATCCAGATCCGGCATACCATAGCAACACCCAATAACCTTTTTTTTTTTTTAAGGGATCAAGGACCGTCCAAAATTTTAAGTGAAATCTGGGCCGTCGAAAGTTTTAGGGTTTTATGCACGACATACACTAAAACTTTATAATAAAGGATGAGAAACACCCTTCCAATTGATAGTGATGTCAAACCCTGTCAAAGAGTTAATTAATGGAATTTCAAAGTGAATTGTCCAATAACTCTCATTTTGAAGCCAAATGAGTTCGAACAGATCATCTGGCAACCTGCCTGTAAGTTCATTATTTGATAGATCCAGAATTGTTATGTTCCTCAGAGTTCCAATACCATAAGGTATTGTGCCTTCTAGATTATTGTAAGCGAAACTGGGCAAAAGAAGACCATCAAGATTGCATAACTGTGGGAGTGGCCCCAAAAACATGTTATGACTAAAATCTGCAACCAATGTTGCAGTCTGATTTTGAAAACCTAGGCTTGGAATTCGCCCTGTCAAATAATTATATTGTAATTCAATGGTGATGAAGTCCGAGATGTTGAAGTGAGGCGGTATTTCACCAGTGAGGTGGTTGTTGTATAGTCTCAAATAATCCAGAGAACTAAAATTTCCAAACCCAAGAGGTATTCTGCCTTCCAACTTATTACCGTGCAGATCCAAGATATTTAGAACCGTGAGCTTGCTCAGATCTGGGATATTACCTGTCAAGGCATTTTCTGAAAGTTCCAAGAAAATAAGAGCAGATAGATTGGCAAGCTCATTTGGCACATGACCGATCAAACTATTTTTGGCTAGCAGCATAAATTTCAGATAAAAGAGGCTATCTAGCTGAGGTGGGATATTGCCTACAATACTGTTGGAAGAAAGATCTAGTTCTCGAAGGTTAGAACATTTGCTTAGCTCGACTGGAATACCACCTGTTAGAGCATTAGATCCAAAGAGAAAATATAGCAGAAAGCAGAGCGGTGGCAAATAATTCGCTTGGGATGCTACCAGATAGATGATTTGCTTAGCTCGACTGGAATACCACCTGTTAGAGCATTAGATCCAAGAGAAAAATATAGCAGAGCAGAGCAGGTGGCAAATAATTCGCTTGGGATGCTACCAGATAGATGATTATCTGTGAGATACAAATGAGAGAGAGGAGACTGCATACCTAGAATAGGAATATTGCGGTGGAGGCTATTAGAATCCAGATACAATCGTGTGTGAGAGCAGGACATTTGCCCAACTCAGTTGGGATATCCCCTGTTAAATTGTTAGAAGAAAAAAACAATCCATAAAGAGCATGACATTTGCTTATCTCAGTTGGAATAGAACATGTTAGTGCATTGGATTCAAGATGCAATAGTCGGAGTGCTGAACGCTCAGTAAACAATTCTTTTGGGATGTTACCTGATAAATTGTTGTTGTCCAGAGACAGTTCTTGGAGAGCAGAACAATTACCCATCTCTTTAGGAATGCTACCCGTCAAGTTGTTGTAGCTCAGAATTAGATATCTGAGAGAGAGAAAGCATTTGTGGCGCCCCCGCTAAATATACGGCGACCCGCGTACACACTCGGCAGGATATCCCCCATCCGGTCCTTCAACCGCACGGGCCCTCCGTCTATCCCGCACTCTGAGATGATCGTAGTGCGGGAAGGGGACATGAAGGTGTGTTGCGTGCCCTTCCCCTATGGGCTCCTATCACAGCGGAAGCACAAACATCGTCAGAACTAGCAATACAATACAACATACTACCTCGAAGGGTAGCTCAACCACATATCCATAGGTGCAAGGAACATAATCATATGCCATAAAACATGAGAGCTCCTACCCGTGGGAAGTCGACTGACTGGATAGGCCTCAAGATAGAGCAGACCGAGTCATAACAATGGTGGGGCTGGCATAAGACAATGGCTAGGCTTGACCACTCCATCCGCCCCTCCTGTGCATACTTTGCAGATGGGCTAGATCAGGCTCTGACATGACTCTAACCTTCCGGATACGCAATCCCATGGCATCACCCATCGGGACTACCCAGGTTGCATCTCCACGGGTCCGGCCGAGGTAGGAAGGGTTGCATCTCCCCTCCCGGGGTCTAGAGGCTCCACGGGCGGCTAGAGAATCGTGGCGACACACAATTCGTACCCGACTGAACCCCCCAAAACAAGAGCCAAGCTGACACTTGCAGCTCTTGAGAGGCGTGGCGACACCATCGCCCTGGGAGGTGTCGGACCCATGCTCGCCCCTGCTAAGTGACCGACCATAAGCCTAGCCCACTATGGGATCCCAAGTAGCCCCCTCGGCGGGGATCCTCCCTCCATCTTGCCTCTAGCCCCGTTGTGTAGTGCTGAGTCACATCATAGCTTCCATAGCCCGGTGGGTTCCTATGCACAGGCCGCAACTAATAGGAACTAAGGGATCTACACTAGGAGCATACTACATATGGCCATAGGTCTCTACCCCCCTTCCCAATACAAGAGGAGCAACATGATCAACCAACATCAAATACATCACATCATGATCAATATCATAAGAACATCTTAAGCTAATCATATATATCTAACTAACAGTTAGGGTTCCTTGATTAGGGTTCAAGATGTTCAACAAAGGTTCTAGGGTGGCTCTACTCTAGACACGAAATACTAACCCATCTGGAGTGCTAACTTCCAGACGAACTAACATGAACTCTACTCAACCTACCTCCTCCAGAAGCACTTCCTCCCATCCCTGGCGTCTCCATGCTCCTTGAAATGGGTCGAAGGTTTGCTCCCTCTACGATCATGCACACCTTCCAGGGGCTGCTGCTCCAGGCTAGGCTATGACGAACGATGCTCGAAATGGGGTTTCGGGCATGTAGATGAGAGTTCAGGTGCTAGAGTCGGGAAAAAGGGTCTAGGGTTAGGGTTTGAGCCAATATAGGTGTGGGTCCACCTGGGATGCCACGTGGCACTAATAGGATGAGGCCGTGTGGCGGTTGCCCAATAGGATAAGGCCATGTGGAAATGGGCCTTATCCTAAGGTTATCTAAGTTAAACAATTAACTTAGATGTGCACCCCTTGCCACTTTCTAAGGCATACAAGGCTACATAGGTAGACTTGTATGGTGACGGGTCCAGGAATATACGTATTTATAGCGTATATTCCCCTGGAACGTCACATTCTCCCCCCCTTAGGACAATGCTGTCCTCAGCATTGCGCTAAGGTGACGAGCCTACTCTATCCTGCAAAACAACATAAGAACATACACTTAAATTTAATTTAAACGATCAACTTCCTATTAAAGAGTTAAATGTCAAAATTTAGGCTATATTTGTACTTATACAAAATTATATAGCCTTAACAAGGTTACTTCTTATAATAATTCAAAACATTACTATAAGAGTTATTAGGGTTCATAATCTAAATTATGGTTCCCCCATCTTCTCGTAATGCACCCCACCTCGATGCTCACTTCTCACTTGCCTGCACAAGGAGCACATTACGTTAGTTTAATTAATAAGTTTGTGGTTTTAGGGGACCACCCCCCTTACCAATACCTTGCACTCGATCATGGCCCTTTCGGATTTGAGCTTAAGGACCATTTAAGATGATCCCATCATCGCCCATGATCAAATGCTACCTTGTACTGGGTTACCCCTAGTGCATCATGCCCCAAGGGTTTTAAGCTAGGGAACGTCTCACGATCCCATCATCGCGCATGATCACTTTGACCTTCACCATGACCCCCCTATGGCCAGGTGTGCGAACCCCGCATCGTGGCATAGGGAGCATCCGACCGATGTCCCATCATCGCGCACCATGCCTTATTTCTCTCTCTCTCGCATGACCATATTGGTCATGCGCACCTCTTGGTGCATGTTGGCCTAGAGAATGCCTTAAAGGCGTATCCCATCATCGCCCACACGTTCCAAGATTCTGGCACATGTGCTCTACTAACTAGAAGACATGAGCCAGAACTTAAGGTTAACTAAGAAAAATACTAAGCTAACCTCCTGGCAAGTCGGGGTCGACCAAGTCGGAGACGACTCGCCCATCAAACTCCTTCATGAACTCTGGGTATTGCTTCTCCAAATCTTGCTTCAATACCCATGTCGCGTCTTCCACGGGCAAGTGTTTCCACTTGACCAAATACTGGAGGAACTGGGACCTCCTAGTCTTCTTGAATGACTTATCAAGAAGTAATTCAGGCACAATTTTGACTTGCTCTTTTTTTTTTTTTTTTTTTTTTTTTTTTTTTTAACAATGATGATATGTTTTTTAATCAATGTATATCTACTGGTTGGTAATTGGCCAGACAGGGCATTATTGGCATAAAGGATGTTGGATACATATTTTTGTGTCATGAACATATTCAATAGGGTGCATGTTCAATGGGTAATTGGTAAAAAGTTAGAACAAGAAAATACATAATATTGTTAGGGTTACATTTTAGGGTTACATGTGGAAAAAACATGTCGAATAAGCATGGGAATTACGATTTTCTGCAAAACATGGACTCTTAGTTCCGCTTCACTTCCGAACACGGATGCTGGAGCTCTTAAGGACAGACGGTATGAACGGCCGGACTCCTAAATTACAGCTATTTATACGGTTCCTTTTTGGGAGTTTGTATTGCATTTTTTCCTCCGTGAGTTTGGCCGGAGGCTGCTCCCAGGCAGCAAATATGCCGAGGAAGAAGGGGGATTTAAATGTTGCTACTAGAAAGAGGATTGCTGAAGAGAAGAATAAGGAAGGCAACACAAAAAAGATCTTCCAGTATAGGAAATCTGCTGCTAAGATTGGTTCTATGCCTGAAGCTTCCATGGATAGTGTTAAATTGGGTACGTCCATATCACCTATCTCTGCAATTAATGCTGAAGCAAGGGATCCAGCATTGGGTAATGTGGCCCTGTCAATATTATAAGTCAGTCAGGTAAAAGATATTTTATGACTGTAATTGATGACTTTAGTAGGAAGACTAAGATTTACTGCTTGAGAACTAAGGATTCGGCCTTTGAGGCTTTCAAAGCTTATGTGAATGAAATGGAAGCAGAGACTGGAAGGAGAATAAAAAAGCTGAGTTCCTCTCAAATGAGTTCAAATTGTTTTGCAAGAACAATGGAATTAAAAGGCAACTCACATGCAGATATTCACCTCAGCAAAATGGTATAGCAGAATGGACAATAGGTAACAATTTTGAATGCTGTAAGAAGCATGTTGAAGTATTCTGGCTTGCCAAATTTTCTTTGGGATGAGGCTGTAAGGACAACAATATTTGTACAAAATATTCTACCTTCTAGTAGCATTAATGGTGCTATATCTGAGATGTTATGGTCTTCCCTCTTATGACAGGTTGAAATCATATGGCTGTTTAGCTTTTGCATATATTCTAGACGAGATAAGGAGTAAGTTAGATGACAAGGCACTAATTGCATACTTAGTAGGGTATGATGAGCAATCTATTGCTTATGGAGAATGGATCAGAGCATAATAGCTATAAGTGTGGCACAGATAAGGGTTTCTATTGGGTATACAACTCTATCTTCGATCAGATTACACACCAAGATTCTCCTCTTGCCTAGTCACCTATCCCATACTCCATCTTACCTTTCTTACATTTGTCTTCACATTCTGAACTACTGTGAACTGCTAATGCTCAATAACTTGTATTTGGATGGACATAATGATTATGCAGGTTTTCTGGACTCCACTGATGGGCATCACAGGGATCTCAAATTCCAGCTCTCATTCAAGGGGGCAAAGCAGTTTTCTGTGGATTATCATTGACTGAATTACTGGTTACTATTTTAAATTTGTTACTAAAGTTATTGCAACCTTGGTTTTTTTTCTGCTCAAGGTTCAATTAAGTTTGGCTGTAACTAATGTGGCAGTTTCTACTCTCATTAGTAAGACAATTGTATGGCTTTAATTAATTAATGGAAAAAACATCTCTTACCTTCAAAAAAAAAAAAGAAAAAAAAAGAATCATTATTAGTAGAGATGTATTATTTGATAAAAATCAGTTCTACAAAGTCATACCTAAGGTTAATGGCACTAATTCTAATGCTGAGTGCAAACTTGCAGATGCAAGACAAGAATTTGAACAATCAAAGGATACTAACACTTGGGATAATGCAGATGATGATGATGATCAATTGCATGTGCAGGTACATCAGGAGCATAGACACAATGAATAGGAGAAGTCAGCAACAGTAAACAGGGAAATTATTGCAGAAGAACAATCAAGGAGAAAAAGAAAAATAGAAGGAGAAATACTGCAAACGGAAGTTGAAATTGACAACTATTCATGGACGAGATGAGCGAATTCAAGAAAAGGAGGGTGAGATAAATGATTTATTTGAAGTCTTGATGCATTTAGATTCTAAAGTTCCTAAAAGCTATAATGAAGCCATAATGGCACCTGATAAAATGTGTTGGCTTCAAGTCATGCAAGAAGAAATGAGCTCCTTTAAAAGAACAGACACATTTGAGATAGTAGATACTCCAGAAGGAAAAAGTGTTGTAGGTAACAAATGGCTATTTAACTTAAAGACAGGATCTGATGGCAAATCACGTAAATACAAGGCTCGTCTAGTTGCACAAGGTTTTTCTCAAAAGAAGGGGCAAGACTATGAAGATACATTCTCTCCACTTGTTAAAATGAATAGTTTGAGAATGCTTTTAGCCATAGCAAATGCATGTAACCTAGAGATACATCATATGGATGTCAATACAGCATTTTTAAATGCTAAGTTGGAAGAGGAGATTTTTATGAAACAGCCTCCAGGCTTTGAAGAAGGAACAATCAAGGTATGGAAATTAAAAAGGGCTGTTTATGAGCTTAAACAATCACCTAGAGTTTGGTACAAATGCATGGACAGTTATCTAAGGGAACGAGGGTTTATCAAGCTCAACAATGATGGAAATTTGTATAAGTTTTAGCTTGGGAATGAGTGGTGCATAATAGCACTCTATGTTGATGACAACATAATGATATCCAAGGGAATGAAGATGCTGCAACATTGCAAGAACATTCTGAATAAGAGGTTCATGATGACTTGACCTGGGTGAATTGAATTTTTTTTAGGAATTGAAGTAAACAGAGATAGAAAAACACAAACTACTGGCATTGTCACGGGAAAGTCAAATTCAAAGCATGCTTGATAAATTCAAAATGAAAGATTGTAATGTTTGTAAAACCCCTGCAGTACCAGGCTGCAAGCCCTCAGAGAAGATGTGCCCAAGAGATGATACTGAAAGAGAAGAAATGCAAAATGTACCATATAGTTCTCTGGTAGATTGTCTTTCATATGTAGCAAACTGTACAAGACCAGATGTATCCTACATTGTAAATCTTCTGAGTAGATATAATCACAACCCAGGGAGAAACCATTGGATAGCAGCAAAAAGAGTGATAAGATATCTTAAAGGCACCATGAAGGATGGCATCACATTTTGTTCTGAGGATTTGAAGCTAAACGCTTATTGTGATGCAGATTCGGGAGGGGACCTAAACTTAAGAAAATCTACATCAGGTTATTTGATATTTTTAGGAGGTGCATCTATAGCTTGGAAGAGCAAAAAATAGAATTCAATAGCCATATCAAGTGCTGAGGCTGATTATGCAGTTGCTACATTATATGCAAAAGAATTAGTCTGGGAAAGAAGATTACTTATTGAGTTAGGTTATGAACTGCCACAGGCTACAGAATTGCTAAGTGACAGTACAAGTTGTATAGCTATGACAAAAGACCCTGTGCTACACTTAAGGGCTAAACATATTGAACTTGAGATGCACTATGTCAGAGAAGTAATTGGGAAGGGGCTGTTCAGACTAGTTTATGTTCATACTTCAGTTCAATTAGCAGACATTCTAACCAAAGTGTTACTAGAAAGAAGATTCTCAGAATTGAAAAACCAGATAAGTTGCACTGATATAACATGAAGGGGGAATGTTGGAATATGTTATGTTATAGCCAGACAAAGCATTGGTGAACCTATGCAGGTATTTTTATATGATCATGGAGTTTACATGGTATAGATGTATGAACTTCATTATTTCATACATCTATACCATGTAAACCTAAGGCCCTATTTGGTTCATGGGTTTAATTCATATACAATGGTTTAAGAAAGGGAATTTATATAATTGGAAATATGTCGAAGTAGGAGGGAACCGAGTTTCGAAATGGTCGGTTCGGCACAGTGGCTGGATTGATCACCATATAATCTAAGATGTGATCTGTACTTGTGCATCGCAGTGATCGGATGAATTAAGAAGCAGAATCAGCTTGGGTTCTCGAATGAATTACTCTCTGCAAGCTTACTTGGTAACCTTAATGAATAATGTATATTATAAGGTTACTAGTTAATTGTTTTGGTTTATGATAAGAGCTAAAGGCTTAATAGAGGAATTGGTTAAAGTTCTAAGTGACATTGTCTAGACTAGAATTAAGTTAGAATTCTAACATATAATTCCAACAAAATGTATCTAAAGTACTTTTAAAATGAGAGGTATCCATACGGTATTAATACATACATATAATACCCGTACCATATTAAACGTACAACACTGCTCCAGTTTATACAGTATCGTTGGCTCCAAATTTCACTTTTGTTCATATTCTAGTGCTTGGTTTTGCTCCATCTTTTGATCCTGTTATTGTCTCTACTTGGGTTCATATTATAGATCATGTCCATGTTCTATATGATGTCCCAAATCCTACTCCTGTTGATGTTCTTACTCTTATTGTTGTTCCTGCTTCTATCCAGGTTCTTGTTTATGCAGCTTTATCTCGCAGTCACGATCTCAGCTCTGCACATTCAGATCCTTTGAATCCCTATGTTCTCGAAGCTGGCACCTCAGATTTTGCTTTTGATAATATCTTGTCATAGAAGGGGTATGATCGTGAGCTAAATCCGATTGCTTATCATTCTCAGAAGTTCCATGCCCCTGAAATCAACTATCTTATTTATAATAAGGAAGAGTTGACGATTCTTGACCCTTTTTAGAAGTGGCGACTCCTTGAAGGCTCTCTTCATAAGGTGGCTATATATACTGATCATAAAAATCTGAAGTTATTTCAATTTTGCCCGAGTTCTCAATTGTCGTCAGGCTCAATAGCATGCGCAGGTATTATTTCGGTTTGATTTTTTATCATCAAATATTGGTCTGACATACTTCAAGGGAAATCAAATGCTTTTTCTCGCAGATCATATTTAGAATCTAAGATGCCAGATGGGGGAATCAGCATTTGATCAAGTGTCTAGAGTCATTCTTGGTTTCAATCGCTTGCAGCTTCATGCTACTTTATTGTTCGAGACCCCTCAAGATAGCACTCTATTGGAGACAATCTGGACATTCCTTATTGGTGTGTGCTAAATTTCTAGGAACACTTATAGACTACTGGCTAGATTTGAAAAAAAAAAATATCGTCTAAAATCTTATTGTGAGACCTAGTCCTTGAGCAACAGGTTTAGGCAGTCACATTGACAGATAGTGGCGTGTAAGCCTAGGAATTCTGTCTCTAACATTGCACCCACTAGCTTAAAGTTAAATGCATTATCCATTACGACCTGAAAATTCTCTTTGCTGCAAAGCTCTTCTTCACAGTTTTTGTCTTCTAAAAAATCCAATCTCCCATCACCTGGACAGTTTTGGTCTCTATAATCTTCAAGAACACTTGTCCACTTGGATATATGGTCATGAAGTTTATGAGGTGGGCCTTGTTTATATTGCTCCAACTGTCAATCACTAGTGAAGCAGGCCTACCTTCTATCATCTGAGACTTCATCTGCACCCTTTCGATCATTTTTCCATGTATTTCATCAACCATCTTGTTATTTTTTTTTTGAAGAACTGTAATGGTAATGTTACAAAGCAATTGAGGAGGAAGGAGAACTGCCCCAAAGAGACAGCGATACCTCGACACTCCACAACAAACTCACAGAAAAACTGCAACTCTACTGCTGTACAAACCGACCATCACCATCTACAACACCCAAGAAGTCCCGCCAAATGGCAAACTTCCGCTCTACTACTCCCGGGAACACCAGAAAGCTTTGAAATAGCTTGTACCTGAGTCGAGGAATCAGAGAGGCTGCAGGCTGCCGCCGCTTCCAAATCAGCCACACCAACCAAGCCACGCACAGATGCAAGGCTTGCTGCCGCAAGAGCGGCCAAGCACCAGGATACACATGAAGCGGCAAGCTGGCGGCTAGTCAATCTCACGAAAGAGCCCTAACCCAATCCCAGGCAGCACGCAAGTGAGGGCATAAAACCGCACAATGCTCCCACAGTCTCTCACGATGAAGGCCACAACAAAGAGGCGAGGGGCTCACACCTGGCCTAAACCGACTCACAAGGGCATTCACCACGTCTGGCCGGTGCACCACCGCCGCGAAGCATCCTAACCGGTGGGGAAGTGAGCTCCATGTCCACGCCCAAACCGAGCGCCATCGAAGGGGAAGGCTGCGGAGACCACTTGTCAAAGGGGCAAAGTGTGTCATGAATAGCCGCCGACCGATAAAGAAGACCGCACAAAGCAAGAAGACACAACATCCGGATGAACCTTCCAAACCTGCACCACCACATCATCGAGGGACTATAGGTATGTGTAGCGGAATACTCCCCGCCACGTGCTCCAGATAGCCCAGTCCACTTGCCCTCGGTGGCGAGCTCGAAGAACTCCCACGAAGCTAGGCTGACCACCCCAATACCATTCCTCCAAGGTGAGCACAAAGCTCGCCTCCAACCTCCAGAGAAGGGTCAGAGCATGCAATGAGGCGACCAAGGGCAAGTGTGCAGGGGGTAAAGGAACCCACAAGAAAGGGAGAAGAGTGGTGATAAACCGAGGCATAATCTAGCTGGAAGAGCACACGCACATGATCCCAAGCCCGCAACACTCCCTGTGAGAAAAGGGGGGATGCATGTGGGAAAGGCCGGAGACCATACAACGAAAGGCCGGGGACAACTCCACATGCACTGTGACGGCTTCCCAAACACCACACAATGGCGAAGAGATTTGCAACAACAATGACGGCCAAGAGGAGGAGAAGATGCTCCATCTGCAGTAATGCTCCAAACAAACTTGGAGACCAACACCTTACTATGCGGCGCTAAATCCGAATGGCCAAGCCCCCCATCCTCCGGGGCGAGACACTTCCACCAAGCCACTTTAACAACCGCCCCTTCATCATCCCCCCCCACACAAAAATTTGAACAATCTTATCCAAAGCACGTATCTTACCCTCGGAGCTAGCATCGCAGATCTCTGATATACACATGAGTGCTACAAAGTCTCACCGACTTGGCAATAGTGATCCCACGCCATGGACAACTTGCTACCCTTCCACCAATTGAGGTGTTTACGCAATCCCGCAAAATCTCATCCCACACCCTCCCCATGGAAACATCCCCTCCAAAGGGAATACCCAACAGCTTAGTACACACATTACCTGGAAGCACCTTCCAAGGGAATAGAGCCAAACAAGGGGGAGGCGGAGTCAGCTGGGCCCATAATGCGGAGCACTTACCCCAATTCAGAAGAATGCCTGAGGCCAAGGAGAAAGTATCCAACAAACCCTTCAACCATCTTGTTATTGGCATGCTTGTACAACGGCAACTTAAATGCTGGTCCTGCTTTGACAACTTCTGGGAATGCTTCTTTCCTTGCGTTGTATTCCAAGACATGTGGAGATAGTCCGATATATAAGAATGCCTCCACAACTTTCAATTGCACCTTCTTCAGTTTCTCTGATGTTAAATACTAGTCAACCTTCTGTTGTTTCATCTGTCTTTCTACTACAATTGCGTCAGCTATTCTTTTCTCGCCCATGCTTACACCTGTTGGCCCTAGCCGACCCACATATTAGTATATCGGTGCAACAGGAGGGGTGGTATAGTTAATTTCTTCTACTTGACACTGCCCAAGATTGTCCCTTACTTGTGTTTCTTTGTTATTGTTTTTTATTTTTGTGTATGACATCTAGTTCGAGCAATCTTTTAATCGCATTTTTTTAAGTCTGCAGATGCAGTACAAGTCTGGATACCGATGTCTGTTTTACAAAAGATGTAAGTTCAAATTGTGGAAATTCATTTATAGATGAGTATCCACGAAACACATTTTTTTACCAAACTCATTTTTTACCAAACTCATTCATGAACCTCCATTCTGGGTCTCTTTTCTGACCACCAACACCTAGGCCACGATCATGTGCACATGATGCAGCTCTCCACACTTAGAAGAGGATGTATGACTGGCCGCATCCCTCAAAGTAGATGCATGAGCGGTTGCCATTGCTGCTAGCTAGGGATACTATATTTGTTCAAAAGACTCCTCAATTCCAGGAACTGAAGGAAGACGTGTATATGTGTGAAGGAGCAAGCTCACTACATATACATCGAAGTTTCGTTCGAGAATCAAGGGGAAAAAGAACAAGAACCTATAGAAGTCTAAGGAATCGGGTAGGAACTCAAGGTTAGAAAACACTGGGAAGGAGTAATCTCAATTCACAAAATTCGATGTTAGGCCCAGAACACAAAACCCACACCTCAACAGAAGAGGAGTATGTTGATTCAACCTGGTAGTCAATGTTTGATGTAAATTCTATGGCTAAACACATTTTCCTTATATATAATAATACTGTTAAACAAAATAGACCAAACATTTCTTTTGTTAAGCAAAATGGAAAAAAAGAAAAATGCTTCGCACAAATTCGCGTACGAGAAAAGAACTAAAACGTGTATGTGAAGTAATGTTCATGTACGTGGATGTCCAAACAACGTACGCAAAATTTATAGTATTTCACATACGCGAACTCCATAGAAATGCATATGCGAAACAAAGTTCGCATACATTGTTCTGAACTTTCCACGTGCGTAAATTTCTTTCGAGTTCGTATATGTTTGGGGTCTGGGTTCGGGAACTCCTGCAAGACAGCCCTGCTATGAGGACCCGTGGATAAAATAGGAGAATCCGGTAGCTGTGTCACGCGGGATTTGCAAAAGAAACTAAGGAAGGGAAAAGAGAAAAAACAGGAAGAACAATGAAAAACACAATGAAGAGAACAAAACTCTTTGATATCAATTGTGATACATGAGCTCTCGCAATCGAGAGAAAGCAGAAGTGAGATAAGACCCAAAACTCATCTAACGGTCGATGGCACCACCATTTTGCTCCCTCCGGTTCTGCTTTCTGAGGTATTCCAAATTCCTCTTAAAAGACCTTCTTTATCTTGGGCTGCCTTACAGGACCAGGATGTCACTCAGTATGGCGCAGCTCCTTATCAGGCCAACATGCATCGACTCTATGGGTATTCCATCAAGAATACCCATATCAATAAACAGTTTTATAACATTGTCATTATGGCCGTCTATTCCACTCATCCTATTGATTGGCCACAAATTTTGTTTCTCAGACTTCTCCATGAAATTGATCGCGTCCGTGCAGCACCTTCTCCTGGCTTTGACACTTCTGTGGGTGCTCACCTTCAGGCCATCATCCGTCATTATATTCCTGTCACCCACCCAGGGTCCCCTTCCACTTCTCGTGCATCAACTCATCAATCCTTCCATTCCCTTCCTCACAACCAGCAGGCTGAAACTTCACGCCCTCTTTCTCCTGGTCATGTTCAAAACAACGCCACGCATGTTACTGTCTCTTCTTCCTCCACGGAATCCATGCCTAACACTTCTCATCAAAATTCTCAGACGTCACAGACTCATCACCAACAGGGGCCTGCACCTCCACCCTCTCGCCAAACCCTGTATCAATACCAGCAAGATGTCCAAGCTGTTGTTCTCAAGCTTCAGGACTCACAAGAAGTCCTTATGAATGGTGTTCAAGCCTACATGGAGGCCACGGAAGCTGTTCACAGGGATCTTCAAGCTGCCAACACGCAAGTTCAATCCCTGGAAGACAAACTTCAACACAAGCACGAGGCTCTTTTACAGGCCCGTGAAGATCTCAAGAATGCACACGATCAGACAAGCCTGCTTGCTGATCAATAGGCTGAGTTGCAGATGCACATTCAGGAATTGCTGGCGCAGATCAAAGAAAAGGATCAATTCCTTGGTGACAAGGATAAAGCCATTGCAGATCTTAACACCATGTACACTGAGCTCTCTCAAAATTACAACACTCAACTTCAAGAGCTCAAAGAGCGCAACGAGCAGCTCCCCACTCTCCAAGACCAACTGACCACGCTGCAAAATCATGTCACATCTCTTCAGACTCAACTTACAGAAGCACAAAAACAAAAATTAATTGATGATACAGAGATTGCCACGCTGCGATTGCATACTCCTGGGCAATCCTCTTCACAGGGCACGCACTCTCACAGACGGTTCCGTGATCAATCACGTCTCCTGCTCGAAAAGGAAAATCAGATCCGCGACCTGGAACATCAACTCCAGCAAGCTGTTCAATCCGCCGAAGACGCCCAAAATAAACAAGAGGGCTATATTGATATTGCTAGTCGCATTCCTGTAGATTTCTCTACTCCTTCCAGTTATCTGGATTATGTGGTTGCCCGACGCCACCTTTTTCTTCTAAAGTGGTACGCGGCAGACGCCCAGGTTAATGCACAGCCACTACGCAGCGTGGATTTCCTCAGGATCTGGCCGGACCTTTCTGTTGAAGACAAAGGTTTACTCTGTGCTCTCTTAGTCTTTGATCAAATCAACTGTGAGGATCCTGATTTGGTCATCTTCCGAGTTGTTCAGCCTATGGTTTACATTTTTCATGATTTCTACCTGGCTGATACACAAGACAAATTCAGAGATGAGGCACATCGAGTTTTTCACGGCAACCATCATGCCCATTGGCTGTTGTTAGAAACCAATCCATATTTACAGGATCCTGCTCGGACCAACACTCTCTGTACTGAGTACCTGCCTGAGCTTGCTCAGTATTTACCTCTCTGGCAAGCTGAAACGCTGGTGCAGATAAGGAAAAATTTAGCACATCCTGAAGATCTTCCTTTGCACAGATTTACATGCAGCACCTCGGTGGCTATCATTCCCTGAGTGCTCTTCTGGACAGCAAGACAATACCCACGGGTTGGGTTAATCCTCCAGTCTATACTCAGCTATCTGCTTCAGACTGGGATCAGTGGTGCCGTGCTCTGGATAAAGATCTTGTTCAAGAATTCAGGGAGCAGGCTCAGCAGCCCATGCCCACGGGTTTGGCTCAATCTCCTTATGCTTCATTAGGGGCACCTGCACGCCTAAGGTTTCTTACCTCAGACTGGCGTCTTCCATTTTGGACAAAGGTCCTGGAAGGCCACGCTGGGTGGACTCCTCCTCAGATCTCGACGGATCTCCGCTGGGATCCGCGTTTTGTTCGACGCTCCAATTGGGAAGATGGTGCCACCTTGGACCACAACAAAAATTGGATATACATTGCCAATGAGCGTGGTTGGCAAACGCCCGCTCATGCTGTCCATGGCCTTGATGCCTTCTTGGAGAATGCCGCCACCTCACCGGATCCTTCAGTTCACCGTCAAGCAGGCTTCTGTGCTGCTCTCAAGTGCCTCCTGTTAAGCTCGCTAAATCGGCAGTGTCCTATCTTTTATTGCAACCCGAATGCGATTAATCGATTGCCGCCCGGCCTCGGACCTGCCTTCTCATGGAATGTCAGTTCGTCCTTTCTGAGGCACATGCTGCCCTTGAAGACATGGTACGCTCCGGATTTCTCATTGATGCTAATCCTGCACTTGGGCTCAACACTCCTGAAGCTCTTCAAACACGCCAGGATCTCATCGGCAATTACCACAACGGCGCCCGTCCTCATTCCCGTGAGGATCATTTTCAAACCCGCTAGGGTTTTCCGCCATCGAAACACTTCCTCCTTTTCTTCACCACGAAGTGTCGTTTGGTGGGGGAGTGTTAGAACTGCGTCAAATAAAGGACTATTCATGCACGCGACGGACCAGGTCAAGGCCAAGGATCCTGATCGGGCACATGTCGATCGTCAAGGCCCCTTGAGAAGACCAAGCCGCCCATGAGACCCGCTTGCGGTCAAAGGCGTGCGGGACCAAGAGGAGGCGCACAGAGAAATGACGCACTGTCACCATCTGCGCCATTTTAGGGTCTCAAGAGGCACCGCCAACGTTCCTGCAAATCAGGCCTCCTTCCAGGAGTTGGCACCAAGCTTTGACAGAGTATCTATATTGGGCCAAAGGCCATTGTACTATATATATGAGTAGATCTAGTATCCTTCCGGGCTGTTGATCATGTGAGCGACAAACTGCTTTAGTTGCTCCGGATTTGGTGCAGGGAGTTCCTGTGTGGAGAATGCATAAAGCCCATGGCGTTCTGCCACGGCTCGACTTGGACCTGCTAGGGCATCGCGAAAAGTTGGTGTTGAGAAAGTCACAGATTCAAAAAGGGCCGAATCCCGTGGAGCAGAAGCTTGAAGTTGAGGGAATTTGGGTGGAGCGGCCATGGCGAAGAGCGTCGGAAAGGAACTGGAAGAACTGGTTTTGAGAAGCCAAAAGGGAGAGCGTAAGACGAAAACGAAGATAGACGAAAAGGTTTTAGGGCGCACAAGTGTTTGCGAAGGAGCGTGATGAGAAGGAAACAGCAACCGTTGATGGTGCCAGGTGGCGATAGATGCAAAGAAGGCGATTGAGAGGCAAAAATTCGGCTAAGTCGCTAAGCTGTTAAGGGAGAAGCGATGAACGGTGGAGATGAGACATGAATGAACGATCTGAGGTGACAGCTGGCGAAGGTACAAACATTAATTTCCGACGGGCGTGAAAGAAAGGAATGTCATTTAATGCAAGCAACTCGAAGTGGGATATCATAAAAAGAAAGTGTCAGAAGGTACCATGGCTATATATGCGGCGGGAGAAAAGATTCCGGATTTAGAAATGGCCTTGCATTGCAACCACGTCGAGATTTTTCTGATTGGTCCACGTCGACAGGGGTCCCGTCGGTTGGGCTATATAAGTCGATCAGTGGTCGAAGCTGAGACACCAGTTCGTGATCATAAGCATGGCAGGTTTGAACGAGAATTGCACTATGCCAACGAACTGCCAGGAGTGGATCACTTGCAAAATGAACGATCTGGACCTCTGGAAATGCTGTAACCGCGGCATTCCGATGGACGGCTGGTTATCACTGATTATGCTACCAAATGGGCTGAATCTTGCGCACTTCCTGACAACACGGCCGCAAGCACAGCCAAGGTCATCTATACGCAAATCATCACGCGTTTTGGCTTTCCCACGGAATTGGTCAGTGATCGAGGTGTTCATTTTGTCAATCACACTATTAAGGAGCTGAGGGATTATCTGCTGATACATCATCGCAAAAGCACACCCTACTATCCTCAAGGGAATGGTTTGGCTGAAAGCACAAACAAGACTCTCATCACTATTCTTAAGAAAATTTGTGACGCTTCTCGCACAGACTGGCAAGACAAGCTACCTACTTTTCTTTGGGCTTACAACTGTTGTTTCAAGATTGCTACTGGTCACACTCCTTTTAAGTTGGTTTATGGGCAAGAAGCATTGATGCCTTTTGAATATGTTCTTTCGACACTTCGGTTCCACCTTGCTACCACTCATAATCCACCTGCTGCTCTTCAAGAAAGAGTTTACCAACTTGAACAGTTGGATGAACTCAGGCGAGATGCATATATTCGGGTTCTTCATGGTCAACAGTTGCGGAAATCTTTACATGACAAACATCTGAGAACCAAAACTTTTCAAGAAGGTGATTTGGTTTTACTTTATGATTCTCGTTACAAAAATTTTCCAGGGAAGTTAACGTTCAGATAGCTTGGTCCTTATCAAATTGTTCAAGTGGTACAACCCAGCATTTTCAAGCTGACAAAATTAGATGGCACTCCATTACCTACACTGGATAATGGCTTTCGCCTCAAACAATTTCATACAGCAGATACAGACAGTCATACACCTGATGCAGAACAAGAATCTGAATCCACAGATAGTGACTAAAGCGACATATTTATATTATAGGAGGAAAATTTACAAAATGTGGACAGAGCCCATCTACTTCCGCTATGGGCAGAGCCATATTTACAAAATGGGCAGAGCCCTATTTACAAAATCCTATGTTTAAAAACCCTCTACTCCGGGTTGGGAGCAGAGGTTATGCGGAGGATATGGTACAGGTTCTGCTCCGGATCCCAGCGCAGATGCAGCACCACCTCCATGGCGTTGGTTAAAGGGTCGGGATGCTCAGCCATCGGGCACGGGTGTGCCGCGCAGGAGGATCAATGGGCCCCACAAAGTCCATTCTCCATTTGCTGAAGGGAAGTGGCGTGGCGACCGGAGTCAACGGAAGAGCGTCACGGGCCGTGGGCCGACCCACATGCAGACAGACATCACACGTGCGGGCGTGAGCATGGGCATCCTTGAAGAGCGTGGGCCAGAAATAACCTGCGAGAAGTATTTTGCGTGCCGTGGTGTCACCATGAAAATGACCTCCACCTAGCCCTTCATGTGCTTCTCGAACAATATCAGGTACTTCATGAGGAAGAACACAGTGTCGGAGGACTGTATCCTTGCCGCGTTTGTAAAGATGGCCCGCAACCATGGTGTAGTCACGGACCTCACGGAGAAATTGATGGTGACGGGATTTAAGTTTTTCTGGAGAGAGCGTGGGATCTTCGGAGGGAAGAGCACCAGTGAGAAGATACTGCTGGTAGTTATGAAACCAATATAGCGTGGCCGTGACCAAAAAGAGCTGAGCGTCAGGAAAAGCATCTGAAACTCCCGTGGAGGGATCATCTGTGTGAAGGCGTGAGAGATAATCCGGGACGACATGAGATTTGCCTGCTTTATGAACAATTTCAAAAGGAGCAAATTCTTGCAGAAGAAGGACCCAACGAGCAATTCTGCCCGTGGGCGTGGATTTGTTGATCAGATAGAGAAGTGCTTGATGGTCCACAAAGAACTTGATCTTACTGCCTAAGAGATAATGACGGAAGCGTTGGACACAAAAAATTAAGCCCAAGGCCTCCCGCTCAGTGGCAGAATAGTTGCGCTCAGCAGTATTGAGTTTTCTGCTAGCATAACGGTTTGGTTTGTCTGTGTGCGCATCATATTCTTGAGAAAGAACCGCACCAATAGCAAACGCGGAAACATCCACATGTACATGAAAGGGCTTGTCCCATTGAGGAGGAACAAGCACAGGGGCCTGAGTAAGCACAAACTTCAACTGTTGGAAAGCAGCATCCGCCTGGGAATTCCAAGCCCAAGTGGATTCATCACCCGTGAGTTTATGAATGGGATCTGCAATGGCTGCTAGTCCAGGAATGAAAGTGGAGTAATAATTTACCTTGCCCAGGAAAGAACGTGTCTCCTTGATATTAGATGGTGCTTGAGCTTTACGCACGCAACTGATTTTGGCAGGATCTATGGTGATACCAGCTTTACTGACCACATGACCTAACAGAACACCGGAGGTGACGCAGAAGGTGCATTTCTCGGGATTGAGACTAATGCCAGACTCATCACATTTCTGGAAGACAAGTTCTAAGCTATCCAGGTGGTCATCCATGGAACTGTAGGCAGAGAAGTCATCTTGAAAAATTTGGAGGAAGGGATTCTCCTTCATATAATCATGAAAAACTGAGAGCATAATGCGTTGAAACGTTGATGGAGAGTTTGATAACCCAAAAGAAACCACCTTGTAGGCAAAAGTGCCCCACGGGGTGGTGAAGGTAGTCTTGAGTTGATCAGATTTTTTGATTGAGATTTGATTGTAGCCAGAAAAACCATCCATGAAGGAGTACATTTCATGACCAGCGACCTCTTCTAGAACCTGGTCTGTGAAGGGAAGTGGGAAATGATCACGCTCTGTGGCCTGATTGAGTTTTCGATAGTCCACGCAAACGCGGATCTTACCATTGTGTTTGAGAGCAATAACAATGGGGCTCACCCATTCAGAATGTTTGACCTCATAGATCAAACCAGCAGCTAGGAGTTTGTCAATTTCTGCTTTGACGCGGTCACGGTAATTGGGGTTGAGCCGATACTGTCGTTGCTATACAGGACGTGCATCTGATTTGGTAGGAATGGTGAGTTCCTCCAAGTTTTTGTTGATATCCCGAAGATCTTTGTAGCTCCAGGCAAAAATGTGTTTGAACTCTTTGAACCGCGTGATGGCCCGTTTGCGATATGTGGTCGGGAGATTTGCAGCAAGGCAGACAGGCTGATTGTTGCCAACATCCACTATCTCCACATCAGGAGTCTGAATGTGGGGGATAACTTCCGTGTCTTGAACAACATGAGCAGGAGGTTGAAACATGACAGGATGAATTGCACTCTGCGTGGTGAAGAAGAGTGGTTGCTGATCGTCATCAAGCAATGGTGGCGTCATGACGGCGTGTACGTCCACTGTGTCTGGAGGAAGTTCTGTATCCGAAAAATGATCGATACGTTGGATGCGATTGCAAGGAGCCAGGTAGAGGTCGAGTAAAGCAGCCACAACCTGGTCCTGATCAAGAGTCATCTCGCCCCAAGGATCAGCATATTCAGGGTAGGATGACAGAGGCAGACTCACAGGAGGAGTCTGAACTTGATAAATGTTCTGTGCTTCGTCAGAATCGGTGTCTGAGAGAGAAGGTTCAGCATGTTCGACCGAAATGATCTTGCCAGTTTCCAAATCCATGGTGGCATTCAGGTGACCATCTGTAATGACTAGCTGGTCCGTGGCCCAGTAATGGATACTTCTGGCCTGACGGAGAAAAGGTCTGCCGACCAACATTTCATAATCACCTGGATCTTCCCCTGCTTTCCAAACACCAAATTCCAAGGGGAATCGGAGATCGCCTATATTAATGTGAAGAAGAGGTGTGACGCCTTGAGGGCGCGTGATATGGCCATTAGCTAATTTGATGTAATATGGGGCACGAAAAAGTTGTTTGATGCCCATTTGCTTGCGGAGTTTATCCGTGATGAGATTGACAGCACTACCCGCGTCAATTTGAACATGGTTGACTTGTTGATTACCCACCGTGGCATGTACCGTGGGTGTGGAGGTAGCGACTGCCCCAACCAAAACCGTGGGAAGGGGCAACTGGTCCTTGAGAGCAGGACACAGTTTCAAAATAGTTGCCAGACTTAAAGGAATTTTGATTTTTGCTAGCTCCTCTTGGAGTTCCAACGGCACATAAGAAAATGGATCAGCTGTATCCAATGGAGCAGGAGTGCGTGGTAATGAAGCAGCAACTTCTTTGAGAAGCTCCACCTCTGCAGCAATATTCGGATATGTCTGAGAGCGTGGAGGTTGAGATGATGGAGGTGCATCCTGACGCTGCTGAGCTCTGGTGGTGGCATGTACATTAGCCAGTGTGCGTCCTTCAGCAGCTTGCATGAGATTCAGAATACTTTGTCTGACTTTGGCAATGACATGAGGCATGAGTTTATCTAGATCTGGAGCAAAGTGAACCCTTTTGTCCTCAGCATGAGGGATCGTGTCAACTGCAAAAGCAGGTTGCGTATCATGAGGAAGGATGGTCAAGGGGCGTGACGCCCTGGTCTGGCGTGAAACCAACCCAACCCAATTTGACGGTTGAACTGGAGGATTAAGAGCCTGATAAATCTCTTCCTGGGCTTGTTGATCCATCTGAGGAGTTGCTGCAGGAGCTGGTTGATACCTTGATTGTTGAGGCACGCGTGGTGGTTTTCGAAGAACAGGTTGAGGGCCCTGTTTGCCATTTGCGATCCAAAGTTGATAGGCTGTGAGGCGTACAGACGTGGTTTGATTTGTGCCTTGAAGTTGGACTTGAACTTGAGGAAGTTGAGGGCATGCCGTGGTGGTATGACCCCATTCCAAACAATGATAGCACTGAGCTTTAGCAGGATCAAAAGGAGGACGGTTGCTTTGTCCCCGTGGCTGCTGAGATTGTTGATACTGTTGAGGAGGTTGTGCTTGAAACTGCTGAGGTTGATATGACGTCTGTTGCTGAGGTGTGGTCTGGACTTGACAAACCATCTTTTGGCGGAAGGTTGTAGGATGAGTACGAGTGCATTCTTCCGTGGCATGGTTGCACATGTTGCAACGTTTACAATGAGGAGTGTCATTGGTGGAGTTGCACTCATTGGCCAAATGGCCTTGATATTTGCAGATGTGGTACCAAATTTGACTGCGTTGAGGATTGGAGTGTTGAGGCGGAACTGCAGTCTGAGGTACATGACAGGAGGAATGAAGGGTAGCTCCTGGAGGCCACGCCACGAGAGGAAACATTAACGGAATGATTGACAAGTTCGATGGCCTGCTCCAAAGTCTTGGGGCGCAGGTATTCAGTCATAAGACGAATAGCCGGAGGAAGTCCCTGGAGAAACCAGACGAGGATCTGGCTTTGCGTGGGGTACTCTTGAAGTTTGCTGAGGAGGATATGAAGACGATCCGCAAAATCCCGGGCTGATTCCGTGGGTTCTTGCTGAAGATCATTGAGTTGCTTGAGAAGACCCATAATGAGAAAGGAACGCAATCTTCATTTCAGTCCAGTTTTGTTTCCAATGGCTTTTGTTTGCCATGAGCCATTGATGAGGGGATCCACGCATCTTGGGGGCTTGAGCACTTTGATCCAATGGTTTGCCTTTAGTACTGCCAAAAGTGGGATAGGTCAGTTTGAGAGTCTGAAAAGAAGATTGCGACTGGCCTTGTGCATAGAGAGGCGGTGTATAAGGAGGAACATAATGGGGCAGAACTTACATGGATTCCGTATGAGGTGGCAAAGGAGCAGAAAGACCCTGAAGATGTGCAAAAGGAGGTTCCTGTGGTGGAGGACCTTGGGGTCCGTGGTCATGAGGTTTGAGATCGGTAAGAGTGTAAACTGGAAGACTCTGTTGAAAAGAAGGAGATTGAGGATATGTCTGAACCTGGGGAGGGCCGAAAGAAACATGGGGATAACCCATTCCTCCACGGGGAGATGATGGTTGTGAAGGCAGAGGAGTATGGCCAGAGGAGATATGAATGTAGGCACTCTCTGGAGTGTGGAAATAAGCTGGAGGTGGCTGAACAGGTGTATGATGAGGTGACTGAGGTTGGGAACAATGTTTGCATGCTGAAGGAGAGCCAGGACGAGAGTGAACACGAGGAGTAGGTGGCCTCCCTCAATATCATAAGCAGTGTCATACATATCTCGAGCAACTTCGCGACGTTGATGGCGCTCGAAGCGAGACGCCGTCTGGCTAAGAAGCTCCTCTAGAGTGAAAGCACGAGCAGACATGGTAAAAGAAGAAGGGAAAAGAAAATCAGACCCGGCAGCGGCAACAGTATTTGCGGTCTGGGTTCGGGAACTCCTGCAAGACAGCCCTGCTGTGAGGACCCGTGGATCAAACAGGAGAATCCAATAGCTGTGTCACGCGGGATTTGCAAAAGAAACTAAGGAAGGGAAAAGAGAAAAAAACAGAAAGAAGAATGAAAAACACAATGAAGAGAACAAAACTCTTTGATATCAATTGTGATACATGAGCTCTCGCAATCGAGAGAAAGCAGAAGTGAAATAAGACCCAAAACTCTTCTAACCCATGAGGGCTAGATCTACTCATATATATAGTACAATGGCCTTTGGCCCAATATAGATACTCTGTCAAAGCGTCAAAGCTCGGTGCCGACTCCTGGAAGGAGGCCTGATTTGCAGGAACGTTGGCGGTGCCTCTTGAGACCCTAAAATGGCGCAGATGGTGACAGTGCGTCATTTCTCTGTGCGCCCCCTCTTGGTCCCGGGCACGGCCTTTGACTGCGTGGTCTGCGGCGGCTTGGTCTTCTGCGGGGCCTTTGACGACTGACCTGTGCCTGACTGTGGATACTTGGCCTTGACCTGGTCCGTCGTGTGCATGAATAGTCCTGTATTTGGACGTACAGGACTAACAGTATACACGAAAGTTTTCTAATGCCCTTTTCTTTTTCTATCGTAATTTTGTCACATTATACTTCAAAACAGTGATGTACCATAAGAATCCTACGTATTAAGTATAAAACATCTGAAACTGAACCTGTCTATGACAAAAATACGATAGAAAAAGAACCAATTGAATTAGTTGTGCATGCTATAAGGAAGAACCCATGGTAGATTTGCTTCTACTTCTAGAGCTGCATCTGCTCAGGACTCTCAAAGTTACAAAGATTTGGTCAACATTGAAAGAGATGATTGGCTTTTCATTTATACATTCTTAACATTTACAAAACCCAAACAGCAATGTTGGACACTGTTCTCTTGTAATGTGGAATCCCATGTGGGATGGGATCCCCACGTAGGCATACATGGCAACCTCTATGCAGGATTTCTAGAGCACATGGGGTTTCCTTCGTCATAGAAAAATTCAAATATGGATTCTAGCAAAATTTTTTGTTTATGATGATTTTCCTAAAATCCAGAACATAGAATTTCTACCACATTGAAGTTGAAGCGCTTAAAACCTTGTATTATAAGTCAAGGCCCACCTAAAAATGCTCTTCTTTTTAGTTTTCACGAAATAACTAGATATCCAAGAGCAGAAGCAAAACGATCTTGCTTGTCTAGCAAAATCTGAGGAGCAAGTTACGACTAACCTACATTGATCTATAAGATGTGCATACCACTCTATTGGAACTTTCGCCCAACCACATTACGTTGTTTGGGTTATAGGTGTCCCCAATGATTTACCTAGAGTTCAAGAACACTTTAAATGGCGTGAACTTTAAACGTTTTCATAGTGGAATGAGGTGACGTTTTGCTCCTGTAAGTTAATACATAAGCACAAGTTATGTTGTTTTTAATACAGAAAAAACATGGAAGGGTTTAGGAAACCATAACTTAAAATTCCACACTCCTATTTAGGTGATCTTAGGGCCAGACTCCACTATCGGCATTTTGGTTCGTGGAAGTTAAGGACAACCAATGTTAGCCCTGTGCCTGGCAGACACACAGGTCTATACTTGCTGCATGAGGGCGAGGCCCCACTGGCCACGGTGTCCAAGAAGAGGGATCCACAAGGCGCCACGGCGGGTCAAAGCTCCTCCAAGAAGCAGAAGACCCAAAGGTAGGACCCACGGCGGGCCACTACTTGTCTGTTAGCACGGCCGCGGACAGCTCAGATTCCTGTTCGAGTGCCCAAGTAGTGGAGCACGCGTTGTCATGATGAGGATCAGATTCAGGCCCGTAGGCCACTCCGTGTTCCTATATATTGTAGCATTTTTGCTCCTTCAAAAAGAGGGTTCAGAGTGTTCTTTTGTGTCACTACAGAGCAGACATGCTGGTCGCCTGTTGTGCGCTCTTTTGAGCCTTCATTGTACACTTGTTTTGATCAATGGATTGCCGTGTTCTCCACAAGTGTCTTGTGTGTTTCATTGTGTATTGCCATTGCTGTTTTATCTGAGTTTTTCTTGTTCTTTCCTCTGTTAGCAAAAATCCCGCGTGACAAGAGTGTCTCAGGATTTGCCCTGCCGGACTTCACGGATCTCACAGAGATCTGTCCCTCAGGCGATCCCGAGCCCGGACCCCAAACAACCAATCAAGAGGCACGATTTAGAAATTACTCCAGTTTCTGCGATTCCACTAGCAATGGAAGTTAAGCATAGGATTTTGCTTCGGAAGAGGCATGGAAGCAGATGTGGAAGCAAAAAATGTTGCGCTAACTGGCAAGGGAAGCCGCTAGCACAAGGAACTACCGCTTCAGATCCTGTTGTGGTTTAATTGCCTCCACCATAATGGAATACCTTGGCAGAAGCTTTGTTCCGTTCAATTGAAGGCAATTCGTCAAAACCGTTAAAGTTCCATCTCTGCAAGTGGAATCTCACCCTTAGCTTTTACCCTAAAAAAATAAATTTTCAATTCGATCATCGCCAAAGAGTTACGGACAACAGATTTTCGATTGGATCATCATCAAAGAGTTATAAACATTTCTATGAAAATCCCCATAGACGAAGGGCGTTCCAAAAGTTTTAGCAATACTCAAGGCCATAAATATTCTTCTTCGAAATTACGTTACATTATTGTCTCTTTTACTATCATTATCATCGCCATAGTGGAATTGACAAAATTGTCATTGACAACTATTCCTATATCCCTAGTAGATCGAGCCTATTTTTATGCTAACAAAAAAAAAGAAAAAAAAAAGCCTATGCTACACCATTTTTACCTTAATTGTGAACTCTATCTAAAAGGTCAGAGATCCGAATTAGCAATGATCCGGCCAGAAATATCCAGATTCCAATCTTTGGCTGGACCGCGAGATTCGGTCCAGCCAAAGATTGGAATCTGGATATTTCTGGCCGGATCATTGCTAATTCGGATCTCTGACCTTTTAGATAGATATTTAGGGCCGAAAAAGGTGAATTCAGAAATAGGTTCTTTCTGCCTATAAATGCAACTGCTATCTTTTGTTCTAGATTCAGAAATCCCGGTGGAGCGCTCTAAGAATCCTTCCGCCTTGTTATGACCTGTGTTGGACGATCTTGTTTTTAGTGCTTAGAGTTCTGGTTGCGATCTGAAAAGCAGGATAACGATTTCTTACTAACAAGCTTGAGCCCGGTTGAGTGGTTAATTCCTTCTAAAAATTGAAGTGAAGCTTTCCTTTAGATTTTAGTTGTCTTCAAAGCAATGAAGTTTGCTCCCACGGAGAGCCTTGCACAGAATCATAGCACCTGCAGGCCTGGTTTGATTCCAACCTAGAAAGTTCTTTATTCTAACGTTTACACTAGAAGGAGTTTTTGCATCTATGTGCATAACGGCCTGCACATGCAAATGGTCTAGAGAGGAGCCCCTCTCTAGAGCTACTACTCCTGCCCTGCAATTCTGCTTCAGAAATTCCACCATCCTTGTGTACAGTGCCTCTGGCACATCGCAACCACCAAAGACAACTGTGACTGAAACATCTAAGAAGGCAGGCATGTCTACAACTTCCTCTCCAGCACCTCCGCCAATATCCGCTCCTACACGTTCCTCAATGATGCTTGGGCCCTGCCTTCCCCTTCCTCTGCCACGTGCACTACCTCTGCCTCTGCCACAGCTCCGCACATACTCTTGCACCTCCTCTGCAACACAAGGCCCAGTAGACTTTGTGACACATTCTGGCTGGCCAACTCTCTTCCCTCTTCCAGAGGGAGCATTCCTTCCTCCTCTTCCCCTCTTCTTGCCCCTCTCACTACGACCCTCAGCACTCAGTTTTGGAAACAAAGAGGGAGCTTTGTCCTCTACACACCAGCAGGAAGAGCCTGCCCAATCCCGCCATTCACATCTTGCCCAATTCCCTCATTCACATCAAGTCGGCCCTGCCCTTGCACAACAACTTCCTCAGTTGTGGCTGCACCATCGGCCCATGTGACAGCCTTGCCCGATTCTGCAGGGCTCTTCCTCCTGACCTCTGCTGCCCTGCTGCTCTCGGGCCTCATACCCTGCTCATCAAGGCTGTGCATACAAAGCCTGCCCTCCCTATCCCTGTAAATTCCACATACAGACCTCTCAATTCTAAGGCTGGGCAGAGGCATCTTGTATACCTTCACCCTCAGCCTTGCATCCCTCCTGATCATCAATCATTCTGCCTCTTTCCCTACACTACTGCCAAACAGAGATCATAAGAACAAGAGCTAAGGGTTAACGCCTCACCTATCCGCTCCATGCCGATGAGCTGACCTGCTGTGCAAACGCCCCAACCAAAACCGGCGGCATGGGAGCGCCCCCCGAGATCGTCGGCCACCATCCGCTGCCCGATTTCGCCCAGTGCCATGTCGACAGAACAGGCCTTCCAAAAACAGACTTCACATTCCCTTTCCCGCACCATTGAACTCAATTAAAAAAAAAAACACAAATAGAAACTTGGCCCTGAAAGCAATCAAGCAGCTCAAACATGGACAAACATACCATTTCCAATACGATACAATACCAAAATCTTAGTTCCCACCATTGCGTGAAGACCCTCCCCAAATACCAAACGAATTGCTTGTATTTGATTTTGATGAGTTGATTTTGACTTGCTCTCGAGTAGTTTGAAGAATTTGATAAAAAGTTCAGGGTAGATTCTCGACAATACTAATAACAAATGTGAAAATTTTGTTGACAAAGCTCGCTGCTTCCTCTTGGTCTTCTTTAGAGCATAAGCATAGGGATTTGGGCTAAAAAGAGACTTAATCTATCAAGCTAAATAAAGAATTGTTTCTTAAAATGTAGAAGGAACTACTGATAACCATTCATGCCAAGCCAAGAAAACAATTTGTAAGCTAGGATAAACTTTTGAGGGCGGCCCACCAAAACGTGCAACATTTGGTGACTATCTTTCTATAATAAACTCATCAATCTTAATGCCTGTGTGTCGAGCTTCTGGTTGTGGACTAACTAGAATTTTGTCTCCCGGTGCCAATGTTGACACAGGCAAAGGTATTACACTGCCCTTTCCACTTCCTGTAATGGCATGACAAATTATGTTAATTTAATCGATATCGTAGACATAAAAAAAATCGAAAAATCCACATGACATAGACAAGGGACCAATCTGCAATGGCGACAAAAATTTGCAGTAATTTCCTTTCATAACTATTACGTAAACCATAAATGACAGCTAGTATCGCAATCTCCTCTTTTAGCTGCAGCTATGAATGTTAGCCAAGCATGTTAGGCTGTACCGAAGCATGAGGAAATATGAATCAGTCGTGACAAAAAAAGTTTCAGAGCAATATATATTTGAAGCCTTAACAGCTGATGATTTTAGTAGCAGCATAAAATTCATTCCTATGGAACGTACTTTTGGAATACATGCCTTGCTATGTGAGACCTGCATTCACTTTCAATGCATTCTCTGAAAGGCAGTATCGACTCATTTATATTCAAGTCATAATATCATGCACATCCTGGCCCCTTTTGAAATAGTATTGGCTTAATAATCTCATAATACTCATATACACCTATAATATAGTGTGATTGATTTCATTCCCACCTGAGAATAACACAATTGTTATGGTAAAATCATTGCAGGCATGAAAATGCAGCCCTCTTTCTTGCCTTAGATCAGCTGCATAATAAGTCTGGATCAAGGAGCGTCATCATGAAAAGTTTTTGGGCATTGGGACTGCCAGGCTTGCAAGCCAACATTACAAGGAAACCAGGACAAATGTCTTGCCCGTTTTGTATTCTCCTCATGAGACATAACCACGATGGAATCTAAGATATCTTGCGTGGTCTGAAAGAGTGTATATAGAGGTACTTAAAGGACAAGATTGCCATTAATCTACAGTAGTTCCGTGTCAAACTAACAGTTGTATAATGATTTTATGTGGCAAAGATGTATTCTGCTTAAAGCAAGCTTGATGCAAGCACGAGCTTCAACCATGCAATTATGTGCTGAATATGCAATCTAACCAG
This sequence comes from Isoetes taiwanensis, assembly GCA_021234155.1. NCBI lineage: Eukaryota > Viridiplantae > Streptophyta > Lycopodiopsida > Isoetales > Isoetaceae > Isoetes > Isoetes taiwanensis. Next base: position 43,204,348 of record JAJEKV010000002.1, read on the forward strand.
AGGGTCACATACAAGAAGAGCAGGAGAAGTTAGCGTGCAAATTGCAAAGATCTAATTTGCATTACAATTATCTGCAGCAGATCTAAAATCAGATTCTAAACAGCTAATATTGTTAGGGTAAAAGATCTTGTAAGGTCTGAAAAAACTAGCAATGAATTTGAATTCCATATAAAAGATAAGGTTGCCAGATCTGAAGCAGATCCTAGCCGGACTATAAACATTGCTTTCCATCATTATTGTCCTCTATTGCTGGCCTATTCTTGACAGAGTTGTTTATGGCCTAATAAGCAGCCCCCTAGCAATCAACTTATCATGGCTTCTTATCACATTACATTCCCTGAGTAGAGTTGATAAATAAATAATTGGCATTCTCTTATTCAAAAATTTCTAGCTATCTACCTGTGGGTTGATACTGCACTGTAAAGATCGCTTACTGGTGGATTAGTCTCCTTTACAACCACCAATCCCAATATTTCGTGGAGTATGTTTGACGAGCATGTCCAAAGCAACAACAATGAAGACAGCAAAGCAGGTGCTTGCATATTTGAAAGGTACAGTTGCATGTGCCTTAGCAGAATTGACTTCATGGATGTCCCCGTAGATGTTGATCATGTGGCCTGTATTGATACAATATGGTAATATGGCAGAGCCTACAATGTCTTTTTCAAGCACTGAGGACAACTATAGAACATTGTCTACTGCTGCTGTGGCATCTGCTAAATCAAATTCTCTGATCATGACAATAATAGATGAAATATTTTGAGCTTTCTACAGTCCTGTAGTTCATGCATACAAGAGTTTTACTGAAACACATCCACTTCCATGAGATCTGATAGGTGGAATCATCTGCAAATTTACCTTTTCTGCTTCCATTCCTTTCAAACATATGACATCAGCCATCCAATTCGGTTATGGGAAGGTAACTTGATTCCTTTTCTTCTTTCCGTCTCGTGCTCTCCATAATTTTATTGTACCCTGCAATCCCAGCATTGAAATGCCACCTTCCTATGTTTCTCCTAAAGATCAATTGGCTAACTTTTTTTTACCAAGTCATTAGCAAGGTCATCAGCAGGTTGATATTCAAGTGTTCCAGTTAGACTCAAATGACCGGTATCACTCCATTTCAGCTTATTTATGTGCTTCATGTACATACAAGGATTATGTTATTATAGTTGGCATACATTCATATATGTTTGCACTACTGTTACTTCATAATCCAGAAACAAATGATTTCGCGGTCCCACTCTTCTCATCAATCTTAGATTTTTTTCCATGGGCCAGAGTATGTTCTTCGATGCCCAACCACATCTGCAACGTCAAGGAAGCTTCTTAGGTCCTACGGCATCAAATGCCTCTTTGCTCCAAGCACAGGCCTGATCAAAATCTTTGCCAATTCTTAAGAACCCAATCCAACATTGTTGCGATGTTCTCCTAACAAAACACTATTCCAAGAGCAAACTCTATGTCATTCGAACAAACATGTGGTCTGGTCCATGACTCGCATCTCTCACCCGAGGGTCTACATTCCAATCAATATTTTGACACTTCCAATACAAAGTTTACGATGCACAAGGGCAAATGCTGTCCCCTCATTTTTGAATGCTCTAAACATCAGCACGATGTCAAGCCATCTCATATGGTAATAAGATATCAGCCACCTCTTGGCTAGCACTCCATTCCGCACTCAAACTTATCTTTACAACCTCAAGTTTTAACAAAAGCACATAGTGTGCTGTTGCAATTACAAATTTATTTGCCAACACAAATAATGCATAAAACAGCACCTTCATTTGTAGTACGCATAAGACATACTGTCTCAGCATTTTGTAGAATAATGTTGCTATTTCTTCCCTCCACCTGATAGGACCCATAATAACAAGATACACATTAAGAAAAAAAAACAAATAAAATCTTGTTAAAATAAATGCATATGTATAACCTCAGCTTCAACGAGGACAAGTGGCCTAGACTCTATTTTTACGCGTCCTACAATAGCTGTCCGACTATGACCTTGTGCATTCACAACTAACACTTCGCTTCCACTTCTAAGCTCAGACAGGTATGATGTCTTTGCTCCAGGTATGGCAATGTATCCATGAACAGGTCCCTACATCATTCATAAGAATCTCATTGAAGGTATACTTTGGAGTTTTTTTCAACATGATAAACAAACGTACAATATTGACACGGAACGGACGGCTTGCAACATAACCAGTCTCCAAACATTCTGAATGAACAAGAAAAAGTGTCCTTGCAAAAGATCCTGCCTGTTCAAAAATCAGCCAGTGTTTAGTACATAACAACCCGCAAGACAACTGAGCCATTCTTACCAGAAGACCTTCACCTGGCTTTAAAATACTGCAAAGGTCAACACAAACCCTGTCCCCCATCCCTACGAGTTCAACTCTATTAACAGTGGCATTTACAAGCTCCACAGAATTTTGAGACTTAGATGCAAAATATGACTGTAAAATGTGAGTTAGATAATCAAGTAGTTGTTACATTAATGAAGAGACATGATATAATAAGACCCTACTTGCAATAAAAAAATCTCCAATGGGTCTTCAGTCTTCAACAGTATCCCGTGGGTACCCACTTCCAAGGCCTGCACATTTCAAAGTTAGAAAGAAAGATTTATTAACGTCTACGGAAGACCCAAAGAGTCTATGAGACCGTAACACAGACAATATTCAAGACCTCCAGGAGGAAAACCCTCCTGTTATCTAAAGTATTACAAACAAAAATGGTAGGGTTTGATGGGAGTAGCCCATTTGTTCCTGTACTGCTGCAAAGTAATTCATAATACCTTTTTTTGACTTGCTTTGATGCTTGGTGCTCGGCCTCTTCTGGAAAGACCCTTTATGTTTTGCAACTGCTGATTGTTTTGTCTTCTTAGACAGTGCCAAAGTCACACCTTTAGGGTCAATATACTTCCTTTTCTGTGATGCCTCCTCCATCATTTTACCATCATTTGACTCAGGTGAAAAGAAATTGGTTACTCCTGTTCCCTTCAAGCCCATTGAATTCTTTTGTTTCAGTATGTTTCTCCTTTCTAGGGATAGTTCATATACAAAGTGACAGATACATTTCTGAACGTAATATTCCACCAGCTGCAGATGTGGCTCCAAGACAATGGTATCTGCCTCTAATAATGTAATAGTTTGGGCAGGTAAAAATAAAACGTTCTTCTGGTTCAACCATGTTTAGATCACACATTGGGCATTTCCAATCTTCACGACTAACATTTTTTGCCCTACTAAGCTAGATCTTTGACGGGATTTACCAAATCATGGCGTATAAGCTGATGAACTTCTTGCTGAGTAAAATTCAGATTATCATCCCTTATAGTGTATTGAAAAGGTGGGATATTTCCATAGAGAAGCCCATCTCCTCAAACAATTTAGATGTCCTTGAAAACCAACAGCGCTTACCCTGGTCTGCCAACCACACACACAGAACACACGAGCACTTACCTTCCTGCTCCAAAAACAGAGAGGACAACGACGGACGTGCCTTTACCTTCCTAACTTGCAAGTAAGAAAAAAGGAGATCTGCGGAGCCTGAGACCAAATACATACAACCTGCAAGGAGGGCATGAACCTCCTAGTCAAACATTTAAAGAATAAAAAGTATTGCAAGAGAGAATCTGCCTTCAGAATCTTCAACTTGGTGGAGGTGTCCTGCTTGCCATTCTGGCCGTCCCTTTATTGAGTCCTTAATTATGCTGTCATCCTCATTATTGACTGAGAAAGAACAATCTTATCCCTGCTTATGTTGGGCCTTGTGCATTCATGATATGTATTTGTTTGAGTATGCTACTCCATCTTGAAGAAAGTTCATGGAACAATGTATTTGTGGTCACAATTATAGGGTCTATATGAGATCGTGAATAATCTTATCTTATAAGCTGCTATAAGGATATTGAATCTCTAAAGAGACAGTAATATCTTTCTCCTATGCATGACTGAAAAATACCTAATGTTGACATCAGAACCTACTTTAGATTCTGTCTTCCCTATTATAGTATATCAAATGCTGAGGTAAACTATATTTTCTGTTTTCTCTAATCCCGAGGAGGATGCCTGAGGTCTAAATTGCTGTATTTATCAGAGACCCCATAGATCTTTAGTAGCTGTATAATAGGCAGGGCATGTAAATAAGATACATTGGGCAATTAGCTAGAAAAAAAGAGCTTGTCCTTGAAAACTCATACACTTCATGACTATATAAGCCATAGTCATTCGTAATTTAGGTAGTTCACTCTAGGAGAGGAGCCAGATTTACTTACGCTTGCAACCTTGTGTCTTCCTTTCATCCTTCATATCTACATTAGATTTCCTCAGGCTATCAACCGTTGTTGTAGATAGATCACAAGGATATTAGAAGCTATAGAATAGAAAAAAGCATTCATTGTGATGAAATAGGATATGACGCGCATTTGGATGTCCAAGTGTCCCAGACTGGTAACTATAATCTTTACTTTCTCTATTTTATTTATTAGAAAGGAGAGATATTACTATGCTGACTAGATGCTGACGTGTCACTGTAGCTGACGTGGCGTACTCTATATAAGCCACAGTCAGTCTTCTTGAAAGGAGTTGAGTGGAGAGACCAACTCACGTTGATGCGCTTGTATCTTCTTCTGTTCTTTCAGTTTCATTACATTCTAAGATGGTATCAGAGCCGATCTGAAAGAGGAAGGTAGTGCAGCGTTGCCTGTTTGTAAAGATCGGATTCAGCCAGATTCATTGGATAGTGCAAATTCAGGAATTCCGATTCATATTCTTGAATTTCCGGTGAAATTGTCGCTGCTCTTGGTCAGATTGACGTGATCAGGGAGATCGGCTAATTTTAGTGTAAGTTTGGCTTGATTTGTCACAGATCGGCTATATTTGGTGCACATCGGCTATATTTGACGTTGATTGTCAAAATCGTGCCGGTTTGTTTTAAATTTCGAGAAAGATCAAGGTATTTGGGGTCGGATAAATCAGATCTTGCAAACTGGTTTGATTTGTCGACTATTGTCCAAGATTGGCTTGCTTTCGTGTTGATTCACGGACTTGAGTCCGCATCTCTCTGCAATTTGTCTTTGCATTCTGTCTTCTTTTGTTTGCAAATGGCTGTGAGCCAAGAACCGTGGAAATACTTCCAACATCCTGTTCTCGATCATCAAAATTTCTTTACCTGGAAGGAGGCTTTCAACACCAATCTGCATCTGCGAGATTTGAGCGAAGTTCTAGGTTCTAAATGGAATCCACAGACAGATGCTGAGAAGAAGAAAGATGATTATGCTTTGAATCATCTAAAAGCATGTGTAGGTACAGATTTTCTGATGGATCTTAAGGATTTTCATGATTTCAAATCGGCTTTCCAGTTTCTTCATGATCAGTGTGTACTTAAAGGAGAAGGTCACCAGCTTTTGTGTCTTACACAGATTGATACCCTCAGGTTGCTTGATTGTTCTGGAGTAAGAGATTATTTGAAGAAACTTAGAGGTTTACAAGAAGCTTATGTCGCAGCAGGTGGTCAAATGAAGGATTCCAGGCTTATTCTTTATGCACTCAAAGGATTGCCTGAAGAATATAGGCATTTTGTCAAATTTTATAAGCTGCAACAAAACATTTCAGTCGATTTTCATCAATTTCAGCAGCAATTACTTGAAGAAGAGCAGGAACATAAAAGGTCAGCAGATACTGCAGCAGCTCATTATTCTAATACTAAAGCTGTTCCTTCTAGTTCTGTTTCCTCAAAGTCGACTTCTACTAAGAAGCCAATGTCATGTTGGCACTGTGGAGCAGAGGGTCATATGAAGTTTCAGTGCAAGAAATTTCAGAAGGAAGTTGCTCAATATCTCAAGTATAAATCACAATCTAGAAAAGATAAAGAGACTGTCAAAGATTCAGAGATTAGTGCCAAGGTTTCAGAAATTTCGCTTGATGATCTGGAGGAGCAGTTTTTGGCTTTGGTGACTGATCAGTTTGAGGAAGATGAGCTTTGGCTTGTTGATTCGGGAGCCACCAAGCATTTGGCCAGTAAGTCCCATGTTTTTTCTGATCTACAACCTCATCATTCCACTGTCGTCAAGATGGCTGATGGCAATCTTGCTCGTTCTAAAGGCAAGGGCAAGGTTCAAATCGATCTTGATTCCTCTTCTACACTCAAAATTGATGATGTTCTGCATATGCCTGATTTGGTGGTCAATTTGCTTAGCGTGAGTCAAATTTATAAACAATTAGGTTTCTCAATTCTTTTTGAAGGAGGTCAAGTCTATATCTGCAGCAAGAAGCTTTTACAGCTGCTTGATCCAAGTTTGGTTGGGATTGTTGCTCAAGGCAATTTAACCAAAGATGGTCTTTATGTTCTGCATGGCAAGAACACTCATCATGCTCATACTGCTGAAGTCTCACCGTCTTCTACTTCTTCCTGCTCAACTTCAGAATCCTTATGGCATGCCAGGTACGGGCATATTGGTCTTTCTCCTCTAGTTATTGCATCTAAATTAGGAATGGTTCAAGGCCTTCCTTTACTCAAAAATCAAGACCTGCAATGTCATGCCTGCAGATTGGGCAAACAAGTGCAGGCTCCATTTCCTAAACAAGCAACATTTCGAGCTACTCAGCCTTTAGAACTTATTCATTCAGATATTTGCTATATGCCACTTGAATCCTTGGCTGGTAGCAGGTATTTTCTGGTTTTTGTAGATGATTTTAGTCGATTCACTTGGGTTTATCCACTGAAGTTTAAGTCTCAAGCCTTCTCTACTTTCAAAAATTTCAGTGCCTTGGTTCAAACTCAGCTGTCTACTTCTATCAAGGCTATCAGAACAGATAATGCAAGAGAGTATTTGTCAGCAGAATTTGAAGCCTATCTTCGAGATAAAGGCATTCATAGGGAACTTATTGTGCCCTATGCTCATTCCCAAAATGGGGTGGCTGAGCGGAAGCACAGAACATTATTGAATTTAGCTCGAAGCTTGCTCAAACACAAGAACATGCCACCTAGTTTTTGGGCAGAAGCAGTTCTGACTGCTTGTTATCTTTCAAATCGGGCACCCACAAAGTCCTTGAATCTAAAGACACCCTTTGAGACACTTTATTCAATCAAACCTGATGTTTCCCATTTCAGAGTGTTTGGATGTCTTGGTTATGCTGCCTATCCAAAGGAGATACTACAGAAGCAAGGCAAGTTAGCTGATAGGGCACGTCAAGTCATTTTCATTGGATATACTCCCAACATGAAGGCCTGGAGGTGTTATGATCCCGAAACTCAGACTGTTTTTGCCCTCAAGGAGTATGCAATTTTTGAAAACAAATCTTATGATTTTCAGCTTTCACATCCTGTTGATTATGACACTGCTGTCATAAATCTTTTAGACATTGATTCTTGTTCTTCTCCATCATCTATTTCTTCCTCATCTTCCACTATTTCTCTTCCTCTCTCTTCTTCATCTTCCACTGTTTCTGCTTCCTCATTTCTTAGTCCTCCTGTACCTTTACCCACATTTAGCCCTTCTATTCCTTTACCTACAATTGAGCCAATCCCCAGTCCATATCCACAAATCCATATGCTGACTATGAACCTCTTGATTACCATGAAATACCTGAACATTCGTCGTCTGTTTTACCTCTTACTTTTCCTCAGCCCAACCACATTCATGATTTACAATACCCTGACTCTAGTTCTTCTGTTTTGTGCAATTTTGCACTCATGACTAAAGTTTTACGATCGAGATCCTATTTTCTACAATCAGGCAGCTAAATCAGATCACTGGATTCATGCCATGCAAGAGGAATTGGAGATGATGTCAAAACAGGATACATGGGATCTTGTTCCTCGACCTTCTGATAAGAATGTTATAGGTGCCAAATGGATCTTTAGGACTAAATACAGGTCGGATGGTACCATTTCCAGATACAAGGCTCGTCTTGTAGCAAAAGGGTATACTCAGCAGGAAGGCTTTGATTACAATGATGTTTTTTCTCCTGTGGTCAGATTGGATACTTTGAGAGCTGTATTGGCCTTAGCAGCACAGTCAGCCTGGCCAGTTCATCATTTTGATTTCAAATCTGCTTTTCTCAATGGTGATTTGGAGGAAGAGTTGTATATGCAGCAGCCCCAGGTTTTGTGAGCAAACAATTTCCTGATTATGTTTGCAAGCTTAAGAAAAGTATATATGGTTTGAAACAGGCACCTCGGTGTTGGAATCACAAAATTAATGGGTATCTGGAAAAATTGGGATATCACAGGTCTCGAGCAGATCCTAGCCTCTATTTTCAGTTTCAAGGTGCCAATGTATCTATTCTTCTTCTTTATGTTGATGATACTATTCTAACTGGCAGTGCAGTTGATCTCATTCAACATACCAAGAATTGTATTTTCTCAGACTTTGAAGTCACTGATTTGGGTCTTATGCACTATTGTTTGGGTATTGAAATTTGGCAGACTCCTCAAGGTATTCACCTCACTCAGCAGAAGTATATTAAAGAGATACTAGACAAATTTCATATGACAGATGCCAAGCCTACTAAGGTTCCTTGGGATCCAGGTCATAAACTATCTTTTGTCTGAAGAAGAAGATGCAGATGCCACTCTTTATCGACAGTTAGTAGGGGAATTGTTATACCTTACTATCCTTTCGACCAGATATCACATATTCAGTAGGTGTGCTCACTCGCTTTATGACACATCCTAAAGTATCTCATTGGAAAGCTGCTAAACAGGTCCTTAGATATCTTGTTGGCACACAAACTGAAGGTCTTTTCTATGGAAGGGTCAGTAATCCTCAGCTGAAAATTTATTCTGACTCGACATGGCTTCTACAGATGTAACTTCAAGAAAATCCTTGACAGGCTTTATTTCCTTCTTTGGGAATAGTCCAATCACTTGGAGTTCCAGATCTCAACCTACTGTTAGTATCAGTACTACTGAAGCTGAACTCAAGGCTCTCACTGCTACAACTCAAGAACTAAAATGGTTGCTGCATCTTTTTGAAGATCTAAAGATTCCTGTTAAGCCAGCTCATTTATACTGTGATAATAGCGGGGCTATTTCACATGTTAAGGACCTAAAGATGCACCTGCAGATAAAACATTTAGATATCAAACTCTGTTTTATCCGAGAGCAACTTCAAGAGGGTTATCTGCTTCTACATCACTGTCCAACTCATGCACAGATAGCAGATGGTTTTACTAAAGCGTTATCAGGCAAGCACTTCAGCAATCTTAAAAGTATTTTACACTTGCAACCCTATTGTCCTGAAGGGGGATAGCAGCTGAAGGGGGATTTTCAAGCATCTAGTCAAAGGGGGATATTAGAAAGGAGAGATATTACTATGCTGACTAGATGCTAGATGCTGACGTGTCATTGTAGCTGACGTGGCGTACTCTATATAAGCCACAGTCAGTCTTCTTAAGGGTAGTTGAGTGAAGAGACCAACTCACGTTGGTACGCTTGTATCTTCTTCTGTTCTTTCAGTTTCATTACATTCTAAGATTATTTACATGACTTAAAATGATGACATGCATTGAAGAATGATATGAATTGATGCATTGAGTGATTTGATGGTACAAGAAACATGGCGCGGGATAGGAGATTATCTAAGTTTAGAAACAGTGTGTACTTGGTCTCGTAAACACAAAGGCCGAGCACATGGCTGGATTCCAAATGGGTTGATAGGTAGGCAACCAAAGAAGTACATCAAGTATTAATGATCTTGGAGCATTCTTTCTGGATGTAGTAAATAAAAAAGAAAAAGGGAATGCAGGGTCCATACCCATATTCACAATTGGGCCTCTCCATCTCTGTGTTCTCATTACGGGCATGTTAGTCAACCTTAGAGGTCTCAGTATAGGCATCAGACGAGATGGCGTATAGGTGTCAGATGAGATATGCCATTGGCTCACCTGATCCCTTGTCGCTCATCAGCGCCACTACCTATACCATCTCAACACAAGCTGCCATGCCATCATATTTGACTTGTAGCTTATGATTGATTCCTTTTGAACCAAAAAGGACTTCTGAATAGAATGTATTACTTGAAGAATGAAGAAGATACAAGAGCATCCGACACACTGACTGAAAGACTCACTAACTGAATGGAGCGTGACTGTGGCTTATATAGACATGCCACGTCAGCAACAAATGATGACTAGCGTGCAGGCGTGCATAGTGCCACGTCAGCATAGTGTGACTCAGCATGTATAGTCATCTAGACACGTATACAATCTTCTAATATCCCCCCTGATGACTAACATGGCTGAGAACAAACATCCCCCCTGAAAGATATTATCCCCCCTCAGATACATAAGACTGAAGCCCCAAAACAGCTTTCAGTTGTTTAAACAATCTTCCTGAGAGTGGTTTAGTGAAACCATCCGCCAACTGATCTTTAGTGGAACAATAGGAAAGAGTAAGAGAACCATTTTGCAGCTGCTCCCTAATAAAACAGAGTTTAATATCCAAATGCTTGATCTGTAAATGCATCTTGAAGTCCTTAACATGTGAAATAGCTCCACTATTATCACAAAAGAGTTGAGCAGGTTTGACTGTGACACCAAGATCTTCATAAAGATGAAGCAACCATTTTAATTCCTGAGTAGTATCTGTTAAGGCCTTCAGCTCAGCTTCTGTAGTACTAATACTAGTAGTACTTTGATTTTTAGAACCCCAACTAACAGGGCTGTTGCCAAAGAAAGACACAAAACCTGTAAGAGATTTCCTGGAATCCAAATCTGTTGAAGCCATATCAGAATCTGAATAGACCAGAAGTTTGGGTTCTGAAACCTTGCCATAAAAAAGACCCTCATTAGGTGTACCTTTAAGATAACGAACCACCTGCTTTGCTGCCTTCCAGTGAGATTGCTTTGGGTGTGTCATAAATCTAGTAAGAACTCCAACAGCATATGTTATATCTGGGCGTGTAATGGTAAGATAGAGTAATGCACCAACTAATTGTCTATAGAGAGTAGCATCAGTATCTTCATCATCTGATTGAAGAGTCAACTTCTGACCTGGATCCCAAGGAATAAGCGCAGGTTTGCAATCTGTCATATGGAATTTATCCAAAATTTCTGAGACATACTTTTGTTGAGTTAAATGGATACCTTGAGAAGTTTGCCATACTTCAAGACCTAAGCAATAGTGCATAAGACCAAGGTCTGTAACCTCAAAATCAGCTGCAATAGATGCCTTAGTGTGCTCAATAAGAGAGAATGCACTACCTGTCATAATTGTATCATCAACATAAAGAAGAATGATAGAAACTTTGGAGTCTTGAAACTTAAAATAAAGACTAGGATCTGCTCGAGATCTAAGGTATCCCATATTGATAAGATAGGCATTTATCTTCTGATTCCAGCATCTAGGTGCTTGTCGAAGTCCATACAAACTTTTCTTTAGCTTACAAACATAACCAGGGTACTCCTTATTCACAAAACCCGGAGGTTGTTGCATGTACAACTCCTCTTCTAAATCACCATTTAAGAATGCTGATTTGAAATCTAGCTGATGAACAGGCCAAGAATTTTGTGCTGCTAAAGCAAGAACAGCACGTAGCGTATCAAGCCGAACCACAGGTGCAAAAACATCATTATAGTCAAAACCTTCTTGTTGTGTAAATCCCTTAGCAACAAGTCTAGCTTTGTGCCTAGAAATCGTACCATCTGATCGATATTTGGTGCGATATACCCACTTTGCTCCAATGATATTCTTGCCTGGAGGTTTAGGCACAAGCTCCCAAGTCCCTTGTTTATGTAGCATATCTAATTCCTCCTTCATTGCACTAATCCAATGATCAACTTTTGCTGCTTGACCATAGAAAATAGGGTCACTGTCATTAAGAATAAAAAAGAATTGAGAAAGACGAAGGAATTCCGAAAAATAGAGGCTACGTTTCCACAAGAAGCCAAAAAAAGAATCAACTAAATTTAGGAGAGAGGTTAAATTTGAGAAGATGGCGACTCCTACTAATAGAACCGGCACAAATCAGCAAGAAAATTTCGAAAATATCTCACAATACAGATGAGATCGTCAAGATTTTTGACCAAACTGTCTTCCGGCACCTGTTCTTGCAAGAATTGCAAGATCCCAGTCCAGGCTAATCTGATTCAATCAGTGTTTAGCTTATTTAAAGACTAAACAAATCCACTTCACCTTCACGAAATTTTACCTTTGATCTACAAATCTAGATCTACAAATTCAACATTGGATCATTTTCCAGACCCACTAGGGGACACACAGAACAACCATAATATGGTCTTTCCTTTATAGTTTGTTTTAGTTGCTAGCTTTTCCTTCCTAGCATTTAAGGTTAGGAGAGTCCCTCGAGATGATGAAGAATTCATGCCTCCGCACAAGTAAATGGAGGGGAACATAGAGTAGGGTCTAGGCCTGTGCTGCATGGCCAACTTGCAGACTTTTGCTTGTAGAGTATTACCATACTCACGTGTGTTTATGTGTGTTGATGAAGGAAGGTTATTCTTTCCATTCATAAAGTCTTCAAGTTTTTCCTGCCCTTGGTCAGATCATCAATTTCTTTATGAGTTGGGTCAATTGTGTTTGATTGCCCTTGACCCATTAGATCCCTTTCACTTGAGGATGTTCTTCCTTTTCCAGGATAGCACCTGACTATGACAAACTATACACTCTTAATCATATGCAACATGGATTGCTGCAACATAGTTGGCTTGTTAAAGCGGGAGTGATATCCTCTCTAGACTGGGTGTAAAAAACATGTACTCTTAACATTGAACATGTCTAAACCACAGAAGAAGCACTTCCTCTGCTCTAAGCCAATACGATTTGCATAGCCAGCCTGATGGGAATACATCATGAATTGTGCCAATGCATAGTTCATCTTATTTCAGAAGTCAATATAACAAAAACATTGAGAAGTGCCTTATAGAATTATTTTTCTTTTTAAAGAGAGTTTACTGAGGGGATTTACCCAGCATGAAGGGCTGGTGATTCTTTCTTCATGCAACCTTTACTGGTTAAGGTACTTTTATCCACTTTAGTGTTGATAAAGAAGCACAAAAAGCAGTTCTTGGAAGAACGAGATTCAATGGACTCCATCATCACGTATTCTTGCAACTTATTCTAACATGTTAAGCACACTGAATGTCAAAACTGAGCTAGTCTTTCTCTGGTTTTGGACAGCTAACACTGAAAATCTACCCCAATGATTGGCCTAGGATGCCTCTTCATGCCCATATACTGCCATAGCCCAGTAGATAAAGGCTGCTTAAAGAGAAAAAGGAAGAAACTTCATTATCCAGTCAACTGATGGTGGGCATTTAAGCTTTGCAATGGGACAGGTATTATCCAGAAGATATCCTTGGACCAGAACTTGCTGCCAATAGTCACTGCCTGCTTCATAACAACATCTAGCCTTGAGCCGCATCGCAAGAGCAACAAATACCTCATTTTCCTTGAATGATTGGTCCCACCAACCTTTTGTGAAGCATATTTGTGGCAGATAGGTACTTGTCTTCAGTACATCCTTACAAGCCATTTGATAAGGAACATTGGCTTACCAGCGATATAGATTCAAAAATGACAGACCAAGTTATGGGAAAGCCCGTAAAAAGTTGGAGACAACATCGTCCTATTTTTTATGGACTTTCCCTTTTGGATATTTGAAGTACCCAAATTTATCCAATCTTCAAGTTATGAGAAAGCCCATAAAACATTGAAAGACCAAGCTTTTTGGAAACTTAACGCAAGCTTGTCCAAAACACGATGGTCCAATAAAAACAATGAACTTGAGCTTTTGCTGCTTACTTGAATCTTGATTTAAGCAAGGTCAGAGACATGCCTCCAGGAATACTTTAGCCTCCGCTGCTGTCCTAGATGTTGCAAAGATGCATGATTTACTACTAGAAAAATCAGCAATTGCACTTTCTGCTCTGCTGGAATGACCTGCATTGAATATTAAAAATATAAGAACACTTCTAACGAAATGAGCCTGTGTATAAATTTCTACCAACCCGCCAATCTGTTGCACCCATCACGACAATCTCTTCTTGACCCACGGTTGCACGTAAGTCAGAAAGCTCATGAGGTGAATGCACTTCACAAAAAACTCCTCTTTGCTTGTTTTCGCTGGTAAGAAAACGTCCATTATCTAAAATCAAGGGGTCAATCCTGGCTATACCTGCAGACAGATTGCAAGTTTGTTGTTGATTCGAAGTATCTTAAAGCCAATACTTTTTATAAGATAATGTACAGTGCCATAAATAATTTGTCACAAATTCTCATACGCTTATCAAAAGACATTCAAATTCAAGCTCATTACTTACTTGACCAATTATTTATAAGGTCTCGCGAATCGGGAGTGAATATAAAGGTGTTCCATCCGCCTTCCACTGAAGCGGTCATCACTTCCTTATTGCTGGTCCATATCCACACCTGCTTATTCCGCGCTTGCATACAAGTGTTCATACGAGGGAGATTGATAGTTCCTAATGGGAGAGCCAGAGAATGCGAAGCACCTAATGACGAAGCCATAGCAGCGCATAATGCTGTGGCCATACTCTATGGCTTGTAATGTACGGCGGGAATATTCTTGTTGGAGAATAATATCGATTGAGATAGCTAGCTCCAATTGGTTGGAGTCGGAGGTCAGATTTTAGGACCAAACGCTGGCTCCAGGTCACAGACCCTGCTTTATGCCCGGACGCGGTCAGGCAATACGGCACTTTCCTTAAGGCTAGAAAGGCCAGGTACATTACGGCCATAACAGGAAATGTTCTTTCTCCTAGAACATCATCTCAGGACCTGACGAAGAGTGCTCAGAAGGCCAGTGCCGCCTACAGTAAACATCACCCCGAGCAGTGGGGGCAATACCAACAGTAGCTCTACAATCTAGAGGGCTCAGTGCTGAAAATCACAGAGGCAGAGGTAGCACAAGGGGAGAGCAATTATCTCAATCATCCTTTAGTAGGATTTGGCAAAAACATTTAGTGATGTGGTAGTGGCAAAAAATAATAGCTTCTCTAAATGCAATTCATATGTACAGTTACGTGAGGCATTGAGAAGTGCAGTTGTGTTGAGCAAAGAATCTATTAATGAGATGCATCGACATCAAAATGAATAAACTTCGTAGAGCCATCTATCAATGGAGAGTATTCTCTTCCATGGAACTTAGAGAGATATCTATGCTTCATCCATGATAAGATGGAGCAACACAAACTCTTTCTACCAAGATTGCAATCGATACCAAAAAGTTGTGCTAATGCTCAACAGTTGAAGATCTCTCTAGTTGGCATGTTGAGGTTAGACTATAAGACCATAAAAATGGCTAGGATAAATATTATTTCAACGTCTATGGGGACCCTATAGCAGGCCATGGAATGGATCTATACATAGTGCATCTCTGGGTGGTCTCGAGCTCGAGGCATACATGTTCTAAGTGTGTTACCACTAGACCAAAGGCCCCAAAAGTGCCTAAAAAGCACCCATTTGAAAAAGTAACAGATGCTAACCCATCACGAGGTTGCTTTTCATAAACATGTTATCTCATAGGGTTTCTCATGCTAATGCATCGCGGGTTTGCCTTTGGGAAACATGTTATTTCATAAAGTTTCTTTGTGTAGAGTTGTTTGACGCTAATGCAAATAACATACGACAAATTACGTGGCAAGTTGGTCCATTGAGTTACTGAGTCAATCAGGTCATGTATTAAGTTGTTCGTGTCACTAATGTTTCTTTCAAGTTATACTAGTTACCGTTTAACATGTTGGATTGTGAAGCTACTAGTAATTAAGCATGTTACAATTAGAAGTGCGACATGAAGGACGTTTTGCAAGTATGCTGCCCTTCAATCTATTATTGCTTAAATTCATTTATTCAGAGAAGCTAACCTTCCTAGTAATTCAGCAACATGCCCTTGAAGCAAGTTCGCATTTCACAACAAGAATCCTTCTTGCCAAAACTTTCTGAACCAAACTTAGCACCTAAAGGTCTTCAAAGGCTATCGAGCTTGTCGGGAATTGAGTGAACAAGTACAGTGTTACCTCTCAAACTCAACATTTGCACAGTTGGTGCCATCTTCCAAACTCCTAGAAATCTAGTAGTATTAAATCCAACAAAACAATCTAGAAGGAAAAGACTCTTCAGTTAGGCAATGCGTTCAAGTTAGATGGAGAGATGGAAACTTCAATTCTGGTTACATGAAAATCATCTTGTTCTTCTTTACATTTATTCCAGGCCAAGGATCATTGCTAATCACTATACGTCTTCTCCAATCAATCAATGCCATTGTTTAGACCTTCAAGAACTTCAAACATGGCTTCCAACTCCATGGCCATCCACGACAAAACCAAGAAGAGAAGAATACATATAAGTACAGAACTTCTCAAAAAGTAGGTTGTGCTCCTCCAATCTTGCATTTTTGAAATCCTCTTATTGAACTGGCTCTTTAAAAATAGCGTTATGGCTACAACCGTCACTTTGAGTTCCAGACAAAAGCCATTGTGATACAATTTATATTATTTATGCCTCTTTAGGCATGTAAATCAGCTTTCACTTTTTTGAATGATGTAGAACAAGCAATGTGTCATCTTCAATTAAGTTAGTCCTTTGTTAGTCAGTATGCAATTTATAAATACCTACACTGACAGACTAACTCGACCAACTGTACATGAAGAACACTTATTTCTTCGAAATCAGATTCTTTTTAATAATAATTACCAAAATTTGATCATAATATGCTATTAATGGGCAATTTTTTGTAACCCTGATGCATATGTAGGGCAGTGTCCTAAACAAGAAAGAAGATCATATAACTTTGAAATTATGAAGCATAATAGAAGCATAATGTAATTAAATAGCCCTTAACATGGTAGGTGTTGGTTCAGATACTGAAGGTAAAGAGCCTTTTAAAAGGGTCAATGGCAATTTTTTGTAAACCTGGGACATATGTAGTGTAGTATCTTAAACAAGAAGGAAGATCATGCTAATATAACAAAATGGAAGCACAATTTAAATAAATGACCTCCTTGGGATGATAGGTGTTGGTTCAGGTTGAATGCTGATGTTATGGGGAGAGAGATTTGTGATATGTATGACCACACTATCTCCTTCCTTGGCAGAAATAGTCGATCCTATCAGTGAACCCATGAGCAAGATGCAAAAAAGCTACAATATGAAACCCGAAATACTAAATAAAAAGAATAAAAAAATCTATATAAAATACAACAATATATACATGGCCACGAAGGGCACAAGAAAAAGAGATGCTGGAATAAAAAAGGACTCACAACTAACAGTGAATGGGAATGCTGAAATCCATGCTAAAGGCCCCGTTAAATACTAGCTAGGGGACCAGCTACGGGAGTTTCTAGAAGAATGTATCTGGAATATTCTGGAAATCAAGAGAATGTTCCGAAAGGTTCTAGAGGAATATTTCTAGGACATTTTAGGAGGTTTCTAGAATATTCCATAACGACACATACTATATATGTATGGTCATCGCACTATCCCCCTCATATGAGGTGACAAGTCGTCGGAGTTGGAGCTAAAGTACTTGGACTTGGCTTATCCGGGTAACATCTGTGGAACTTAGCAACTTTATCAAGAACATTAATCAAATTCCCTGCAAGTTCTCACGTGCGATCATCGACGAAGTAATATAGATGCTCAAAATCTTTATGACCATCAGTGTCAATTGGAGGAGGCAGTGGAGGAATCCAATCTGGGGGAAAAAAAAAAAAAAAAAAAAAAACATGTAAGGTTTTAACAATGAAACATGAAATATCGAATATAGGTGAAGAGATGGAGGGAGCTAGATTAAAATGCAACATCATTGATCTAAGTAGTGATCTGATAAAGGCCAAGATGATGATAGCCAAGCTTATTGCAGGTGTGCTACAGGCAGGTCCCTGCGAAGAAGTCAGATAGGATTATTAGCATAAGATGGGGCTTCCTGTCAATCTAAATCAACATAATGGCGATAGCATTCTTGGGCTTTAAGAAGATGCTATTGGAGCTCTGGTTAAAGATCACAGAGTTTTTGAATCGAGACTCCACACTAGGATGGACAAAATTATACCCAAAAGTAGTAAAAGACTAATACGGATGCCGCCATGAGTTGAGAAAGAATGGGGTTTGGCCAGTAGAAACATGTATCGTGTTGTTATAAGCAAACTCGGCTAATAGAATCCAGTTGATCCAATTATCTTGTTGGTAGTTGATGAAACATTTTAAGTATTGCTCCAATGTTTGCTTAGTGCATTTTGCTTGTCCAATACTCTTTGGATGATGACTAGAAGTCAAGGAATGCTCCAGATGTAAGAATCCAATAACAAAATGTGGGTTGCAATCACTAACAATAATATCTGAAAAGCCATAAGGTCTGACCACTTCATCAATAAGCAGATCATTTATTTCCTCGCTTGTGATGGTTGTGTTCTTAGGGATAACATGTTAAACGATCAATCAACAAAGACCAGGATGGCATCATGTCCCCAAAGAAAGATACCTCCCAAATAAAACATACTGAGATGCTCTTCCAAGGCCCATATGGATCAGGAAATGGCTGAAGAAGATCATGGGAAAAATGCTCCGGAGTCTTTTCTCGGCAACGTCCAGCCATATGGGAATCATGAAGGGCCTAAAAACCTTAGAGTCTAGGTGCACATCAGGAACATATGACAGCTCATTACGAAATAGAAGATCATTTTAAATCTCAAAATGGTCATAGTCTGGTTGCACCTGTCAAGAAGATGAGGCTAAACCATGAAAATATATCTTGAGCTAGTGGATCATATAGGGAAGATGCTTGGACAGATTCTAATAAAGTTGCATCAAAAGGTGTCTCAAACAAAGTAGCAGCTAAAGATGGAGTTGATCAAGACCTAGAATAACTTGTGGCTGATGATCATATGTTGGATCAGTTAGTTTAGGCTCCAAGTATGAGCGTTGAGAGAAAGCATCATGCTTTCTTTGGAGGGATTCATGATGATATTTGATCATGAAATCAATGCAACATGCCGTCGGCTCTGTCGACGATTGAGAATCGAACCAACTGAAATGATTCCAATCTATATAAATAGTGACCTTATAAGAGGATCTCCAAAAAAAAATCGTCTCTATTCTTCAAAAATCTATTATTGTCAAAAGATTTTTTGCCATAAATGGATATTTAACTTTTGCAGCATAGAGCTTCCATGAATGAAGGCAATCAGATGCAGTTTAATCATCCCCAGCAAAGTCAAAAGCGTCTGCTCCAATAATATAAGGAGGTGAGGTCTCTGGATGGGCGAGAACTAGAGCCAAGATGAAAGTATGCTTCCAGATAATGAAACTCGTTTTGTATGGCCTGCGCAGGTCCTCAATTTCGTACGATGTTATCGGATAAGCCAAGTCCAAAGTACTCCAACTCCAGCTCCGACTTGTCATTGTCATAAAAGGGAGTTAGCACGATGACCATATAAATACAACTTATATCGTTGTTATACGAGTAGAACCTATATAGGCATCACCATGTGCAGAAGAATGATATCATTGGCCAAAGTTTAACTTGTAATCTCTTTGTTGCAAGTCATCGACTCTTCCCAAGCGCAGTATCACTATATACAATTATGTTATCTTCTTCCATATACATCAAGTATCATTCTACACCTATGCTTAGTGGCATCCTGCATATCCGCCAAGTAGTGCGCATTCACCTATACTAGGTGGTGATCATACATTATTAGAGTTCATGCAATAGGGCACTATATATAGAGATGGTCGTGGATAACAGAACCATTCCGATTCAAACTATCATGAACATATGAGAAGATACAAGGAAGCTATAATGGAGAACTCGAAACTAAAGAAGAAGAATCAAGAATCTATATAAAGCACAAGAATGTCAAGGTTGTATTGTGCAAATAATAGAACCATTATTCTTTGGCAAAAGATGTTTCTTTTGAGCCATACTCTTCTAAATATACAGTCTTTTTTTGCTTCTTTTTCATGGCATTCTCTTGAGCTATATTTTCTCTCTCCACTCTGTCTATCTTTATTTATTTATTTATTTTTTTTTTTTAGGGTAAGAATTTTTTGATTAATATAAAAATGGCACACGACCTTCTTGTGGGCTCCACAATAGGCCAGATAGGAAGTATACAAAGCTCTTGGTCACCGGATAGAAAGAATTGTCACAGAAAATACATGCAGCCATCAAACTGAAAAACTACCCTAGGATCAAGTCCACGTACTATGCTGAAGGTTCTCAACCTCTTCTTCATCCCTGCAAAATGATATGCTCCTCTACCTTTTAGTTCTTCCAGTCTATCTTTATCACTCTCCCTCCCTTATTTAAAAGTTCATTTTTTTCTCCGTGTTTACTTCCATGGGAGCCAGAGATTTCCTTTAGATGTTTAGTTGTTTTTTGGATGCTTTTTCATTCGCATCTCCTGTGCTTTCAAAAGAACTGACCGGACGTTTTCTAGTTATTCGGCTGGCCAAATTTTAATGTTGGATAAATTTGTTCTTTATATTTTCTCGGCATGGCGTTGTAGCCTCCGAGACGGTACTAATCAGATGTTTATTGTGATGGTGTTTTCGCGGATGGTTTTCGATTGATCAACTATCATCTCGGCATGGCCCTAGAGCCTCCTAGCCTTAATTTTAATGACATAGCACATTGATCGTGGTTTTGCTTGAGACATCTAACTCCCTGACAAATTGTTTTATTGCATACTTAATATTGGAAGTTACTTTTTAAGGTCTCTTAATGGTCACATGCGAGGGTGGGTCTCTTTTAGGTCTCCATTAAGGAATGCACTTTTAAAGTCTAATAGATAGACTGGCAAACTATTGGCTGTTGCAATGCTATAATAGTCCTAACTATCCTCCATGCAATTGGAGCAAATACTTCAGTAAAATCAACACTTATTTTTTATTATATCCCTTAGCCATAAGATGCACTTTATGCTTCGTCAAAGATCCATCAGACGTGAATTTTCTTTTGTAGACCCATTTGTTACCTATTATATTGTAGTTGACAACCCTAGGAACCAAGATCCAAGTATTTTGCTGCATCCTGCATAGCATGCTACCAGTGCTTATGCTTAATAGCTTGTTTAAAATGCTAAGGATTGTGATTTTCTTGAAAAACAACCATTATGGCATAATTGCAAGAGGAGGAAGTATTAATCAACTCGACAAAAAGAAATCAAACTTTGAGATATTCGAAGAGTATGGGTTATATCAGGAGGAACAGTCTTTGGTACTCTGGTACAACTTATAGTAATTGATAGACACGCTACATAAACAAACATCTGTTGGAAATAAAGTTATACATTCTCCAACCTTTCTTGTTCATAGGATATTTAACAAACACACACTTAAGTGCCCTATGTAATAATTTGCCTGGCTTCTTCAATTTCTTCCATAGGAAAGGCAACATATGTGAAACAGCCAAAAACTCTGAGATTGTGAACTCTTGGTTTAGTCCTCAAAAACACTTGATAAGGAGTCATGCTATTGGGTGCATCATAGGAGTACTATTGGCCACAAGAATTGTTGTTTGTAATGCCTCTCCCCAAAATCTAAGGTTAACATGTTTATAGACTAACGTGGATTTCATAAGATTCTGCAAAGATCTGTGTCATCGTTCAACCACATCATTCTATGCAGGAGCATAACAAATAGTCAACTCTCTATGTATCTTATAATCTTAGAAGAATTTATTAAACTCCCTATTTGGCATATTCAGTACCATTATCAATTCATGGGACCAACAAGTGGTTCTTATAACCTCCATTCACGGAACACAAGTGCGTCAACGATGGAACATTATGTCAACAATTGGGTGCAAAAACCCCCCTTCATTCAAATAAGAATTGCTGGAGCTAGGCCCATCAGATAGGCTAGAAGAGGCCATGATTAAAAAGTTTAGAATCTAAGGTTTGTAATGATATACAATATGCCTAATAGTTACGGTGCATGTCAAGGTTTGATAATAATTCTAGCTTAAATGCACCAAATATAGCGCTCCTCCCCTATCCCCTTCTTCCTTCCTTCCTTCCTTTCACTACTCCTTTAGCGAAATCATTAATTTCTTCCTTCCTTTCACTACTCCTTTAGCGAAATCATTAATTTCTTTGTCACACTAGTCCATCCGCTTTAAAAACCCATGTTCCCGTTTTAGCTGTACTTTTTTCAGATTCGAGATTCTCTGAGAGCTTCACGGCTGCCACTGTCGGAGAGGAAGACCCCTGCTCCCACTGTATATTGACATTTGAATTGTTCGCCACCGACACAATGAAAGGGGACAGGAAATTTCAGTGAATTTCAAGCCTATATTACATCAAGTAATGTAGGGGTGTGTTAACTGGTGGGTCCCGCTGACTTTATTTATTGTTTTTTGCAACGTCTATCATTCTCGCCACCACATCATCATGAAATTTCCTGCCCCCTCTCATTACGTGGGGGAATGTGCCTGGGCAATCCCTTACGCGGGGTACGGGCCAGGCGCTGCTGACGCGGCTTGCCAGGCCCTTACCCCGCGTAAGGGCCTGCCCAGGCACATTACCTCTACCATAGGCACCACCAACATATGACATACACACCACCAACATATGATATCAACTACTCTTTATGATTCCATCACTGAACTTTAAGATTCAAAATTTAAGATTCCTAACTTTATTCTTGTCAAAGAAAAAAATTGGTAAATTTGGGCATGAATTAGTTGACTCCGGAAAGCGGCAGCGGCAACACCCCTATAGCACATCTCTGTACCTTGAACGCCACAAAGCAGACAGGCATACTAAAATTTTTGACAATTGGTCAAGTCACACAAACCCAACAAAACGCGACACCTTTTCTTTTGTCAAACTGCCCAATTTTCCATGGGTTTGCCTTTTGTCAAAATGATGATTTCAGACAACATGAAACGAATAGAAGCAACTTCCATCCAACCACATTTTTTAAGCTTTGAGAATTACAAAGTGCTAAAAAATAGATCCATCTGAGTTTGAAAACAAAAAAGCTTTAGGCAAGCGCACGCTTATGAGCCCAAGCCTTGACCAGTGAAAATATAGCTTCTGCCTACAAATTAAACTCTAAGCCACTTACATAACTTGCTCACGATTTATCCTTGCATAAAAGGCAAATTCAGAAGTTGAGCATGCCTTCAAATAGCAACAAAGATGTACCTGTCAATGTGCACACCTCAAAGCTCCTTTGCGTGATACAAAACAGGGACTGTCACCTTTGGTACAAACTTGACACAAAGAATAGCAGCCCCCATGTTGGTGCAGGATTCTGTTCCACGCTCGACCTGCTTCAAGCAATCATTTTAAGCAAAGACTGGTATCAGATGGTAAATCCACTTTGTAACATGAGAGCTTGAATGTGTTTGCCACATGCAAGGCCAAAGAATCCAATGTGCATCCAGTATAAGCAGAAGATTCAAACCAACAAAACATTGCTGCATTTAGTCAGACTTGGATGCTGCTGCATAGATGTTAATAGAAGATGCAGTGCAGGCGGAGGCCAGAATGCCAAAGAACTCGTCTGAAGTGCAGCGCTGCATTTTTCATTCCTTTACTACTCTTCATGATCATCAGATTGAAAATACAAAAACGTACAATCAATATTGCAGCACATGAGAAAAGCTAAACTACTTGCAGGGACACGCATGCAAGATATTTGAAAGTTGAATCTCAATTTGCTTATCTGCACGGACGCTGGAAGTTAAAATTGTGATGAAATTTCCCCTTAACGTACTTCCATTTTAAAAAACATGCTTATCCCCCTTTTGTCTAATATGAAGAAATCAAAGAATGAACACAAAAATACCGACAACATAATAAATTCAGGAAGACAAAGGAAATGTTTTTCCATTGATGAGATATAGCGAAAGCCACGGATGGTTTTTTGTGCTGTTTTCTTTTTCCTTGAATGCTTTAGCCATCCATCTCGTGGCGCAGCACCTCCTTGGGGTAAATTACTTTTTTTTCACCATTGGGCCAATGTTCTTCCACCTATTCCCAAATCGCACATCGGTATCATTAGTACATCAAGTGCCTTTTCAATAAATAAAGACAGCTACCTGGTGGTTGGGAAGATAGAATATCTCAACTCCATTTGGTTTAGTTGTATGCCAGGTATCAACTTCATAGTAATAATACTCAATTGTACCATCAGGCAGGTTATTTTGGATGTCACCATTTGGAAAGTATATACATGCAAGTCCATCCTGGTATGCCTATAAATGCAATCAAGCAAATTAAATTAATCGTATTTTCCAAAGCACAACGGACATTTTAGGAGGTCTTCTTACAAGGCCAAAGTAAAATGCAGGTAACACTATCCTTGTCAGCGCCCTTATGACTGGTTGTTAAGTAGATGACGGCTAATAGGAATTAGGAGATTTTTATAACATTTGCTTGGTTTTAGCCACTTAACCAGAACCTTGTATATATGCACTAGTGACTATACATCAAAACGATGGTTTTGATATGGAACACAGATGCAAGACAATGTCTAACAGAAGGACTTTATATTGCAAACATGTCGATTAAGAACTTATGGTTATACTCCAGCATCAGCAATGGTTACAAAACATTCTACACGATGGACACTTATGGTGTTTTAGCTAACGAGACAGGACTTTATGTTTCCAAGATGAATTTGTCATACCTCTTCTCTAGTTCCATCAAGAAAAACATGAGATTGCCGTCTACTTCTACAATAACCAATGGCATGTAACTTTGGATCACGTGCATTGACATTCTGTTGATCTTCCACGTCTGTAAGGCAATCCAGCACTTAGACATTGCTTGTTCTAATTCTAGTACTCAGCTATATCCCAGCTATAGAATAAAACTATACAATGGACCATACCATGTTTCTGACCATTAATCTTTTTTGCATAGCCTTCTGTGCCTTCGTATGAACCCAATACGCTATTGTTGTTCACTGGTCGAGATGTGCCCCGAGCAGATGGATATACACTTGATATGTTATCATTTCCTTCACCTGGGAAGCCAGGTGCAGTATCTGCAGTGGTGAAGTCCTGTGGAGCTCGGTGTTTTTCTTTGCCTTCAGTGGCATCATTGCATTTATGATATTCATCGTGCAGTCTAGTGCCTTTGCATTCTTCAAAAGCAAGCTGCATTCCGGCGTTCTGCTCAGACCCATGCTCCAAAACTTCTCCAGCGCCACTACCATGGTTTACCTTCTTACCATTTCCAGCTAACAGCTGCACACCAGAGCCCACCGTAAAGTCTTATCAATCATTGCGAAAGATGACAAACAATAGAATTTTTAGCATTTAATATTCCTCCAGGGATTTAGCACAAGCATCACAGGTCTTTATGTTACAAAGTCTGTATCCCCTGCATATTTCCTGTCTTTGACCAAAGATGTGAAGAATGAAACTTTGCTTAATCACAATAGGGGCATGCTGACCTCCAGCGATGGCCTAATAAGATCTACTACTATCTCCTAGAGCTCATCTGGGAGATGCCTTACCAAAAGCATAAAATTACTGTCTATATATATGCAGAGCTCAGAAGCTTTTTATTTCCAGGCGATTGAACAATATGGAGAACTGCCAGTTTTCTCTATTTAAATTTAACAGATGACAACTAGAGTTGGCTGCATGAAGAGCTTGTTTTGCTTTGAAATTTACAAGAAAAGGGCTACTATTCTTTTCAATTCATCCAAAGAGAATTAGATATTATGGCATAACATTTGATATACATGCACAAGAATGGAGAAATCTTTAAGTAGAGTTATAAGCAGTACATCGCACTAGGTAAGAGTGCCCTTGCAAACTTTATCTGTCACTAGGATTAGAACTGACCTTATCAGGCTCACCTATAGGCCCAGGTAATGCTGGCACTTTCTTTCCTTGTAACTTATATATTTCTTGTTGATCCCATTGCGTGATTAACTGCATTTCGTATCTCTTTATCTGATACGAAAGTAACCCGTCAATGTTTCGTTTCAATCATCACCTCCATAAGCATAAACAGTCAACCCCTATATTAATGATGTTGTCCCCATATGCATGACTGTTTTCTCAAAAGTTAAGGACAAATTTCATGTTGCAAACAAAAACTGCAAGGAAGCTACACGAGTCATGGAGAGCAGATGAGGAACACAATAGTGGTGGCCAATTAAAGTAAGTTGCCCTGACGATATGAATTATATACTTGTGTCTAAAGTTGATTGAAATAAGCATTGCGGCTCAATAGGATGACCTAAAGCTGGCCTTAAAATATAACCATAGAAATGAGAAATAGCTGGCAGCAATTAGATTGATTAGAAGAATGAAGTTTTCTTAGGAGAATAAACAGAAAGTTTGAAAAAATATCATGATAAGGTGAGGAAAGTTCAGACCAACCACCAACCTCGCTTTGAAGCTCATGAATTTGCCCTGTAAGCTCCTCTATTACCTTTCGTAGTCTCCTTGTCTGATACAAGCCATACAAGTAACATGAGGTTTTTATAAACTGATAAATGCTGCAAAACTTTATAGCATGGTTTCTGTTGTATTGAGCTCCAAGCAATGCGCTATCCTGTCGCAAGTTTCTCCCTTACTTCATGGCAGGAATTTCATTGTTTATGTGAATTTTGCTAAGGATAGCTATTACTTCTATTTTCGTTTTCTGACCTGAGATGATAGAATACCAGAACAAACACAAGACTTCCAAGTCCTACTGGGGGCCAGGGCGTCTTTACCCATGATGAAGATGCAGGGATGAATATAAATAGGAATGCAGATGAAGTAGAGAATCTTTCTGACCACCCAATACATCTAATAAAACTACACGAGGGTTCACAATATAAACTTCTATTTACAGTTCAAGGCTAGAAGTTACAACTGTGTAGTAAGGGACAGCGTGTCACATTTTGGACATCTATTGCGAGCCAGTGTACTCTAGAGAATGATGCACCCAATGGACACCTATGACAATTTGACCAGCTTGGAAATTCTTTGCAGATATAAAGGTCTTTTAAAGTCTGCAGGAGACCACTTGGGTAATTACAATCATTTCCATGTCCAAACAACAGGGATGCATGTAATCACTGCGGGTAACAAAACGATAATGAACATACTGTTAATCGCCAGCGAGACTCTTTTTTAACCACTTCTTCCTCTTTTTGGGAAAGTTGACTCTTAAGGTCCTGTATTTCTTTACGCTCCTTTTTTGTTGGAAGTAAGGAAAGCAAATTTGATTGTTTCTCCAAAAATTTCCGATCCCTTTTCAACTGTTGCATCTGTCAGCCAACATACCATGGCAAAAAGTTCAAAATCATATAAAATGCACTGCCTGTTTTCATCACTACCAACACAGATATTCTCAATTGTGACACATTCTTTTTTTTTTTTTAATTGAAGGCAGGTAACTGTGTCACATTCTTAGCTATGAACTTACCATAATCACCAATGGTTTACGTCAGACTGAGAAACTTATATAATATATCCCATGTTGCTTTACCTGTTCAGTCTTGTAAGCATCAAACGCTTGTATGTCAAGTGCTTTTTTATGTTCCCATTGTGCCTTATCTTCAGCAAGACGAGCTTTGCTGCTCTCATATTCCTGAAGGTTTAACTCATCAATATCAAACCCTATTTCCCCTTCAAAACAATCAGACTAAGACTTATGTGAAACCTAAGTGCATTAATAAACAAGCATAGAGATTTATCAATTCAGCTATCAAATGACTTTTGCCATCTGCGTAACCAAAAGATACTTTTATTTGCAATATATAAGAAACCACATTATGCATAACAGTCATAAACCATGTTCTTGATAGCAATCAAACTACTTTGTCAACTTCGTAAAGTTTGAAAAATGTTGTTACACAAAAAATTTACTTAGGCGCAACAAGAATTTAAACCTACTAATCGAGTGCATGAAAACAATTATTGCTCCTAAAACATTACCTTTACCAATTTCTCAAGTTTCTTATTTTCTCTTTTAAGTAATGACAACTGGGAATCCATTTCTTTCAGTCTTTCCTCCGATGCTGAAACATTATTGATAACTTCAGGTAATGGAGTTCTCATGAAAACTTTTGCTGCCTTCTTGCCCTTCTGTCTTCTACAATTTGAATAAACAGATTGAACCAACGTTGATACAGGACTCTTTGCTTGGAGTGAACACTCTGCATGGGAAACTGGGACATACACGGGCGGCAACGAGTAATTGGATTCTCCAGCGCCAGCCTCTTGCCTTAATTCTGCAACCTTAGGAGGACTTGTCCTTCCATTCGTGCCATCAGGGAGAACCTAGGGAACAGAGACCTTGGAGGGGTTATTTCCTCTAGAGTGCATAAAAAAGGGAGGAAAGAATAGAATAGAAGAGGAGGAGGGAGAGGGGAGGGGAAAAGAGTGGGAGAACAAACTGATCTGTCAAACAAAAGAGAGAACTTTTGATTGCTTCAAGTACCAGATTGATACCAAACAGCTTGTCACTAAATTTCTCAAACTATCGCTCTGTTTTTACCTCCATAGAATCACTGCTCCAGGAACTTGCATCATCAAACCCATCACAGCCGTCCAATTTATTTTCTTGTTTATCAAAATCCACAAGTTTCTCCTCCATGTGTCCTGGACACATGAGGAGACACAAATCAGTTGGAAGAACAGTAATTACGCAAAAGTTAGGATAACATTATAATTCAAAAGAGCTGGATGAGAACCTGAAAGGTCACCACATGATTCCCCTTGTAAAAGATGTGGTTCATTTGGATTTGGTGGTGCAATTGAGTAATGTAAAAGATGCTTGCTGCGACCATCCAGGAACGTTTTGGGGCTTCTGTTTTCATCATCTGTCAAAGAATGGAATACATCCTGGCTAATCACATCGTTGCCACGAGTTTTAGTGCAACCATGTCGCCTGGCCTCCGCATGAAAAGGATCTGTTATTTTCTTTATGGGACTTGATGGTCTTGAGAACCACATAACATCCTGAAACTGTTGAGGTTCCTTCCACCTACAGCCAGCGTTTCCCTCGTCTGTGATTCTGTTAACGGGCACTAACCAGCTAGTGTCTGTTGAAGAAGTCTCATGAAATACCAATTCATCCAACGACTGCAAAGAAGAAAATCTTATGTTTGGGAGTGCCTCTTTGGTCCTTTTGCTAATTTCTAAGGAAATACTTTCTTCTCCCAACTCGCTTATGCTTTTTGCACAAGGGTGTTCATTTTCAGGTTCTGATGCATTTTCCCACTCAGGGCACTCGACCGTTTTAGACGAGGAAGGAATAACCTGGTTATGAATGCTCTCAGTTTCTTCTTTACCTGGCGGAAATCCTATGGCGCAATTGCCAGGTTGAGAACCGGAATTATCACTTTGATAGCTCGACCCACCATCTTCCTCAGTCGAATTTATGCTCGATAACTCCTCATCGTCATCTTTCGAACTCAACCCTGCAGATTCTTCATCGTCCGAACAAGAATTGATGTCAACAGATCTTACGTCTCCCATTACTTAGGGCTAGCTAGGCCAAGCGGTCACATTCTTAACAATTTCGTGGTTGCAAAGCCATGCATGCAACGATGTACTGTTCTTGTTCTTGGTGCGAGCCACCATCGTGGCTGATATGGGGTAGCGCTCAAACAAAAAGGGGGGGAAAAGACCGGCTTCACAGCGACCGGAAACCATTACCCACGCAAAGCTACCGTTGGACGGAAAGAGATGCCACGTGGCAGACATGTCGACGTCCATCTATGTCTCGCTTTTTTTTTATCTTCCATTATTGAAGCTTTGTTTGCCAATCTAGTGGTTTTTAAGGATTTGGCTTGTGGCTTGAGGCCCTTGTGCTCCTTCAGTTTGCTTGCTGTGTTAGAAGGACAATGTGAAGCAAACTAATTAGGCCATCTTTCCTCCTTACAATGTTTCCTAGTAGACATCTTTCAATTAACGAGCTTTTTATCTTGCGTGTGGCTGGTTTTTATGGTTGATCTGGAAGAGAAGAAGATTGTTTATCTTTAAAAGCATGGATACTGCAGATGAGATTTTTTTTCAATAGACAACAATAAAATTGTTATGCTATCGTTCTCTTCTTATATAGAAGAGAATGCCACCGTTCTATTACGATTGCAATAGAACCGACATTCCTTGGATGGGGACATCCTTCTTTGCATCTCCTATTTATACCGTCTCCTTTTTCATTTTCATTCATCGGCGTTCTCTTGAGCTCCATTCTTTTTTCCTCTTTGGCTCTATAAGTTTTCCTATCGCTAACAAATCTATTCTTCTAACAGGTAAGTTTTGAATAAGTTAGCTTTGGTTGGTTCCTCATCCGATGATGGTGCATCTTTGTGGATCGTCTTTTCCTTCAGTACTATGGCATCTATTTCATGTTACGGCACAAGCTTGGGGGCGTGGCTCAGAGGAAGGATTTGCAGAGACAAACACAGAGGCAAGAGCTTTTAGATTAATATTTTGATTGATTGTTTAACCTTAGGAGTTTTAAGTTATAATTAAAATAAAGGGAACCATTGAAATATTGAAATGTTAAAAACTAAAGAAAAAGGGCCGCTACTGTAGCGACCTGTGGCAAACGGAACTGCCAGGGATGAATCCGTAGCAGATCCAAGGATCATCCGGAACCTGCAACCTTTTAGCAGAAAAGGCCCTGAGATGGCCGGAATTAGCTCCTGGGCCAATGCAACTGGCCGGATTTAGCAAAAGATCAAAGGGGAAACCCAGATTTAGATCTATAATACCTTTTTAGAATAGTATAAGCAGCAATCGATCTGCAGAACTGAGGGAGAAGCTGGAAGTGCTTGCCTGTGATAGAAGTCTGATTGCTTTGTAGAACTTCTGATAATCTGTTGTTGAATTGAGTGCCTACCTTAGTTTTAGAGTATTCCAGAGAATCCCAAAGAGGTTACTAGCTGGTTAGCAGACTCTCAGAATTGGGAAGAATTTGAGCCTAGTCTTGCCGTATTTGCAAATCAGAGCCCGGTTGGGTGGAGAAGTTGTGCCGAAAGAACTTGATCTTGAGTTACCAGGTTGTTTTGGTTAACCGTGTTTGATAGTTTTGCAGACAGGAAAGACCGTTTGTATCATTTCCCCTTCTTTAATTTTGGTTTATATTGTTATGCATCTGTTTTCCCTTTTCTTCTGATTTGGTGAATCTACAATCGATTTTGATATGGAGCAAGCACGGGGGAGTGGTCCATGGCGAATGGGTTATTGGTTTTATGGTAAATACTATGTAAATGTTATTCCTAAGGTCACCTAGTAATATAAAGGGGCATAGGATAACATAGCATTTGGATGTGAAGAACCATTGATATTTATGGACGGGGTCGAGGCACTATCATTGGGGATGGTTATTGGTTGAGAAAAAGATCATAGATAATGTCCCATATAATAAGGCAAGGAGATATTTTGGGAAAAAAGGCAACTGCCTGCTAAAAAAGGTTAAAGTCGCAGAGAGATCTATAAATAGAACCGAAACTTCAATTGGACATATCTCCACAACCAGAGCTCCGATTGAAGCGATCTTTACCTCTTTGGAACCGTCTCGGAGTCTAGTTTCCGAATTGGGACGGCACATTCTGTAGTTCATCCGGAGGAGAGAGTAATGGCCGAAAAGGTGACAAGGGGTCACAGATCACTGCCATAGTGACTTCACATATCTGCAATTGTTTTTATGATGTGTGGCTATTTGGAGTAGCTAGATTAGTCTGGAAGGCCAATAAGCCAAATGCCAGCGCTTTGTATTTACCATAGTACTTGTGTTTTTGCCAATAACCCAGTGGATCCGGTTGGGTGGTTAATGGTGCTGCCATATCAATTGTGCATGAATAAAGTTTCTTTAGTCCGGTGTTCTATTATTTCATTACGGTTCTATGATTCTATGTTCCTACAACTTCCCAAATATACATGAATTGTATCAAGTGGTATCAGAGCGGAGGTTTGAGATTCTTTTGGGAACCATGGGCAATGGGATCACCAGTGGAATTTGGACTCTCTAAACTGTGAGAGGAGATTATCATTTTGAGGTTCACAAGAAGATATTTGGATTAGCCCAATGGAGTAAAAGCTTTTATGCATGAAGGGAAATCATATAATATTAGAGCAGTTAATGGAACTGAGTGGACTTGGTGACTATTGCTGCAAGAGAAGCTAGAACATCAGTAGCAGAGAAGAGAAAACTCAGTGCTTTCGTGGAGAGTGTTCGAAGTATATGGACCGACTTGTTGTGAACGAGTTCGGATTATTGGGGAAACTTCTATGATCCTTTGGGGATTATGGAATAATAAGGGTGACTGCTGTGCTGTCATGGAAAAGCTTGTCATGAAGACAAGTAGTTTATCGTGGAGACAAGTTGTCATGGAGACAAATAGCTTGTCATGGAGACAAGTAAAAACGGGCTGCTACCAAAACATTGAGTTACGCTTTGTCATTATAGCCAAACTACTCGCCATAACCTCTTGCCATCTCTAGAAGTTCATCTTGGTCATATGAGCCTGTGTAAATTCCAATCTTTAAGCCTGAGTATGGAGAACTGCAAAAGCATCTTGATTGCGATATGAGTCGATCGTGGTGATCTGAGAGACTGATTGGCCGTGGGGGTCATCTATATAAATATTTGACTTGGGAAGTCATCTATATTAACACTTGAGGGAGAAGATTAGCAATCTTCTAGAGATGGCGTAGAACGGGGCTGGGAGGCGGCCCTGTTCCCCTTTAGCACGATAGGGGGCGGCTCTTGCGCCGCTTTCTTTGAGATCAAGCCCTTTGCTAGGCTGCTGGAGGGCCTCTAGGGCACCGTGTCTCTCGGATCCGGGCTGTTCGACTGTTTGCTTTGCTCGAAGCTCCGGGTTCACCCCTTCGTGCAACTAACCGGGGAATGGTTCTTTTCCCAGGATTCAAAGATTCTTTTACGTTTTTGGTAAGTCTACAACACCGGTTATCCGCTTCTTTGCTTATTCACTCTCCACAAGGTTTCGGCCCACGGGAGTAGCGCTTGTGTTAGTTGTTTCAAAGTTGATTGAATGGCTCTTCCTTCTAGACATCAGGCCTTCTTCTTGTAAACTGCCGGTATTGGTGGAAGAATGATCTCGTAAATCGGGAAAAGAATGTTAGTGGCTCTCAGAGTATTTCATGCCATAAGAAGAAGGGCCTTTATTCTAGTAGTACCGCTCACGTAATATCTACCGATTCCGCTCTTTAAGGCTGGCCCGATATCAATTTGGAAAGATGTTTGGCCTCTGTAGTATCTTGTGCGCAAAGAAGAAGAGGTCGGCGGTTATTGTGGAACCGTTAGCGACTACGTAGTACTTCATGCCATAAGAAGAAGGGTTTTATTCTAGTATCTGTTGCTCTCGTCCGTCACGATTTTCTACCGATTCAGTTCTTTAAGGCTGGCCAGAAATTAGGCTGGAAAAATGCTGGCCTCCTGTAGTATCTTGGCTGCAAAGAAGAAGAGGCTGCTGGCATCCTTAGTACGAGGCTTCTGCAACCCTTCTCTATCTTTGGTGCCATTGTTGGGATGGGACCCTAGATCTATGGGCCGAAGCGGGGGCACTTTACTCATTTCTGTTGCAAATTTTTAGAAGATCTTGTGGTTAGTGCTTAACTTGTAGCAGGGCTCGCGTTCCCCTTTCCCAGCAAGGGGTGATCTGTGCACTGTAAGCCATCTGGTAGGGGGAAGTCTAGAATGCTAATACCCTCTAGGGGCGGGAACTCTAGAAATTTCTAGGGACCCTAGAGCGGCTATTTTCTTGGTCTTGCGGGAAGACAAGGCTTGCAACGACTAGAAGCGAGATGGGCCCTGGCATGATTACGGGGTTCTAGCGGTGGTGTGCTCATGATAGTTTGTTTGGCAAGAAGAAGGTGAGTGCCTGCACTATGGGGCACTCCCTATAGTAACTGCCGCACAGATGTCGCCCGGCTCATCTCTATTTTCGGTGGTGGAGCTTTAGGAGGACCCCGTCTCTCTAGCCGGGCAGCGCAGACAAATGTATTTTACCCTTACCTCTTCCATGGGTTGATCCACGTGTCTGATCTATATCGCCATATCGAGAGCCTTTTTTGAAGTAATGGCGCAGCTTTGGGGTATGTGGAAGGCGTGAGCTGTGGTTCCCATAGTATCTATTTTGGAGAAGAGGCCGGCAGCTCCTGTTTAGTACCGCCCCTTGTTATGCCATTAGGGGCTAGGAATTTGGTCAATCTCTCCTGTAGTATCCTATGGAGAAGAGGTTGAGAGAGACTAATAGTACTAGGCCCGAGTCTAACTGCTATCATGGATCGGAGAAGTGGTAGCAGCTCTAGGCTCAACTGTATATATGTAAACGTTTTATCTTATGAATATACAGACTCTTGACTTCAAAAAAAAAAAAAAAAAAAAAATTAACACTTGACCTTATTTGCAGGTTTGCTTAGTGTTAAGCATTGGGGAGGACACTTTACGTACAAGCTGTTAAGGATATGGATGCAAAATTTGGATGCGGAATCTCAAATTGTTTCCTATGGGACAGGCTTATGGGTAAAGTTCCTAAGTTGAATTTCTTTATTTGGAATAAAGAATAGATACTTTTGTTGTGTATACCCATGGTAGACTAGCACTATGATTGCAACATAGTAGGCTTGAACATGGTATACTAGATAGGGAATGCCTCTTGGTAGACTAGTAATTGTGTCTGCAGCACAATTGGCTTGAACAAGAGTGCATAAGATGTATACTTTTGAAGACTAGTAATTGTGATTGCAACACAATTGGCTTGACAAAAGTTGCATCCGTATCTTGGAGATACAACGTATCGTGGTGGCGATACAATCAAGTAAGTACCGTAGAGGTAATGAAGATAATAACGTACCATGGAGGTACAAAGGATATATCGTACTGTGGAAGTACGCGGATATCCATAACTGTTTCTGGAGTTTTGCAGGGATTATAAAACTTTCAGACTGGTGATGACCATGGAAGATCCATCTTGAGGAGAGATGGATTGAAATGGAGCATATCTTGAATGATCATGGGGTATTCCATCTTAAGAGGGGATGGACTGAAATTGAGTGTACTCGGATGATCGCGGACGATCTATCTTGAGAAGGGATGGATTGATATGGAGCAAGCACGGGGGAGTGGTCCATGGCGAATGGGTTATTGGTTTTATGGTAAATACTATGTAAATGTTATTCCTAAGGTCACCTAGTAATATAAAGGGGCATAGGATAACATAGCATTTGGATGTGAAGAACCATTGATATTTATGGACGGGGTCGAGGCACTATCATTGGGGATGGTTATTGGTTGAGAAAAAGATCATAGATAATGTCCCATATAATAAGGCAAGGAGATATTTTGGGAAAAAAGGCAACTGCCTGCTAAAAAAGGTTAAAGTCGCAGAGAGATCTATAAATAGAACCGAAACTTCAATTGGACATATCTCCACAACCAGAGCTCCGATTGAAGCGATCTTTACCTCTTTGGAACCGTCTCGGAGTCTAGTTTCCGAATTGGGATGGCACATTCTGTAGTTCATCCGGAGGAGAGAGTAATGGCCGAAAAGGTGACAAGGAGTCACAGATCACTGCCATAGTGACTTCACATATCTGCAATTGTTTTTATGATGTGTGGCTATTTGGAGTAGCTAGATTAGTCTGGAAGGCCAATAAGCCAAATGCCAGTGCTTTGTATTTACCATAGTACTTGTGTTTTTGCCAATAACCCAGTGGATCCGGTTGGGTGGTTAATGGTGCTGCCATATCAATTGTGCATGAATAAAGTTTCTTTAGTCCGGTGTTCTATTATTTCATTACGGTTCTATGATTCTATGTTCCTACAACTTCCCAAATATACATGAATTGTATCAGATTTCCTCTTTCTCTGTTTTTGATTCGTGCTTACAAGCATCGTTTCCTCTTTCTCTGTTTTGTGGGTTCCATGCGTCATTTTCTATGTCGTTCCTTCTATGCCCATAGCTTATTTTTGGTTCCTCTTTTGACAAGATCTCTGAGGTTTCCCCGTCCTTGGTTGGATCGGTTATTCTGTAGATTTGTGTTGCGCCCTTTCCATCTTTCTGATTTGTATTTCGGTGGTTGTGTTTTTTCATGTTCCTCTATGCCTTCAGTTTCAGATTATCCGGGCTCAGCTTTGCCCTCTGCGCTTTGGTCAGATCTTGAACATTGGACGGTGGCTTTATCCTACTTATTATATCTGATTCCTTGGGACTTATGGATTTTTCCATTCTTCTTCTGATGGTTCGAGCAATGCCAGGTCGTGGATGCTAGGCGTGAGTCATTCATCTTTGGTTCCCCGTCCTTCTAACCCATGCTTGTTTGAATCGTGAAGCTAAGGTATTTCTCAAACTATCCTTTGTCTTCAGATGGTTTTTGTATAGTAAAATACAGGTTTCAAGAAGCTCTGCAGCCTACAGATGTGAGGCCTTCTGGCTCGCAAGGAACAGACAGAGGCCGCCTCATATTCAGATTGATCCTTGGACCTTTCTTCAATGCTTGACGACTTTAAGGCATAAATAGTGCTCGATCTGCAAACAACTATTACCAATTGAGTGTGAACAATTGTGCTTTTCTGTAGCATCCGACTAAATTCTAAACTCACGTTTATTCCTGGTTGCGATGATTTGCACCAGAGTTGTATCGAGTTGGCCGGTCGTGTGTATTCTTCAACTCTGCCAGATCAAGCTTGTACCTTTGATGCCTCAATGGTTGTGAGCAAATTCCGCTTTCATTCTGCATGATCTGCTTGATTCTCATAGGATCTAATCAGATTTCGCTTGGCATCAACTCTACCAAATCAAGCTTGTACCTATGATGCCTCAATGGCTGTGCATAGAAATCTTACAGGTTTTACTAAAACTTACCATGCAATTGCTTCCGCTTCTGCCTCTGTCACTGCCTCTTGTCACCGAGTGCCTCCTTTTTAGCTGCCTCTTGGCTTGGGGATACCGGGACCTCATTATGTGTTATCTCTTTTTTCTTGATTCACTTTGTGTACCTAGGTTAAAGGGCTCCTTTTTGCATTATTTTGGTCCTAGAAGCAAACACGGAGCGTCCCACTGCGTTCATTAATTTGTCTAGTTTCTTTCATATGTATATCAATAATTGGTTTTCATTGCATCTGTGTTACTAATATTTGTATGTTACGTTAGATGAGTTTCGTTATGATCGACCGTACACTCTTAGTACCTCTACAATTCACTGTTATCTTTATGTACCTTTGTAATTTTTTTGTTTTTTTATGTACTTTTGTGATTTTGTTTTTACTGCACCCACGAGCGCAGGTTGATTTAGACTTACACCGATGACGTTGCACCGTGGTTGGGCACATGGGGCCGCCGACTCCATGCATGCAAATCGACTCTTGAAACGATAGCCGCCTAATTCCAGACGACTTACATAATTGTTGTTCTACTGGTGGTTTTAGGTTCAGTATTCTCCCTTTTGATGCCAGATTCTCTCGGGCATGTTCCCCTCAAGTCCAAGTTTAGCCTTGCAGAGTCGGTTTCTCCTCTTCGACATCTGTTAGCTTCAGGAAGTTTCATGGGTACGTGCCTTGAGCTTTATATGTATGTGTATACACTAGGTTTCTTAAGATTCATGTGTTGCATTGTTGTTAGTAGGGTGCTCTTTAGCCACAATTTATTGGTGTTGTGCTTTCTTGTCGCGTATGTTAGCTAGACTAAGTTGCTCCTTATGTATGTCTTCCTTAGTTCTCATTATCCTATTTGTTAAATTTGGTTTTTTCGGGGTTCCAAAAACTTTTTGGAATTTTTTTTAGGTTAATTTTCTAAGGTTTCAAGGCTTTTAGTTCCCGGGAAAAAATTCCGTCATTCCAAAAATCGGGGTTGTGGCTTTTCCTAGGAAATCCGGATTTTGGGTTAATCGTCTCGAATTAGCGGATTCCCCGGCATGTAGGCCACAGATGATCCTTCCAGATATTGTATTTGATCTTTGGCAGAGATGATGGCGATGATGCGATGATTATAGCAGTCTGAAGTAGAGAGTTTTATTTACTGTGATGCTTGCAAAGGGTTTCCGGTGTTCCCTCAGTACCGTGGGTTTCTTCTTACCAGATTTGTCATATGGAAGGATCGGTTCTTCCATCCTACTGAAGGATCGGTATATGTATTTATCAATTTTGATGCTATTTAATTAAACCCTAGACTGCAGTATCCAACTTCTTCAATCTATCAGCGTGTTTGTTTGCTGCAGGCCTTAATTATGACAACCATGCCGCTGAAACATATTAGACTACGGGCTTGAGCGCCAATTCAATGGAGTTTTGATTCTTGGTATATACCTGCTTTCAATTTTGTTATATCTGCATCCTACTTCTTTTAGCAAGTTGTTTATGACATGGTTTAGATTAGTTATATAGCTGTGATAACCATTTTCAAGTTCTTCGTTTGTCTGGAACTTTCGAGATATGCCTTAGTAAGTTAGGTTCTTGCTATGGAGGACATAAATGTACTTCTTTGAAATCATTTTCTCATGGTGCACCACTTCTCAATGTTCTCATGTTCTTCCCTTTCACCCAATTATCTGGAAGAATGCATCATTAATATTGCATTTATGCTTCATGTTTTCCATGTTTAGGCCAAATGTAACAGAGGCATAAGCTACATTCCCAAAGAAAAACATTAGCATTGTCTCTAGAATAGAGTATTAACCGTCTAGCTTACAACAGAGGAGAACCGTTGGATGGTTTTAATATTGTTTGGAATTTCAGTTTGGAAGTTTACCTATTGTAGCATTGAAATAGGAGAAGTAGAAGATGCTACTGAGGCATTTTCTTCATCTTTATTATGTTCTGGAAGTCTGGAGAAATCTTGCACAGTTACTTCATTGAATGATCTAGAGAAATCTTGCACAATTACTTCATTGAATGACTTCATGAAATCTCATCCCCTTAACCTATACTAAATATTGTGGCATTTCAGAAACATCAATGAGCTGGCCCCTTTTGCCGGAGCTCTCTGTGTTATGACAGATGCATGACTCATGAGTCTGTCATCTAGCCCTGGTATATAATGCATGTTGGATGTTTTTGGCAATGGCCATGTTGACTCTGCAAATACTAGATCTATTTTGAAGTAGTGGGTTAAATCGGCGTGGAGCATGTCCATTGCCTTAAAATGATAAGATGCGCATGAATAATAGATTTGCATTCATCTTCTTACATCAATTCCTATGTATCTTTAATATTAGTCTAAAAGCACAAGTGTAATTTACTTAGATGATTGAGAGGCTTGCTACTTAACATATTTAAGACACTGTAGAATGAGGTAATGAAGTGAGCTGGTGCTTCTTTTTGTTTTAAATGTTTTTACTGCCACATCATGGTATGCCCGTGTTTGAACCGCGATAGAACCCATTCTATTCAATGTTTTCATGAGCTATATGTTTGAAGCCATATCAATGCCCTGTTTGTCGAGCTAAGTCCACTCTACTGATACTAACTAGGGTTCTCTGTGAATTGTTCATATCCAAGCAAGGCATTCTGATTCTGCAATTTGGATGCTATGCATGTGATCTCTCATGTTCTTCCTAGATTTGAAACTTATGTATGTCTGGCACTAAATTATTGGATCAAGTGATGGTATGTGTTTTAGTCCATTAATATCGACTTTTCACTTATTTCATTTCTTTAAATTCTCACAAATAGATACAATATAAATGGAGCGTCAAGAGGATAGAACATAACTGGTTTGTGCATGCATATAGTTAAGAATTATCATCTACTTATGATGGTTTGCTGCTCTATGGATGCATAAATCTTATATACTTCTTTTTCGCTCTTTCTTAATAGGACCAGTCTTGATGTGTAAATGCTATAAATTGCAGGAGAACTTCGGTGCATGGCGAAGAAAACCAATGTCAAACAAGTTCCACTTGTCATGATAACTTCTTCCTTTTAAAAATTTTATGTAGTTGCATACGGGATGAACACCCATGCTATAAGAACTATGTTGCAGATTGAAGCAATATCTTACTAGCAGTGATGTATACAATTGACATCTATCAGGTGGAAAATCTTTTCAAATTTTTTCCTAAGTTTATTTTCTAAGGTTTTAAAGGGTTTTAGCAGGTTTTAGTAGCCGGAAAGTATTTCGAATTTATCGGAAAAGTTTTTTGGTATGTCGAATAATGAATTGTCAGGGTTATCACAATTTCCGTGAGGCAGTTTTTACTGGCACTAGCCCAAGTTTTCTGCGCAGATTCATTCTTCTGTTTTTGTAGGCAAGTATTTCTTCAAATATATGGTGTTCGTTGATTATGCATCCCTAACTTTAACGTCTCTATCGTGTTCTTTGATTTATGTATGCATCCCTAACTTTAGCATCTCTATTATTGCAGTTTAGAGAACCAATGCATCCCATGTCACGAATTTATGGCTTTCATCTTTTATAGGATGGGTTTGGTCATACACTGCATAATCCTGGGTGCTATGCACTTTTATAGTATTTCTTGTGCCAAATTTCATCACTGATTGTATTCCCATAGAATTTTGTAACTTTCTAGCTCTGATAACCATAATGCTTACTACCATGCATAGTACGGTTGCCAACAAGTAGGCAGATTTTTTAATCTGAATCAGTATGTTTGCATGGCTATCGTTCTTGCATAAAAAGTAAGCATTTCATTGTATGTAACTTCTATTCCCGCCCTTTAAAATTATTGATAGAAGAGTAAAGACCATGGAATTGCAGTATTTAGAGGTTCATTTTGGCCTATATTTTGGGATTGCATTACTTAGTCTAAGCTATGTTATGGAATTGCAGTGAGCTGAAATTTACCATATCTACTATGGAAGTACTTTGTTCAGCATTTTTACTTGCCTATATGCATTATGAACACTTCATGCCCATTTTAAACTCAGGGCGGGGCTTTGAATTCTATCGGATTCATGTGTAAAATGTATGGCATTGGATATTGAAAGAGTTCAGTGCAGAGCACCAACTTTGTCTGTCAGCCACGAGGATAACCAATGATCAGGTAAATAATTATTGATGTCATAAGTAATTCCCTTCCTCCCTACCGGCGCCTGCCTGAGCGCCTCGCTGGGCGCCTGCCTGAGCACCTGGGCGCCTGTTTGGTCGTCTGGGTGTAGTGAAGGGTGGCGCCTGGGAGGTGCAGTGATGGGTGGCGCCTGGGAGGGAGCGCTTCAGCCTAGTGAGGATGCACCTCCTCTGAGCGACTTCCCTGAGCGCTTTCCTGAACGCCGCCTTCCCTGAGCGCCTGGGTGATTGGCGTTCGGGCCTATTGGATGCGCCTGTTTTCAACTTCAGCGGTGCCCTCAGGGCCACCGCCTTTTTGCAGGTAGCTGCTCTGTGGATTTAGGGACTTGACCTGTTCCTGGTGGCAGCTCTTATGGTCTAGTGGTTTGATCGAGCTGCTTCAGTGGGTCAGCACCAGGATCTTTGCACCAGCATCTATTTGCTCTGGTTTTAGCGAGAAGATGGAGATTTAGCGCGTGCGTAAGCTCGCACCAGTCCTCAGCACACAGTTGTGAAGAGGTTACGGTTCGGAGGCGTTTGGTGAAGTTCTGTTTGTTGGAGGTATGCTTGTTGCTTCTTGCAATAGCATGGGTTTTTGGATATGTAGTCATCCTGGCAACAGTTTTTTTCCCATGTGGTTTTTAATCTGGGCCATGGTGATTATACTTTATTTTGTTTGTAAGGGCTTCGGTCCATGTTCTGGTTAGGGACTTCGGTCCCGTCTTGTACTTGTGGGTCCCATAACCCGATTGGGTTCAGCGGACGTTAAAAATTTCTTCCTTCCTTCCTTCCTTCCTTCTAATGTCACTGTTTTGCTTATTGATAAGAGGATGAGAAGTTGACAAACTAATAGCAATCTGTATGCAGCAAGGAATATTTCCAAAGTGGTTACCAAAATGCAAAGTGGTTACCAAAATGCAATTAATCTGTTGTATGGGACTGAAGATGTAGGTCACTCTTTTAATAAGTATTTGTTCTTCAGTTTTGTCAAGTATGTAGTTAAACACATGGTTGTAATTCCAGAATTTGACACTAGAAGATGATATGCAGAATGAAAAATGTGCAAAAGAACACCTTATATCCATACGCATGTTACTTTCAGGTCCAAGAGTTTCATATCCAAGCAGTGTTAATGAGGAAGGCCACCTTGAAGAGAGATGATTTTGCAACACGTGGAGGGAGTGATGCAGGCAAGTGTACCCCTTTTAAATGATATTTGCTAAAGGTGACATACATGTGGTCATTTCTCCTTTAATCTATTTTAACTTCAATGTCACCATCTCTCCTGTAGTCTATTTTAACTTCCATTTTGGGTAATTCATTTATAT
This sequence comes from Isoetes taiwanensis, assembly GCA_021234155.1. Classification (NCBI taxonomy): domain Eukaryota; kingdom Viridiplantae; phylum Streptophyta; class Lycopodiopsida; order Isoetales; family Isoetaceae; genus Isoetes; species Isoetes taiwanensis. The sequence continues at coordinate 43,246,617 of JAJEKV010000002.1, forward strand.
TAAGACATGTGTTAAGCATAGGTATTGCAATGCTACGGCCATATCCACCCCATTCAGCTAGAAACATGCAATATGCCTAAAACGCCAAAGATTTGTAATGTTCACAAGTATTTTATAGCATGCGTATCCACCATTTGTGACATGGATATATATTCATGTTGGCCAGCCATTCAAAGGTATTGTCATGGAGAGTCATAAACATACAACCAACTAAAAACATGTTGCCGGACTATTGTGTACTATTCAACTGAGTGGATTCAAATTCAACAAAAAGTGAATCTAGGACCTACCTCATCGTTCTTTTTAAACTTCTTTCAAGTGTAAAATCTTCATGGTCAATACCATGTATTGTACTGTTGTCAAACCTCTCCTGTGCAGTGCATTTAGGTGCTGCTTCCAGCCATCTAGATTTAATGTAGTCGAAACTGAGATTCTTATAGCCTCCCTGCTGCAAAATGCAGTGGGTCATTGTTTGTGCTTGACTTAATGATCTGTTAACCGATGCTAATTATGTTATAGTGCGCTTTGATACCCGGAGTCTACTAATAATGCTAACACATTTTTCTTTCGTAATTTTGCAGATGCAAAGATGCTAAGGACACTTGATATTTTATGGGCAACTTAAGGAGTTATATGTCTTAATATAGGTCAAGCCATCATGGGAAAGATTTGTAAGCTCTCCACTTATCTTTGCAGAGGCATATTATTTGTGCACTAAGTTGGAAAGCTGATCTGGTATGAATGTCAATAACTTTGTAGAAGCTTCATTTTTGTGCCTTCAGGAATAATTTGAATATCTATTTGGGGCAATGCATTTTTCCTTCAACAAATAATGGGTTATTTTTAATACAAACAAGCAAGGAATGCCTCCAGTCTGCCTTGATGGTAAAAGGTAATGAGCAATATATTTCATATGGATCAATTCATCATTGTCTTAAACAAAGTTTCATTCTCTAGATATGTGTTTGAAACAAAATAACTGAAATAAATTGCGACTGTTTGACTTTTGGTTATGGGATTGGACCAAAAATAGAATCAGTTAAATCAAGCGTCAAGCTTTTAACTATATGGAGCCTAATTATTCCCAATTTGCAAAAGAAATGGCATTTCAAGCATAGATTTATCTACTTTCTCGAATGGGATCTCCATGTTGCCATTGTTGCCATGGTCTTAGGCTTATCCTGAAGCTTGAAACGCATTCTGTTAATATTCATTTTTGGGGAAAGCTTCCTGCTCAATGTTCTTTACTGTTTTCTTGCTTGGAATATAGCTTTTTGGATTTTTCATGCTCTTTTTTATCCATACTATGACCTGGACATAATGTATACTCCAGGAAAAGAAATCAAATTATGATACCAGGAAGTAATATACACAAGGAAAAAGCAATTAAATTATGATTCCAAGTACATAGCCATGGTTATGTAACCAGACAAACGTAGTAGTTGCAGTGTGCAGTTGCAGCAGTAGTTTTCTATGTAATCAGACAAATAGACAAACAGTTGCGGCTGCAGTGTACACTCTATGCACCATGATATAAAGTACTCCATGCATCGTGATATCAAGTATACATGCACCATGATATTAAGTACACAGTGTGGCACTAGAATCCATGTGATACAACAATCAATCTTCTATGGCATTTAGTGAGGATGGCATTATATTTATTGGCATTGTGAGATATTGCCAACTTTTAGTTTGAGATTGGCAAACAAAAATTTCTAAGTTGAATATTGACAATCCTAAACTACCTACAAACTTACTGCCAAGGGGGAACTTGAACTACCTACAAACTTACTGCCAAGGGGGAACTTTAGCGACTTCTGACTAAACATGGTATATAATAATTTCTCTTTCAATCTCCCATTTTTGTTTTGCTCCCATTTAAATTTACCAAGTTAATCTATATATGTTTACAATAAAACTAGAATTAAGCCCACTTCAGTTCTCCCACTTTTTGCTTGCCTTTCAATTCTACATATGCTACTTCATGCATGCCTACAATAGCACTCAAACCCAACAACGAATTGCGTTCGATAGCGTCATTTTATTTTGTTATTACAAAGGGTTCTTTTTATTTTGTTATTGCAAAGGATTCCTTAAGTCTTATACAACCTGTTTAGATCAATACAAGACACATAGCATTAATATTTTAGCTATATGTATCTAGGTATATCTACAACTTCATCATTACATACAACAGGCCCGTGATTATGCCCGGCAACGCCGGGTACCCATTACTAGTTATTTTTGTAACAGCTATATTCTGCACCCTCTATTGTTTGATGTATCCATTTGTAATGTGGGAACCCTCTAGCTCAAGGAATTGGAAATATTGTGCATTGCATGATTCCAAGCTTCTAGGTTGTTGGTTATTGCAATTATTTTGTTTCTTTCTGGCATGCTTTTACATTTTTCTTATATCCGTGATTGCATCATTAATATCAATTTGCACTAACCATTGCAGTCATTCATTTTCTCTGGTCCACTTTGGTTTTGGGCTTGTCGTTCATCTACATATTCATGCACTCCGCCCCTTTCGGGGTTCAAGGTGGTTATCCTTGTAAGATTGGTCATGGTTTTGGCGTTCCACTACATATTCATGCACTCCGCCCCTTTCGGGGTTCAAGGTGGTTATCCTTGTAAGATTGGTCATGGTTTTGACTCGGTGGGTCTCCGCTTATCCGCTGAGATTTTATTCATGTCTCTGCATTTATACTTGTATTTGACTCTTTGATTGAATAAAGTCTGACGTCCTTCAACAAAAAAAAAATGGTTTTGGCGTTCCTTATCTCCAATCTTGACAATCTTCTGTAAAGATTATTTTGTTGGGATGCAAGTCATAAGTTTGGTCCTGGGTTGATCTGGCATGATTCGACAAAGCATATGGTATCTCTTTGGTATCTTCACTTAATGTGCAGTATCTTTATGCAGTTCTTTGCTGTTACTTTTATTATGTTTCATCTTGTTCATGGTGTTGGGTTCCCTTTTCATGCTGCACTCTTGCACGGGTTGATTGTGGTACTCACCCTTTACCATGTTGGCACACTCTTGCACGTGTTACTCATGGTACTCACTTACAAGGCTTCTTTGATTCGTTCCATATATTTTTTGTTGCATATGTTACAATCGATTCAAGCATAATACTTTGGTCTCATAATTCATTTACAAAGCCCTTTTTCGTTGCATTCACTTTGTCCTCGTGTTTGCTTCTCTCTTCTCCATTCATTCCATTATTCTTTGGTGCTCCTTGTTTCTATGGTTGGTTACCATATATGCTTCTTAGCTTCTTGTTTTTTGTGGTCTTATCTCATGAAAATTGGCTCTTATGGGTTTATACTTAATCTACTTTGTCATTATTCATTCAATTTGTTTGCGACATTCTGTCTCACTGTCTGTGTCACCCTTTTTTGTTCAAGTTCTTCTTGTCGCTTTCTATGTTCTTTTATATGTCCTCTTTGATGTTTCCTTTGTCAGTTAGACTCATATTCTCGTTTAGTTCTTTTAGTTCTTTCCAGTTCGTTAGTTATTCTTTTTCTCCATGGATTCTGGTATTGCCTTTCTTCAGTCCCCCTTTGTTTCATTTTAACTCTTTTAGTCTTTCACACACATGTTTGGTGCATGGGTTTTTATTTCTCCTTAAACTTTGTTGCTCTATTCCATACTTGCATATTACAACTTGACTTTCTCTCTTGCCACAGTTTTTTTATCTTTATTACTTTGCTCGACTAGCATCATTTTCTTATCTGTCTCATTGTACCAAAATGATTTTTGCCTTATAAGGAGTATCTCCTGGCTTCTGATCCCAATAATCTGTTTTTAGATAGAGATTGGAATCTCATTTTCAAAAATGTTAATCTGCCAGTCATGATTAACACATGTATGGTAACTCTGTCCTTCCGATCAGGGAAGAGACTTATGAATAGGAGGAAATGAAGGAGGATAGCTTGGAGAATGACTTCATCCATTCTTGTGATGAGATGGGCTGGAAGCAGATCACTTACAAAAGAAGAGGAAGGGGTCAGAGCCGGATGTTACAAGACTGCCTTGCTCATGATCACAAAACAAGAACAAGAAAAACAAATATGTACAAAGAGTGAAGCGAACGTGGCCAAATGAGGCTCTCCAAATTTGAGATAAAACCTGAGTACATCTGAAGAGGCTCCAGTCTAATATAGTGTAGACCGCAAATCTGAGCCCTACTTCTAGCTAAATCTAAGCCATACACTTAAGTTAACCTTATCATGCCAAGTGTAGTCTGCCACCACTGACACGTAGCATGTGCACAATGTTAACCACTAGGTGGTTAACACTGCCTCCCCCTAAAAGTTTTTGGCACAAAAACATGTACATACTTTTATAAGACAAGTCCGACAATTACAACAGGGTGCCAAAAATTTAGGGGCGAAAATGATGGTAATGGTTAGGTTGTGTCGCCGTAAAAGATCTTCGTGAATGTGACGATGACAGATAAGATCCGAAAGAATATCGATGCAGAACGTGGATCATAGGAACTGGGGTCAGAAAAAACATAGAGACTATTCCCTTATATCATGAGTAAGTCAATTTTAATGAACAAGGCCTAAAATTCCACTGAAAAATATTTAGGGGGGGTTCTTCAAAATTTAAGCATCAAATCATGTCCCCCATGGTAAGCCAGATAAAGCATGCAATGTGACTCTAGCGTAAGCAAGCATAAGGAGTATGGGCATGTCTTTAGAGAGGTCACGGCGTGGGTTCCAATATGAAAAGACCAACAATTAAAAAGGCTTCCCAAATATAATCATGACTTGTCGTAGAGAGGGCCATGGCGTGAGTAGGGAGGCATGGACGACCGTGGCATGAGCGTGAGCGTGAGAAGCGTGGCGTGGCATGAGCGTGAGAAGCGTGGCGTAGCGTGAGGAGTATGGCGTGGCGTGAGCGTGGGCGTGAGGATGAGCGTGAGGAGCAACGGCATGAGGATCGTGGCTTGACCGTGACTTTAGCATGGACCTGTGAGCGTGGCCATAAAAATGCAACTGTTTTTGTTATAAGCATGGGGTGAGCGTACGTGACCGTGTGAACAGCTGGGTCACGGCGTGAGAAATCTGGAGGTAAGCAGAACCTGTCATAACCCACGCGCCCGTGGATACCGTGAGCCCGGAACATACAGCGTGACCATAAAATGCACTGGAAAAGCTTTGACAGATCTCAGCTATGGATCTTGGGCGGCTACATCGTGACCATCAAACTAGAAAGCCCTAAAAGCCCTAAAATTTGTTTGCTATATTTTTTGCGATGAGGCGGCCTGAGTGGGGAAACTCGCTGAATTTGGTTATGGGCCAAGAATGGCTGCCTCATTTCTGCTGCCTAATCTGAAAGCGGTTGCTGTAAATATGTTGCAAGAAACAAGGATTTAAACATCGGTGCTGTAAACTGGAAGACAGAGGCACTGATCAGAAGATAGGAAACGGTGGAACTATAGAAGACCCCGCCTCAGAAATATTGTATGAAATAAATCTTCGAGCCTGGACTGATGTGAATGTGTGCTTGTTTTGCAGATGATGCGAGCCAGAGAGCCTGGAGAAATCCGAGTTGAGGCTTCAAGGATTTGTTCAAATGTGCTTGCTTGAATAGTTCTCTGCAGCCGGTATATGCGTTAGGCAGATGGATAGGGGCTAGCAGGGATGCTGGCCCTCTTAAAAACTCAATAAAAATGAGAGGATTTGTGTGTAGATGCCAAAGTGTTGGAGAAAGAGCTGCATGAAGATTCAAATGCTTCAAAAGCCTGAGATGCTTGAATGATTTTACTTACACTATAACTTTATAATATAAAAAGATACATATGCATACTATGATACGTCACCAGAGTATAAGTAGATCCCTACGGGTCATTAGGGGATAACTTGGGTTGACCTAAAAGGGCTTTTATTAGCTATGCTAAATCGTTAGTAAGTTAAATAACCTAATTAGGCTAATTAATGTATTAATTAGCAAAAGTCAACTAATGAGGGAGTGCCACCTGGCCCAAATCGATTGGCCAGGGAAAACCTGCCAAGAATAGAGTCCAAATTGGGTCCCTACCTCCAATTCTGCTTCAAATTGATTTGGGAAGAGTTGGAGGAAGGAGGAGCTACTAGCCACTGCAATCAGACCAGAAGAATGGAAGCCTTTGTGATAATGGTTCTAGCCAAGAGACCAGTTAGTCCCTAGTTAGCTTGTGCTTCCGCAACCCTTGTATGATTAGATGGATGGTTAATTTCTCTATTATGTATTGTTAAGATGATGATGGATACTTTGCTTATGATTATGTTCTCTCTTTCTGTTCCTCATGTGTGTCTGGGGGTTAAGGGTGGGTAGAGACCTGAAAGCTTTCTAGAAGTAGATATATCTCTAGCTAGAACCTGTAAGACCTAGTAAATGCGGCCTGTGCACAAGAGCCCACCTGGCTATGGAGGCTATGATGTGACTGAGCACCAGTTAACGGGTACCGTGGTGAAGCGGGGGTGGAGCCTTGCTGAGCACAGCTACTGGGGCTCCTATAGTGTGCTAGGTTTATAGTCAATCCTCGTATTGGGGCCAGATATAGGTCTGACACCTCCTGGGTCGCAGGGCAGGTCCTCAAAGGACGGTCTCAACTCAATGGATGCGCCGAGGCGCCCCATGGATTTTGGGGGGGGGAGGGGGGTAAGTCGAGTACGGATGCGGGGCTGCCGAGGTGGCGCGTGTTCTCTAGCATCTCCAGGGATCCGTCATGCCCGGGGAGGGGACGTCTTCCTGACCTGCCTCATCGGACCAGGGAGACGTAACCCGGAGTAGTCTCATAGGGTGATTCCATGGGACTGCATCTCTGGAAGGCTACAATCATACCAGAGCATGTTTTAGCCTATCTGCAAAGTGTGCACAGGAGGGGCAGATGGAGTGGACTACCTACCTTAGCCATTGTCCTATGCCAAACACGCCATGTTATATCTATGTCTGTCCAGAGCATGTTTCAGTCTATCTGCAAAGTGTGCACAGGAGGGGCAGATGGAGTGGACTACCTACCTTAGCCATTGTCCTATGCCAGCCAACGCCATGTTATATCTGTGTATGTTGTTATCTTGAGGCCTTGACCGTCAGTCGACCCCCCCGGAGTCTGAGCCCAGGGTAGAGCCTTTATTTATGGTATATTGTTTATGTATCTTGTACTTATATTGCTATTGATATGATGAAGGATGGACCACCCTTCGTGGTGGTATATTAGTTGTGTATGATTGCTATGTGCTGACATGTACGTACGCTTCCACTGTATAGGATTCCCATAGAGGACGTGGGGCGAATGACACCTCCGTGTTCCTCACTTGGACACTTGGCCATCCCACCCTTCCTTGGTGATGTGGTCGCCACGGGAGGGGAATTCCCCGTATTTGTACGACGGAAGCATCGTATAGATTCTGGGAGCGTCACCGTGGTATCAGAGCATGATTTTGGTAGACCAAATCACTGCACTGGCCATGATCTAACCCGTTAGATTGGTTAGTTGTAGGGGGACTTTAACTTGAGTAGAGGATTAAGCTAGTTAAGTATAAAGGTGTGAGTTATTGTAGTTAAGTATGTTAAGTTCTTGGAGGAAAGCAGGCTCAACAACAGTCCCGGAAGGATCAAGAGCATGACATGCAAAGAGAGGCCGGAATGGACTGGACCCTATTAAGAAAACAAAGGCGGAAGTGCACGTAGTACCTAAAGTCGGGCAGTGCATACAAGGAAAAATTGAATGTGGCGGGCAGGGTTTCCCTTATGAAAAAATTTCAACTGGGCAAATTTAGAACACTTGGCGAATTTCATACTCTAGAAGTTAATTAGGGTGGCGAATATATTCTTTTAGAAAAGATTGAACACAGTACCTAAGGTGAATTTTTATCTAGGGATGTTCTAGCAGATATAAGCTTCCATCAAGTCCAACTATTCTACAAGTTTATTAGATGCAAAGCTTTTGGAAATATTGTAATTAATACACTATTCTAGAATGGGACTCGCATGAAACCAACAAACCGCACTTAGACTTGCTTCTCATTCATCTCAGCAGATTTTCTACAATGGTGGATAGTGGGTAGCCGCACACATGCGAACTACCCATAAAAAATAAAGGGAAAATCCAATTATATCATTTGGACCCCAACAAATACAATGCTAATAGAGACTGGGCTAGTGTACCTGCCGAAAGCTTATCACCGGGATTAAAAAACCCCGCCCTTTCGGGTTTTCGAGGAAAAACCCTAGTGATAAGCCTTCGGCAAGGGGCTTGGACAAACGGAAGGCATAAAAATCACTCCCAAAACCCACGAATGGAAAAGTCAAAACAGATGCCGCTCGCTAACCTGTACCTGCACATCACCAACAAAACAACAAGACAAAACAAACCTCCCAGAGTGGAGGGGCTGATTACGCGCGTGCCACGCGATAAAAATACAAAAACAAAGAAGGGGGGAGGGTGGGTTCAAAGAGAATAAGGTACTGGCGGAGAGAGAAGAGGAAGCTACCGATGAGAAGTCGGGCGTAAACGCGCCTAAAATAAATTAAGTCCCGACCAGAATGGGCATGCGCCCGCGATGCATGCAAAACATGCATGCTCGTCCCATTCTAGAATGGCGATCCGATGTCTCGGATCGATGGGATTCTAGAATGGGACTCGCATGAAACCAACAAACCGCCCGAATACCAAAGGACTTCCTTAACAAACTAGGATCGAGGACGAAGGTCACAGGATGAAGGCTAAAGGCCGAAAAAGGACAGCAGGAAAGAAACGCCAAATTAGCCAAACCAGCAGTGAAGAAGCCCCTCCCCGCCTGGAAACAATTCAAAGAGAATAAGGTACTGCTGAGAGAGAAGAGGAAGCGCCGATGAGAAGTCGAAGCAGAAACGCGCCTAAAATAGCGAAGTCCCGACCAGAATGGGCATGCGCCGCCCGCATGCATGCAAAACATGCATGCTCGTCCCATTCTAGAATGGCGATCCGATGTCTCGGATCGATGGGATAGTATCAAATCAAAATTACTAGACAAATTTTGCTACTTGGCAGCACAAGTTCAATTCTAACTATTTAAATTACCAAATGCAAGTAGAGAAAAATGAAATTGAACAGTTGAAGCACTATTTATTTGGCAAGTTAAAAAGCTTAGAGTAAGAAAAGATTATATTAAACTATTGACGCACTCTTATTCACTTGGTAAGTTAGTAAGAAACAAAATTACATCATATTCATTTGATATCAACTAATCACTATTCATCGGTCTTTACAAAATAAAATGTAGCGCATGTTGTCCAACATCCAAAACACAGAAATTACATCATATTCATTTGGTATCAACTAATCATTGTTCATTGGTCTTTACAAAATAGAATGTAGCGCATGTTCTCCAACGTCCAAAACGAGAAATTCGTCTATATATCATTGGGGCCACACAAATAGGTCATTTAACTCTGTATCATCTAATCTAGCATAATATGCTTCAAATCCAAAATGTTTGCATGAAAGTATAGGGTTTCTAATATAAAACATATTACCCCAAGAAAATAACCTGGTAAATTTGTAAAATCTGCTGCATTGCATATCTTTCATATACAACCTCAAAATAGAACATGCAACTTGCAACCATATGTTGAAGTCTTGGTAAAGTTGAATATCTGAAGTCCAAACTAGCGAAGCTAAAATGATATTGCATGTAAACCTGAAAGCAGATAATGTTAAGCCTGCTGTAATAGCTAGTGGGGCCAATATATACGCTGGAGCATACAATTTTTTTTATAAACTGGACAACCTATTCTGAAGCATCTGTTACTTGCAGTTCACGAACACCAATGCAATTGATGAAAATCATTTATCGTAAGCATCTCTTCACATCCGCAAGCCATCATCTTAGAGCATGTGTTAGTCTACAACCCGTGTTTGGCATCTTCAAATAAAATGGCATTTCATATCCAAATTTAAAGTAAAATTTGAGTGGAATATTATGTAGGTTTACTTCCATCAATCAGGTGAACACGATTTTTTACTAGATATCTAGATGTTGGAAGTGTTTGCGAAAAGATACCACACTATCTGTGGACACTTACTTCGAAACTTATGCAATGACTGCTTAGTTCACATATAGATGATAAATGCATACAACAGTAAGCTGGTCAATTATAAAATAAGATATATTTAGTCAATTTTCTTCTAATGGTTTTCTACAAAGGATATTACTATTAAATGGACTGATTTAGATATGGTTTCATGCGCATCAACACAGATCGTCAACAGTTTGGATCAAGACTTCACAAATTTATGTGAAACGAATTATGCTGCAGTAGTGTACTACAAAAGAATGTTGTTGAAGGAAGAACTCTCAGAGCATTAAGCAAGTCTTTCTTCTCAAGCTTTATAAATGGAAAATCGCTATAACTTTACAAGTGTGGTCCATAAGCTTTCAGGACAAGTTCTATCATCAAAACTTCCTGCTCAAACTCATGTTCTCCCAAAAATTTATTATGATGATCTACTAGTATATGCCATGCAGAAACAATTCTCATGACACAAAGATGGCCAGATAAACTTTTCATGTTGCTTCTGCACTAAAGCCATTAGCATTCCACTCCTTGTGCAAGCACCTGCTGAGAAAGGAGCAAGCCACTTTTTGACATATTTTTTCTGCTGTTAGCGCCAAAACTATTGTTGCGCCAATTGAGCACGTTAAGTTGCTTAAAGAGAACCAAGATGAAATGATTAAGCAAGGCCGCCTTGCAGAACCATGCACAGGAATATCTGAATGCTTCCAAAGGACTATGCGCGATGAAGGAGCTATTTCCATCTGTCATGGAAACCTTCACAACATTATTCACTAATTTCCTACTCAGGCATTAAACTTTGCCTCCAAAGACTACTTCAAAAAGCTATTCAACTTCAAGAAGGAAAGAGATGGTTATTGGTGGTGGTTTGTGGGGAATATGGCATTTGGAGGAGCATCTGGAGGACCAAATATTAGACTTAGGGTTATCCTTCTAAAATCTCAGACGAGCAAAAGAAAAAACTTCACTTCTATAAGAACAAAGCAAGGATTTCATGCCTTAGATGAGGGCACACATGCTCATGGTAACAAGCATACGTTTAGCAATCTCTGCTGCACCCCCTGCTTTTTTCAAAGTGGGTCGGCTCAGTACATTCTATAGCACAACTTTAGTAGATTCAAGCCAGAGAAAGTATTTGAACATGTAGCAAAATAACAGGGGATTCCAGGGGGATTTGATATGGATATAATTCTTGAAACCATAGATCATATCCCTAAAACAATTCAATGGGTTATTAGAAAAAAAATCATAGATTTAAGATAAAAAATCGTCATGTTAACTCACTGGTTAGATTGGTTAAAGTAGTCTTATTAGGACATTGAGTTATTTTGGTAGAGGTTCGAGCTCCCGTATTTCATATTCTTAAACCTTAAGCGAAGCCATATAGAGGCTCGATATACCAACAAAACCTTAGGCAAATTCGTATTTGACATCTCAAAATCATAGGTTTTCCAATCATAAATGAGCATAAGCGAAATGAGAGATGCCCAGAGGCTCCAACATACAGTCTGGGCCGTAGAATTGACAGATCCGATGACTGTGGTAGTCCAGGGTGCACCTCGTTTAGAATATGTAGCAAAATAACAGGGGATTCCAAGGGGATTTGATATGGATATAATTCTTGAAACCATAGATCATATCCCTAAAACAATTCAATGGGTTATTATAAAAAAAATCATAGATTTAAGATAAAAAATAGTCATGTTAACTCACTGGTTAGATTGGTTAGAAGTAGTCTTATTAGGACATTGAGTTATTTTGGTAGAGGTTCGAGCTTCCGTATTTCATATTCTTAAACCTTAAGCGAAGCCGTATAGAGGCCGATCTTGAGGCATAAGTTGTGGCAGGCTTACCAAGTCTCAAGCATGTCTGGCACAATTAAGCGGGAAATTTGGTCGACATTCCTACAGATGTGAATCATGATGGGCACTTCATTTCTTAGCACCACACTTATCATTGTACTTGATCGCATTCTAGTGGTTTAATATATTCCTATATTCTTCAAAAAAAAAAAAAAAAAAAAAAACCTTAGGCAAATTCGTATTTGACATCTCAAAACCATAGGCGCCCCCAATCATAAATGAGCATAAGCAAAATGAGAGGTGCCCAGAGGCTCCAACATACAGTCTGGGCCGTAGGATTGACAGATCCGACGACTGTGGTAGTCCAGGTGCACCTCGTTTAGAATATATAGCAAAATACAAAGGCAGATGCAAGTGTCAAAACCTGATTAAGGACTGGCCTCAAATCTGAACAAACATTGAGTTCCAGATCAATCATCCTTCCAAAATGGTTCCAGCAAAGTCACACGAGTCTCTACAAATTGTAGAGACTCTACCATGAACTGTACTTAAGGATTCCATAATACGAAAATAGACAGAAATACATATCACAAGAGTAATTTTTATACGTCATCTAGAGTTGAGAGGCAAAAAAGAATCAAATAGGCTTTGATGAAAATCTAAAACAATAGCAGGTCGACTTTTCAATGAGACAAAAAGACATAAAAAACATGCTTGTTAACGAACTTCAAAACATATAAACCAAATATCCACCGACCATCAAGAAGAATTGATTGCTTTCGAGCAAAAAATAATGGCGATTGAAAGCCAAATCTGTAGACCTGATGTAGAACCCTAGGCGAATATCTATAATCTTGCCATCATAAGTGGGCGATTGTGCTCGATGCAGGAACCTTTTTCATAGAAATACAGGCGAATCCAAAAACAAAAAAGTAAAAGGGACTCTATTTAACCTTCGTAAGTAAAAACCAAAAAATCCCTAAATATAGCATATTAGCGAATATTCCCCTCTTACGGAAAACCTGGTGGTGGGCGGTATTGGTAAGGCCACGAGTTCTGCCCGTCGACAGGGCCGTGTAGACGCTACTCGGCCTCGCCCAGTATCAGGGGACCAGGCCCTTCCTAGGAGGCTGGCTCAGCAACGAAAACCCCACCGGTACAAACATAGTACCGTGGCATTGAGAGAGATCAGGAAATTCCAGAAGTCGACAGCGCTTCTGCTACGGAAGCTCCCGTTCAAGCGCCTAGTCCGAGAGATAGCACAAGAGTATCAGACAGATCTTCGGTTCTAAACCTTTGCTATGCTCGCTCTTTTGGAGGCCATTGAAGATTATCTTGTGGCACATTTTGGTGATGCTAACCTTTGTGCTATCCATGCTAAGATGGTTACCATCATGCCGAAGCATCTGGCATTAGCATGGCACATTCGAGGAGATCGTAGCTGACTTCTCCGAAGTTATTTTTGTAAAATATTTTGATGTATATATTTTGAAATAGAAATACAAAGATTTTCATCTCTAGAATGCAATAATTTGTTTTGTATAACTACATGAATCCTCTATGAATTGTATTTATTTATTTATTTATTTTATTTATGACTCATGCTGGCGTCAGCATATTTTCAAAATAAAGTGACATTAAAATGAATTTAGGGTTTCATTTCTCTTTTTGGTTCGACCTCCTTCAGCTTTTTTTGCTTTAAGAGATTGACCCGATCACTAATATGCAGGCCCACCCCGACTATGTTGCATTCCTTGAGTTTTATACTCATGAGATGGTACCTCCTTTGCATTACCCTAGGGGGACCACCTCGCCTTTACTTAGAAAGGAAGATTGTGTATGAAATGTTGGGAGGCGATTCCTATGCCACTAACATTCTCAAAGAAAAGCTCAGATGGGGCAAGAAGCCACCTGTCATGATACATGAGGGCCAACAATACTTTGAAGTAAACTTTGCCTTGGCCATCCTCATGGAACATGTGACGTCCCCTACTCGTATACGGTGCACTCACCGTATACAAACAGGAGTTCATCCCCCATACCAGCTCCATGCCGATACAGGGCCCTCCACATAACACTGCAACCGTGACGGGTTCCAGTGGGAAGAGTGAAGGGGTCATTTTACCCCGTCTCCCTCAGGGTCTACCTAGCTGCGGAAGCGTAAACATACATGTCAGTATATAACATAAGCACATATCCACCTCGAAGGGTGGCCCATCACATCTGCATAAACAAGGTGAGCACAATACATATGGGGAGTTCTACCCAAGGCTCGGACTCAAGGGGATGACTGACGGCTTGGGTCTCCAGAGTTCATTGCAGACAGAATTCATGGCAATGGATTTGGCTGGCATATGAACATGGCATAGGGTTGTCCACTCCATCCGCCCCTCCTGTGCACACTTTGCAGAGTAGGATGAAAAGTGTCGGGACCTGACTGTAGCCCGCCGGATGCATAACCAAAAGGGCTATTCCTGGGTTTCATCCTCCCAGTTTCGATGGGGCAGGAGGGGATCACTCCCTCCAGAGGTCTACATGCCAACTCAAGGTGACTAGAGGGCCACTGCCCGTATTCGACTGAACCCACTGGAAAGTGAACACCACTTCACGGGTGTCGAGTCCATGCCTCACCCGCACTCAGTGGTGAGCCATTAGACCTAGTCACAGTGATCCCTGGTAGGCCTTACACACCAGAGGGATCTTTCAGGAGTCGGGACATGAACCTCCTTCTCAGCCAGTCTGGCCCCTTCACCCACAACCAGGTGTGGTTCTTGTGCACAGGCCGAATCTATAGTGTGCTAGAGAGGCTAATCTAGGAGCATCTATTACCAAGCTTTAGGTCTCTACCCCCCTTCCCAATACAAGAAGTTCATAGAGATACATCATCCATATACATCACAGAAGAACTAAAGAACTATATCTAATCTATATCATAGAGTTAGGTTCTTTAGTTAGAGGCTGGTATCTAGAGATCTAGAAGGCTGCTATGGGCAATTTAATAGGCTAAACCTATTGATTTTATGACTGAAATAGGGTTTAGACTATTAAATTGGCCAAATACCTGATCCTTGAGTGGCTCCTCCTGACCTGAGCTCGACCATCCTGCTGAAACGCTCGAGTCAAGGGAAACTAATGGTGCAATTCTCTCAGGCAGAGTCTGGGAGGCGGTTTTGGCTGTTGAGGCAGCCAAAACAGAGTTCTAAAACCCTAGAAACGAAAAATGGGCAAGTTAGGGTTTCCCCTCCTTAATAGACAAGGGGTTGGCTAGGGTTTCCAATTATCCCCTTTAGGCATGTGGGATAATTGGTAATGGGCCCACTTGCCTTTAATGGCTAGGTGGCCAAATGTGCCCACATGGAAATGTGTGCCCACATTAATGTGTACATTGGAAAATGTGCACATTAATTGCACACTTGGGTATGGCCCACTTGGCATCAAGTGTCCACATGGAAATGTGTGCCCATATTAATGTGTGCATTGGAAAATGTGCACATTAATAATTGCACATATTCCTTGCAAGCTGCCCCTAGGGCTACCCACTGGCTACACGCGGGCGTACCGTCGGTCGGTGCGGGTACGTGCGGCGTGTGGCGATGAGTACAAGATATGTCCCGGGACCGTTATCTTCGTCACGGAACGTCACATTCTCCCCACCTTGAAATGATCTTTGTCCGCGACATCGTGGGTCTCCCCACCTTGGGATCATCCTAACGCAATCAACCACGATACATACGATAAACTACTATAATACTTACACATTTATTAAGATTACCTTAAGGTAATATTTTTAGACATTATTACCGTTATATTATGGAATAACTTATCGGTTCACAACATCATTAAAAGCAGACTCAATAATTCACTTATCATGACAATTAAGTTTATCAAAATTAAAATTAACGTCAGAGGTACTCTTCATTCCTTGCAACACATTCCAACAAAATTTGTGTTGCAAGTCTTCAACTCTTCGACCTCTTTGCCCTCCTCGAGCTCTATTGGCTGCAGGGTCAACACTACGTTAGTACCATTTAATTATTAGTAAAATTTTGGTTATATGGTGACCACCCACCTATCTACATGGATGCATGGCTAATCTCCGGCGTAGGAAGAGGGTGAATCTTCCATTATGGCCGAGGAGGCAGCGCCTATATGCCTATATGCCGCTCATGCCTACACCCTAGTTGCCTGGTGGAGGATAGGTCCTTCAGGTATATGGGGCGTGAAGGCCCTGATTCCTCCTATCAAAGCATATATGGGGCTAGAGGTGCTTTTCCTATTAGTGCATTCCTTAATGACCTCCTTTTCTCGAGAGGTCGTCTACTCCGGGGGGGCCAGTAGACTTTCTAATCTAGCTTCCACTCGCCATAAGCGGAAGCGGCGGTCATGCCTACCTTGACATTACACCCGCCCTAGAGATCCGCGTAGTGGTCTCATCATCGGTCTAGCGCTGCGACCCATACCTAGCATAGGTTGCATCGTGAGATTAATCTTAACTATACATAGAATTAATCTACACAAATCGACATGCTGGCCGATTTCTTGGGAGATGACCTTGCGATCCCCATTGCTCCATAAAGCTGCGGGTCTTTGCTTTACTAGATCTTTCTTAAGTACCCGCGTCGCGTCTTCCAGCGGTAGGTATTTCCACTTGACCAAGTATTGGAGGAACTCCGACCTCCTTGTTTTCTTGAAAGCTTTATCAAGAATCAGTTGGAATTATTTCATTTGCTCCTCCGATCATTTCAACAGCGTTGGAGTGTCCAAGACTTCGTGCGGATTTGGAGTGTGCTTCTTCAACAAACTCACGTGGAAGACCTTATGAATCTTTAGGTGTCTTTGGCAAGTCTAGCTTGTAGGATTGATTACCTACTCTCTTGACTATTACGAAGGTCCAGCCCACCTTGGAGCAAGCTTCTTGCAATTCCGATCCCGAGCTTTGCTTTGCTTCACCTTGATCTTGAGCCAAACATCATCTCAACTTTGAACTCTCTTCTTGTTCGATGCTTGTCGGTGATGCTCTTAAATGTCGACTTCTTTGCTGCTAGCAAATACCCTCGAACTTCTTCCACGAGCTCTTTGCATATCGGTAACATCTGGCTGCGAAACCTCTACTTTTGATACTGGGATTGTGCCAAGTATGCGGAGTTAGGCAGCGATAGCCGTAATTAATCATAAGCGGCGACATTTGGGATGATTCCTGCTTGGTGCTATTGTAGGCAAACTCCACCAAGTGAATAAATTCTTCCCACATACCTTGCTTATTCGGACATAGTTAGTAGCATGTCCTCCAAAATCCTGTTGGTCCGCTCCGTTTGGCCATCCGTCGAGGATGATATGCCGTGCTCATGGATAGCCGTGCGAATGGTTGCAAAGAGGTCTTGCGGAAGGCACTCATGAACCGGATCACAATGGGAGATAATCTCCCTTGGCATGCCATGAAGCACGAAGATCTCTTTGGTGAAGAGCTTTCTGCCGTATCCATATTTTGTATCTGTGGTCACGCAAGGCACAAAATGTGCCATCTTTGACAACTTGTGGAGACCACTACCATCGGGGCATCCTTTCCTCTTCTTGTTCTTGGAAGCCCTATGATGAAATCCATCTTTGATCACCTCCCACTTAGCGTTTGGCACCGCTAATAGCTCTAACGCTCTGGAATTCGGCTGCTGCTCCTTGCCGTCTGGCGACATAGCCGACATTCTCGATGTAGCGAGCTACTTGCTTCTTCATTCACGGCCAATAATAGCTGCTGCGCACTTTGAAATATGTTTTCATGAATCCGCGCATGGCCAGCTATTGGGCTGTTGTGCGTGTCATGGAGGACCAATTTCCTTACACGATGATTGCACGCACAACTTGTTCTTATGGTATAACGGGTTGCCTTCCTTCTTATAATGTTTAAAGGCTTCCCGCTCCTTATCTGTTTCTAGCCTCCCTAGAGAGGCTTGCCCATACTTCCTTGAAGTCTACATCCATTGGCAAGGATTCTTCAATCTTCTTACCAAAGTCATTTGGAGGCGTCGAAATTGCATTGCAATGCACTCTAGTTGTCGGGGATGCCTTGAAAGCGCATCCGCTACCACATTGAGCTTCCACGGCTTGTAGACTATATCAAAGTCATACTCTTCAAGGAACTCCATCCACCTTCTCGCCTCGAGGTTGAGGTGTGGTTGCGTGAATACATCTTGGAGGCTCGATGGTGCGTATCCAAGCTGGAACTTCCTTCCAAAAGATAGTGCCTCAAATTCTTAATGCCACGACAACCGCAAGCAATTCACGATCGTGGGTGGGGTAAGCGTTTCGGCGTCGTTCATCTTCACGGAATCATACGCTACCACACGCGGCTCTTCTTGCATAAGCCTTTGCACTGTAGCTATCTTACTCGCGTCTGTCGCTACAAGCTTGTCTTTTCTCGGGTCGGCGGGGTTAAGGCGGGGCGGTTGTTAAAGCTTCCTTCAATAATTCAAACCACAGCGGGCTTTCTTGTGCCAATGCTCTGCCCAATCTTTCACTTTCTCCGTCCTCGTCAAATTACATTAATGGGGGCGCTATCTTAGCAAAGTTCTTCCACGAACTTCTGTAGTACCACAACTAGGGCGAGAAAACCCGACTTCATGCACATTCTTCGGGTAGCCGACCGAATTGAATGGCGGCTTCAATCTTGGCGGGGATCCGTCGAGATTCCTTCTGGCTGAGATCACATGACCCGGGTATTCTACCTTCATTTGCGAAGTGACGCCCGACAACTTGGCGTACAAGCGGTGCCTCTTCAACTTCTCTAGCACTCTCCTTAAGTGTTATGCGTGCTCTTCAAAGGGATCGCTATACACCAATATGTCATCAAAGAATACAATCACAAAGGTGTCTAAAAACTCCACGAAGATGTGCGTTCATGAGCCTCATGAGCGTCGGCGGGGGCATTCGATAAGCCGAAAGGCATTACCGTGAACTCATAATGCCCATACCGCGTTCTGAAGGCGGTCTTATGGATATCTTCTTCCTTTATCCTGATCTGATGATAGCCTGACCTTAAGTCGATTTTGGAGAAGACTTTTGCACCTTGGAGTTGATCCATCAAGTCATCGATGCGGGGGCGCTTTACTTGTTCTTAATGGTGTGCTTGTTCAGCTGCCTATAGTCTATGCACATCCTTAAAGCGCCATCCTTCTTCTTTACAAAGAGAATGGGCGCTCCAAATGGCGAGACACTAGGTCTAATGAAGCCTAGGTCGAGCAACTCCTGCAATTGCTTCTTCAGCTCTGTCAACTCCTGCGTCGTCATTCTGTATGGAGCCTTGCTTGTCGGCTTTGCTCCCGGTTCGAGTGCTATCTCACACTCGACTCCCCTATAAGGAGGAAGCTGCTTGATCTCATCTGGAAAGAGATCATTGAACTCCGTGATCGGTGAGCTATTTGCCCGGCAACTTCTTTGAGCACCCTGTCTTCTTTGCTTTCCCCTGATTCTGGTTCATCAATCTCAAGCTTGAAGATGTATGCCACCTGCTCGCTCTTGATGCACTTGAACAGCCGCTTAGAAGACATGCACTGCATGATGGGAACAACTTCTTTACCTGTGATCTCAATGATCTTGCCGTCGGGTGTTGGGAAGGTCACCTTCCGCTTTCCACAATCGATAATAGCCCCTGCTGGTCCAAGGTACTCCATTCCTATGATCAAGTCATACTTGCCAATGCCCATACTTCTGCCCCCATCTGGATATTAATCCCTGGCAAGTCGATATCGAAGTTAATTCTCTTGCCTGCCGTCTGCCTTACTGCACCACTTGCTAAGACAACGGGCCTTGGCTTTGACTTTAGTGGTTTCAACTTCAACATTTGAACCATTCTGGGGGATGCAAAGTTATGGCTACTTCCTGAGTCTATCAAGACTATGAAGGACTTGGCCTTGGCCTTCCCTACTGTGGAAATTACTTTATATTGGCTCTCTGCTTGCTCTGTATCTATTGTGGCAAAGATATGACACTCACCCTGAATATAGTCGCGGGCTTCCTCGCCGTCGTCGTCAGACAGAGTGTCCCAATCTCCCAACTCTGCTAGTATTTGCACTCATGGCGTAGGGGCAGTTCGTTTTGTCCTATGCTTTGTTTTGGAAGCTTTTTGAAACAAAAGCTGCTTTTCTATGCACTCCTGTCTCTTTTCCTTGGGCATCGCCTGCAAAAAGGATCGCACTGCTTTGGAGTAGTTTGACCCCTCCTGCTTGTCCTTGAAGGACACCTGCTTCTTCTCTTCTTTGTTTCCCACAGTTTGCCACCATATGGGGCTCTATTTGGACTGGAATTTGGCTGCCCTAGGACTATAGCTTTGGCCGCCTTGCCTTTATCACGGAAATCGCTGCCTCTCCCCGCTATTACGAGGTCCTCCCTTTCCTTGCAAGCTTATTGCCTTGGACCTACCCGAGCATCATCTTAGGATTTATTGCCCTTACAAGCTTCGCGGATCTCCTCATTCAGGCCCTCAATGTAGCTTTTCCTTGCATGCTTCTCACCCAACTTTGCACATGACCTCAGCCTCATGAATTCCCTCGTATATACGGACAGATTTGTTGCCTTGCTGCAACTTTGTAGAACTGCTTTGCATCATCTTTTGGACTTATGTTCCCTTTGGGGCGTAATGGGCTTGAAGGCTTTAGCAAACTTTCGAACTTACAAGCATCCCTCGCTTAAGCCATGTGCCTTTGCATAACCCTTCCACCAAATCCGTGCGGCTCCTTTCAAGTTGGTACATTTGCCACTCTGCCTTTGTCTTTATCCTTCATGCCATAAGCATTGCCGTACTCACTCATTTTAGTCCGACCATGCCTCCGCTTCTAATCGACTGTTCTCCCCGAGAACTGTTCGATTTCGGGCTTTCCATACGTTGCCGGTGTGGAATCTACCTTCTTCCGATAGTCGAGGCCACTGGTGTCCTTTTGTCGTCCCTCTATGGGCGTCCCTACGCCTTGCATCTGCGGTGTTCCACTTTGCCTTGCATCACGTTGGGTCCGGGGCACGATCTTCTTCTTCCTCCGGTGAGTCGACTCACGAGCTTGAGTCGGAGGAGTCCGGGCTGGGGATCTTCTTCTCTTGCTCCTCTTCTTGTCCCTTCCTGTTTTCCGAGCTGATGCTTGCGGTGGCGGCGTTGCCCACCGAACCTGCTCGCTTAGCGGCCCGGCCAAAGCCTTTATCGCTCAAGGTCCGTCCTCATGCGGGATATTTCCTCTTACGGGGTCATGGGTCCAAATTCCTCAAGCGGGTTCCTTCTTGGGAGGTGGCACCGGGCGGACTCTGTTCTTCCCTAAGGTCTTGGCGTTGTCGTTCCCCCGAGCCTAGGCCTCTAGCGCATACACAAATAATTCATCATCTGATTAGTTTTACTTGTTCCTTTGCATTATATGTGGTGTGTTGGCATAGTTGTGGAGCAAAATATATCAACAAAACATTTAAGGTGCAAAAGAAATTATATTTATATTATATAATATTTTGGTACAAAAGTCTCGGGATCAAGAGTCTAACTAGTCTTGAAATCGCGTAGGTGGGACGGGTTGTCCTCAAGGAACTTCTTAACTTGGGCGTTCCTACGAATGACCCAAGTTCTTGAAGGCGCTTGGCGGCGAGGCATACGCAAAAGGCTCTGCCAAGTCTTCCACTCTCTGCGATCGGATGTGAGGGCGCTGCCGCCGCTAAGTCTCGCGGCGTCGATGAGGGTATGGCGAAGTCGAAGAAGATCAGTGCCATTGCTCTCTTGACTAGGGGGCGGCATAGTGGGACATTTCTGGCGCTATTCGAGCATGCACGCGAAGCCTGAGAGTGCAATCGGCATGAACACTCCTTCCTCGCCCACGGGGCTGAATTTGCGATGTACCACGCTATTCTCCCATCTAGCGGCGGTGGCGGTAGTACCTCGGTGACACATGTCGTTGTGCGTCGCGGATGATTCCCCACTTGTTTGGCCTCTGCTCTATCTTTGCCACATATTAAATCGACCACCGATCTCGGTGAGCTCGGTAGTCTTGATTGTTGAGTCGACTCGCCGAGGTCGATTCTGCTCCTCTTCTGCCGAGGTGGTGTTGAGGGACTTCGGCATCGGGATGCTAGTGGTCTTGCCTCGATCCCCATCCGTTCACGAATGGCGAGGAACTCTTCTTGGATGGCAGGTCTCCGGTCTCCATGACCGCCTTATCTTCTTGTATGCTGAGCGCCGGAAGTCGCTTCCTCAGTGTGGTGTCGGCTTCCACGACTTGAAGCGGGAAGTCACGAGACTCCCGGACGATGAAGTCGTCCATGTCGGTCTGCCGCTGATTGGTGGGCCGGTTCATCCAATCGGAGCTCCCTCTCCCGCATTGGGGAAGGTTACGGATGTCGGCCGAGGAGTAGATACTCCTCTCCGTTGATGATGATAGGGGCTAGGCTTGTGATGCCTAGCCCAAGTGGGGGAGCAACTCCGATAGTCTGCCGGCTCTGCTCGAAGTTGACCAGCTCCTGTTCTGCTTGTCGCCGTTCCTCTTCTGAGTCTAGCTCGGTGTATTCTTCGTCGTCCGACTCCTCTTCATCTTCCCTTCCTTCTTGCTCTTCTTTGGTGCTTTGCAAAAGCATCGCTCTTCGGCTTGGACTGCTATGGGGTCCACCTCCATCGGAGGGATAGAGGTTGCCCCCATTGGGTTTTCGGCGCGGTGGGATAAGAAGATAGCTAGGGCAGCGGTGTAAGAGAAATACTTGGTCTTGTTGGCTGTCAGGACCATGTAGTCTGGCAGCCTCTGCACCTTGTTAGTTAGGTACTTGGCGATGTTGGGGACATCGCCCAAGGCTGCTTGAAGGGATGGCCGGGGAACGAAATATCCTATGCGGGGGACTGAACAAGGGGGAGGGTCCTACCCTAGCTTGAAATTCTGCTAACACTTGCCTATATCTTTGGGGTTGCATTTAGCGTAGCTTGGATATCAATTTCTTTCCCAAAGACTTGGAAGATGTCGTTGACATCCGCCTCGGCAGCATGGGCACTGGCGCTGTACCATCGCCTGAAGTCAGCAGTGGCCATTGATCTAGCGAAGAAGAGATGCAGAAGCGCCTCAGGGAGCTGGAAGATCGCCTAAGCAGTAGAGAGCAGACTTGCAGGGTGCTAAATTTTTGGATGACCTAGAGTTTACTGAGATTGGGTGATTCTGATCTATTAAAGGGTGCAATTGCGAGTTTGAAGACTACTTCTAGGGTTTGAGCATGCTAAGAACAACTAATGAACCTATTGCAACAATTTGGAGATCATTTGGTGAAGAAAATGGTACGAGGTCTCACACGTTGCGCCCAGACCGATAATGAAAAGTTCATTTTCTGTCCTGGCGCGACGTGTGAGACATGGGTTCTAAATGGGCTAAACTTAATCAATTTGGATAATCTAAGGCTGTAATTCTACTAAACTCGCCGAGTTAGGCAGAATTGACCCCTTATTTGGTCGATTTGGAGCAGTTTTGGGCATTTTTGGGCATGGTCTCACACGTTGCGCCCAGCCCGAAAATGAGAATCTCATTTTCTGTCCTGGCGCGACGTGTGAGACATCGTCTCAATTTTGCTCAAAAACTTCAATTTGACCAAAACAAAAGCTAGAATTCTATAACTTAACTTAATTAAGCTAGATCAGACACATTATTCACTCACAAAATTCTTTATATTAACAAAAATTTCTGTTATTTACAAAATCTCAAGGGCGTTCCCCCTTGATGTGCCTGGCAAGATACATATCCTGCCTCATGAGGGTGACCCTCTTTGCGTGTACCGTGCAGGCCGTCGAATCTTCAAAATGTTGCACTATTTTCGCCTCTGCTGCCTCCTGTAAGCACAACAGCATCTCATCGGTCACGCGCATGTCCGTGTTGTACTCCTGCATGACAGCGGACCAAAGCGTTGAAAGCGGTGCGGGGGATCAAGAGTCGTAACTCTTACGGAAATGCGGATTTCTTTGAGGGCTCTGCTCCTTACGCTTGCTCTTGCTCCGCTTCTTTCTGACGCTCACGGGAGGCTTGGGCCCCGGTGGGGCGGCGGCTTCAGTCGGCTTCTTGTCGGTGTCGCCTTCAATCGTTCTCACCCTGTGCTCCTGGTAATAGGCATTGTGTGCCTCCCACTTCACCATATAGGCGTTGTGCTCCTTGATCTTCTTCTGATAGACCTTGACCGGGTCTATCACGTACGCCTCCCTTTGTGGTCGTGGGGCTTTAACCCTATCCCACGTCGGAAAAGGTGGGGGCTTCGGCGCCTGCCCGGACTGGTCTTCTTCCTCTGCCACCTGCTCGGGGACTTCCTCCTCCACGGGCGGGGGTTTTGAAGAACTCGCCCCCTCGTCTTTGGGGGCGTAATCCTCGTCAGAGTCGCCGGGATTAGAAGGCGGGGGTGCCTTTCGCTGATGGCTCGTTGATGACGGGCCCTACCGCTCGCTTCCCAACCTTCACAACTTTTCTCTTGCCTGCTTTAATGGCTTTGGCCTTCCTCTTCTTTGGCCTGCCGGCTGTGGTTGGGTCGTCTTCCCGATTCTTTGTCCTCTGCTCCCGGCGGCGCTCTTTGGCTTCATATTTGCTTATGAACGCCGCGAGGTCCGCTTCTTCTGCAGGGCTAAGCGTCGGCTGCCGCTGCTCTTCTCTCCCTTCCTCCTACTTGAGATGGGTCAGTCACGGAGTTGCTCTTATTTGTTGGCTGCCCTGTCGGCTCCCGTTGCTCCATGCTCCTTTCCTCCTCCTCTGCGATCTCCTCGAGAATTTGGTGCATAATATCTGGCCGGTCCTCCTCTATGATCTCCGTCTGGTCGCTCCGCTCCGATCCTGCCTCCTCGCTCGAAGAAGATTCGCCTTCCCGGAAAAGGCGTTCTTGAAGGATCCTCTGAACTAGGGCAGGACCTTGGGCGCTTGATGATTCTTCTTGGCGAGGCTTCCTAGCGGTCTGTTTTGTGCGGGCCATCATTTGATGGTTCGTCGATCGGAGCTAAGCGCCAGAAGATCGCCTTGGCGAACACGAGCAAACTTCTAAGGAAAGAACACAGAAATGGGAGGGGTCTAGGTCTATTTATAGGTGTCATTTTTAGGTCACTTTTAAACTACCTTTTTGGGTTGCCTAAAACATTTAAAACACCTAATTAAGCAAGGTCTCACCGCGTTGCCAGCAGAAAATGAAAAAGTCATTTTCGTCCCGGCGCGGCGTGTGAGACATGGTGGGACCCACTACTAAATTTTGTACTTTTTAAACATGTAACATGCCAATTCTCTTGATTCTTAGCTTAAAATTAGAATTATCAAGTTATTTTTCTTTGTGATTCATGACATTTCTTAATGTTTCAAAATTTGAATGTCTCACCGCGTTAAGCCCAACCCGAAAATGAGAATCTCATTATCGTCTCTGGGCATGACGGTGAGACCACCCTACTTTTGAAGGTTGGCTCACCAATTTTAGTCTTTTTATGTTTTCATTCATTTTAAGCATTTACTAGCTTAGCGTAAACTACAAAAATGAGAAAAATTTTCCCATTTTTCGAGGTTTAAGGATCCTATTAAGTTAGTGCTCTTTCGGGAGCATGGTCGGTGCTTTGCTCTTGGTCACCAAGAACATTGCTACGATACCAGCTGTGACGTCCCCTACTGCATTATCACGGTGCACTCACCAGGTATACAAGCAGGAGTTCATCCCCATACCACTCCATGCAGATCTGGGGGCCCTCCACATAACTTTACAGCCGTGGCGGGTTCGGTGGGAAGAGTGAAGGGGTCATTTTACCCGTCTCCCTCGGGGTCTACCTAGTTCTTGAGCGTAAACATACATGTCGGTATATAACATAAGCACATATCCACCTCGAAGGGTGGCCCATCACATCTGCATAAACAAGGTGAGCACAATACATATGGGGAGTTCTACCCAAGGCTCGGACTCAAAGGGATGGCCCGGCGGCTTGGGTCTCGAGTTCATTGCTGGGGCGAGAATTCATGGCAATGGATTTGGCTGGCATATGAACATGGCATAGGGTTGTCCACTCCATCCGCCCCTCCATTTTTGCACACTTTGCGAGTAGGCTGAAAAGTATTGGGACCTGATTTGTAGCCCGCCCGGATGCATAACCAAAAGGGCTATTCTGGGTTTCATCCTCCCAGTTCGATGGGGCAGAGGGGATCACTCCCTCCCGGAGGTCTACACATGCCGAGCTCAAGGTGACTAGAGGGCCTTTGCGTCGTGATTCGGTGAACCCAGCGGAAAGTGAACACCACTTCCGGGTGTCGAGTCCATGCCTCACCCGCTTTCGGTGGTGAGCCATTAGACCTAGTCCACCAGTGATCCCCTGGTAGGCCTTACACACCGGAGGGATCTTTTGAGAGTCGGGACATGAACCTCCTTTCGGCCGGTCTGGCCCCTTCACCCACAACCAGGTGTGGTTCTTGTGCACAGGCGAATCTATAGTGTGCTAGAGGCTAATCTAGGAGCATCTACTACCAAGCTTTAGGTCTCTACCCCCTTCCCAATACAAAGGAGTTCATAGAGATACATCATCCATATACATCACAGAAGAACTAAAGAACTATATCTAATCTATATCATAGAGTTAGGTTCTTTAGTTAGAGGCTGGTATCTAGAGATCTAGAAGGCTGCTATGGGCAATTTAATAGGCTAAACCCTCTGATTCTATGACTGAAATAGGGTTTAGACTATTAAATTGGCCAATAACTCTGATCCTTGAGTGGCTCCTCGACTGAGCTCGACCATCCCTCTGAAACGCTTTCGAGTCAAGGGAAACTAATGGTGCAATTCTCGGTGAGTCACGGGAGGCGGTTTTGGGCTGTTGAGGCAGCCAAAGCAGGGTTCTAAAACCCTAGAAGCGAAAAATGGGCAAGTTAGGGTTTCCCCTCCTTAATAGACAAGGGGTTGGCTAGGGTTTCCAATTATCCCCTTTAGGCATGTGGGATAATTGGTAATGGGCCCACTTGCCTTTAATGGCTAGGTGGCCAAATGTGCCCACATGGAAATGTGTGCCCACATTAATGTGTACATTGGAAAATGTGCACATTAATTACCTACAGGTATGGCCCACTTGGCATCAAGTGTCCACATGGAAATGTGTGCCCATATTAATGTGTGCATTGGAAAATGTGCACATTAATAATTGCACATATTCCTTGCAAGCTGCCCCCTAGGGCTACCCACTGGCTACTGCGTCGGTACCGTCGGTCGGGTGGCGTAATGCGGCGTGGCGAGGCGATGCGATTATCGTCACGGGACCGTATCGCTGTCTGGAAGCGTCACGAGAATCGTCAAAGATGAAGCCTTGTCGGGAGAAAAGGGGAAACCACCAGCCATGTCAGAGGAAGACAACGACGAACACGTCAGGGAGGATGATTTTATTAGATGGAAGCAACTAGCTGAGCAGATTACATCGAGACCAGGGAGCTCGACTTACATGACTTGATGCCCTCTCGGTTGTCCACTACCAGGGTCAAGAATATCTCTTATTGGAGGATATCATGTGGACATACCACATCATTGCGGACCAAAAGTCCAAGAAGAAAACGCATGTTCTATATGAACTTGTTGAGTATTGTATGGATGATTTCATCGACTGAACTCCCAGAGGAAGTACAACAACTGCTTCAGTTCCATCAGGAGACCATTGAGCCAGTTGATGCCCTCTTGCGCTTGCGACATCTTATGCTGATATTCCCTCATAATCAGATGAGGAAGGAGAAGATTTTTGTGATAACAAAGAACATATCAATGAAGAAAAGCAAGATGCTACGAAAGAGGAGGTCACAATGGATCTCGAGAAGGAGGTAGTCACTTCTATTATTCTGGAGATTAGTGCTTTGGGGAATACACCACTTGCTTCTTCCTTTCAGCTTTCAAGCAGGGACATGTCCTTTTTATTGCGAGGGGTTTGGCTCCAAATGCAGAAGCATCATGGTGGGCACTCCGTGTTCTATCCACCCTAGTGGGGCATAAGAAGCTCCGGCCTCAGATGCTCACATATGTGCTCGTGCGACGGGATTTTGCTTCGACCGCCCTGGGGCAGGATATTGCACCATGGATGAGCATGAAGCTCCTTGTGGCCACTCCATTGGCCATGGCATTTCCACCAGAGATTGCTTCCCAGACTGCTCTCGCTATTAGCCCTGGTGTTACCCTACTCCGACACTGCCAACTGCCACCGCTGCCTACTCCAATGGAAGAAGATACATGACCTAGTTTCCTGAATGTCATTCTTTTTGTTACTAGTGTATGGCCTTAGGCCATTAAGCAATATATGTTATAAAAATTGGTGCTTGTATGCCACTCTTTAATATAAATTTTCATATTTTATGTCTTATTTTTTCTAATCAATACCTTGAATGAAAATTCTAAGTCAATGCTTGTGCAGCTTGTTTATCTCTACTCCTTATTTATATTTTAGACGATGCACGTTTCCCTCCATGAGCGACCCCCATGCAACCTAGTTGCCTAACGTCAGAACAAGAGCTCATACTTATGAAGCGTTAGCTTACTGAGCTTCAAGCTTATGTACTCCAGAACAACCCACCAACAATATCGCAGGAATACGGTCCGGAGATTCTGGCTGTAGCCAATCACTTGTCACCACCATCACCTAATCTACTAGTACCTACTCCAGTTACATCTAGCCGCTCAAAGCGTATGCAGAGCAGCTCTTCCTCTGATGCAAATTCTAATTCGTCAGAGTCGTCAGATTCCTCTAAGTCCTCATGACAGAATGCTAAGTCCCGTAAAAAGGACTATCAAAAGACCGTGGACTCTGCTATCACAAATATATGAAAGAACCGTAAGTTAACCCAGTTTTTGGGTAAGACCAGGTCAGGGATGGATGCTGAATCCTTGTTAGATGAGATGCATGAGTTCGGCAAGTCTTACGGAATGACAGAGAAGTATATCGGCAAAGTTGCTATCACCAACCTCAGAGGGTCAGCCCGTCTGGTGGAAGGGATATGCATTCTCACGGATTGACATGATGCAGGTGCCGATATAAGGTCTTTGCCAAAGCTTTCAAGTCTCCCTATGTCCCCAGACTCACTGCTGCCAACAAATTCAAACTTTTTACCGTCTGGAATAGAAAAATCTAACAGTCCAAGCATACACATATGAGTTTATGCGCCTACAGCTGTATATCCGCCTACGGCTGTATATCCCAAGAATTAATAAATGCAGGGCAGTTGGAGGGTATATTGAGGGGTTGTCCCCCACTCTCAGGAAAATGGTGTGACCCATAGATCCAAAAACAATAGCAGAAGCCGAAGCTAAGGCTCTTAGCTTGGAGGAGGATAGTTCCAAATACCAGCCGTAGCGTTCCTTTACCTTTGGTCAAAATAGAAACTATACACCTTTTCGGGGACGCTCTTCTAGCCCAAGTCCTCCCCCATCGGTTGGTTATCAGAAGCAGGATAAGAAAGTTTCTTTTAATATACCAGATAAGTTTTCTAATACCGTAGGGTCTGTTTGAGATATTTTGCAAGCAATTCCAAAGGAAGCTCGGGAGCAGTTACGAGAGGACAAGGCCTGTTTTCGATGTTTCTGACTGGGGCACCGTATGCAGGATTGCCCCTATGTCGTTCAGGCTGCTCAAGCTTCTCTTGTCAAAGTGGATTGGAATGATGTCATGACCCCATATGAACCTCCAACTGTCATATCCACGGTCGGCCAAGTAGACCGTAAACCTTTTGTCATTTTTATAGACACAGGTAGTACGCACAATTTTGCCTCACCTAGAATGGCAGAAGCCTTGCAGCTTACCCCTTTGAAGTCAAAGCCGTGTCCAGTTACGGTGGCTAGTGGGGCCGTGCGTCATACTCAAGGCCGATGTATCAACTTGAATATTCAGCTGCCAGGAGCACCCGTTGCTCTAGGAGCATAGATTATGAACATCGGTCGATATGATCTCATTGTGGGTATGGAGTTCTTGACTGCTACAAAAGCAAACATTGATTGTGAAAAGCGAGAGGTCACCTTTAATGAAGCGAATGGGGCTCGTGTCAATGTATCAGGTAAACCAGTTATTCCAATTATGCAGTGTATTTCATTGCGTCAGTTGGATAATGCCATCAAGAGGTATCAGGTTGCTTGCATTGTTAGACTTGCGTCAGTAGAGGCCAAGTCCAAATAGGAAGAAGTTATTGAGAGCTTGCCCACGGAAATAGTTGTCGTACTTCGGGAATTCCATGACCTTTTTCCGGATGAGATTCAAAGGTTGCCACATCTCCGGGGCATGGAATGTGAAATCACATTGGAACCTGGTACTAAACCTACTAGTAAGGCTCCGTATTGAATGAGTACACCAGAATTGGCAGAGCTTAAGAAGCAGTTGCAAGAGCTTTTTAAGTTGGGATTCATTAGGCCAAGTGTATCACCTTGTTGAGGATGAAAGCCATGCCTTCCAGAGCTGTCCAGTCTATAGTCAGATTCGGGCTCGCTACATTCTCTTGGTGCGACCTGGTCTGCCCCTGCACGAGCTACTCAGTACGTCGTCAGTTCGGTCCCTTGGCTCCTACCTCCAAGAGGTTTTGGATTTGCGGACTCACCTCTGCCCCCGGGCGCCTACCTGAGATGCCGGGAATTCATGTGTATATATGTATATTTGTACAACTGCTAGTAGGTTTGTTGCTGCGATAGTTTTTCCCTCCTAAGGGGGGGTTTTTAATCCGGGTAGCAACGGGCTTGCTGCACCCGTGTAATTTGGGTCCCATAGGGATTGGCCTCCGCGACCAATAAAAGAACCTTCCTTCCTTCCTTCATTCCTTTTGGTGCTCCTATTTTGTTTCTGAAGAAAAAGGATGGCACCTTGCGAATGTGCATTGATTACAGACAATTGAATAAGCATCTAATCAAGAATTAGTATGCTCTACCGCGTGCCGATGACTTAATGGATCAATTGCAAGGGCCAAGTATTTTACGAAGATTGATCTTTGCTCAGGATATCACCAGATAAGAATTAAGGAGGATGACATCCATAAATCTGCCTTTTAGACACATTATGGGCACTATGAATTTACTGTTATGCCATTTGGACTAACTAATGCCCCTGCTACATTCATGAGGTTGATGAATGATGTCTTCCGCGAATATCTTGATGACTTTGTCATCATTTTCTTCGATGATATCCTCATATATAGCAAAACCTTAGAAGACCATGAGTATCATCTTCGGTTGGCTCTGCATAAGTTGAGACGCCATTAATTTTATGCAAAGTTTTCCAAGTGTAGATTTGCGACTACCAAGATCAATTATTTGGGACGCATTGTGTCTCCTGAAGGGATAGCAATAGATCCAACCAAGATCGAGGCAGTAAAAGATTGGCAAGTCCTAACGAATATGCCAGAGGTCCGCAGTTTTCTAGGATTGGTGGGTTATTACTGCAAATTTGTTAAGGACTTCATCAAGCTTGCAGCGCCTCTTACAGACCTTACAAAATATGAGAACGTTAGGGATTAGATGACACACTGGAAGGAGAAGGTCCAGGCTAGATTTCAGTCCTTGAAGGATGCCTTGACAACCGCTCTAGTTCTTACCTTGCCAGATCCTCAGAAGGATAAGTGTGTTGCTGCCGACGCCAATAAAATCGCCACAGGCGGAGTATGAATACAAGAACGCAGGGTAATCGCGTATGATTCTAGAAAGATGAATGATGTGGAGCAGCGATACCCCACGCATGACCAGGAATTACTCGCAGTCGTGCATGCCTTGTGTATATGGAGGCATTACTTGCTTGGAAGATGATTTCAGTTGGATACGAATCACCAAAGTCTCCAATACATTTTCACGCAACCCTACTTCAATCTTAGACAGCGACGATGGATGGAATTTCTAGAGGAATATGACTTTGAAGTACTCTATAAGCCAGACAAGCATAATGTTATTGCGACGCACTGTCCAAACATCCATTGGTAACCTGAACGCATTGTAATGCAATTTCTACTCTCATCAGTGATTTTGGTAGGCAGATAGAGCAGACTCTTCCTACAGATCTCAAATTTCAGAGGGAAACTTTCTGTCTTTATAAGAAGGAAGGTAACCTTCTCTATTGTAAGAATAAGTTATGTGTCCCCGAGACATCAGGAGTTCTCAAACTCATTCTCCACAACACACATAACAGTCCTATAGGGGGGCATGCGGGATTCTTGAAGCCGTATCTTAAAATCCGCTCCAGCTATTTTTGGCCAGGGATGAAGAAATACATTGCGAGATATATTAAGCAATGTCAGATATGACAACAAACAAAGGCGGAACAATTGCGTATTTTAGGAGAATTACATCCCTTAGATGTTCCTAATGCAAAGTGGGAAGTTATTACCATGGATTTCATTGTGGGGCTTCCGCGCACTTTAAGGGGCTTTGATTCATTGATGGTTGTGGTCGACAAACTTTCCAAAATAGCTCATTTCTTGCCATGTCGAACCACGGACACTGCATTAGACACCGCCTTATTGTTCACAAGGGAGATATTTCGTCTCCATAGGATGCCCCGTACCATTATATCGGACCGAGATTCTAAGTTTGTTAGTGCCTTTTGGAAGGATTTCTTCAGCACCATTCAAACTAAGCTCGCCATGAGCACAGCTTACCACCCACAGACGGATGGTCAATTAGAGCGTACCAATCGCATAATAGAAGACATGCTACATAATTATGTCTGGAACAAGCAATCCCAATGGGCAGATTATATCCATTTGGTGGAGTTTGCGTATAATAGTACGAAACAGGAATCTTCAAGGATGTCTCCTTTTATGATTAACTATGGCTATCAATGCCTTACTCCAGACACGTGACATAATCTAGTTTTCAAAGTGGAAGTTTCTCAGTAGTTACTTACCGATATGCAAGTCTTAGTCGAGGAAGTTCGAGGGTATTTATTAGCTGCCAGAGCCCAGCAAAAGAGCCTTGCCGATAGGCATCGGACACCACAGGAATTTCAAGTTGGCGAGTCCATATGGCTAAAGATTAAGGTGAAGCAGGACAAACTCAAGATGGCAATTGCAAGAATAAAAAAATAATGTAAGAATGCAATTACTTTTCAGCAATGCCAGGAACTCCTTGAAATCTGATGACTCGTCTTCATCTTCGTCTTCTTCTTCCACATCTTCATCCTCTTCCGACCACTCGTTTTCGGATGAGTCTCCAATCCAGCCTTCCAGCACACCTGTCACAAATTCTTTTGATTCTTCATCAGAGGAATCAGAGAAATCAGAAGAAGTTGGGGCAAGAAACGTTGTTAGGGGTGGGAAGACCTCTTCGACCCGACGCCTCTTGGAAGAGACCTCGGGTTCTTCAGTTAGCAGGGCAGATGGATGGGGGCTAGCAGGGATGCTGGCCCTCTTAAAAACTCAATAAAAATGAGAGGATTTGTGTGTAGATGCCAAAGTGTTGGAGAAAGAGCTGCATGAAGATTCGAATGCTTCAAAAGCCTGAGATGCTTGAATGATTTTACTTACACTATAACTTTATAATATAAGAAGATAAATATGCATACTATGATACGTCACCAGAGTATAAGCAGATCCCTACGGGTCATTAGGGGATAACTTGGGTTGACCTAAAAGGGCTTTTATTAGCTATGCTAAATCGTTAGTAAGTTAAATAACCTAATTAGGCTAATTAATGTATTAATTAGCAAAAGTCAACTAATGAGGGAGTGCCACCTGGCCCAAATCGATTGGCCAGGAGGAACCTGCCAAGAATAGGGTCCAAATTGGGTCCCTACCTCCAATTCTGCTTCAAATCGATTTGGGAAGAGTTGGAGGAAGGAGGAGCTACTAGCCACTGCAATCAGACCAGAAGAATGGAAGCCTGTTTGGGGTCTGGGTTCGGGAACTCCTGGAAGACAGCCCTCTGTGAGGACCCGTGGATCTAACAGGAGAGTCCGGGGGACTATGTCACGCGGGATTTGCAAGAAGAGAAGAAGAAGAAGAAAACAGAACAAATGAGAGGAAAAAGATAAGCTTCCTTGATATCAATGATGAACATACATGAGCTCTCGCAATAGAGAGAAAAACTGAAAGGAGACAAGACTCAAAACTCATGTAACCATCATATGCTAGCTCTACTCATATATACAGTACAATGGCCTTGGGCCCAATATAGACACTCTGACTGATCTCGGTGCCGACTCCTGGAAGGAGGCCTGATTTGCAGGAATGTTGGCGGTGCCTCTTTAAGTGCCTAGAATCACGCTGACGCTGACACGGGCGGTGACGGGTCATCACTTGTCTGAGCGGCGCCTCTTGTTGACGGACGTAGGCTTTGACTGCGTGGTCTGCTGCTTGGTCTTCTGCCGAGCCTTGGATGGCTGACCCGTGGCTGACTGAGGATCCTTGAGCTTGACCTGGTCCGTCGTATGCATGAATAGTCCTGTACCAGGAGGCACAGGACTAACAAAGCCTTTTGTGATAATGGTTCTAGCCAAGAGACCAGTTAGTCCCTAGTTAGCTTGTGCTTCAGCAACCCTTGTATGATTGGATGGATGGTTAATTTCTCTATTATGTATTGTTAAGATGATGATGGATACTTTGCTTATGATTATGTTCTCTCTTTCTGTTCCTCCTGTGTGTCTGGGGGTTAAGGGTGGGTAGAGACCTGAAAGCTTTCTAGAAGTAGATATGTCTCTAGCTAGAACCTGTAAGACCTAGTAAATGCAGCCTGTGCACAAGAGCCCACCTGGCTGTGGAGGCTATGATGTGACTGAGCACCAGATAACGGGTACCATGGTGAAGCGGGGGTGGAGCCTTGCTGAGCACAGCTACTGGGGCTCCTATAGTGTGCTAGGCTTATAGTCGATCCTCGTATTGGGGCCAGATATAGGTCTGACATCTCCTGGGTCGCAGGACAGGTCCTGAAAGGACGGTCTCAACTCAATGGATGCGCCAAGGCGCCCCATGGATTTTGGGGGGGAGGGAGGGGTGTAAGTCGAGTACGGATGCGGGGCTGCCGAGGTGGCGCGTGTTCTCTAGCATATCCAGGGATCCGTCATGCCCGGGGAGGGGACGTCTCCCTGACCTGCCTCATCGGACCAGGGAGACGTAACCCGGAGTAGTCTCATAGGGTGATTCCATGGGACTGCATCTCCGGAAGGCTACAATCATACCAGAGCATGTTTCAGCCTATCTGCAAAGTGTGCACAGGAGGGGCAGATGAAGTGGACTACCTACCTTAGCCATTGTCCTATGCCAAACACGCCATGTTATATCTATGTTTGTCCAGAGCATGTTTCAGCCTATCTGCAAAGTGTGCACATGAGGGGCGGATGTAATGGACTACCCTAGCCATTGTTCTATGCTAGCCAACGCCATGTTATATCTCTGTCTGTTGTTATCTTGAGGCCTTGACCATCAGTCGACCCCCTGGAGTCTGAGCCCGGGGTAGAGCCCTTATTTATAGCATATTGTTTATGTATCTTATATTTGTATTGCTGTTGATATGATGAAGGATGGACCACCTTTCGTGATGGTATATTATTTGTGTATGATTATTATGTGCTGACATGTACGTACGGTTTCGCTGTATAGGATTCCCATAGAGGACGTAAGGCGAATGACACCTCCGTGTTTCTCACCCGGACACTTGGCCATCCCAAGTGGGTTCGAGTTAGACGGAGGGCCCTTCCATGGTGATGTAGTCGCTACGAGAGGGAAATTCCTCGTATTTGTACGATGGGAACATCATATAGATTATTGTCAATGTAAAAGTATGCAGAAGATGAATAACATGCTTTAAAGATTTTCTTAAGTTATGTACACTTGCTAATTAAGATTGATAAAACAAGTTTTCTATTGAAATTTACGGAATACATGGTTTTGGATTACTGTTATACTTAATGCCACAGAATATAATTTTAACTTTTGAAATTTGGAATAAATAAGCCTAGACTTAGCCAGGAAAATATGACCTGTATGTTTTCTTGGGCTGCTAATTGTAGACTTAGTATTATTGCAAGGAGTATTAGGGATGGAAGTCTGGTAAAAGACTTAAAAGGGTTTTTCTTTTTTTCTTGTTTTCTTTTTTTCTTTTTTCTCCAACAAGCCTGTGTTTAAGAAAGTCATGCTAAAACATTTTCCAGTGGAGCTTGCAATACTCCTGCTACCAAATTGCTGCCATAAACAAAATAACATACTCAACTTTACTATTGCCTCTACCCTTATTGAATTTAGTCCGTCACCATAGAGCACCTTATTAGTTTTTTGAGACTTAAAGCACATAAAAACAAAGCTAGGTGCAAAATTGTATGTTTGCTGGAAGAGGAAACAAAGAAGATTATACCATTTTTGAATTAGTACAAGAATTAGCAGAATTGTCACTAATTGTGCTTCTTGAATGCATGCCGGATATATTTTTGTGGATGATTACAAGGAAATCAAATCTACACGCAAATCAAACACAAAACAAAGAAAGCACTCCATTTTAATTGCTAGAATGAGCAATTTTGGATTAGAAGCAAACTTCGAATAACAACATACCAAAATTTTTGTCTTTAAACAAAATTTCAAGAGACCCTACACTCTTGAAATTCGAATTTGATCTTTTGCCAACAAATAAGATACATGAATAATTTGAAGGAAACCAAGTGTACATGCAAATCAAACACAAAGCAAAGTCATATCTCTTGAAATCAAATTACAATAAAAGTAATTTTGGATTGAAAGCAAAGCAACAGACCCGAAATTTTTCTTCAAAAGAAAGTGTGCAAAATGGTCCTGCATTCTTGTAAGTCGAATTTGATCTTCTGCCAGATCCAAATAATTTGAGGAAAAAGTCTTTACATTCTTCTTCTTGAACAGTGGATTTTCTCGTACACCCAAATTCTCTCCTGGCACAATTCTCTCGTGTATCAAATTTTGAATTCTCTCCGGTGGTGGTGGTTGAAGCAAGACACGAAAATCGATTAGGTTAAAAATAGATTTTCAAACTAATTTGGAGGGGGGAGCGGAGGGATAGGGGGACAACTAAAATGAGACACTATAGTGTGCTTATGCTTTAACCCAGAAAGAAGCTCATAACAACTTCGTGCAATGAAATGTGAATAGCAAGGACTCATGGGCATAACAGAGTGCCTGAAGCAACCAACCCCAAGGAGTAGATTAGTGCCCAGAGTATTATTTTCGAAACCTGAATTATAAACTCTCGAATAGGAAGTGACCCAGATGAGGTCAGAGATCCAAGAGCTATAACACTTACTAGCTGGAGAGGCTACACCAGCAGTGAATGCTAATGCCGAGGGGGCACAAGGACCGGAAAAGAAACCGGCGCCACTAGCAGCGGCTGCAAAGGGTAAAGAGAAAGCAAAGAAGCGCATGCACTATAAAGTCTACTAGCTCAGTATCAAGCTTAGAGTCACCAGAGTCAGGTATTGAGACAGAAACAGAGGATGAGGAGGAAGCAGAAGTTGAAGTTCAGGATGTCGTGCTCGTCAATTGAGCTCTACGACTAGTGCACAAGTCAAGGTAGACAAAAGCATGGACTATTGTAAGAAGGTGGATTTTGCTGTATGCGCAATGTATGGAAAGCAAGAAAGTTAGAGTAGCTCACGGGTGCTAAGATATTGGGAATGGAAGTTGTAGCCTGGCTTGATGAGATGCAGAAATTTGGAGACGCTTACGAAATGAAGAATAAAGGTAAAGTCAAGGTAGTCACATCAAACCTTAAATGTCAAGCACGTATTTGATTGTTCTTTCTAGAAGTAGTGTAGGCAGCAAAATTACATTTCTTTCCTAGCAGAAGCGGTGCAGACAACAAAATTAGTAGCAACACATTTCTTTTCTAACATAAACTTCTTTTACAATTTTAATGCTGCTAATGCCTTTATTTCATTTGGCACTTCTAGAAACAGTGATGTTATAAGAATAGAATAGAATAGAATAGAATAGGTTTTTAGCGTCCACGGAGACCAATTGGCCTATGGGACCCAAACAAAAAGAGAGCAACAAGCGTATTACTGACAGGATTAAAAAACCCCCGCCCCGAAGGGTTTTCGAGGGAAAAATCTTAGCAGTAATAAGCATGCTGGCAGACTGTACAATTGCATAGGACAGTTCAAGACCGTCCCGTAGGACACAAATGAGTCCGTGCATCCATAACCTCCTGGAGGTATGACCCCAACAAATCCAGCGGCGCCCGTAGTCAATAAGCGATGCTTGGCTGGCGGGGCACTAGTAGTCGAACATACCTCCTCCGGATATGGGCAAATCGAGGGCAGATCCGGAGGGTATGACATTCATCCTCAATCGCAGCCGGTGGCAACACTAGCAAAGCCTTTGCTCGTGCTTCCCGAGCCCAGCGCCTGTTTCAATCACGGAGGATGATGTGCACCCGTCGCGCGAATGGAAGCTATAAGTCCAAGCTTCTTCATGGAAATTTGGGTGTACAAATCTTGGTGTGGGCCTCTTGTGAGCCTAGGGATTGACTAACTGGCGATAGTGTGCCGCCTTAACGTGCGTCGAGCCTTCGCATCGAGCTTGCGAAGGAAAGTAGCATCTAGGTACGGTTTAAGTGCATCGCGATCTTTCTTTGTCGACTGGACGCCTTGTCTGTTTACTGCGCCCGGCGTGAGAACCACTTGAGCTTGCTTGTCTTTCCGGCAGGATTTCGGGCGTTGGGGACCCATTCTTCGTGGACAAAGCAAGATGGGGCAAGCATGTATCAGCCATAGCGACCACCTTTTGGAAGTAAGCGATATGGCGTTCCAATGCGGCCCGTTGAGGGGGTAGAAGGCTGTCTCTCTGGAGTAGGATCACGGTGCAGGCGTGGACTTCACCCCAAGGGCCCGTGCCAAGAAGGCCTTTTGCACCCGCCGAGGTCATTCCGGTGTTGAGGGATATCAGGACCCCACACTTCCGCCCCATACAAAAAGGACCGGCTCAACCAAGGCCCGAAACAAATGTATTTGGTGGCCCGCGTACAACTCGCCTTGTGGCTGTTGTTGTTGCATGGCATATAGTGCTTTCCAACCAGCCGTGACCCATGAACCGATAGCCGCATCCCAATGGGTGGTAGTTGAGAACTCAATCCCCAACTACTTGTAGGTCGGAGCCACCTCTACCTCTTGCCCCTGGTAAGTGAAGGTGGGAAGCCTTGGGTGACGGGGACGATGCAACTAGCAAACACCCTAGTTTTGGCCAAGTTAACTTCGCATGCCGCTGAATTGGCAAAAAAGTATCAAGAGCATCCAGGTGATACTGCATGTCCTCTGGAGTATATGCCATGAGGTTGACATCATCAGCATATATGAGTTGCCGGATTGTGCGATGCATGAGATGTGCGCCCGCGCCTCCATGCTCAGAGAGCCAATCTTCCAACTGATCAATGTATAGGCCAAAGAGTGTGGGGGAGAGGGGGCAACCCTAACGCACTCCAATGCTACTGATGACCGGCTGTGCTGCTGATGTGATACGACACGAGGATGCCTCAGACGACCTATACCGTGATTACGCAAGTCGGGGGTCCCAGTACGCCGCCAATCTATCCCAGAGCTTGTTGCGGGGTACTATGTAGAAATTGTTTTCTTTTTTGTTAAAGTGAAACAAGAAACTTGAGCAAAGATACTTATGTCCTACATCATTATTTAAGTTGGCAGAAGAAAGTTTTACAGATTCTAAACTTTACAAATGTTATATTTATCTATGATGCAGGCCTGGTGCATACGAAGTCCTTCTTCTAATTACTGTTATGGCATCAATACTGGCAAGAGCTATTATGCTGAAGATAACGTCCTGGCCCGAGGCTGTTACTGAAAAAAAAAAAACTGAGGGCCACATGGCCATGGCCCGATTTTTTTTTTTTTTTTTTGTCAGTAACACCTAAGGGCCAGAGCATTATTGCCCTTAATGCCCTGGTTCGAGGCTTTCCACTGAGTAATTTAACAGAGAAGGCTCCTAGTTCATGAGCGAGCCTTTTTTCTTTCTTTTTTTAGGAAAATAGCTGCTTGCAAAGAAAGCAAAGCTCTGTTGAATAATCTGCAGAGAAGACTCCTAGTTTTTGAGCGAGCCCTTTTTTCTTTTTCAAAAAAGGTACTTGCAAATGAAGTTAAGCTATGTTCTGTTCTGGCGGAGCTCCAACGAAGCGCAATGACGCCCTGTCCTGGCGAAGCTCCGATGAAGCACAATGAAGCCCTGATCTGACAAAGGTCCAACGAAGTCTTGTTATCTGTAAATAAGGCACAAGGCATAAATCGAAGTCTTGATCCAGCAAAGCTCCAGCGAAACCCTGTTATATATAAGCCCTGTAAGCAAAGCCCTGATCCAGCAAAGCTCCAGCAAAGCTCTATTATTTGTAAACAAGGCACACGCCAGAAATAGGGTGCAGAGGAGAACTCTCAGACGTTATGACATTTTCCATCGATTATCCTAGAGCGTTATAGATAAACTCCATAAATCTTGAGCCACTGGCATGTTATTAGCTGGTAACAGCTGTCAAGCCAACAGTTCAGATTAGATTTGACCGTGTAAAGTTGAGAACTGGGGCGATAAGGAAGAGGACTTATGCAACTATATGGCATGTTATTAAATTCCAACTCAAATTTGAAGACTAGTAGGATATTATGGATTTGCTAATCCTAGTTTCATATGTAACAAAAATTACAATTATGGTATAATTGAGTTATCTAGGCCTGGATTTGCTTAGTAACCCAGATTTACTGGGGTAGAATTTAGACAATTCATTTAAGTCAACTCTGTGGTTGTGGACTCAGAGCCCCTCGAGTTTAACATCATGACAAACAACCTCTCTGCTCCAAGTTATGCCATGCATGCGAGTGGTTTCTTTAAATACATCAAACAATTGGTATAATATTATAAATCTTCCAATGGTAGAGTTAACAAATTCTTAGAGATGTTAATTTCTCTCATTCCAGGGCCCGAAATTCAACGAGCTAGAGAGTGCAGAAACAACATTTTTTGTGGTTTTACAAGTCATGGCTTCATAAGATGCAAAAGCCAAGTAATTTAGTTTAAAATGTACAAAGTTTATCATCTTTTCAACCTGCTTTCATCATCTAGTTATAGGCAAATCTTAAAGTCAAAAATAGTGAAGTGGCCATTGTAACAAAGCATAGAAATTTAAGATGCATTCACCTTCAAGAAGATGTAGGCCATGTTTAGTTCCAGCTGCCAACATACATCTTATTAGATAATTATTCAGCTTCAAAACTCTAGTGGGCTTGCTAATCCACTGCACAATGCACTCGAGGGGGTTAGTCCTCGTGTCTAAGTGGGGATCCCATAGCTGCCTCAACATGTAGAACATCTTGCAATCTTGGATAACAAATATAACAACTCAAAGATACAAGAATCTATGGTGCAACGCCAGACTATAACAATAAAGGAAACATCATGAACATCAAAAGCAAAGAATATAACCAAGTACAAAACCACCATAACAAGCTCCGGGGCAATGGGTAGCTCAACCTGCCTACATACAGGCCCTGTTAGCAGCATGTTGCCTAGCCATCTTACATTCCAAGCCCTGTAGCGGGTGGTGGGGTGAACCTGGTATGCGCATACCCTCTCAGCCCACATCTGGCACTGGAGGACCTCTTACTATGGGAGTTCACAAGAGTTGACTGACGTAGCAATTCCGGCGAGGAGAACTAATTCCCGGTGTCACAGAGCACAAATACAAAGAACATAGAACATGAGTCATGCCCGAACAACCCAAGTCACCGAACTTGAAGTCCGACCCCGGAGGATCCAAATACACAACAAAATATGAAGAACAACAGTGAGACAATGCAAAGACCATGACATGTGTGTTCATTAGACATTTATTAAATATGTGCCTAGACCTTGCCCTTGCCAAGGTTGACCGTACAACCTTACCATGTCGAAGTAGCAATTCGGTAATGAAAATCAAATAGCAACCAACTTGTCGATGTAGCTTGCTGAAACAACTGCTATAAGCTCGGTGCAGAACTACCCCCGTATCCAATGTGGCTAAATTACCACCTTAATATAATAGATATATTCTTATTAAGAACACTTAGCTATGACTTTAAAATATTCATAATGAAAGCTCACTTTCCTTAGATAATGGATTTAAAACTACTATCATATCTCAATATCTAGTATTTCCAACTTAAAAATCCATATAGTCTAAAAACCACAACTGCATGTAACTCTTGTCGACTGATCCTAAACCCAGGTTGCATCTTCAAGGTGCCAATAATACAATTAACTTCTCAACCTTAATATTATTAACCTTGTATTCCATAATTTCTTAGTTAGTTGAACCACTAAAACAAATGCATGTTCTTACTACTTGATTATGCTGCCTGCCAAGCTCTTCATGCTCGGATCTTCTTTACTTGTTCCAAGCAAAGTCTTCTACTCAGGAGCCATATTGGAGGTTAATCTATCATGTTCTACTCCATTTTAGAATTACTAGCAAGCAATTATTATTATTAGCAATTCCTTTAATAAGTCTGATTCTTCCATTACTTGGCATACTTGCCACAATCATAACCTTCAGGATGCTTTGCATTTTCCATCTCAAATTAATCCATTGCTTATTTAAACACTCACAAGACAATTGAGAAATACCATGACAACAATATAACAAAGCAACAAAAAAACAAATATAAACAACAAAAGACAGACATCTAAAATCCGGCAATAATCGTGGCAGTTTCCAAATTCGATCCTGCTTTTCGAGTTTTCCATGCTAAATCGACGCTTCTAAGACCAAAATCAGCCTTCTCGATGCAATTTCCACCTGATTTATATCACTTTACTTGGATTTACCTTCTACTTTGCCATGCTCATATGATTGCAAATTAAGCTTATCCTTCTGCACATAATCTTATCTTGCAAACCAGCTAGTAGATCACAGCAATCGCATGAATAATTCCTTGAAAAGTCAAGACAAGATCTGGCCTCACATATCTAGCCTCGAACAATTCTTTAACATGATGCAAATCCAAGCTTTTCCTCAGCTCAAGAACAAATGCAGACCTAGCTATGGCAACATTTAAAACTTCAAATTGAATCCACAGCAAAACCCCACCTGAAAGAAGAAGATGATTGATGCAGTCCATGACGTGATCTCCAAGGTTTTGCCTCCTCGATGTCTTCTCTGCTTTCTTGCTTTGCAAACTCTTGCAAAAACCTTCACGTCTCCAATCTCCACTAAGCTCTCCAAAAAACACTTGTTTATATGTTCTCCATGCTGCAGGCATGTTCTATCTTGCATGCATGTCAAGCATGCATATACGCACATGAGTACATATACTGGCCCATCAAATGGCAAGGATCGTTGGGTGAAAGCATGTTAGGGCCTACATAAAAAATTACCAAAAAGGTACTTTTCTGTGTACTTCTGTGCAAGTACATAATTGTATTTTAAAGTACCTAGACTACAAGATTGACTAAAAGAAATTGTGTTATGTTCAAGAATAGTAGTACATACATGTTGTAAGGTACTTTGTGATGTCAAGAAGATGTTAAGAACTCAAATATATCATCATCTTTGACTACCCAGAGTATTTTCCAGGTAGTTTCCAAAACGTGTAGGCCCTAACATGCTCTTACCCCGTTACATTC
Source organism: Isoetes taiwanensis (assembly GCA_021234155.1). Classification (NCBI taxonomy): domain Eukaryota; kingdom Viridiplantae; phylum Streptophyta; class Lycopodiopsida; order Isoetales; family Isoetaceae; genus Isoetes; species Isoetes taiwanensis. The sequence goes on from JAJEKV010000002.1 coordinate 43,290,013, forward strand.
TCTCCTTCTAAAATTTAACCCATGCTCTCATGGGTCGTTATGGATTTATTGACGCATTCTATGATTCAAATGTCTCAAATATAGCACAACTTTAACTCAAATCAAAACTTCATCTTAGAAGTATAACTACTATCCATTTTACTGAACATACCACGACAAGAACCCTTACCTCAACTTGATCTATGATCCACCATCTCAATAGCTAAGGATCCAACCTGTAATCTGTAAATCAATATCAACACCCAAAGATCCAATACGCTCTGATACCAACTATGACGAGCCTGCCGAGTTGACCTTCATGGCCTCGGGATCTTGTCTAAACTTGCACTAATTCTAGGTTGATAGTATTGGTGAAACATTGAATCTTCTTACTCATAATAATCAGAGATCAACATAGTATATCCACTATCAAATACAATAATATTCAGAGAAAACACTATCATCAGTACATTTATAAGATCTAGCTGAGCAATTTAACACAAGAGCTTCTCCTCTAGAACTCAACCACATTCCCCGGCTACACTGCTGCCGCTAGCTTGACCACTACTTGCTAATCCACTGCACAATGCACTCAAGGGGGTTAATCCTCGTGATTAAGTGGGGATCCCATAGATGCCTCTCCATGCATAGAACATCTTGCAATCTTGGATAACAAACATAACAACTCAAAGACACAAGAACCTATGGTGCAACGCTAGACTATAATAATAAAGGAAACATCATGAACATCAAGAGCAAAGAACATAACCAAGTACCAAACCATCATAACAAGCTCCGGTACAATGGGTAGCTCAGCCAGTCTATATACAGGCCATGCAAATAGAATAAGCACTGGCATGCAAGATCCCACTGCATTATTCTAATGCACAAAACAATCAAACAACTGCTATAAGGTCGGTGCAGAACTACCCCCATATCCAATGTGGCTACCACCTTAATAATATATCTATTGTTTAAATTTGGATTTTCCGGCCTGGAGAAAAACTTTTTTGGTTTTTTGCTTGGCTCATTTTCCTAAGGTTTGGGGGATTTTCCCCGCCTGAAAAAAAATCCGATTTCCAAAAATTGCAATTTTTTTTGTTTATTATGATTTCATTTGTGCTTTGCACGCTGAAGGCTGGCCGGATTAGGGCTTTTCCGGATATGGAGGCATGGCTTTCCCGAATTAGGATGATGCAGGATGTAATCTGCATGAGATACGCGTGGAAAAGAGAAAATAGTAGTTTTTTATGATCACGTCAATGCAATTTTTCCTTGAGCGACGGAGCCATCTATCTATCTTGAATTTTATCCAGTATTTTGTTCTAGGTGCCGGAACGTTTGGCTTTGGCTTCGGCATTATCATTCCCGCATTATTTGGAGCTTTTTAATGCTCTATTCGAGGATCATACAGAGGTTTTGTAATGGCCAGGCATTCTTAAACTCCAGTTTGAGTTTAGATCTGTATAGTGGTTGGTTAGCTACATGCTTATCTGCTGCATTCCTGTTTGATGCCCATGGCAAGGTCATGAATAATCTACAACAAAGGTACGTTTGTTCCACCATTCCAAATCGTTTATTACCTAAGCCCTGAATTATTACAGGAGATCTTTGCTATTATTACAGGATTGTTTGCTGTTAGTTGTGCAGCGAATTGGCTAGGGATGAAGCCAAAACGGGAAGGTAAGTGGCCTCCACACTGCATGATCTGATCATTGATTTTGCTCTTGGATTATCGCGTCTCCCTTTTTGTTCTATTTATGGTTTCGCTTTGCAATCTGCGCATTCAAAGTTTGGTTTAAAAGTTCCTTTTACAGAATATGTATCTTATTTGTATGCTCGAAGATATTCAACTGCAATAGTCATAATTTCAAAATGGAATTGGAAGTGTTTGATATTAGATCAGAGATTACTGAGATACCTTTTTATCACCTTTTGGCTCCTGTCTACCTTTTTATATGATCAAATATTCTTAAATTTTGGGCATTACGTTTTATATTTTTTGTTCTTTACTCAATTACCTGTGGGCAAAGATGCCTCCTTGCCTGTCTGCCTATGCATACCATGCTCTGCCTACGTTGTGTGTAGAAGCACTTCAATCAGTTGATACAAAGGAAGCTTTAGCAGATCATGTTTTATTTATGCACCAGCTCATATGGTTCTTGAAGGGTGTAGGCTTCTGAAGAAGGCCACAGTTTTAAAAAATCATATAGGATATGTTTGGCTAGCTGTATCATTTGCTGCATATTGCAAACTACATCTTAGTTTTACTGGTACATCATTGTCCACTTATTATTTCACGGGTCTACTAGCTAGACAATTAAAATACTTTTTTTTTTGTTGCATTTCTACACAGGAATGGAATATAGCTGTACTATCTAGGCAGCTTATAGTTATTCATTTGCATTTACGTGGGCCAAAGTATCTATTCTTTCACGTCCATTGGGAGGATATAGTAAGACATATTTGAATTTAGTTTGGTAATTACCAGAATGCTGATGTTGGTTGACGGGAAGCACAAAATGAACCAGCGAAATAAAATGCCCAGAGTAAATTTGATGTTGAGCTTGCAGAACTTCCGAACACGTCCTCAAGGAGAGCTATACTTGGGACAAGTTCTGCATTTAGCAGGTGAGGCAGATACCCTATTCGCTATCTCTGTACTTGCTCCAAATGAATACAAGTCACAGGCCAACTGCCCAGTTTGCCAAACAATTATAGTACGACTTAATGTTGTTGTAACTATAATGGGAATGCATATAGTTGTGGTTGCTGTTAACAATATCTTTAGCTTTCATTAGCAATCTTTGGTATAAGATCAACCAGCACATATAATCTCCTAAATTAGAATCCCAAGTACAAGTCTGTAGTGTAAAAGTCACATCTTATAGATTCTTCTTTCAGTTATTGATCTTAGTAAATCAATTAGAACTAGGTCTTTGCAGGTCTGTAGTGTAAATGCCACATCTTATACATTCTTCTTCTAGGTATTGATCTTACTAAAGCAGTTCGAACTAGAAAAGGCTATGTTTAGCCATTTATTTTCTGCAAATGTAAATGAGTTCTCAAAGTTTCTTTATACTGCCATACTTTGTCCTAGCTAGAATGCATGATCATATTCTGATCATTTTTGTTTTTGGTAACTTTTAGCTCCTAAATGCTATTGCACGTTCTAAAGCTTAGTCGTCTTTGTTAGTTATGAACCTTAGCAATCTGATCATTAGAAGCATTTATGCAATATGTGGAAACATGTATTCATGAGTTATTTAAGGCCTTATCATGATAAAAAAAATTGTTTGATATTGCCAAATAGTTTATGCGGGGCAACCCTGTCATATCACTATCTCATGCACTACAATTATTGCAGGATGTTGCAGGATTATTGAAGATGGATGCCAACATTTGAGTCTGCGAGAAGAGCCTTGCATCATGATTAAAAGCATTGGAATTGCCATCTTATGTCAGGGTAAATAACTCCATGTAAGTGCTTAAAAAAATGCAGCAGTGCGTGAACAGTTCCTTTTATCTATCCCATTTTCCTACCTGCATTGTGGACTCCACCATAGTTCAAGCCCAGGAGGAAGCTTATTAGTGCTTATCATTCAGTTCTGAGTTCAGTACATATCCAGTTCAATATTAGCATGAAACTAATCATTCACTATTTGTAGGACACATGCTCAACAATTATGCTATTTGTAGGAACGTGCTCAATGGTTAATCTCTGCTTAATTGAATAGCTTAATGGTTTGGTGGGGTTGCTGTAGCTCTAATTTAGAAACAAGTGCATTGGCTGCCTTTCTCTGTTTTCTTCACAGCTTTTCTAGCTCTGCAATAAGACTTTCAACAACTCATGTTGGTATGTACATTATTTATGAATGTTATGTATTTGTTTTTTGTATTGACATTCTTTTTCAATAAATCCATGGGGTTTTGCATGTCTTATATTAAGGAATAATGGCAGGTGTAGGACGACTTCAGGTAGAGCAAATCACCAAGCAAGACCAGAAGGATGCCAAGAGAGCAGTGGCAGAGACACATCAAATGGCTCAAAAGACCCTAAACCAATCAGTCCAAGAAAACCAATTATCTTTGTTCAGACATGAGCGAGCATTAGCAAAAGCCGTAGTTTATGAATATAAGATACCACTTGAAACAGCCGTAAGATGCAAAGGTTTATATGCAAAGTTGCCAATATTATATCATGTGGAATCGATGGCTGTTGTTTATCATTCTGGACATCCTTAATACGTGGAATTGGGTTTATTCATCCTCTCAAAAATCTGGATTCCAATCTTACACACCATATAATGCCAGCAGGTTTAACATGGGACCTGACAAAGGTATACCTATAAGCTGAGACTAAAATGGACTGGTTGCCCTTTGAAGAACAATTCATTACAGTTCATAGCAGGCCTGGAAGTGTTGAATAAATCATAATTTTGATTTTATGCATGTTTTCATGCAGTTCTTATTTGCAAAAGGCATTTGAAGCCAACAAGTGCTTCTACAATCCTATTGTTACTTAAGCTCAGATAATGATTATCATATAAACAGGTAAATATGAAAGTTGCATGAGTTCTTAACCAATACTTAACTGCAAACGTATTGCACACATTATTTAATTAAAGGTTGAGCATTGACGAATCAGGTTTGTTGTGGTCTACTTGATGTAGAAACACAAAGTTATTATGAGACAACTTTGTATCTCATTTCATGTGGTCTATTTGATGTAGGAGCATAAAAAGTTGTAATGCACTTGATTCTTTGTATCTCATTTGCATGTGGTCTATTTCATGTAGGAGCATAAAAAGTTGTAATCCACATGACTTAGCTTCACAGCTCCTATTAGGCGAGTTTATTAAAGAAGAAATAGATCTTCATAATACATGCAAAATGTGAGAAAATTCTAGGCAAATAAAATCTACTATAAGTACCACCTTCCCCATCATAATATATGCAAAATCTGAGAAAAATGTAGCTACAAGTACCATCTTCCCCATTTGTAAACTATTACATGCTCTAAGATAACAACCTATTGCTAAAACCTGACAAACAAGATGGACAACACATTGCTAAGACAAATAGGCTAGGACTACCATGCATGCAAACTATCTATTTAACAAATGGCCATACTACTTAGTCCTACAGCCAAATACAACCTATTAAGTGACGATGCCATTGCATATGTGTTATATGGTTGTTGTTTGCAACTATAAAATGTTTTCTTTTGCAACAACAGTTGAACAATTGTTGTATAAAATCAAATAATACCTTCAGTCAGTTACAATAGACATTCAGGCCTAGCAAGCAATACCACTATAAGTACAATATATATTCCATACAACTTTCCAACTTTTCAACATTTGCTTTTAATGCCACTATTGTCAAATCAATTCAACGTCAGCTTTCTTGCATTTCTCTCTCTTAGTCACCTTCCAATCTTAGCAAGGTATTATACAATGTATTTATGCCCGGCAACGCCGGGCACCCGTTACTAGTTCCTATTAAGAACACTTAGCTATGACTTTAAAATATTCATAATGAAAGCTCACTTTCCTTAGACAAGGGATTAAACATGCAACTACTATCATATCTCAACATCTAGCATTTCCAACTTAAAAATCCTTATGGTCTAAAGACCATAACTGCATGTAACTCTTGTCGACTGATCCTAAACTCAGGTTGCATCTTCAGGTGCCAATAATACAATTAACTCCTTAGCCTTAGTATTATTAACCTTGTACTTGTATTCCATAATTTCTTAGTTAAAGTAAATTGAACCACTAAAACAAATGCAGATTCTTACTACTTGATTATGCTGCCTACCAAGCTCTTCATGCTCGAATATCCTTTACTTGTTCCAAGCAAAGTCTTCTACTCAAGAGCCATATTGAAGGTTAATCTATCATGTTCTACTCCATTTTAGAATTACTAGCAAGCAATTGTTATTAGCAATTCCTTTAACAAGTCCGATTCTTCCATTGATTGGCATACTTGCCACAATCATAACCTGCAGGATGCTCTGCATTTTCCATCTCAAATTAATCAATTGCCTATTTAAACACTCACAAGACAATTGTATGATAACAATATAACAAGTTAACAAAAAAACAAATATAAACAACAAAAGACAGACATCTAAAATCCGACAACAATCGTGGCAGTTTCCAAATTCGATCTTGCTTTTTCTGAGTTTTCTATGCTAAATCGACGCTTCTCAGGCTCAAATCAGTCTTCTTGATGCAATTTCGACCTGATTTATACCACTTTACTTGGATTTACCTTCTACTTTGCCATGCCCATACGATTGCAAATTAAGCTTATGCTTCTGCACATAATCTTATCTTGCAAACTAGCTAGTAGATCACAACAATCACATGAATAATTCCTTGAAAAGTCAAGAGAAGATCTGGTCTCACGTATCTAGCCTCGAACAATTCTTTAACATGATGCAAATCCAAGCTTTTCCTCAGCTCAAAAACATATGCAACCTAGCTATGGCAACATTTGAAACCTCAAATTGAATACACAGCAAAGCCCCACCTGAAAGAAAAAGATGATTGATGCAGTCCATGACGTGATCTCCAACATTTTGCCTTCTCGATGTCTCCTTTGCTTTCTTGCTTTGCAAACTCTTGCAAAAACCTTCACGTCTCCACTCTCCACTAAGCTCTTCAAAAAACTCTTTTATATGCTCTTCATGCTGCATGCATGTCCTATCTTGCATGCATATTCTATCTTGCATGCATGTCAAGCATACATATACGCACATGAGTACGTATACTGGCCCATCAAGTGGCCAGGATCATTGCATAAGCTAAACTTGATGCTGGAGTGAACTGCCAAACATGCATTTAATGAGGAAAATTATGATGGATTGTGCCAGTAACAAAACGAAGAATTGAAATTAAGTTATGAATTTTTCACCTATTCCAAAGCATAGCATGTATACTTCCTGCTCTTTATCATTTTTGCAACTTGTAGTTTTGCATTTATTGTCCATAAAGGATGCTTGTTTTAGAAGCTTCTCCAAAATACGAATTCAGTACTTGACAAAAAACGGGACTACAACATGAAGAAGGCCTTTTTTTGCAGCACCTAGCCGACCAGAAGCCTGAATCAAGGACTATTGCCTAGATGCATGCACCAACAGATGATTTATGACGGATTATAAGAGTTAAAATCTCTTATTCTGCCTCATGGGACCTATTAAAAACTATTTTAAAGCTTTGAAAGCTAGAAAATCCTAGCATGATCGGATGCTTCTTTTCCAAATCCATTGTTTTTTGTGCAAACAATTTTTTTTGCATGCTTCTCATCCTTTGTCCCACAACAAGCAATCCCCTACTCTGAAAGTGGTTCTCGTAAGTATACTCCGCAGGAGAGGTAATTTTCTTAGGCTTATCTAATTTTCTTAATCATAAATTCTAAATTTTAAAGATCCAATGGATGAACTTAAATTTAGCTGAGATGTGTGATGGCACGCGGACAAGCTAGAATTCCAGGAATTGTTATAGCAGGGGTTAGGCAAGCTTGTTAAAGAAATAAAGATGGAGCCCTACAAATCAGATACACAACACACTATCTGTTCACATGAAAGAGCTTAAGATTTGGTGCCAAAACAAAGCTGAAGCTCGATTGAAACAGAGCCGTTGCATCAAAGATTCTCTATGAAGGGCATCTTCGTAAGATAATCCCTGAAATATTTACTAGAAAAAAATTAAGTATACAGGAACGACAATCTACTTGCCATTCCGGGATAGAAACAGGACGACGCGCGGAGCCTTGTTGACATCCCAGGAGTGGCAAGTAGATTGCCATTCTTGTAACGTGGAAGACATTTAGGAAGCATTCTGTAGCAGGTAAAAGCCTTCGGAATGCAGGGTAAGTTCTTGGAATGCTGAGTAAACAGGGCAGAATGCAGGGTAAATCCTCGAGAATGCTAGTAAATCCTCAAGAATGCAAGTAGAAGCTCTTCTTCGTCGCTCCATCGCTGCTGCTCCGTTGCTGCTCTTGTGGTCAACAAAATTTTTATTTACATTCTTTATTTGAAACAGTGCCACATGGCACAGCGTTACTGGCGGACGCAGAAGAATGCTTCCTAAGCGTTTTTTTACATTATAAGGCTGGATTCACATGCACCATTGCAGCCTTCACTCTCACATAAGAAGGCTCACCCTTTTACACCCACCATCACCCGCCATCGCCAATTTGCACAATGTAAAATAGGCCATGTAAAATAGGCCCCCTCTTCGGCGATAAACCGGCGATGGTTGCATGTGAACGGGCTCTAAATGCAATATAACGGTGGGCAACGGTTAGATTAGCAAGGACATGGTATATTCAGCGATCCAACGGTGGGCAACGGTTAGATTAGCAAGGACATGGAATTGAATGATATTTTGGTGGTAACCTTATTTTGGCAGAAGCTATTTTTATTAGACGTGGCAAATGTCGTTTAAAGGCGCGGGAAAATACAACAAAAACCGGCTGCTTTTGCGGGGGACTGTAGATATTTGCTCATTGATTGCCTTCCCGGAACACCTGAATCAAAGCTTTTCCAACCTGTTTAAATCAAAGCCTTGCGAGCGAGCTCATTGCCACCTAAAAGTCGAGAACTCCTTTCTGTTGTTATGGCTTTCAGTTGCTGATCTATTCAGCAAACAGAGCTGAAGAAAAAGCTATGGAAACCAGGGAAATCGAGAAAGAGAATTCTGTTTGTGAACATGATGATGAGATGCAATCAACAGATGGTGTAAGCTATTTGAGAAAACAATTAAGCAGACTGATCTCCAAGAAGGATTCTTTGGAAATAGCGGCTATGCATATACCAGGCATGGACACGCACAGGCAGGTAAGTAATTTAACGTTTGCTTCGATAGGCTTCTACTTGTTAATTTTTTAAATCCTCTCCTCCATTTCCACCAATTATTTGGTACACCTTTGCAGGACAATTCAGCCCAAGTTCTATTCAGTTTAGCATTTCAAACAATTGGAGTCGTATATGGTGATATGGGCACATCTCCTCTTTACGTATTTAATAGCACATTTGCTTCTGGCCTCAGAAATCCAGAGACTGATCTGATGGGGGCTTTGTCTCTTATATTATATACTTTGATTCTTGTTCCTTTGTGCAAATACGTCCTTATTGTTTTATGCGCAAATGACAATGGGGAAGGTATGTTTGCATGACAGAATGACAATGGAGAAGCTAACAGGAAAGCCACTCTTGGGACTAATTGAAAGGGCTATTTCAGGTGGCACATTTGCTCTTTTCTCTTTGATAGCCAGGCATGCAAATATTGGGTTGATAGCAAAACCACATCCAACAGATCGTAGATTGTCAACTTACAAGCTTCAGATTCCTAGCAATGAATACAAGAGGGCTATTTCGATTGAGGAGAAAATTGAGAAAAGTTATGTACTCCAGACAGTTCTCTTGCTACTTGCATTGCTTGGCACATGCATGATCATTGGAGATGGTACACTGACACCAGCAATTTCTGGTGAGGAGTGGCTGTTTTCATTCAAACCCCTGTATACAATAATTCAGAGTGACACATTATATATTTATTAATTTCAGTCCTATCTGCTGTGAGTGGTCTGACTGTGGCAATAGAGGATTTGGACCAAGGTCTGTATTTTATCTTCAACTTTCTGTGTCCAGACAATGAGTACTTGTTTAGGCACTAATTTGGACCTTTCTGCTCAGATGTGGTGGTGTTTACTTCAGTAGTTATACTTGTTTGCCTATTCCTTCTCCAACGTTTTGGGACCTCGAAAGTGGGATTCTCATTTGCACCTGTATTATGCCTGTGGTTCATATCTATTGCCATAATTGGATTATACAATATAATTAAGTACGACCCTAAAGTTTTCCGCGCACTCAATCCAAATTACATCATTAATTATTTTAAAAGCAATGGGAAAGATGGTTGGTTGTCTTTGGGTGGCATCGTACTCTGTATAACAGGTATGTTTTCTATTTTCTTTATCAGAGGGCCTTATGCTATGCTACTGCAACTTGCAAATGACAATGCAGGAACTGAAGCTATGTTTGCAGATCTTGGGCACTTTTCTGTAAGATCAATCCAGGTAGTAAAGTTTGAAACCTAATGGCTTGGAAATAAGAATGTGTTTATTGATAGTCATTCCATGCCTTTGCCCAAAATTGCAAGCGGTTTGCAGTCTTTTAGTTTATCTTTGCATTGTCAAAACGAGCCACTCGCTTCCACCAACTTAAGAGCTGGCCATCGGATCAAATGCAAGAATTGTTAATACTTTAATATGCATATTAAGCATACATAGATGTGGCCCAAGCAGAACTAAGTGACCGGACCGCTGAATATGGCACCTGCAAGACAACAAACATAAATTTGCAATCTGGATGTTAATGCACTATCGCAACAAAACAAGCAGTGAAGTTTGTTAAGGTGGTCAATGCCATGAAGATTATGCATAAGGGATTATGCAGCGGCAGGAAGAAAATGCATTTAGTGATAGGTTGGGACATTTAAGTTGAGAATTCTTTCAGGTATAAAGAGGTTCATCAATATAGTGATAACGTCACCTATCAATGCATTGATGATAAAATTAGTATGATAACATAACATAATCGCTCTCTCCTTCAATATATTCTGAACTGGACATGTGTGATCTTTCTTGTACCCTTTTACTAATGGAAGAACTCCTCTGCATGTCAGATTGCATTTACAGGTCTAGTTCTTCCTTCTCTTATTTTAAGCTATGCGGGCCAAGCATCTTATCTGCAACATCATCCAGAGGACGTTTTGAATACCTTTTATAGATCCATTCCAGGCAAGTTCATACATATTGGCATATTATTGTACTTATGTATCATACAGATTCTTGTTTGCATTTGCATAATAAATATGCTTACATTGTATTAAGTATCTCAAAGTCGAGAAATTTCATCATATGGCTCATTTTGAAGTTCTGGCCTGAAAGAATATGCCATCTGGCAGATTGGAATGCAGTGCAGCATTCTAACTATGAGGCTTGTAATAAAGCAACCCAATCTGGTGCCGATGCCTAACAAATCTCCATCAGATGTCTTTTGTGTGTTCAAACTTTAAAATGTAATTTAAACATAATGACATGTAACTTTTATTTAGTCATACGAAAAGAGGTGTACAAATCAATCTTTCTTTCTCCGTTGCTTCACGGTACTTAATATTTTGTTCTGAGTATGAGTTTATGGAGTTGCTAATCTAATCTGATTCAATTTTCAGGACCTATTTTTTGGCCCATGTTTATAGTGGCAACTTTGGCTGCAGTTATTGCAAGTCAAGCAATGATCTCTGCGAGTTTTTCAGTCATGAAGATGGCAGAGTCATTGGGATGTTTTCCTCGGGTCAACATTGTCCATACTTCCAAGCAGTTCCCTGGGCAGATTTATATTCCAGAAATCAATTGGCTCATTATGGTCACAACTGTCAGCCTGACAGCTGGGTTTAGGAGGACTACCGAGCTTGGAAATGCATATGGTAATTTTCTGTTTCTATAAGACAAAGAGGTTAGATGTAAAGTCAAAATTAATAACGATGTATCTTAGAACAAAATAGGTATGCATGTCCTGATAACAATCAGTCTGTGATCCTTAGTTTATAAGAAGTTTGCACAGAAACATTTTTGAAATTGTGGTGGAAGTCTCAAATTTATTAAGAACAACATTTCGTTCCAGGTATTGCTGTGGTGGCCACAATGTTCGTGACAACAACATTGGTGACCTTGATCATGATTATGATTTGGCAAATCAATATCTTCTTGGCAGCCGGTTTCTTTATGCTATTTGGTTCAATTGAGATATTTTATTTATCATCCGTGTTATGTAAGGTCCCAGAGGGTGGATGGGTCCCTTTGGTCTTTTCAGGATGCCTTCTTACAGTAATGTATGTCTGGCATTATGGTACAAGGATGAAGTATCTTTACGAACTTCGCAACAAGCTACAAATGGAATGGATATCTGAAATAGGACCAAATCTAACAACGGTTAGAGTTCCAAGAGTTGGCTTGATGTATAATGAGCTCATACGTGGTATACCTGGGATGTTTCACCAATTTATTACTCACCTTCCAGCAATGCCTTCCATCATTGTTCTTGTTTGTATCAGGCACCTGCCTGTTGCAACTGTTCCTCAAGAGGAGCGGGTACTGATACGTCGCCTTGGTCCAAAAGATTCTAGGATGTACCGCTGCATTGTCAGATACGGTTACAGGGATACAAGAAAAGAAACAACAGAAAGTTTTGAGGAAATTCTTATGGAGATGCTTGAAATATTCTTGCTGCGTGAAGCTCTTGATGAACAACATGAATTGGGTGCTCAAGTGAAACCTGCAGAGGTGGATTCACCTCTGATACCGTTGTTGGCATCTCAAGATGATCCTGAAGACAGTGAGATTGAGTATAGCAGAGTTAATTATCCTGCAGGGATGTCTGCGCCTGATGAAATTGATCTTCTTCATAGTTATTGCAAGGCTGGTATGGTGTATATGCTAGGCCATGGGGACATAAGGGCCAGGAAGGACTCGGTTTTTCTAAAAAAATTAGTCATAAACTACTTCTATGCATTTCTAAGGAGAAACTGCAGGCCACCTGCAGAAACTATGAACATTCCACCAGACAAACTGTTACAGTTAGGGATGACCTACTTTGTGTGAGTTTCTGATATGATGGTAAAACCTATTTTTTTCATCTTTATGCATCTTTATGGGTTTCATTTCAAGTTTTATTCAGAGCCATTGATCTGCGGGATATTCCTGGTATTGTGCCAGATCAATGGCCATTAAGATTTTGACCCAAAAATAAAAAACCACTTCCTATGGTGTCGATCGAACACATGGTTCAAGCACAAGAAAAAAGCAAAATAAAAAAGCCAATGGTCAGCATGAGGCCTGCACTGCTGAACCACACTGCCCACCGGGGCAAAGCTTGGCATTGCCCATCGCGGACCGTGCTCAGCTTAGCCCTAACTATGCGTCTTTTGCTTCTCCTATTAACGGCGGCGTCGTCTTGTTCTCACAAATGTGGCAGCTTGAAAAATATCACTTATCCGTTCGGCATAGGAGATGGTATTTGCCAGATCCTGGGCAGATGATATTTGCCAGATCCGTTCGGCATAGGAGTGGGCAGGAGTCCGGAATGAATTCTCCGCCACTGCCTTGTGCCAAAGAAACAAAGAACAAAGAACCAAGCAAACCACGTGCCACGGGCCCGCGAGATCTTCATGTAAAAACAAACCCCCCACGCCGATTCTTTTGCAGCGGGCCAGGCCATCTACGGCCCGCACGCGAGGCTGCGTTGGCCTCCCATACGGTGGCGTATACGGGCGCATATCCGCGCGGGGCATGACAAAAATTGGCTCGTGCCTTCCAAATTTGGTTGGCGTTCCTTACAATCTGCAATTCAGCCTTTGCAAAAACATCCATGAAAAAGGGGAGTTGCAAAGCACCCAAAATAGCAATAACCATTCAAGCTCCTCTCACATGGCAAATTATACCATTTTTTATACAATACGATACTGAAATCATAGTCCTAACCACTGCCAGAAAACCCTCCCGCCAACCAAAACGAATTAGGCAAAGTATATGTGAGTTTGTAAAGTGCAATATATAGTTCCATCATTTTTAAATGGTGGTCTATTGTGCTTATAAATATGGCATCGGATACACATTACAAATTGAATTGTGGGCTTAACCATTGGTATGAGCGTTCCAACTTTTTTTTTTTTTTTTTTTTTTTTTTTTTGTGAAAGTAAGAGTAGGTTTTTCATTAATTAGAAAAGGCCATACAAACCATATACCAATCTGCTAAAGAGCAGGGCATAATGATAATGGTCCTAAAAAAGGATCATTATCATAATATGTTTTCAAAAATGATTTATGAAATTGGAAGTAGAGCTATAGAAATATAGTAGCATAGGAAGTGAACAATAAGATCTCTGTGTATCGTGTTCCCTTGAAAAATGAACATTGAACCAGCTGCACTTGTATGAAAAATCTTCAATTTCCTGTAAAAGCAAATCAAAATACCAACCATGACCTTGATCAAATGAAAACTGGATTCAAGTCAAAATGGTCAGGATTGTGGCAATTGATGGCTGGGAGAAAGGGTTGGTTGTGAAAAGGGGAATGTGAATTAGTTTTGATCACCAAGATGAGCTTCGAACCACTCATTGTAGTGCCTATAAAATTCATTTGTCGAGCCATGGATGTAACTGTTGTGACCAGAGTCATTCTGAATGAGAAGAGATGATAAAGTTTCCTTTGCCATTAACAGAAGCAAAGTGCCATATAGATCTGCCAGCAACTTGTGACTATAATACATTTCCTTGTATCTGCTCAACTGCCTCTCTGTCATACTGAAATGAGTATTGTATAGGAATTCAAAAAGATAATACATCTGCATAACTTCTCTGCTATAAACTCTAGCCCAATCTACTGCATGAACTCGTCTGTAACAGTACACAGCTCTCTAAGGGTAAGCTGCCGCCCTGTATGCTTTGGCCAGTGTATGGAAGCCTTTTTGTCAGCATTCAACTTTACAATGCTCTTTGGCTTGTAAAAAATGTGTCGATATTTGTCTTGTGAAGCTACAAATGCCAAGTGATAAAAAAATGCGATATACAATATTCTTGGTACGGTATCGCTATACATGCCCAATACAAAAGCAAAATCGTATGTGGACACACAACACACATCATGTAACCAAAGGTCACGACCTTGGGACTATGAAGCAACAATGAGCCTGTACATTGTTTTTAGAACGTCTATCTTTTCCATTTACAGTGACGCTTTTCCCGAATTGGATCCATGCAAAAGCTATTTGGTTGTTACACTTAAATCCAAGAAACTCGTATTCTCTTCAAGTTAAACAAGATCTATTCAACTCCCCATACTCTTATCAACTTGGTGTTTTGTCTCTCTCGAGCTCAAATGACCAATATTACAGTTCAAAGTATATGCCTTACCAAACACATGTTAGATTCTCCTCTCCTATTTTGTTCTTAAATTCAGTCAAGGGCGGCCACATTTTGGGATCACACATTGTATGCAAGGATGGTTAGATCCAAGCTCAAAGGATCAACATCATATTCAAAACCAAGATACCAAAATGGAGCAAGACATGTGAAATGCATTGTGTGCGCTTCTTTTTATGCTCTATATCAATTCTGCCTTACCAACTACATAGGTTGATAAGGTGCAGGAGCAAAAGAACTTATTAAGCATTTGGAGAAACACCTATTTTGGTGGTCAACATCAAAGTTATACCCATATTTATATGGCTTCCTTGTTGCTAGTCCTACAGGTCAAAGTATAGGAGCTCATTGCAATAGTCCGAAATTTTATATGTGCTAGCACTGAGGAGGGTGTTGTAGTTAGATGGCCTAGTCTAAATGTATCCTCCCCAAGTGAGTAGGTGGCGTGGGTATGATGGACTTCTTCCTACAAAGTAAGGTCCTCATCTCAAAATTCATTTGAAGAATCCTGAATGATGAAGATGACTCTTCTGGTCTATGTCTTCTCAATTGGTTATTGTATTTCTCCTGGAAGAAGGCAGTCAAACCAGTTATTCCTTGGGATCTATTTCATCCTCTTGCAAATTAGATGATCGGCTGTTGTGCCGGACCGACAGTTTGAATTCCAGAAAGAGCTTGAATCCTAATCTGGAAAACTGATATTTAACTTCTCTTTCTATTTAAAACACTTAGGAATAATTACCCTCAGTTACAATGGTCAACTTATCACCTTACTGAACCATGAAACTTAGGCTAGCTAGGGATTAAATTCATCCCTAGGTTATCCATACTCCATATCTATACCATACTTCCTGTAATTATGTACTGCTATAACTTGATCAACATCATCACTAGGATCCATCATCTTTGTGTAAGGGGGATGAATTCATGCAGCAAGTGGAGGTGCTGAGTGGTTTGGCGGCAATGGCACCCACCACTATGGAATACCTAGAAGAGCCTGGATAGAAGGGCACGACCAAAATAGTTGTCTGGCCAGATCTCATGCTACCAATAATTCTTGTAGGATATATCATTTGCAGTTCTTTATTATATTACCTATTCATTAATGGGATACCAATGCAGGAAGTTAATTACTTGGTCTCACCTTGAGGAATTCTTGAACAAGAAGTTTTATATTATTTCTGGTAATCACAGCATCTTTGCTGCACAGATTCTGTGTACTATGATGGGTAATGCCGAGCAACAGATGGAATTTGCCAAAGCATATGCAAAGAGAAGAAGCCGGGTGTTAAATGGGAACCTGTCCAACAAGGAGTATATTCAGTTATCCATACAGTGCAATGACATAATCGCGGACACAATATACAGAGAGCCACTAATTGAAAAGCTCCAGCGACAAAGGAACCAACACAAGGCATTTGGTTGCCCTCCACAAGGGCCAACAGGCACTGCAGTGACATCTGCCTGGAAGGTTAGTTTTTTATTTTATGCTAAAGAAGATCGCCATCGCGATCCTAACCATCTTTTGTCTACAGAATTTTGTCGAAGTAGCTACAACAGCATGTCCATTAGGACGGAGAGCCATGATGCTTTACTCGCCATGGAGACGCACATGTAGAGAGGGACAAGGACCAGAGACGAGAAAGTAGAAATACTAGCAACCGACTACTTCCACGGCCTCTATAGAGGCAACATGAAGTTCAAATTGCTGAGCACGATCAAGTGCCACTAGAGAGTACCACAAGACAAGAAGGCGACATAGCACTGTACAACGCGACAACATCCAAGACATGTGATTGAGGGGATCAAACAAGTAAGATTGCAAGCTAGATGGAGAAGCAACTAGGTGAACCGAGCCGAAGAATCGGCGACTCAACTAGAAACCTCATTAGGATACGACAACTCGCATGCAACTGGCGAACCCAAGGATTGCCAGTTCGAAGGACAACTAATGAAGAGAATAACTCCTTAGGAGTTTAACCAAAAGAAATGAACATCGTGGAGGGGATACAACTTTTGCCCAAGAACAAGATCAGAAAATAGGCTGGAATGTCAAAGCATCAACAGCCATCACATCTTTAGTTAGAGTGCGAAGCAAAAGCATATTGTGCCGTAGTCAACAGACATCGGAGGGCTCAAATATATATCAATGGACCTACCCAAAGTACGAGTTGACGTACAAATAGGAGGAACATCAACACCTACACCACTGCCATGGAATACGTGTGCACCTCAAGGGAAGACACCAAGGGGACCTAATAACTTTAGTAGTAATTGTGACTGTGCAACCTATAGACCTTGCACGTATATCCCCCCATTATTCTCTCCTTCCATAGTGTAACAGGTCAAAAGGAAGAGATGCTGGGCAATTCGAAGGGGTGAAGTAATCAACATCCTCAACACTCTTTGGGCAACACGATACAGACAAGAGGACTCGGCGTGAGAGACATTGATGGAGTTGACACAACAATATCAGATCTAGAGTCATCCTTTAGCCGCCAAGATGAAGAATCCAATGTGGAGGATGTTTTTCAAAGGCACCACCTTCAGGCTTTGGGAAGGGATACATAAGACTTTAAGTCATCAACTACGCCACCAAACAATGGGAGGCCTCTAATGAAGAAAATCAAGCTCTACATCCAGGAGGAGCTCAAAGCCTCGAGCAACTCGGAAGAATGTTACACATCTAACATATTGAAACCACTCGGTGAGATTGATCACCTCTCTAAGAAGGAATCATTACTAGGATAATTGTTAACCATGTATAAAGCTAGTACCTCCAAGGAATAATCCAACCCAAAGAAAAGAAGTAATCTAACAAGTCCGGCCTACTTGTTATGCTTGCACCAATTCAATTGGTAGGAATATTCCAAGAGAGTAAATAACTAAGAAAGGGGAAATTTATAGGATATGAAATTGAGTAATACATATAAGGTACATCTAAAATAAGAAGTATATTAATCACATAGTCTTTTGAGATAAAAGAAATTGTCGTGATGACAAAACCTTGCGGGTATTCCATCGCTTTAGGGATATATATGTTAAACATGATGGCTCCATCTATCATGTGAGGCGGTTAAATATGTCTAGCTAAGGCTAATAAATTAAACATTTTAAGTAAGAAGCGTGTAACCTCTTAAGGGAAGAGAATAGCTATGATGTTGTGTCCAACATCAATTGAGGGGATAGGGTGCCATTGAAGGGGTACAGGACCCTTCTCTTTTCGAAGAAAGTGGGGGCTCAATCTTATGATTGAACCTATATGCATCTTATGGACAAATCGACGCTAAGTTAATCGACCTCGACATCATAGGCAAGTTCCACCTTCGGAATTCATAGAGGCAATGCAACGGCTAGGTCGCCTTCAAGTTAATTGACGTAGGCTCGATAGGTAGGTGCATTCTAGCCGTAGGAGGCGAGTGAGCCAAGGTGGGGAGAGAGAAATCATCTAGTAATTGTCATAGGATGCATGATAGAAAAAACACCTGTACCAATGGCCATGATAGGAATCTCGCCATTCCTTACGCCATCTCGGTAACAGATGTAGGCATTCTAGAAGGGTATAATTGGGTAGGCGTGATAGGATGCATGAAATCATCGGCCATGATGGGAAAAGCATAATTTCCTTATGCCGTGATCAAATACATGCATTCATACCTAGGAATGAGCTAGTAGCCTAGCTCTTAGTTAAATAAATCATGGATCCCTTAAAACCACATAAAATATTTAATCTAAAAGTACATCATGGCATGCATTTAGGGCAATCCACATGAGAAAATGTATGTCTCATTGAGATAAGTTAAATGTTAATGTAATAATTACACAAAGTTTTGTCTTGTGTAGATATCTTGTTATTGGGATAAGTAAGATAATATTGACATAATATGTTAACTAAACCTTCCTAAGGATGTAATTCCTTCCAAAGGCATGTAAATAACCTTTAAGATCCTTGTAAATATAATTAGAAATTGTCTTATCTTCTTTCTTATTTTTGGAGGGTGTTGGAATTTGTGCCAGGAACGCGGCATGTAACGCCGCATGCGGCATTCCTTTCATCTCGCGGCTCCCCCTCCGGCATCCAACTTCCCCCCTCGGGGATCCAAGTTGACGAAATTAAATTGCGGGTTTTTGAACAGGCCCGCCAGCATTGAATGATGGAATTTAGATGGAAGAAGCATTTCGGTGGGTTAGCTTACTACGAATTTTTGCTCAGCTCAGCTTTGTTGCACCTCAAGCAGGTCCGTCATCGGCTCAAGAGCGCGCTACCCTGGCTTGGATACTTAAGGCGAGTGGAGCTGCAGGTAAAGCTATGGCAATGAGACAATCAAGCTCGGCCGGATCTTGCATAAAACTGAGTTGGTGAATTTCTTTCTCAGGTTTCCATAAAGCTCTCTAGCATAAAACCTCTGTAGCCGAGGAAGGAGCTGGGCATATTGACGCTGGAGGCTTGCTGCATTCTGGCTTTATAGGTATGTGTTTTTTTATGTAATGGTAAGTGCATGAATGGCCATTGGTCGGGTTTTGATGGAGATTTTTTAACGGGTTGGGGATACCAGAGCCCAGGAACTAGTTTGCCAACAAGGGCTTCTTGCACTCGATTGATCAACTAGGTGGGTTTTTTTTTGTTTTGGGTAATGCTAAGTATGATTCCTTCTTTATGTTCAAGCTTTATTGCGTTTTCATATCACGAGGACTCTACATACAAGTATTTTGAAATCTTTGGTGGATCCATTGCCAAACCCCGAGCACCATGAGTTGATTGCTCCTTTTATTTGATGCACCATTTTGAAATTTTTTTGTGGTTTGCTTCCTCTCTGGCCGTAAGTTGATTCTTGGTACAGTAGGGTCTAAGTAGAATAAATCTGAAATCTTTAATCACGAAATCATTAGGCTTTTACAAGATTGTTACATCGAATGTGTAGTAAAGTATGGCGCAAGGATTAGGGATCCCAATGGGGTTTGCATGCAGATTCACAATTCTTCGTTTGCACCCTTTGGGTGGCCTAAGGCGGTGACCATTCGACTTCTCATCCATGTTATTATTTTCCATTCCGGTTGGCTCGGATTGGACTGGACAAGGTTGGCCGTAGAGGAAAGTCTATCGTGGGCCAAATCTTTGTGTTGAATTTCTTTTTGGCCCGAAGCGAGGCGGTTAGCAATGTTAATGTGGATCCCTAATTTTAGCACCACCAAAGATGCACTTTAAACTGGCGATAAATCCATTGTATACTTGCAAGCTAAGCTTTGCAGGGTATGCACTTCTAGCACTATATGCTAGCTTAAGTTATGAGAGAAGTCTGTTGTACGGCCGCCACTCCCAAGCTGCGTTTGACATAAAGAGCACACAATGGAAAGTTTGATTACTGGATTCTATTTTCTCTTGCTGTGTCCTTTGGTGTCAAGGCCTACCAAGAACAGAATCAACATAACAGTTGCCTGATGTATGCACCCTCAATTTATGCAAGCAATTTGCTCACCTGGTATAACATGAGGCTCACCTGGTAAAATTTTGTTTCAAGTCTGATTGTTAGAGTAACTCCAGCATGTAGGACCTCCAAATGCTGAGAAATTATTTTACGATAGCCAAAGCTTAGATTAGGCACTATTTTCTCATTGTATTTGCTCCATTCTTTGTTCTCACAGCAGAAGGATTATGAAGAAGCTGCAACATTCGATGCAGCCAAAGCTTAGATTAGGCACTATTTTCTCATTGTATTTGCTCCATTCTTTGTTCTCACAGCAGAAGGATTATGAAGAAGCTGCAACATTCGATGCATCCAAAGCTTAGATTAGACACTATTTTCTCATTGTATTTGCTTCATTTTTTGTTCTCTATGAAGGATTATGAAGAAGGCGCAACATTCGATCGACCACCAAAAGCTTAGATTAGGCACTATTTTCTCATTGTATTTTCTCCATTCTTTGTTCTCACAGCAGAAGGATTATGAAGAAGCTGCAACATTCGATGCAGCCAAAGCTTAGATTAGGCACTATTTTCTCATTGTATTTGCTCCATTCTTTGTTCTCGCCGGAAGGATTATGAAGACGCTGCAACATTCGATGTTAGGCACTATTTTCTCATTGTATTTGCTCCATTCTTTGTTCTCACAGCAGAAGGATTATGAAGAAGCTGCAACATTCGATGTCCCCTTTGAGTAATTGTCTAAGGGAAACACCATCCTATTCAGAGAATGCCAATTCACATTCAAAGCTCAAGGATATTACAGAAGGCATTTTAAGCTGGCCAGGTTTGCGTTAATAGTATTTGTAATCAAGCGCTTTTATGGCCATTTATATAAACATCAGCTCCCCCAATAAGCTCTCTTCTTTCTTCACATGTCTTTCTGAAGGTGAAAGCTGCAGGTCTTCCACATATTTGACACCTTCATAACAGTTTTGTAACACTATCTGCAATTGGAATCAAGTCCAAACCTGAGCCAAATCTTCTTTCTTATTTTTGGAGGGTGTTGGAATTTGTGCCAGGGAATGCCGCATGTAACCACCACCACCAGTGATTCTGGATTTTGTGTCCAGCATCATTTTTGCATAGCATTTGCCTCTAAGTGTTGCGAAATTATAGCTGGGGCTGGGTGTGCGGCACTCAAAATGAAATTCAGTAAGCCTTCTGGTGAAGAGTGAGAGGTTAAACCCTGCTATTATATGTTGCAGATATACTTCTATTAACTGATAACTGGGTAAAGCTGGTGTTTTCTAATACTTGAAGATGATTTCTTTTTATTTTTTTGTTTTTTTCAGGCTTATGGGCATTCCCAAGAGGTAGAAGAGATAGTGCAACATCCAGTATATACTACCACAGCTAATCTTTCAGCCCTGTGTTTTCAAACTTTTTTAATAGGGTTTAGATGTCATCAACATGGTGGTATTATCAGGTAATTCTTTTACATTGTGCATTGTCTTTTAGTCATTTATTTAGGTTATGAATCTTCAAGAATCACCGCTACTCTCTTAAATGCCAAGCAAGGGGATTGGTATGTAAGATGCATCTTCACTGTGTAAAGCTGCATCACTCGAATTTTTCTTTCAAATGCCATAGATGGCTAAAATTCTACGCAAATAAAAAGTAAGATGCTTCTCAGTCTTTTGTGCTTTGTGTTATAAAAGAAATCAATTGCCTTACTTCTCCATGCCGATTTGCATCATTTTTTATTTGTAGCCGTCATTCTTCATACTCACACTTTTTAGATAAG
Organism: Isoetes taiwanensis; assembly: GCA_021234155.1. Classification (NCBI taxonomy): domain Eukaryota; kingdom Viridiplantae; phylum Streptophyta; class Lycopodiopsida; order Isoetales; family Isoetaceae; genus Isoetes; species Isoetes taiwanensis. Next base: position 43,312,199 of record JAJEKV010000002.1, read on the forward strand.
TTTTGATTTGTTAAGTTTTGAGATCTTGGATAGGCGCAACAGGGGGCAGAGCTAAATGGTATTTGGGCTTTGCTTTGAGGTTTGTTTTTATTTGCAATGACGGTTCTTTCTCTATCTCTTTAAATGTTATTCAATGGCTTTGCAAAGACTAAGCAGGTAGTTTTGGCAATTGAATCATTTTTAAGTTCCATTGTTCCACTCCTTTTTCTAACTTGGGGCAAAGAAAGAGATGCAAACCTATTCTTTCCATAATTCTAAAATACTGCCATGGCATGAGATCGTCTACATATCTATCCTTGCATTTAGAAGTCTATCCTATTTTCATTTGGAAGTATGCCATTAATAATAGAGTTCTATTCTCAGCCCTTATTAGAAGGCCATTGTGATTTAGTGTGGTTTAAAAATGTATGGCTTGATTCCACAAAATATTATTCCACAATTTGCCGTGCAATGGCAGAATCTTGCTGCACAAATCCATGAACCACATACAATGGTAACAGTTGATCATTTTCTATTGCAGGAGCAGATTATCTCTGAAGGAAAATAGCAAGGTGTTGTGATGGCATGCTTTTGTTGTCATCCTCAATACTTTCAGATTGTTGCAATGTAAAGGTAATTCTAAGTGGACATGGGAATTATGTTCTATGGAAATTGGTAATTCTAAGTGGACATGGGAATTATGTTCCTCTGCATTAAATATTTTGAGTTTTCTATAGTAATATGACTATTCTTGACATTTTCTTCTCATGAAATGATTCTAATTTGGCGAAATGTATTTCAGAGTTCAGCGAGGTAGATCCTATAATTGAAATTAGAGTTGAGCGTCATGTCACTAGCCCAATTTAAAGCTAGAGAGTTATTTTGTGGTGCTGAATTAGAAAGATACATATAACAAATCAAAGCATTTGCATGTTTCTTTTAGTGCTATGTTGGTTGGCGTGAAGTTTTAAACTAGCATTAAAGCAATAATGCAGGAAGCTTAATTGAATAATTAGCTTTATTGATGTTGCATTTCAGATGGCCCTGACTTTGTGGAGGTGTACAAATTCGTTGCTGAGATATTGATCCAGAGATGGCAAGGAATTTTGTGAAACTACACTCTGAAACTATATGATCATTTGTTACCCCCAACAAATGCCCTAAGGTAATGATTTTGCTCCATACTCCGCTGCCATGCCATTTAAAGTTTGTCTTGGAATAGATTATAATAGTTGCAAGTAATGATCTGAGTTGAAATTATGCACAAACCATAAGTTAAGCTTTTCTATAAATCTTACATTGCGGCAGAAAAAATCGTTGTCTTGCAATTGTCAAATTTTATTGCTTTGTATCCTATTCTTTTTCTTGGTCATCGTTTCATCCAACATTTTTTATACGTGGAGATAGGTGCTCATTTTGAATAGTTAAAGTTTTCCAATAGAGCTTGAGCTATGCGATTGACTCTATAGATATATTGTACTTTTTGAATAGCCAACCTTCATGTTTGTTTGGTGAGATATTATTATATTATTCCTCACTCTCATTGCATAATTACATGCTCATATATTCTTGGTGCAGAGTCAAGGTGTTTTTTTTTTTTTGAAGAACTGTGGCATCAATATATTAAAAGAATGGTAATGTTACAAAGCAAGTGAGGAGGAAGGAGAACTGCCCCAAAGAGACAGCGATACCTCGACACTCCACAACAAACTCACAGAAAAACTGCAACTCTACTGCTGTACAAACCGACCATCACCATCTACAACACCCAAGAAGTCCCGCCAAATGACAAACTTCCGCTCTACTAATCCCAACACCAGAAAGCTTTGAAATAACTTGTCTTCGAAGTCGAGGAATCGGAGAGGTGGTGTCTTGAATCCCCCGAAGATCCACAAGCCGCCTCCCAAATCAGCCACACCAACCAAGCCACGCCGGATGCAAGGCTTGTTGCATAAAGCTGACCAAGCACCAGGATACACATGAAGCAGCAACTGCTGGCTAGTCAATCTCACCTGAAACAGAGCCCTAACCCAATCCCAGCTAGGCAATGATCCTCCTTTTGTTCTGTCGCAAGTCAGAGGAGCCTTATTTTTCTTAAATGTTTCCCATCTTCTTTCACCGCAGATGTATATTTGGTAATAATAGCAGTGACTGTAGAAAAGCAAGGATGTGGAAGAATATACATTGGCTTCTATAAGGTTTGAGGTGCCTCAGAACAGATCTCACTTCATTCATGGGTGCTCCTTCATTCGTTTCAAGGTGTTTGAATTGGAGCTAGAAAAGGACCAGTTAGAATTCAAAGTCCTTCAAAATTTTGAGTTATTCTAGATCAACATTATGGTTATATTTGCAGGTCCCTTTTTTTTTGCAATGGTGGTTGGTAAGTAGAGAATGTGATCTTAGGGCAGGCAAATAATGGAATGATGAATTTGCGGCGAAAGTAGCTCCTCTTAATTTTTGACAAAATTTGTTCTGAAGCAGGTTAAAACATCTTTGTGCTACATTGATTGATTTGTTCTAGGGTTTTTGCATCATATTACAATGACCTTTAACCAGCTACTTAACAATTTCTATACTTTACTTCATTATTCAAAAAGCACAAATGTTGTCCTTTTGTAAGTGCCGTGGTTGGAAAAGCAAAGGGTTCAGTGCCCTTACATAAATGGAAATCTATCTATTTCTAGAACAAAGATTCATGATAGTAAGAACGTGCTAGGTATTGCAGTTTTAGTTAACGTTTACATTGGGCTTTGTGATGACATATCCAAGAGGTCTATACAATTTGGAGATTGCAATGTGGAAGTAATAGTGGCACATGCATCATTTGTAGAATTTGGTTCATTCAATAAAATTGGGCTTTCACATTATTCTAAAATTGCCTACCTCATTGCAATGTTTGTGCAAAACTTGATACTGACATCATTATTATTATTAGTAAAATATGTTGTGTTCCATTTAACTTCCATCTTTTTTTTTTTTAATTTTTTTATGTCCAATGCTCGAAAGAATTGCATGCTACATAATATGAAGAAGTCAAAAGTGCCCTTCCAAGTATACATGTAGGAGCTTTGCAATTGAGCTCCACATCGAGCCGACAGACATTCCTAGAGTTCTTTGGGACAAGTTCTTTATGATGTGTATCCATTAACAGACATAACCTCTATTTGCACCAAAAAATATTTTGTATTTGCATGTAGACCAAGTATATTTGTTCAACATTTTGTTTGAACTTCATATTATGTGTACAGTTTAAAGATAGAATTTGTTCACTATCTATATGTGTCTATCGCATCTAAAACATATATTTCCTTGAATGCATTGCACATTTTCATGACAAAATCACGACTAACGCGCATAAATGCCTTTATATGTCCACGGCTGTAATTAAGTATAGCGACTGTAAAGTATATACCTGTAAGGTCACCAAGTGGCAAACGAGAGTTACATGTTTCTAGTTTTAAGTATAGCGACTATAAAGTATATACCTGTAAGGTCACCAAGTGGCAAACGAGAGTTACATGCTTAACACTTGGATCTAATGATAAAGAACCCTAACTATATGATAAATAATTACAATATTTTCTAAATTAGAATTATTGCCTCGACATAAGTGTGGGAAGGTGTATTTTAAAGGCCTTAAAGTTACCATAGAAATACGATGGGAACCAATATATCCAATATTACTATCATGTTAATGTGGAAATCTTACCTTAAGGTAATTAATTACATGCATTAAAGGAGTCCAGCAGGGATCATGCAGGGTTCCAAAGATAATGCGTATTTAAGATGTTAACTTAACCGTGGTAAGGATGTAACTCGTTATGTCTAATTCTTGTGAATGATATTAAAACCTTACCTAAGTAACATTATTGTCTAAATTATGATTAGTGTTTATATAATCGCGCTAAGACGTATGTAAATGTCGTAAATATTGTTAAAGCCTAGAGTAAATATAATTTTACTACCGGACTAATCGCTTAAATCTTGTGTAAGCTAGTAAGTATGTGATTAAATATATTGTAAAGTTAATGCAGGATTTCAAGGTGAGATGACTCGTGATGCTGCAGACAACATCAATGCAAAGTAGGGAGAATGTATATACAATATATCATAACATATATATGTTCTTATGTTTGTCCTCCTGAATCCGGCCGTTGATCCGAGATCCTACGGCTCACGTGGCTTTGGAACGTATCCTACGGCCCAGATGGCTTGGGAGTTTGTTTCCGATTATATGTAAGCGATCCTACGGTCCAGGTTGATCTGATCCTGATCGTCGGTCCGAGATCCTACGGCTCACGTTGCTTTGGGACACATCCTACGGTGCACATAGCTTTGGGAATTATATGTAATCGATCCTATGGTCTAGGTTGATCCGATCCTGATCGTCGATCCGAGATCTTACGGCTCACGTGGCTTGGCACATATCCTACGGTGCACATGACTTTGGGAATTATATGTAATAGATCCGATGGCTCATGTTGCTTTAATTATTGTCACGTGGTGAGATCTCGACCCTTGATCGGGTCCAAGATCCTACGGCCCAAGTTGAATGCTCATCTTTTAGGAAAAGGCTTTTAAAATTTTTATGTTGTATGGGGAATTCGAACCCTAGCCATTGACCCCCAACCCCCATTCTAACCACTAGACCAAGCATTAATTCCATGAATAATTTATATTTCAAATATACTTAAGGGTAATGTTCCCATTAAGATCAGACTATAACATTCTAGCTAGTTCAAGAAAGTTCTAGAATGTTCTGGAAGGCTCTAGAAAGTTCTAGAATCTTCTAGAACATAAGAGAATCTGGGGGGATCTAAGAAAATTCTTCCAGAAAGTTCCAAATTGTTCTAATAAGTTTTAGAATGTTCTAGAATGTAGGGGAATCTACGGAAATCTAAGGAAATCTAGGGAAATACTTCCAGAAAGTTCTAGAATATATTGAAAGTCTTAAAATGTTCCAGAAGGTCTTAGAATGTTCTAAAAAGTTCTAGAATGTAAAGGAATCCAGAAGAATCTAATAGAATCTAAGAAAATCTTATAAAATGTAAGAGAATCTAGGAAAATATTTACAAGCCTAAGGGAATCTCTTAAAATCTGGGGGATCTAAGGGAATCTTCAAAATCTAAGGGAATCTAAAAAAATGTTGATGAAATCTTAGAGTATCTAGGGGAATCTTTATGGAATCTCTTTGAATCTCATATAATGTAAGGGAACCTAGGGCAATCTCATAAAGTCTAAAGGGATCTAAGGGGATCTAGGGGGATCTTCATAGAATCTTAGAGAATCTACGGAAATCTAATGGAATCTAGAGGGAATCTTATAAAGTTTAGAGGAATCTCCGCGAAACCTCCAAGAGAACCTTGGTAGAATCTTAGAGAATCTATGAATTTAGAGTATTCTCAAAAGATTCTTTTAGAATGTAGGGCACGACAAGAACTTGCAGCATAGGAACATGCTAAAACTCGGACATGCATCGTAGAACGCATTAAATTTCTTGTATAAATATGTATATTATACTGCCACATCACTAGTACATGTCAACTACGACGACATATACACGGCAACCATAAAGGGTTGCACCATGGGGCACAACCATTAGAACCCATTATATTGCACATGTTATGCAACATGTGAATATATGCCTATATTGCCACATGGAAATACCCCATATGAGCCGCCATATGGCCCATTAGACCCTACCCCTATAACGTGGGCATAAAGAGGTAAGAACCCTAAAAGTGCCCCCTTTACGGAAGCCTTAGGAGCGTGCATTGCTCAAGCGCCCGACTCATTCTGGCCTCTCAGCAGCAGTGCAGCTCGTGTTCCGAAGCAGATCGTCAAGATTCCAGCATCTCAGCCCATTCCGACAGCATGGATGCATTCCGAGGACTAGGAGCGAGCCAAGGATCAGGTTAATGGACTGTCTGATATGCAATGTATACTTCCTGATGGGCATTACACTGGATTTGCATCTGTTCTTAGCTGTAGATGACCTCTAGAGCATAAGAACCTTAGCCACTAACGAATGAACCTAACCATGTATGTTTAGAGTAGATAGATTAGATCTTTACTCTATTACTTTAGTTCACTGGATGATATTGTATTGCTATGCGCGCACCTTTTGTGTATTGGGAAGGGGGGTAGAGACCTAGAGCCTTTTAGTTGATGATTCTAGATTAGCCCATTAGTACCTAATAAATGCGACATGTGCACCTGTGCATAGGAGCCCGCCTGGCTGTGGGTGGCAGGGTTAGACCGGCTGACAAGGAAGGCTTGTCCAGCTGTAGTTGATAGTTGATCCCTCCTGTGCGTCGCAACGTCTGGGGAACATTGTGGGCTAGGCCTAATAGCTTGCCATTGGTGAGGGCAAGGTATAGGCTCGACACCTCCTAGGTGATGCGTCGCCTCAGTCAGGTTCAAGTCATAGACGAGCAGTGGCTCTCTAGCTCGCCTGTAGTTGGCATGGACCTTCTGGAGAGGAAGTGATCCCCTCCTGCCGCATCAGAATTAGGGAGATGCAATCCAAGAGTAGTTTCTTTGACTATGCACCCGGCCGGCTATGGTCACATCACCAATACTTTTCAGCCTATCGGCAAAGTATGCACAGGAGGGGCAGATGGAGTGAACTACCCAACGACCATGTTCTTATGCCAGCCAAATCCATTTGTCTGAATTCTGTCTGCATTGACTTTTGGAGACCTCAAGCCATCAGTCGATCCCCATGAGTCTGAACCTTGGGTAGGATTTCCCCTCTTTGTTGATGCTGCTAATGTTGTTGTTTCGGATGGTATGTTATCGTGATCCCACTCTTCGAGATGGTTATGTATTTGATGTGATGTGATGGTTTGTGCTTATGTTTATGCGTTTCCTGAAGGAGCTGAATGAATGACATGTCTATTCTTCCCCAATGAATGACATGTCTATTCTTCCCCGTCGAGTTCTTGCTCACCAACAAGAGCCCGATGATAGGTAGATGGCCTCGTGTTAGCGGGCTTGCGCTGACAGGAGGGATGAACTCCAATTTTATACGTGTGGGGCATCGTATACGAGCAGGGGTGTCATAAAACACACAGAGAATCTTTCAGGGGAAGATACGTCAAAAGGCCTAGATTTTGTGATTCCATGAGATGACATGGAAGCCTAATGTAGCGATCACATGGAGGATAATCCAAGCTATGGCTGATTTCTAGCTGATCCTGCGCTGAACAGAGCTTTTTTAAGCCCGTTTTGGAGTTTCAGCTGGCGCAACGCGAGTTGTGCTGTTAAGCTGTGTTGTCAGCTGTGACCAAAAAAACTCATACAACGAATTCCAGGGCCAGGTGGGAGATTCAAGAGGAAACCAGCATAGATGAAGCTTGCCACGTGTGACAAAAAAAACTCCATGTGAGTTGCCCATAAATATGATTGTCATGCAACGAATTCTGGGGCCAGGTGGGAGATTCAAGAGGAAACCAGCATAGATGAAGCTTGCCAAGTGGATACCACCACAGTGTGATTAGCCATGACAATTGTAATGATACTCTTAAGCAAAATCACGTGGATCGTGATTCTATGTGGGGAATTCATAAATTCGGTTGAGTGGAATGAGGTTGGCGCCCAGTTAAAACGAATAAAATGCTCGCATTTGTGAATACAAGGGCATGGCATCTAGAAGGTCCTCTGACACGTGTCAACATTCGACGGGCAAGAGCCACGAAGGTTTCTTTGTTTAAGCTTTGCGCCCCCTTCCTTTCTCTCTTTCTTTACTCACCACGATGCAACGTCCAGGCCGCAGTAGAGGGTCGCAGTCCCATTCTGCGGCTGGTGCTGGATTTCCTGATCCATTTGGCGGATTTGGGGATTTTGGTTTTGGCTCAGGAAATAGCCTGTTTGAAAATTTCTTCAATCGGGATCCCTTTGACGATCCCTTTTTCTCCAGACCATTTGGTAGCTTTTTTGGTGGTGGGTTATTTGGCGGCCCTTCTCCTTCGCCGTTCTTTGGCGGTGTAGGAGCTCAGTTTGGAAGGGGCTTTCATGATAGAGGCTTTCTAGAGCAAGTGCCATATAATCCTCAGCAGGTCAGATTAATTGCACAGATTAATTTGAAATGTTTTCCAAACGAAGCTTAGACTTTGCGTAATTTCAAATGGTCTGGTGTTATGTATATCTATATCCATCATATTGGAGGATCTCTGTCCAAATGTCTTAACGACTTATATTAGGACCTTTTTTTAACCGCTTGTTATTCCGTTTTTTCTAATCACGACATACTTGGGGTTTCCTGGTTTACTTGGGGCGGGGATTTTAGCATCCAACTTCTGGGATATGTAGTGCATGCACACACAGGAGCAGTTTACTGAGGGGCCATAGCGCACGCTCCCAGATTCGAGTTGCATTTACACTCCATTCTTGGAATCATTATATATATACACACTACAATTACATATGGACGAGCTTTCTGATCATAGTGTAGGTTTGGGATATGTAGTGCATGCACACAAAGGAGCAGTTTACTGAGGGCCCATAACGCACGCTCCCAGATTCGAGTGGCATTTACACTTCATTCTTGGAATCATTCTATAATATGTACTACAATTACATATGGACGAGCTTTCTGATCATAGTGTAGGTTATGCAGTGTAACGCTAAGAATTAGTTATAATGTCTCTATGCCACATTCTGTCGTATGCTTTATTCATATAAAGTTCGATAGCTTCTGGTAATTATTGGATTTGGTTTAATCTAGTTTCAGGAAGTTCGGAGAGGGCCAGTCATAGAGGAAATTGACAATGATCATCCTCATACAATTGCTTATTGGATCTGTTTTGATCTAGTTTCAGGAAGTTCGCAGAGGGCCAGTCATAGAAGAAATTGACGATGATCATCCTGATACAATTGCTTATACAAAGAAGGATGAACCCATTGTTGAACACCCAGATGATGATGCACATACAAGTAATGTTTACTCTCTTTTTTTTTGTTTTCCAGAAATATGCATCTCTTCCTGGTTCACATTTATAGAATGGTTATGAGTATCCTCAAAATCAGGTGGCTGCTCCCCCATGGAAGTCTCTATCTAAGCATTGCTCTAGTTTGAGAGGCCAAGTGAAATGTCTGATGCGATTTTAACCTTACAAGTTGTCAGTGATGCTATGTAGCCCTATCCAACCAAGGTTTTATCATTGTATGTGTCTGTTATGGGCATGGTATTATATGTGTTTGCTACCAGGCTAGCCGTATCCTATTCATTATCATACTTGTGTTTTGTCTATTCAAGCTACTGATGCATGCCTGGAGTCAAAACTTTTTCATCGGATAAGCTTCCCAGCAAAAGAAAGATGCCATGTCAGTTGCTTATGAAAGAGCTCTTGTCCTGTTTTACGTATATGGTTTTCTTCTGTTCTTGAGCATTGCATTTAACTATGTTACATTACAGCGACACATTTGGACAGCAGTTCTCAGCTAAATTCTGGCTCTAATGAAAGTAGTATGGCAAGATATCAAAACCGGCCTTATTCTGGTAGTGCTGGTTCTCATAGTTTCAGCTTCCAGAGTTCTACAGTCAAGTATGGTGGTCCAAGTGGTACATATTACACCAGTTCAACACAGAGGCGTGCGGGACCAAACGGGGTAGGCAACCTATCTTTTAGGCATTTTTAGACGTTTGGTGAAGCTAAATTTTTGTTCTTTTATGACTTCCATCATTGGTTGTAGTTGATTGAAGAGCAGCATCATGAAAAAGAATCTTCTGGCAAAGAAACGAAACGAGTTTCACGTGGTATATATGATAAGGTGTGTATTTTGCAGTCTTCTCTTTTCAAGAAAACATGTAAATGCAGCAGATAATTGACGTATTGTAAGAAAACATGTAGAGGCAGCAGTATTTATGTAGTGTATCTTTTAGGGTCGTTCTGTAATGAGGAAACGCACTTCAGAAGGCCGGGAAGAAACTGTCGAAACATTGCACAACTTGACAGAAGGTTGCATTTTTAATCTCTCTTTCAGTATTTTGAGTTATTTGCTGACATTTGATGTACATCTTTGCAGAGGAGGGTAAAAATTTCAATACGCATTGGGAAGTTGAGGCTGAAAAATGCCTTTCTGGGTATAATAATAGAAATAGGCCGCACACTTTGCAAGATATGCCAGGCAAGAAGTTTTCGTTATTGATGGTTGTGGGCTTACGAAGGAACTTTTCAGGTAACTATGGCTGTTTATGTATGCAGGATCAGAACGTCGGCCACGAGCAGTACTACCTTCAACTAGTACTTCTTCAAAGCAACGGAAGTCATGATCATAGCTGAGGTGCTGAATTTCTGCCACAACAGGGATAGATTCTGCCACAACAGGGATAGATTTGCCACAAGAGGGATGGGGCGCATTAAATGATGAAACCCGCAGTGCTCTTACATATTGTCTTTCTGGATGTACAGGAAATCCATGTTTTGCTCAAAAGATACACTATTGCTGCTGTACTAATACTAATTTTGATTTAGGTATTCTTCTTTTTTTAGCTGGGACATGTTTTTTGATACAGGAAAATATTGTGCTTTACAATCTTATCAGAAGATTTGCAAATGACTAGATTGTAATAGTTGGGTGGGGAGGAATACGAGGTTTATTTTTTCAAGTGTGTTTGAAAGTTAGTGTTTGGAAAGGTATATTATTCTGCATATCACTTTTTTGGAAAGGTTGTGGTGTATGAGTAGATGGTCCATTTGAAGTTTGAAAGGTGTGACAATAAACAGCATGAGGAAGTAAGTGAACTCTTTAATGACTATTTTTTCTTGCTTGCACATATGCTAACTTAGAACCTGGCTAGTGACAATGGTAAGAATGATGATTGCATTCTCGAAGAGTTGGACCTCGTGGACTAAACTTTCTCAAGTAAAAGAAGCGGATGAATTCAAGGCTCTAAAAGTAGCAATTAATGTTATTAAACAATCCAAACAAAGAAATAACAAGAGAGAAATTCGAGACTCTAAAAGTAACAAACAATCCAAACAAAAACAATACAAGACTATTGGTACTCGATAAAAAAATGGTAGCAGCTTTTATTCATCGAAAATAACCTTACATAATTATATCCTTTTCTAAATTCAATCATCTTAACAATTTTGCTTTAAGCATAGATCTTGGCATATTTCTAGAAATATGCCAGATCTAGGGTCCATAAATATATACCTCACATTTACATATACTTGAGCACCCCCCTATGTATGTATATGAAAAACACAAACGGGAATGCTAAAAACAGGGCCACGGAACATTGGAATGGAAAAAAAAAATATTTTGCAATCAGAAGCATTCATACGGTTGTCTGAAACCTCTTCAGCTACCTCTGAACCTCTTCGGGCATCAGATTGTGCATCAAATTTCTGGGTTAGCCCGGTTGCTGAATCCTGGCTTGGCGGCGCATAGGTCATGGAAAACATGCTTTCATATACAAACTCCACAAAGAAGCTTGAACCTCTCACACCACAGCTCTTATATACATAGCTCTGTGGAGCGGATCTGGACCCCTGCACCTCCATTAACCAAAGTCACGAGCGACAATTCCGACAATTCCGCCTACTTCAATCCAGCGGCAAACAACAAAAATCTGGCCGCCCACAATGCTTAGCCTCGCCCGACAACCATGCTCTGGTAATAGACGGCAGGAAATTCTATTTTGAAACCATTGATTCCAAACAAAAATTTTCTTGACTTCAATTCCATCCCCTTTTTCTCGCCAAACCATTGGAAAAATCTTAGTTCGGAGAAAATTTGCCAATCTTATAGCATATTTCACTGTCTCATTTGTTATATTTCAAATGCCTTTGTTTACAGTTGCATAAAACTGCTTGACAATCTCAATCCCACGAATCCGACCCTTGTTGAATGCTATCCTCGGGAGATACACCTACGTCCACGGATTGCACGCACGATTTTATATTAACTCCCTTACATAAGTTTTTCCGTATAAGAAACCCTTGTTATCTTGGTGCTTTCACAAGTATCTTTCTTATTTAATGCAGGTATTACCTTTTTTTGTCCATGCGTTGAGGTGTTCCTCAAGTTGGGATTGCAAACTTATTAAGCCAACATAGTGCATATAGTTTTATCCTTACACAACGTTGAGGTGTTCCTCAAGTTGGGATTGCAAACTTACTAAGCCAACATAGTGCATGTAGTTTTATCCTTACACACGACAATCTAGTTTTAAGGTCAAAATATCTGTTGCATCACTTATAGCTTCAAGCTCTTTGTATATTCAATGTTGATCACTTGAATTTCATCATAACATATTCGATGTTGTTCTATAGCTTAGAAGCAATCCTTTAATGACCATATATCTACACTTATATAATGATTCTCACCAAGATTCGGTTCCCGATGCCTTTAGATTCTTGAGTGGGGGGGAAATTAGGAAGGAAAAAATAATTAAAGAAAATTTTGAAGGATGCCACGTTGATGATCTTATCAGCTTCTGAAGGACTCCGCTCCATCGAATGCTCTTTCTCGTGACTCGCTCCATTCCATCGGCCATAACCCAGGTAATAGTAAAAAAATTTGTGTTTTTGTGCTGCGTCTCTCCGGCTATGGCGTTGTTCTGGTAAAGGTTCTTTCTGGCATGGGGTCTTCCTGATGGTTCTTTGCTGCAAAAGTAAAGGCTATGGGATGGGCGGTTTTGCATGCAAGGCAAACCTTATCTTTTGATGGGCGATTTATTGCAGCCCATTTAAAAAATGATAAGCTCCAACCAATAAATTGGCATGGCTGCAAGTTTTCGGACCGAGGGCCTTTTTAGACTGCTTGATCAACTCTGAAACAATAACCTGAGGACCCTTTCTGGAATTTGAAGAGTGAGGCAGAACTCTTCTTGATGAAGCAGGTGTACTCCTTTGAGCTTTTTTGTTAGCATATGATAAAGCAAAGCCCAAGGAAGGAGGGGCTTAATGGTGGCCTTATGAAATGGGAGACAATGCAGAATCGACTGCACCAACAACCTCAGGCGAGGAGAATCATCCTTACCAATGAAAATCCTCCAAATGAACTTTGATATCATCACCTTGCTTTGGAGGCGAAAATCCAACATACCAAGACCACCAGCTGCCTTAGGTATAATGCATTTCGCCCACGCTACCTTGACCACCGCTCCTAACTCATTTCCACCCCAAATAAAATTTCTGACGATATGCACAATCTCCTCCATCTTACACTGTGGAGCTAATAGAGCAGACGCCATGTAGACATGAGTATTACTAAGAACACATTTAGCCACAGTGATTCTACCGGGCATGGACAGTTTAGCTGTATTCCACCAAAACAAGTGCTTTTGCAACCCACTAATGATTTCATCCCAAGCATCTGAAGCAGAGACGTGAATTCCAACTGGGATACCAAGCAACTTTGTGGTATTGCCATGCAGAAGAATCTTCCATCCAAAATACAGGGAGGGATGGGACTGTCCAACGTCCACAAAGCTGTACATTTTTGCCACCCTACAAGAACTCCTGATGCTAAGGATAATGTGTCTAATAATAGCTTAGCATTACGAAGATTCTCGACCTCGGCAATTAGGAACAAAAAAGTGTCATCGGCATATTGGTTACATACCTCTTGAGAACCATCGTCCATTGGGAGGCCTTGAATAATGCCATCTTGGGTAGCCACGGAGAAGAGCTGGGATAATACTTCTGCCACAATTGTGAAAAGCAAGGGTGCTAAGGGACAACCTTGCCGAATTCCTCTACCCACTACAAAAATATCAGATGGCTCGCTCTGGAAAAGGACAGTAGATCTGGCTGATGTATGGAGCTTCATGACATTCCTTGTGAATGACTCCCCAAACCCAAGTACAAGAAGACACTTCTCCAAGAAACCCCAATCAACACTATCGTAAGCCTTAGCAAAATCAAGCTTAAGATACACTGCTCTATGACCCTGTAACCGGGCCCAATATATTCCTTCATATGCAGCAGCCACGTTGTTGAGAATACGACGACGAGGGAGAAAGCCAGATTGTGTTGACGAGATAGCGTCAGCCAAGATGTCTCGGACTCTTTCTGCCAATGTCTTAGCAAAGATCTTGTCAATTGATAAGGGTGATTTATGAGATAAGGTTGCAACCATAAAAAATAATGCTGCTAGAATTGGAGAATGGGTTGTTGTTGCTCATGAGCAATGCTTTTGCTACGTTTACCAGTTTGAAAGAACCAAGTAATGGGAAAGTATTTTCTGCATTAAAATTCGTTAATAGGGGACTGGAATGTGAGAAATTAGCCCTTTATGATGGCAATTAAGAATTTTGAGGTGTTTTTACTTTTAGTGGGGCTACTTTTATTGATTTGTATATGTAGGCAACCTTTTAGGGTGGTCTTTGCACTAAGTCGAACAAAAGAAATGTTTGCAGTGACCTTGGCCACCGCAATAAATTTTTTATATAAACGTAAATATTTTGCCCATTGTCATTATGGATTACTAACTTATACCATGGCATCAAACTTTTTAGAAAGTAGAATGCTTCTTGTGTGGAGGCACAAAGGCATAACTTGAAGCAATGCTAATATCTTACATGGCTGAATTGAAACTCTCCATGATTTGTTGTACATTTGAAGCAATGTTAATATTTGACATTGTCAAAATCTCGATGATAAATCTTGTGATGGTTGCATCTTTTGAACCACATATTGCTCTTGCAGGTCTAAGTTCATCGGATGTCTTACATTCTCAAACATTGTGATGGTTGCATGTGGGGCATTTGATGTGTAGCTAACGTGCGTAAATCTCATAAGGATCCACGTATGCACCGAAAAATAATTGTAGATCTAGATTGCAACACGATTGCTGGATGTTGATAGGGGGTTTAACCCCACAGGTTTGGAACTAAGGAAATGTTCGATATCACTGTAAATTTTATGTAGGAATCCTACATGGGAAGGGAGGAGAGCAGGAGAAATTAATACTGTAAAAAAAAATTAGGTGGCCATATGGAGAGTCTAAATGTGCCCCAATGATAGAATAGAATAGAAGGATTTTTATCGTCCATGGAGACCAATCAATCTATGGGATCCAACAAGATGGCGCAACAGACGTTTTGCTGTCCGGGTTAAAAAACTTCCACTCCGAAGGGTTTTCGGGGAGGAAAAATCATGACATAAATAAGAGTATGGTCAAACTATAGAAACACACACAATGAGAAAAATATATACACATCAGGCGAGTGCCAGAGGGCATTGCTCATCCCGTCGGTCCATGACCTCTTGACAGTAGTTGCGCCAGGACAGACTTTGTCAACCCTGCCAAGTGGGAGAAGTGGAAGACGAATGTCACACCCTTCACAACTATCCAGTGCATGATCAAATCCGGGCATGCTATGCTAGGTTGGTCAGGCCCGGCCAGCTGCTACCATGAGATGTTGAGCATGGCCTCAGTATGGATGCTAGGATCATCCCCAATCCATCGCCCCACCTCAATGTGTGTGCACCTATGCTAATTGAGGCGATGGATCCGCGCTTTTCCATTCATAGAACTTGAAGCTTGTGCCATTAGAAGCTTGACCAATCGTAGGTATTTGTTGATGAATGTTGGTAATAAAAGAACGGCTAATCCGAGCACTAAGGTAGAAAAATGAATTGATCTATAATCACATTAGCTGATGCTAACTATATTACAAAATCAAAATATATAATTACCTGCTACTAATTGTGCATTGAATTGAATGCTTGCAAATGAATATCTAGCATTATAACAGGGGGTTGCTTTTGTATTTTTGTACGTTTTTCCCTAAGGTTTTTATATGATTTCGTGGTGTATTGTCGTGGATGTACTAATGCGTACATCTAGAGTGCGCATACGCATTTCTTATTTTTTGTGGCACTTGCCAATGGTTTAACCCCTTAACCAAAAAAAAAAAAAACCAATTCATGGCATGCAAATCTCGAGAGGTTTTGCTTTAGGGTTCCTTCCACTCTTCCACGGGGTATTTTAGCGTGCCCTTGATTTTCCGGCTCGAATAGCATGATGATCAATACGGCGGGCCTCTGGCAGATGAACAAAATTGGAAGCCCCGAAATAGGGTTTCTGTCAGATTTCGAAGGAATTTTTCTGTCACGTTGGTTGTAGGTGCAGGTGCCTTATCTTCTATGTGCTCTTGGAGATGGCCATCTATTCAATTTCATTGTTGATGTTGATACGGGACTTCTATCAGATAGGAAAAAGATATCCTTCGGAGCAACAGACAGGCCAACTGTGATTTATAGCAGCAATAAGAAGCTGCTTTACAGTAGTGTTAATCTAAAGGAAGTCAATCACATGTGCCCCTTCTTCAGGTGGACATCTTTCTTCAGTGCCCATGGCGTACCTGTATCTTATGTTGAGAAGGCTGGAGATCCATACCGTACAGAAATGGAAGAGTGTGTACACATTATTATGAAAGAGTTAAAATATCAGGGAGTCAAATCTGAGCACATTTTAGCTTATCAGGTAAGGAACTTGATAATGATTAAGTGCATATTCGACCAGAATTATTAAATGCAGAATCGAGTAGGGCCAGTTAAATGGTTGAAACCATATACAGATGAGAAAATCAAAGAGCTGGCAAAGGAAGGCATTGAAAGTCTTCTTGCAGTTCCCATCAGGTAATTTCTTTAAAAGCATAGAGGTGCTCTTGAGTGTTAGACAAAGATTTGGATGCTAAGCCTGGGATCATATTGTGTTGGATGTCTGCGTAATTGTTGTTAGATGATAGTTGTAGGTGTGAGCTGTTAAGATGAGATTCTTATGTGTTTATAAGAAGCCCTTTGTGTTTGTGTGAGAACTTCTAGTGCAAATTATCAAAGCTTCGAATCTTATCTTATTCTATTTTTAATTGGCGACTTTGTCGGTGAGCACATTGAAACGTTGGAGGAGATTGATATGGATTATCGAGAGCTTGCCCTTGAATCGGGAATAAAGAACTGGGGCCCGCTTTTGATTGTGAACCAACATTCATTGCTGACTTGGCGGATGATGCGGTTATTGAAGCCCCTCCACATGTGGGTGCCATGGTGGTTCTCCTTCTCGAACATAAACAGGTTGGTTAATCTTTGTTGTATGGTATATAGCTCCTTCCTCGAACGATTTCATGTTATGCAAATGGTGAGTAGCATTTGATGCAGATCGCCTTGAACCATTAATCTATCGTGACATACCTTCTTGTGGTCCAAAAGAAGTACAAAGCCTTGTATATAAGCACAAAGAATGTAAAAGCGAAGCCAAAACAATGCAAAAGGGAAAGAAAAAATTCAGGTGGTTCTTTTGTTGTTAATTTAGGAAGAGGTTTCTGTACCATTTTATCCTCTCAGCAAAAGATGAGGTCTTAATAGTTTCAAAATTTTATCCCCCTCAGCCTCTTTTCCAGATAGGTAGGTCCTTTTTTAAGAACTTTCTGTAATGCCACTTTCTTCAAATAATTTCACCATCCGCTATCATTCATCATTTTCCAGTAAGCATGATTTGTTGCAGCATTTTTGAAAGCATCTAATATATGTTGTTCTGGTAGCTCCACATGTTTCATCTTTGCCATTGATCCATTGTTTCCTCGGTTTGCCATTACGCTTGTGGCTATCTTGCGAAATCATTGCACTACTAAGAGCATTGCAAATCATTGCGAGAATATCAAAAAGCGGGCATATGAAGGATACGCTCATAGATACAATGAGTTCTAAATCACGAAACTTGTTGTCTGATTGTGATTGTTGCTTGGTAATGAGACGAGTCTTCTCCAGCTTATTCTTCAATGATGCTAAAATCTGAGCAAGTTTAGTATGCAATGCATATTTGCCCAATATTCCAAGTATTGTTGCAGTAGAGGTGCATGCACGGAAGTTCCATGAATCTGCATGTTAGAGCTGGGATACCTTGGTGCTATACTAGCTTTGGCAGATTAATATAATTCATAGAAGGAATAAAGAGGCTACAACTGGAACTCGAGCAATAACTTTCGTGAATGAAAATGGTATGAGTTACCCTTTTGTTGCCTGTTATGTACGTAGATCATGTTCTTTGCTTTAGTTGCATAAATTCACAAGCAGATTTCAACTGCTGCTCAGCCATTCGCATTGCGCATGTCAAGCAAGGTTTTAACTCTTTCGTTATTTTTTAAACCTGTGTTCATGGTGAAACATGTATATCAAGAAATCTTCTATGCCCCAGATATATTACATGGCATTTTAAAAAGGGGATATGTTGGGCAAAGGCATTATTACTGTCCGTACCTCATCAATATTATTTGTATGTTGCAATATCAATTTGTGTAGTACCTCATCCTTATTTGATGAAGATATAGCTGGTATGGTTTGGCAAGATTTAAGCACTACTATTTTCCAAGGATGCATTGGTTTGAAGTCCCTATTTGTTCTTTAAACATCAAATTTGAAGCTTCACCATCTATGGTGGTTGCAATCTATGGTGGTTGCAATATCGATTCCTATGGTCCTATGGTATCTCATCCTTATTTGTCAAACATACAGGTGGTATAGTTTTGACAAGATATAGGCACTATGGCTTTGGAAGAAGCCCCATATTCTAAAGTTGCTATGTTCCATTGCACTTTTCTTATGTTTGTTCCGTTGAACTTTTCTTATGTTTAATGTCATCAATATTTTTCTACACAAGACATGTTGCCATCTCTTTGTTTCCCTAAGGGCCCGAAGGGCCCAAAATTTTTTTTAATACAACAACCAATACATAACTATCATTAACATTAATTAACTTAAACCATTAAACCATTGCATCTAACATTTTTAAATTACAATCCCCCTGAAACCCCCTTTGGTTTGGGTGCATATTCACACGGGGGGAGAAATAACAAGATTGAGGTAGCTAATAACAACTCCTAAATGAAAGAGGTCTCTGAATAGATTCGACATGGCCGTTTCGGATTCGGCACAGCAATGCTGTAGTCAATCTCACTAAACCCTAGCCGTCCAAAATTTTCTCCACTTTGAAATGATTAATTTTTTTCTCCTAAAAACTGACATTTATTAATTTTAGCCACAAAATTTGAATAAACGTTTATAAATTTGCCATTCAGTGACTTCTCCCCACTATTTAACACCTTGTTTCTTTGTAGTTCAATAAGTAGGTTTTGGTGATGATGACGACGATGATGATGGAATTTTAACGTCCACGGGAATGGAAATATTTAGCATAATAATAGGGATTACTTTTATATTTTATACGCTTTTTCGCATGATTTTTCTATGATTTCGTTGCTGTATTCGTGCAAGTGTACTACATAGTATTTCTAGGGTGCACTCTTCCCGAGCCATTGATTTTTTAATAAGAAATGCAATCTTGTGGTTATGGTATCTCAAAGTTTCGAATCTATGTAGATGTCCATCAAATTATTTTACGGTGTCAACAATAGCAATAGTCGGGCCTTAACAAAAAAAAATGGAGATGTCCATGGAATTGTTTTTGGGTTTCAACAACTAGCAATAGTCCGGTAGGGGAAACCCTTCATCTTCAACTAGGGGATTAACTACATTTCATTTCATTTTTCACTTGCAGCACCATGTTTCAAGCCTTGGCCTGCAATGTTTGTGGCGGATGCACCCCTGTTCTTGCTAAATCGGCCCTGTTTACATAAATCTTGGCGATGGAGGCAATTGCAAAGGCCTCGTGGGACTATAAGATCGACAACTCTCATTTTTTTGTATATTTTGTTGTCCTACTAATTCCAAGATTTCGATTTATGCAGTTTTGTGGAGCCATAACCAGACTATTTGGCCATGAGAGAAGCTAGTTATGGTCATGGAATATGAAAAATAGAACTCGTACCGTCTTTCACTAGCATCAAAACGAGGATGGCGGCTTTGTTAAGAGAAACATTCATCAGCAGGGTACCACTCCAGATCCGACAGGGAGGAATGTTGGTTCGAAGGCAAAGTTGCCATCCTGTTGCAAAGGTATTGGAGAAAACTGCAGGAAGGGGAAATGGTGAAGTCTAAACTTTTTATGCATATATAATAAATAATGGATTCCGTAAATTAGAGTATCTAGTCCATTTGAGAATGATGTCTCTAGCAATGTTACATGCTTTCTACAGGTTTTAGAGTATCGGGAAGAGTTTATCTTCTGTATGCATCTCTGATATTCACAGCAACTGTGCAGCCCGACTACATTTTTTCTGATGGTTAGTTTTTGGTAAGAGTTTGGGAAGATTACTAGACTCAAGTTATTGGTTAGATTGCAGGTTAAGGTTACATAATTAGTACGTTCCAGACTGCTGTTCCAAGATATCACTCTCTAAATATATTGTATTATCATAGCAAATGAGATTCTGTTAAGATAATTATATGGTCATGTCACAATGCAACAAAGGGCATGAATATTACACGGGTCACGCTATATGTAAACACCGACATTTAAAGGCATTATAAAAGTAAGAATAATTTCAGATTGGGATTGAACAATTTTACAAACAATTTTTTTTTATTGATCGCAAAAGTTTTTGCAAATCAATTTGGCCCGAGACAAGGCAAATCAGGTCTGGTCCAAACCTGTTCCAGATCTTTACCACTCGTTTCTGCTGCTGAGTTTCGCCTGCACGATTGTTCTGCTATTCCTGCCAGTGATTGTGTTACAGTACAGATCCGGTTGTGAAAGATATATGTGAATTCATTCCTTACTGTAACGATCAGCTTGCTCTGGCTTTTTCTAGCCAGATATTATTGCTTGTTGTAGCAAATCGCTATCTTATGCTTGATCTGATTTTGTTTTTAATATGGCCAGAAATATTTGATGCAGTGAATCGCATTCACTTGATTGCAGTTGTGTTATATTGGTATTTGCTATGAGTTGAAGATAAAAAAAAAAAAAATCTACAGTGTATCAGAGCTAAATCAGCATGGCTACTCGGTTCAGAGCTTTCTTGTTGAGTATAGTAGATGTGTATAATAGTGGGTCTAGATTTCAAGTATGGGAATCCAAAATTAAGAGAATTTTGAAGATAGGAGTATGGGATGTTGTGAAGCCTCCAAAAGAAGCAGATAAGTTGCAAGAAGTGATGGCAAGGCTTGAGAAGCTGAAACTGAGCGATGAGGAAGTAAAGAAAGAGAAGAAGTCCAAGGACAAAGCTGGAATGTCGGATACATCTGCAAAAATGGACGAGGCAAAAGGTATTATATGTAACAAGGCCAGTTCCAACATTCTATTGAGGGTACAAGGATTATCACCACAAGAGATGTGGTTGTACCTTCTCAAAATTTATGAAAGTAAGTTGTCTTCTCGTGTTGATGTTCTAGAAAAAGAACTAAGACGATTTAAATATCATGATGGTGATAATCTAGAAGTGTTTTTCAAATTTTGGATATGATATTGTTTGATCTAAAAGATGCTAGGTGTTGTGTTGTCCAAATAAGCTGAATTATTAGCTATCTCAAGAGCTTTTTCAACATATGATGAGCAGATTGCAATGTTTGTGAGAAATGTAGTAAAGAATCGTGAGCAAGCAGAAAGGATAGTTGGCGCAGAGATGAAGGAATTTTGTACTCTAGTCGTTCAAGTGATCGCAAAGGTTGAAGAGGTAAAATCGATCCATGTTATGGGCAAAGGACAACTGTCCAAAATTAGTCAAGGAAATTTCGTGTTATAATTGTAGTGGAAGAGGACATATGTCTTCAACTTGTTCTAGTCCAAGAAACAGAGGAAGAATTGCAAGTAATAGAGGAGGAGCTGCATTAGGTAACAGAGGCAAAGGCTAAGGAAAATCAACCTCTGTGAATTTTAGCTGTTGAACCAATTGACCAAGAAGAAGATACTGAGGTAATACCAAAAATTTGTATTGGTATGTAAAGAAAATGCTCATGCTAATTCTCTTGTGATAGATAGTGGAGCTGAGCGATCCATAGTCAGGTCTCCAGATATGTTGGTTGATTGCTCAAGAACTGGATCAAGACAATATTCAGTTGGGCATTGGGAGTTTGCAGCAAGTGGGGATGCTAGAGTTGTTTGATTTGGAGGAAGGAAGGAAGGTATTTTTATCGTCCACGGAGACCAATCGGTCTATGGGACCCAATACAAAAACGCAGCAAGCGGATTACTGCCCGGATTAAAAAACCCCCGCCCCGAAGGGTTTTCGAGGGAAAAACCGTGGCAGCAATCAGCCTACTGACAAACTGTCCTAACATATAAAATGCAAAAACACCCAAATATATACAGTCATGCACCGCACCCGTAGTTCCTAATCAGCGGGCAGCCAGGCGGGGGAAAAGGTGACCTCGCAGGTCCAGTACCTCCTGAATGTACGACCCCAGGGCACGTACTGACGGTGTGTTCATCAGCAAATGTAAGGGCAAGTCCGGCCGTACTAAGGGAGCGTATCTGGCCCGGATCTGACTGAACGCTGGGCAACTCTGGAAAGTGTGAGACTCATCCTCAATGGCACCCGCTTGGCAAGACTCGACAGAGCTCGTCCGGCGGGGCTCCCTTAATCCACCGCCCATCTCGTCGCGAAGATGGTGGGCACTGCGGCGAATGGAGGCAATGAGTCTGGCGCTTTTTCGAGGGGGTACCGGGAACGCGGTAGAGTCAGGCCCGGGCTAACACGGGGTTGATGTGCTCCTTGTAATGGGCCGTTTTGACCTGCTCTAGAGCGCCGGGGTCCCAGAGCTTGCCAAGGAAACAAGCGTCTAGGTACTCCCGCAGGCTGTCACGATCGGCCGCTGTGTCCACCTGCACGCATCTGTGCTCCTGCACGTTCCATCTGGCGAACCACTGATCTCTCTTACCCCTCCAACAGGCCCTAAGCCGCTGCGGACCCATTGCCCGCGGTGTAAAGGGGTGCGGGGCCGAGCATCACCCATAGTAACCACTTTACGAAAATAGGCGATGTGTCTATCAAGGGCTGCCCGTGAAGCGGCAAGAATCGGTTTCTCTGCAGCAGAATCGATAGGGGACTGAAGGTTTCACCCCAAGTGCCCGTGCCAAAAATGCCTTCTGCACCTGCTCCAAGTCATTCCAGGTCGCCAAAGAGACGACCGGGCCCCAAACCTCGACCCCGTACAGAAGGACAGGCTCGACCAGTGCCCGGAACAGATGTGACTGATGGCCCCAATCATAGAGCTCACTTTGCCTTTGTTGTTCTGCATGGCATAAAGCTTTCCGGACTGCTTGTCACCCATAAGCGGATAGGCGCCCCCAGCCAGAGGCGAGGAGGGGAACTCCACCCCGTGTACTTGTAGGTGGGTGGCGTCCACCCAGTGTCCCCCGATATGTGAGTGCGGGGAGGCGCGGGGTGGCGTGAAGGATATGAGAACCACCGGTCTTGGTGATTCGCAGCATGTATGCGTGGCGTGGCAAAATGTGTCTAGGGCATCGGTGAGATTGCATAGCTTACGGGTGTGGGGGCCAGCCAACATCGTCGCATAGATGATGAGCCCGGATGATCCGGTGCAAAAAGGCGTATGCCATCCCCCATGCTCGGTAAGCCGGGGCTCTAACTGATCAATGTAGAGGCCAAAAGTGTTGGCGAGGGGGCAACCTGCGGGACCCGATACTCTTTGGTAAATGTGTGGCCGTCGGACGCATCTGCCAAAACAACTCTCATACAACACGTGATATGGCATTACGCACGGGCAGGGAGCCCAGATTGACGTGATCTAGCCCACAGCTTTTCGGGAGGCAAGTATCAAAAGCCAGCGAAGTCCACAAAGCAAACAATACAAGTCTGCCGATGATTCCGCCGTCTTCAATCGGTGCCGCAATGTAAAGATATGGTCAATCGTTGAGTGGCGGGGTCTAAAAGCACACGCCTGTGTGAGGGCTCGCGACATCTGGCGCCTCGCCCGGTGGTCAAGCTGCTGCTTCGAGAATGCCCGCCAGCAGTTTGGCAAAATCTTGAATCGACCATGATCGTCCGTAAGTGGCGGACGATTGTGGGTCGCCTGCCTTGTGAATGGGAACAACTTGTTGTCCATTGTCGGGGAGACCTTCCGCAATGCTTACGTTGGCGAGTGGTAGTGAGGACCGGCACAAGCGGCTGCCCTGCCCATTTGAGTAACTCGGCCTGCATACCATCGAGGTCAGCTGCCTTCCCATTAGCCAGCCGTTGCAGGCCCTCCTCAACATCCTCCTCCACGAGAACCAATGGGGGGCCATCCTGTGGGGGTATGGGCGTACGCGTCCCTGGCGGGTCATAGAGCTGCTGCAAGTACTGTTCCCACTGCCCGGGTGTGATGTCCCCTGTAGGCTGGGCTGGCCTTCGAAGCACTCTGCGCCAAAAGGTTCGAGGATGAGTGTCCAGCAGGCCGAACATCTCCCCCTGATGCCTGGCAAGGTACCGCGCCTTTGTCTCCTTCAGATGGGCGCGGTACTGTGTGGTGGCCTGCAAGCGGGTACCTGGATCCAGAATGTGACGGAGCTGCCGCTTGCGTTCTTTACACTCCGCATCAAACCATCGGTTACGCGGGAATGTTGCTGACCCTGAGCGGCGACGCGGGGGGGTCTGCCAAAGCACTGTCCGCGCATCCGTAAATAGCAAAGTCAGCTGGCCTGTCTGCTGCTCTAGTGTGGAGGGCAAACATGTAAGCCTGAAAGATATGTTGTGTGTACTAAATTTAATCAGAAATTTGATTTATGTAAGTCAAATAATAGATCTAGGATTTAAGGTGGTGTTCGAACAAAAAATATGTAAGATAATGCGTGATAATAAAGTTTTTTGGCAAAAATAATTGAAGACTTGTTTGAACTAAGCAAAAGTAGAATGTTTAAAATATATGCTATACTGGTTCCGTCTGTTAAGTTATGGCATGAAAGATTAGCTCATATGTATGTGAAGAATGTTGAGCTTATGGCCAAGAAATGTTTAATAAATAGTTCAAAAGAAATTGTCAATTTGTTTGTTATGGATGTATGCTAAGAAAGCATACAAGGACACCATTTAAGAAAAACAATAAGGGTGCAAAGGATCTTCTTGAATTAGTGCATACTGAGTTGTATGGACCAATGAATATAGCAAGTATGAGTGAAGAAAGATATTATATTTCATTTATTGATGATTATAGTAGAAGAAATTAATGCTGTTTTTTAAATGCAAAGCATCAAGCTCTGAAAGCATTTAAACAGCTTGTGAAACGGGAAAGAAGTCAAATGTATAAGATCAGATAGAGGTGGAGAATATATGTCTAAGAAATTTGTTTAGAGCGAATAAGAAGGCAACTCACTTGCAGATATAGCCCTCGGCAAAATGGGGTTGCAGAACGCAAAAATAGAACAGTATTGGATGCAGCTAGGGCAATGATAAAGCATGCAAAGCTACCAAATTTTTTATGGGCAGAAACAGTAAAAACAACATTTTATATTCAAAACAGACTTCCTTCAGTCAATACATAAGGATATGTCCCTGAAGAACTATAGACTAGTAAAAAACAAGAATATGATAAGTTTAAATTATATGGATGTTTAACGTATGTGCATGTTCCAGAAGAATTACGGACTAAGCTCGAAGATCGGTCAACAGAAGCATTTCTAGTCAGCTATGATGAAGAAGCTAAAGGCTATCGACTTTATGATTTTATTGAAAATTATACAAAATTTGAGGAGAGCCCAAAAACTCCTATAGATATTGATGAGGATAATGGTTCTATAGTCTTAAATGATGAACCAAATAAATGAAGCACTGTAACTGATACACATCTGCTTAAAAAACATAAGAGTGAAGTTGAGCATTTAAAAGAAATTTACAGGGGGATGAGGAACTATATGGTAGGCAAGAATCAGGGAAAAGTTGACGGTAGCAAATGCTTTGGCTACCAGATAATGATGTTTCAGATCGTATGACATTATTTGAGCCGGTGTACCTAACAACTTTGATGAAACTATTAGTGCAGGAGATGCAGATGAATGGAAAAGTGCAATGAAAGATGAAATGCAGTCTTTTTTGCAAAATAAGACATATGAGCTTGTAAAGCGTCCTGAAGATAAAAACATAGTAGGAAATAAATGGATTTTTAAATAAAAAAAGGTCCAGATGGATGCATGCAAGAATATAAAGCCAGACTAGTTGTAAAGCTTTTTCAGAAAAAAGGTATAGACTATGAAGAAACATTTCGCCCATTGTCAAACTAGCAAGTTTAAGGGCTATTTTAACATATGCAAACCCTAAAGATCTAGAGCTATATCATATAGTTGTAAGCACAACATTTTTAAATATAGACATTGATGAAGAAATATACATGGAACAGGCTCGTGGATATGAGCAAGAGGAAGACATAGTATAGAAATTAAAAAAAGCAGTCTATGGATTAAGGGAAGCTCCAAGACAGTGGTATATATATGCATGAACAACTACCTAAAAACAACTACATTAAATTTAGGCAGTTTTTCTCTGGTCAAAATCAAGGGAACTTGCTCCAGCAAATTCAAAATAATGATGCCTTTCTTAACACTATTGTTTTTACTGCCCTGTGGAACATTTGGAAGGCTAGAAATAGGATTGTGTATGGTAAAAAAATGTCTCCATTTTTTGGATTAAGATGAATTTCCAGTTAGATTTGGAAGGCTATGTTATTGCTCACAAAAGTAAATATGGAGACAAGTATGACAGGAAATGGGATGCTGTTGGTAAATTCATTGGTGTTTTTAATTTCTTTAATTCCTTCCTCAATGTCATCAATTCTAATGCACCTTTCTCTGATGATTTTGATAGAATATCTGGAGTTCCTGAGAGGGGAGGGCAGGAACAAGTTTGACACCATGCTGACATATTAAGAAGCTGCACTATATTGCAACAGCACAGGGGTTTCAAACTTAGTACCACCAGGGCCACAAGCAACTTCAGATGAAATTAAGTTATACAAAGTCAGAAGCAATAGCAATGAAGCATCATGGGCTAAGATCTATTGCAGGGAAGTCGTGCAGATGTACTGCTTGTTCAACTTTTTATTCATGTACCACTTCTCATTGACATATAGACAGCTCAGTAGGTACAGGGAATTATACTACTCTCATAAGATGCTGGCTGATCTATATGGTACACTGCTTCTTCTGATGGAAAAAGAAGACATTCACCAGCTGTTTATGGAAAATGGATCTGATTTCAACAGCTATAAGTTTGAGACTGACTCAGGCTTCTATTGGGTCTACAATGCCATCTTCGACCAAATCATGAACTCCCCATCACATCCAACTTAGCCGTCACTCCTATTTCTTCCCTCAAACTTGATCTGCATCTCCATAATATCCTGATAATTTCTTTTGCTCAGTAATTAATCTTGCTTTTGTCTAACTTTTTGCTCAAGCACTTGGAAAGCAATTTTGTCCTTGCAGGAATTAAGGATTCGAATGGCCTGTTGTGATGTTTCTTCCATGCTAAGATATCAGCTCCTTCAAGTGGGGCAAAGCAGTATTTTGAGTATTTCCTCATGGAAATTCTACTACTTTGATCTCTTCTTGCAGTTGGTCTGCAACTGTGTTACTTAAATAACTCTATGCAGCTTCATTTTAAATTTTATTAAATTACTATTAAGATGTAACTAATGAGGATGACTCTACTCTCATTAGATGCATACTTGTATGGCTTTTATTAATTAATGGAAAAAACATCTCTTACCTTCAAAAAAAGAAAAAAAAAAAAAAAAAGAACAAGGATTCGAAAAACAAAAGTCTGGTGGTAATCTTTACGTTTTTCATGATGGAGATAGTTTTTGCATCATAGCTCTTTATGTAGATGATTGCATAATGGCATTAAACAATTCAGAGTGTTTGAGTGTTTGAGTGAGTGAGTATTAAATGCAAGACAGTCTTGAAGCAGAAGTTTAAGATGACGGACCTAGGTGAACTTCGACTATTTCTTGTTCAAAGAGAGAGAAAAAGAAAGAAGATGATTATTACACAAGCAAGAAACATTAGAGGTATTCTTGAAAGATTTAATATGCTGCTTGCAATTCTATAAAAGCACCCATGGTAGTTGGTGCTAAGTTACCAGATGAGATGTGCCCTAAAACAGATGCTGAAATAGCATGCATGAAAAAGGTGTTGTACAGAGAGCTTATTGGTTGTTGACGTTATGTAACTAATAGCACATATCTTGACATTGCGTATGTAGTTAATTTTTTGAGTCGTTTTACAAATAATCTAGGACAAGCACACTGACTCCAACAAAACGAGTTCTCAGGTACGTGAAAGGAACTCTTCATCATGGACTGGAGTATAAGGTGGGAAAGGAAACTGGTTTAGTTCTCAGAGCTTATGTCAATGCAGATTGGGCAGGAGATATAGATTCACGGAAGTCAACCTTCGGATCACTATATTGGGAGGAGTTGCAATATCATGGAGAAGTAAAAAACAATCCTCAGTTGCTATGTCCTCGGCTGAAGCAAAATATGCAGCAGTGTCCCTAGTAGCAAAAGAAATAGTGTGACTCATAGGTCTGTTAGAGAAACTTAGAATTATACAGAATAGTGCAATAGAGATTTATAGTGATATCATGAGCTGCATAGCTATAACAAAGAATCCTATAATGCACGAAAGGTACAAAATATATTGAGTTACATATGCATTTTGTGAGAGACTTGGTCGTAAAGGGATTGATACAGGTTCTATATATATCAACCAATAACCAAATGGCAAATTTATTCACGAAACCTATGCGAGAAGATAAGTTTAATAAATTTAAGGTTGAACTTAGCATTGGGAACCATTGTGACATGAAGATAAGATAAGATAAGATAAACTTAAACCTACGCGAAAACCCAATTGGGTTATGCAAAAGAAGACAAAGGGCATAATTATATGGTCATGTCACAATACAACAAAGAGCATGGATTTTGCAACAAAGAGCATAAGAGGCGAATAATTTTTTTTTCTTGTATAGGGGTTTCGATTTGGGACCCCTTTTCGTTCTTGGGGCAATTCGCTAACGGGCCAACCGAGCCGAAATTCCTTGCCAAGAAACGGGGACGAGACGGTTACCCCTACAATATTTTTTGATCTCACTATTTCGTCTAATCTCTAACCAAGCACCGGTGATGCGTAATCTAAGAATACAACCGCAATTCCTCGATTTTTGGTCGAAGCGACGGTGGGCGCATCGAATGCACCACCGGAACGACCCGATTATTATGATATTATGCATTTATGTGGTCGGTACTTTCTTGCTTCGCTCTGGCTAAACTCCGGTAGGGCGGCTATGGCGTCTTCAACCTTTGGCTATGGCGTCTTCAAGTTCTAAGTCGAGGCTCCTGCCATTTTTTTCTTGCTGCAAAGTCGCTCCTGCTTAGAACAATAAAAGATCAAGCGGATTTTCTTGCTATGTTTTCCTTTGCTGTATTTTCCTCAAATCAGTCTCTCCTACTTCGCCATAGTCCTCTTCTTGTTTTGAAGGCAGAGTATGCTCGATTCCTCGTAACCTTCTGTGAGGAAAGTGCCTTCTAAGCACCAATCTGCCCATAGGCGTCTTCGGCATCCACCATATCTCCTCTTTCCATACTTCTGCCGGATCTCCTCCACCATATCTCCTCTTTCCATACTTTTGCCGGATCTCCTCTTACATAGCTCTGCAAGAAGCGTTCAATGGCCTTGCAGAGTCATTCTAAAACTGCGGAGTATTCTTGCTTGCCTTGCAAATGCAAATCGGCCCTGGAAATCCGCCTTGGAAATGGCAAAATGGCTCTACATAACAGTGAGACACAGAACAGAGAAGGCAAGAAATGAACGGGGACGACATTCTGCCATAGCAATGGTTCACGTGCATAAACTCATGGGCAGTTAGGGACCATGGGCAGTTGGGGGTTTCCGGCAGGAAACCGGTTTCCGCCGGAAAGCCCCTCCTACCCATGGGTTCCCTAGCACAAAATGATTTTAAATAGTAAAGAGGGGCACAAATTTTAGGCCCAGATTTCCATCAGTCAGAAACAAGAAAACAGTAAAATTTTAGGAGCCGTGCGCCCTTTAGCAGAAAAATGGGTATTGCCTAATTTGTTTTCTAAGAGAATTAAATGCTTCTTAAACGACACCTTTTCTTTTTCATTTATGACCTTGAAGAATGGTGCAACCTTACAGATCCTCATGCAGATCTGATGGCTGCTACTTGATATAGAATTTATTTATCGCTTGATCAAAAATGGTTGATTTACATTTCTGCAGTTCAATAGTGGCTCTTCCACAGAGCCCAAAAAATTGTTCAGCCATGAAATGTCCTGCAGATCAGTAGAGCTCCCATGCTTGCTATCCTAAACTTCCCGTATTCACCAGTCTATTTTGCACTTAGTGCCTCAATCTGTTGCGCCGCTATTGTTAAAAAATGACACATGCGGCACAATAATTGAATTAAAATATCATGTTCCTTACCTGCCTTACAAGCATGTCAATCTGTTCTCTGTACATTTCTTTAACATCTGCCAAGTCAGCCCTCAGTTCTTCAACCTATTAAGTGCATTTCCAATATATCATTCTGGATTGATGAGTTCCTTTTCTAAATTAAAAGCAAGTCAAATCCATTGGAGATGTTTGATCTATTTCATTGTCTGAGAAAACCCTTGAGTTCCATTACTTCATACACAACAAAGCAGGTCAGTCATGGTGGAACTACACTTGTATAATTTTAGAAATAAACACCTGTTAATATGTCACTTAAAACATATTACGAATCACCTGTTCATCCCGCTCGCCCATTAGCTCTAGTGCAGATGTATGCCGACGACGCAAGGATTCAAGCTCAGCACGTAAACTGGGTAACGAAGCTGTGTCTGCACGTAGTTTTTCATACTGCATATATGACACATAGCATTCATATTTTATAACAGTAGGGTCCAGATGTATAGACAAATATGTTTGTCATTACCTGCGTAGTAGTTCTTACAAGTTCCTCAGCTAATGAATCCCGGGTTGATTCAAGAGTTGCCTGTAGTTTAAAAAGCAATGATAGTAAGATACTCATTGCCTACACTATTAAGCCGTCCCATTTAAAGCTAATTGGACTTGGGATTACCAGCCTGGCAGCGTAGGAAGCCAATTCTCCTTCTTTTTGACGTAAAAGAGACTCCAATTGTTCCAATGAAGCTGCAGTCATATGACTTTTCCCCCTTTGTGGGGAAGGTGGCGGTGGGTCATTACTCTTTGTCCTCTCTATAGTGGCATGCTCCCAAGAATCTAAAGATGCTTGTAAGTAATAACTTTCCTCAATATTACCCATACTGGCACTGTGAAGGTGTCTAGAATTTTTGTTTGCACCTGTCAATACACCATATAATCATGCTTCACAAACAAAGAACAAAAGCATGTAGACAGTGTTTGGCACTTACTATGCTCTGTCTGGATATGTTTGTGCACGTCCTGTTCACCATCCAAATGAGCTCGGTTTTTATATTCTGCCAAAGAAGCTCGTGCTTGTTCTAGTTCCTGAATAGTGGAATAAATATATGATCCCATCTTAGCTCTGAAACATGTATTAACGATGAACTAGAGGATTTCTGGTGTGATAATAAAAACTTTCTTTTGCATGTGCTTTCAATTCCTTTCCTATATGCTTTCAATTAACAGCCCCTGCACACTTCTGTGGATTCTAGTTCCTGTGGGCAGCTATACATACTCTGATGGATGGATTAACTAGAGCTTTTACATAGGCAGGTCATCCACATCACAAAACATGTCAGAAATCCTTGACATCAGAATAAACCATAAAAGATTCTATTTATAGCAGCTTGGGACAGACTTGCTGAGTAATTACAAGGATAAAGCCATAAGGACAACTGATAAGACCACCAGAAATCAGCCTCATCCATATTCAGGAACCAGTGAGATCTAAACTGAGTCCTTCCTCCACAGCTTAAAAGATTAAGTCTTGTGATGGCTCCAATTTTACCCTTCCGATGTTCTATCCACCCTTCCCTCTGCATGAAAGATCCTGTGGCAGCTTTAGCTGTCCAATGTGGCCCTCTTGCGATAGAAACCTACCCTTCATCCAGTTCTTAAGTAGCCATACAACCTTTCCTAAGATAAGTTGAATCAATAATCCAGAAAAGAGGTGACTGACGTCAACCTGAAAGCAGATGATTTTTTGTGATGATTCTTGACACCAAACTGGGAAAGGAAGGTTATTTGCAGATTCTTAGGATTACCTATTCCTTGTTTGATTGTGGCCCAAACAAGCCATGTATGGCTGCTAATCTCAACACTGTGTTGAAGGAGAGCATATTCTGGAAGTAAGCATGAGTGCATGATACAGTCTCGTATGTCCAAAGGAAGAATACTATGAGCTCCAATGGAGATTAAGACATTTGAATGGTTACATTCTTGAAAAGTTCATAAAGAGATGTAAAAACTTTTCGATCTAATACGTGAAACAATTTTATGTGAATTTCACTCAAATATGTGAATGCCATGGTGGCACCCTAATTGAGATGGGATATATAAAACAAAATTGGGAATGCCTACCAATGTATATGTATGATTTAAACTTCTATGTTCCATGAATAGTCACTTCTTATATGAGCAATATTTATCTCTAAGGAACAAAAATATAACGCTTGAAGAAAAATGGCCAGCCTAAACATGTTAACAATAATAAGGAAAGAATTCATTGCAATTATATATACATCCTGCTCCAATCGCTAACCTGCCCAAGTAAGAAGATACGAGACTTTTCTTCTGCGATGTCTCGAGCATGTTCATCTGTCAACTGTTTGACCTCTTCCTCCAACTGCTTCACACGACCCTCTTGAGTAGCTGCCATTTCCATAGCAGCAAGATAATCTTGTCGACTCTCTGCGGCCCGTTGTCTTTCTTTCTCGAGTGACTTTGTGAGTTGAGATTGCTCGGCTTTCAAGCAAGAAACCTGCAAAGAACAGCAAAATCAGAAAAGAACAGCAAAAAGGAATTTAAGGATAAAAGAACCCTAACCTGGGCTTCCATAACAGCCATTCTTGACATTGCTTGTGATAGACGATCATTAATGGCCCTTTCTCTCTCTTGTGCCGCTGCAGCCTTTGCTTCTGCTTCCTGCATAAAATGGTCAAAATGCCTCTTCACTTCCAAAGCTGCATAATAGAATTTGCTTCTCTTCGATGCTGGATGAAATGATTTCTTTATGGTATTGTAGGTAACAAACAAATAATACTGAATTACCAAGCAGGCTGCATAGGTTCTCAATCTTCCTTCGCATTCCAAAGATCGGGTGCTAGAAAATATTCTTACTTTACAAAATACAGCCTTCTAAAGGTATGAGCTAATGGACACCCATGAGAAGCAAATCTCCTGCTTTTTGCTGAGCTTATCAAAAAGACAGACTAATAACAAGTTTGTACACAAAAGAAATTTGTATCACTTGTGCAATCTTAACCATAATTTTCCTTTCTTTGCAAACATGTCTTTCATGATAAAAGCTTCCATCATGTGCATTCTACTTTCTCGCAAGTCTGCTTAGCAAACCCATTATCCTACTCATAGTACTTAAGGAAATTGTCCAAACCTGTAAGCGTGAATTTAACGAACGCTCCACTCCCATCCATGCATCTGCCCGCATATTTAAAGTGTCCTGCATATGAAGCAATATTCATTTGTTCAAACTTACGAGTCAGTGTTACAACTTAATTCAACACAAAAAAACATACTTGCAGTGCTTCAATTTGGCGGAGTAAAGGTCTTGTCGATTCTGGCACATGAGACACTAGTTCATCATACCTTGCTTCTGCATCCTGAAGACACATAAAAACCTTTTAACACTGACAAGAAATCATCTACGACAAAAAAAATGCATTTTATCAACCTGGCAACGTTTCTCTAGTACTTCAAGGTCCTTTCTCAACATATCCTCACGAAAAGCTGCCTGCAAAGTGAAATGAAGGAACAAACATGCAAGAACGGAATTCAGCAACACAAATAACTTGACATGCTAATGCATCACCATTGGTTACCTGCTGTTCTGTCCGGCTTAGCCCTGTTCGTAGCTCGTCCAGAGTCTGTAGAAGGGCAGACTCCCGTTCAGAAGCTTCGCGGAGCCGCCTATCAAGGTCAGCTTTTGCCTCCGTATCTGCGCGTGCCTCAGCACGTGCTTGAGCCTCCTTTGCTTCATTCAATGCATTGACATAAAACTCTTTCTGTGCTGCTAACTCAGAATGTCCCTTCTCGATAGTTTCCTGCAAAGCCTTTTCCAGAACAATTTTCTCCCTTTTCATATTCTCAACCTTCGCTTCTTCCACCTAGGGAAAGTGCATAGTTCACCAGATGATGAGCGCATAATTAACAAAGAACTCTAAACTTCTACAAGTTAAAGATTCGGCATATTCTAAAGATGGACAAGGAAACTGCTGATAGATTTTCCATGCACTTCTTTCATGAAAATTTTTCTACTCAATAGATAGAAGATCCTGTCACATGGTCAGCGTCTGCATTTTGGAGTCAGTTCTCATTTACAGCTGCCATAGAGACCTGGTAGAGAGCAGTTTTCATCACTCATCCAGAATGTCATAATCATAGTCTATGCTTACAGAGATATGGTTCAGGTGGGCTACATAATCGGGCACGATGAATCCACAGAATCCTAGCAGCTAACTTAGAGAAAGTGCCATGTGGTACCTGAACCTTGGAATTGAGACGCTGCTTTTCCTCTTCTATCTCTCGCACCTGCCCATTTGATAAATCCAACATTTCATGAATAACATCTCTCCTTCCCTGCAAAGCACTTTTAAGAAGGACCAGGCACCTGAGCACGTAGCTTCCTTATCTGGGCTTCTTGAGCTGCCTGTTTCTTTGAAAGCTCTTCACCTATATAGCATTGGGCAAAGAGATATTATAACTTCCCAAAGATTATAGCAATAACTAGCTGCAAGTATTGGAGAGAGCACCCACATCAAGCAAAGTTTTATCTTGTGTTACAAAAGGTCATAACCAGATATTTGGGACCCCTCATAGGTTACACTCTTAAAAAACATAGATTACAGCTCTAGGGAGGAGATATGCAAGTTAGTCGCAAATTTGCATCATAAGATAATGTGACTGAGTCGGAAGCTTTATACTGCACAGATTCTAAACTCAACTCTGGAAAACAAGATTGGTTTTATGAACCCTGGATCTTATAATACCTTCGGCCATGACCTGCTTGATTATTTCATCCTTCTCCTTAAGTAATGCTGAAGAATCGCTCTTTCGTGCTTGGTCTCTTCGCAGCATGTCTCTTTCCTTTGTCAAAGCATATATCTGCAGAGATAGAAAATAGATACTTCAGACTTCAATTTCAAAGCAATCAAAGCATTCGGCTACAGTCCATAATAAAATTGAGGAGAAATGGTTAGACAATGATACTAATTAACACATTTGGCAAAAAAATTGCTTACTTTTCGCTCTGCAGCTCCAAGCCTCTGTTGATACTCTTCTCGCAAAGCATCATCATTAGAGCGTCTCTGTTAATAAGTTCATTGAAAATACTTTTAGTGGAACATTAACCTTCATGCTTCAATATGATGCTTAGGAAATCTGACAGGAAGAGAGTCTTCAGTAAATCTATGAACACTTCTTGTTTTCATTATTTTAAATAGCCTGAAAGGTTAACGAACGATGCAATAAGCATTAATTTTTTAATATGACTAGCAAAGCATGGCACCTTCATAGAATCTAAGCATTCCAGATATATGACAAGGAACAATGCAGGGAGAGTGAGAGAGAGGTTAAGGTCTTGGGAAGAACAGTATTCAGTCTTGAACAATGCAGAGACCAAACCACGTAAGGTGGTAACTTAGATAAATGCAGCTGTAACCACAGAATCACCTGTCATTGAATTATGCCAATTGCAGAAAACAAGACATGACAAGTGGATGTGGGCTAGCGCAGCATCAAGATCATCTAAGCAGGCTTTATCGACCATTAGTAGAGCTGGCAGCAGCTAAAGCACTCCAATTATCATCTCCAACACATCTCTGCTAAGCTGAAACCAGTGGCATATTCTATAAGCTATAGTTTGTATTCCTTGTATGATTATTCATTTGCACAGCAGAAGTGTTCTACTTTCAGACTTTCTATATGTCTCTCTAATAATGACGGTATAAGCTAAAAAAATACAATGCATTTTGCAAAATAGACTTCACGATCTCTAACAATCATGGTATAAGTTTAAAAAAGACATTTCATTTTGCAAAATAGACTTCACAACCCTCAAATAACATACAAGTATTCCAGACAACCTTCAAATCTTCAAATGCAGCCTTCAGTTGATCATTCTCTAGTAAGAGCCGTGAAATCTCATCAGCCTTCATCTGCATGGACAAAATAAAACTTAATATCTAATTGACATAATATCTTTAAGAAAGTTGTTAGTTGAAATATAACTGCAAACTTCGTATCCTATGATGCTAGCAGAAACAGGCATCCTGGTCACTCTCTGCCAACTTTGGTGGATATAACTGAGCTCAATCCTGCAGGAGAGACCACCATTCCAGGTATGAATGGATCGCAGATAGTTGGTTCGAAGATGGCATTGAATGGCTGGTGCATTTGGATGTTCCCACACAAAATATTACTGAACAATTGGAAGCTTTATATGATTTAGTCAGGTAATTGACAAGACGTGTATAAGACAAAATGGAGACATAACAAAGATATATCAAACCATGATTATACATGTGACACAGCAATATCATCTACTAGTCGTTCTCCTCAACGTCATACTTCTTGAAAAAAAGGCACGTAAGGAAGTATTTGGTTCTCAGGAAATTGGGATAGAGAACATTTACACGTCCAAGTCAAACATTAGTTTTGTACTGCAAAGCTCACTAGTGCGTATATGGTTCTGCAGGTAACTAACTGGTCGGCAGCACTCCTACATAAATTGTTACGAGTACGAGATGCTCAGCTTATATTTTTCATAACCCCTATGCCTGAAGCCTTGTCATATTATTTAAAATTTAAGCCGTGACTATTGTTCAATTCAGTCCAATAGATGCAAGAAATTACTAGGAATTTAATAACATAGAGATGATGCAACAATACCAGCAGCCATAACAAAAAATTGTCTAGTTTAAATTTGCTGCCAGAACTATCAAGGCCCAGTTTTTCTAAGCAAAGATGCTGAACATGTTTACAGGGAGAAAGCTAAAAATTTAACTGTTTCTGAATTACAACATGATGCTCAAAAAATTAGCAAACTGAACTGATAAGGACCATCTAGAAGACCAAGAATGCCAAAATCAGACAAGGAAAATAATAAGGATCAAAGACCCACAAATCCTGTAGGTCTTGCACCACTACAATGTCTTAAAATCTCTATGAAACACACAAAATTGGAAGTCGTGGAGTCAATTGCCTCATGTCTGTATCCCCATGCCTAGGATGGTTTATGTTTGCTTGTTGGAGAGAAGAAAGGTTATATTAATGTCTACAAGAGAACACTTGATACTATAAGACCAGTTATTACATGCAAGCTAGGGGCGCATTTGCATCCTCTTAGATATGTGTTCAAGAATAAATAGCAAAGGATGCACGTTTTCGAGACTCATCTAGCAAATGCATGACAGCAGATGATTACCTGGATTCAATTTTTTTTACATAAAACAGTCTGCTAACCTCGCTAAGGTTCGATTTAAATACCTTTTGGCAACCTTGTACATGAATAAAGCAATCGTACCTACTTGCTGTAATCGGTGCTTGACATAGTAAAAAACGAATAGCATATGGGTTTAGAAGACACATTACCAACCCCCTCATACCTGAGCTTGTTTTGCAGCTCCTTGTAATGCAGATTCCATTTGCTTCACATCTGATTTTAATTTTTCTGTTTCATCAGCACCCTTTAACACAGAATCAGATGCTGCCAATCTGTCTGGGATGGCACTATTGACTGGTGGCTCAACCATTTCACTTGAAACAACCTCCTGAAAACCTTCAAGATCATCCCTACAAGAGCTTTGAGTTGAATCTTCAACTTCAGACGTGGATTCATGAAGGCCCTTGCTGCTATGATCCCCTGATGGAAGTGCCACATCAACATATGTGCTGTCAATCTCAGGGCATGATTCCTGTTCCTTCAATCGATCAGTTTTTTCAGGTTGTTCATTATTCAAGCGTTTTATCTCCGTTTTATGCTTCAAATCCTCCCAGCCTTCAAGATATTGAATCTCAGTTTTAGAGACATCTGGCAGTGTGGGAGGCGTTCCTGTCTCAAGGGATTCCATAATGTGAGTGTTTGATACAGATTCAGCCTCATCAGCTTGATGCTCATTTTGTGATTCACCAGGTGTGGCGGTGGACACACTAACAATTGCAGTGGAACTATCATCATCCTTGCTGACGGATAAGCCATTGGAATTTCCATCAAGTGGTTCTTTTGTTTCTGCGACAGATGTATTCTCTGAAGTGCCTTGGAAGTCTAGAACAAATCAAATCACATGAATTTAGGTCTGGTTATTGACAGACTCTATAGGTTAAGAAAAGAGAATAATTACCTTCCCATGTTGGATATTTGTGTTCAAAACCCAGGGCAGTATCAAAATTTTTCTCTATGTTTTTCACACTTTCGCTCAACTTGGTTACAGCCCCCGCAATATCACCTAGATTCCCAAGTGACACTTTCCCCAGCCACGCCATTCCCAGTTTCTAAGGCCGAATAGAAGCTGATTTGTCCATCACATGATCAAAATGAAACATGCATAACTTGGGATTTACCAGATCTTTAACTTCAATCCAGTCAATTATAAATGGCAGCTAAAGTAGCTGGAATCCGTATTTTGACAGATGAAGAATGCCATTTCAAAAACTGGACCTGTGCTTTGCAAGATCTGCACATACAAGACCTTACCTTGAACACGTGAAGTGTCCGAGCTGAAAAATCCAGCCCAATTAAAATAGACGTCCCGACGGAACTGAACTGAAGATGAATGTACCAAACTACTCTGAACACCGTGTTTTCTACTTGATGTATGCGTATATTGGCCGTATGTATGAACAATATAAAATTTGGAAGTCGTGTGTGCTTTATGCTCTCCTTCACTCGGGCCAAAACTTTTCCCCCAAATACTAGCAAATACGTTCCGGAAATGACCAGTTTCCTAGATTTGGCCAAAGGTTGGGCTCTTTTTTTTGTGTTTGGGTTTTGGGGGGGGACCTTTTTTTTTTTTTTTTTTTCTTTATGGTTGGTGTTCGTGGCCATTTTTTCTCACATTTGTGCACGGGCACAGAGGGCAAGTTCCCTCTTCACGGGGCCTGCTAAAAGCAGCCCGACCTTGGTGGGCAGCGAAGCCGGACTGGGGGCTGGGTTTGCGCCCCTACTACTGTGGCCTCTGGTGGAAGGAAGGCGGGTGTGGTGTTGTCCTTGCAGCTTCTGTTGTCTTGGGAAGAGCTCGGTTACAGGTTATCTTGGAAGGTGTAGGTCATCTATGCAAGGGGCCGCCAGGTAATTGGTGGCAGGAACCCTGAGATGGGAATGCCCATGTCTGACTGTTGCATTCTGTCTACGTCGGATGTGAAGAGGTTCGTGTTAATCAAGAGGGAGTATGTGTTTGATTCTAGTTTTGTAGCATGTGGATTGCTGGAAGGTTCCTCGGCTTTGCTTTTTGATTGTTTGATGGTTGGACGATTTCTTCCGGAGTCTC
The DNA here is from genome assembly GCA_021234155.1 of Isoetes taiwanensis. Taxonomy (NCBI): domain Eukaryota; kingdom Viridiplantae; phylum Streptophyta; class Lycopodiopsida; order Isoetales; family Isoetaceae; genus Isoetes; species Isoetes taiwanensis. The sequence goes on from JAJEKV010000002.1 coordinate 43,351,702, forward strand.
TTTTCTCTGTGCTGGAGATTAAAGTAAAGCGGAAAACAATATCAGAGAGAAGTCGCCTTTGATTAATCAGAAGAATATCTTTATACAGCATTGTGGTTCTAAAATTAGAACTCTCCAGAATAGGAGGCAACCGACTTCAGACTTCCTACGGTTGCTCCACTAACTTCGGCAACCGTTCAATGACAAAACCTAACATTAGGGACAATGAAAGACACAGATGATGACAGTTGTCAAACCTTGTATTCCAACACTCCCCCTCAAGGTTGACACTGTCTTACTTCTCCTACCCAATACAAACTACAAAAACAATTGCTGAACATGAAATTTGCGGAACATTTCTCCTACCCAAAACAAACTGTGAAACAAATTGTTGAATCACGAAATCTGCTGAACAAACCTGCTATTCAGTGCTGCTCCCCCTCAAGGTTGGCTCTGCCCTACTTCTACTGTTGCAAAACAGATTGCTGAACATGAAATCTGCCTTATTTTCACATTGATCCAGTCATACATCAAAGTCTGGTCATTCCCATTTCTTCAAGGCATTGAACAAACCTTTTTCTAGGAAGTGGTTTAGTGAACACATCTGCTGTCATCATGTGAGTCCCCAGATGCTTGATCACGATTTCTCCTTCTTCCACTTTTTCTCGAGTAAAATGAAATTGTACCTCAATGTGTTTGGCTTTCGTGAAGTTGCATGGATTCTTAGCCAAACTAACAGCAGCTCGGTTGTCATTCAGGATCAATGTTGCCCCCTTTTGAGCAATGCCCAGGTCTGATAAGAGTCTTCTAAGCCAAATGGCTTCTTTTGTGGCTGCACATATGGCCATATATTCTGCTTCACAGGTGCTAACTGCAGTTGATCTTTGTTTCCTGCTACTCTAGCTAATGACTCCCCCTTGCAGCCTAAAATAGAAGCCAGTTCTAGACTTGCGTGCAGTGGCATCCCCGTCATAGTCAGCATCAACCATACCTTCAAGAGTCATCTCCGCATGGCGTGTAGCTCTGTAAGTAATCCCCATACAAGATGTGGATTGCAAATAGCGCAAAATTCTCTTAACAACCTGCCAATGTGAGGGAGCTGAATTTTCCATGAATTGACTGATGGTAATGACGCTTTCAGCTATATCTGGCCTTGTGCACACCATAAAGTGCATCAAAGAACCTACCACACTTCTGTAGGACACGCCAAACATGTATGGCTGGGTTTCTGCTCCTGGGGAAGTAGCAACAAGACACAAATTTGAAGAAACAGAGGGAGTGCTTACCTCTCGTGCGTGAGTCATGGTGCATTTCTGCAAAAGAGAGTCAATGGCCTTTGCTTGATGTATGGTAACAGTTTTGCGCATGGGATCATGGACCACCTGTATCCCAAGGAAATACTTGAGGGGACCCAAGTCTGTCATGTGGAACCGTGCTGCCAGAGAGGCTTTAGTTTGGTTCATCAGCATCGAAGAGTTAGATGCTAGAATCAAGTCATCGACATAAAGGACGACATAGACGACAGATGAACCGAGATGCTTTGTATACACATTCCAATCTGCATGGCTGCATGTGAATTCCTGACTGGTGAAGAATGCATGTATGGTCTTATACCAAAGGCGCGGGGATTGCTTCAAGCCATATATGGCTTTCTTAAGTTTGCAAACATGTGCTTCAGATCCAGGAGAAACATACCCTTCTGGTTGCTTTAAGTAAACCTCCTCATCTAGTTTGTCGTGCAGGAAAGCGGATTTAACATCCATCTGTTGAATATCTAGGTTCATGGCAGCTGCCAAGGCCAGTACAGCCCGGATAGAGGAGAGTCGGGCCACAGGAGCATACGTCTCTTGAAAATCAACGCCGGCCTTTTGGGAGCAACCCCGAGCAACTAACCGAGCCTTGTACTTTGAAATACAATTATGCTCATCATATTTAAGCTTGAAAATCCACTTACTAGAAATGGCTGTGCGCCCTGCTGGAAGTTGGCAGATCTCCCAAGTATTGTTCTCCAAGAGCGAGGCGTACTCTTCATCCATAGCCTTCTTCCAGAGGTGCTGTTGTGGACTGCGCATGGCTTGTTGAAAGCTGGCAGGTTCTGCAATGGAGGCACTGCTGTGCAGAGCAATGTAAGCAGACCCCTTTGGTCGTTTGCTTTGTAAGTACTCCATCATCTTTGCAGTGGGCTTGATAGCCGTCTCAGATGTGGCACTTCCTGATTTTCTGCGCTACTGTCATCTTCACCAGACTCTGGTTCAGAGGGTATCTCAAATTCTTCACATGGCACATTGTCTTGACCTTGGTCTAGGTCTGATTCAGATTCACTGGCAGTGTCCAGAGAATCACCGTCATCGGGCACAGATAACATTGGATCACCTGCGGGTGATTTCCCGTCTCGTTTTCCCAGGGTATAGTCTTCTTCATCAAAGATGACACTCCTGCGTGTTATAATTTTGCCTGTGGCTGGAACAAACAATCTATAACCCTTCATGGTTTCACTGTACCCGACAAACATACATGCAACAGCCTTGGGAGAGAATTTACCTGCACGTCTTTCAGCCTTTGACAAATGTGCATAGGCCTTGCAACCAAAGATCTTAAATCCTTCCACGTTTGGCCTTTGACCCGTCCATGCTTCTTCTGGTACGCAACCATCCAGAGCCTTGGTTGGTACCCTATTTATGATATACACTGCTGTGTGAGCAGCTTCTGCCCAAAACCGAAAGTCTATGCCTTTTGATAGGATCAGCGCCCTTGCACACTCAAGAACAGTTCGGTTCTTACGCTCTACAACCCCGTTTTGTTGATGTTCATGTGCAATGGAGGTCTCATGCCTGATTCCACAATCTTGCAAATATTTTATGAACACGTTGCTAAGGAACTCACCCCCTTGGTCTGTTCGAATAGCTTTGACTTTCTGGCCTTTGAAGTTTTCAGCTGCATTCTTCCACTGTTTAAAGTACTCAAAAGCCTCTGATTTGTGTGCAAGGAAAAAGATCCAATTCTTTCTGGTACAATCGTCAATTACCAACAAGAAGTATTTGGAACCTCCCAAAGAGGTTACTCTTGCTGCATCCCAAATATCCATGTGTGCCATATCTAGAGGTGATGTAGCACGTGTGCTCGGTTGCTTTTTATAAGCCTTTCTGCTCAGCTTCCCTAGGGCACATCCTTCACACAATCCCGTGGGCGACTTTAATTTGGGAAGTCCAAAAACATAGTTCTGCTCCCTCATTCTTTTCAGAAACTGAAAGTTGGCGTGTCCCAACCGCTCGTGCCAAACTTGATTTATATCGGTTGTAGTGGCACTTAGAGCAGTGCACTGCCCCCTGCACCAACTCAGTTTATACAATGCTCCCTCTCGTTCACCTTGTGCCACAATATTTTGATGACTGTCTTTGACAATGCACTTGCCATTTCCAAAAGTTGCAATCAGTCTGGCATCATCCAATTTGGAGACTGAAATGAGATTTGGCTCGAGATCAGGGACATACAAGGCCTGCTCCAATATTATTGTGCCTGTAGGTAACTTTAGGCTGACAGTACCCTCTCCAGAGATAGTAAGAAGCCCCTTTCCTATTTTCACCTTGCGATTCCCTGGAATGGACTCAAAGCTCTCAAACAGTTCTCGCTGGCCTGTCATGTGGTGACTGGCTCCTGAGTCAAGGTACCATATTCTGTGAGTGAGTTTTGCAACAAAACTTGTGGCAGAAACCTGTCTGTTAGTCCAGGGATCATCATCTATAAACATTTGATAGAAAATTGAAAGGAGCCTGTATATGAACTCAAGTATCTTACCAACCCATTTGAGAGACAGTCTGGAGGCCCTTCTATATTCCATTTGTGTTCCAAAGAAGGCTCTACTTACAGAAACCATTGAGTCACTGGAAGAACTATGTTCAGATTCACTTCTTTCCTTAGTTTTGGCTGCTTTGTGCCCCTGAGCATATGGAGCATCCTTTTTGTGCAATTGTGTTTCTGTGATGACTATTTTGTAATCGAATTCATTAGCTTACATACGGCCACGGCCCTTGCATTGGGGCGTGCTCGCTGATCTGTGAATGTTTGGTAGGGAAATAAAGTGTTCATGTCGACACCTTAGTTGGTATTCCTTTTTATGTGTTTCTTATTACATGGCGTATGGGAAGCGTCCTGCTATACGGGGGTGTGAGGTGTAAAATCCCTTGCCCTTGATTTGGCATATTCACACCTTTATGCTAGGATCCAATGGTCCTTAAAAAATATTAACACTTGAGCAAGGTCATGTGCTTATATGGCCTTTGGATTGATAGCATGGTTTTGTTATTATGTTTCTCATCAGCAGCTTCAGTGACGCAAAACATGATGGTTGGAGCACTAAAAACAAAAGCAAATGGGAGGCCCATTATCTTAATCCTTCAAAATCTTGCGATTGTGCATGACGAAAATTCATCCATTCGAGTATACATCATGGAGAACATAGTTGAACACACATAAAGTTTTCTTTTAAGGATGAGAACCCCATTAAACATAGTCACAAATGCACATGTTGCTATATGGTATAACAACATCTCCACGTCCAAATTAGATCATGAATGGATAACTAAACAGCAATTAGTATCTACACTAGAACCAACTAAGGTGGTGGTCCGCTTTCTTGTGCAATATTCTTCTCTACCTCCACACAACTCATGTGTTTAGGAAACTTCACTCTCAACGACCTCAACAAGCTGAAAGTGTAGAGAATTTGTCTCTGAAAAGTAAGGAAGAGTCTCCATCTACTCTTCCACACATACTATCATATCCATCCTTTATCTATGAATAGCTAATTTCATCAAGGGAGATAACACGCATTGTAGTATTTCTTTATCACCAATCCTTCAACGAGATAGAAGTTTGAAATATCTCTCTAAACACGTACCATATTTATTGAATGTCCAAACAATAGATGTTCTAAAGTTTATTCTGCTCTCGCACACACAAGGTAAGATGTACTCACATCATTTCTGAAATTATGAATCACCATGTTCACCCTCAACGATCTATGCAAAATCTGCCATAACAATGTGCAAATATTTGGTGCAACAATTTTTCCAAGCCCATTTCCATATAGTGACCAATTCCTCTATATTCACATTAACATCCCATTTCATCGACAAATGAAGAACTTCGTCTCGGGCAAGTAATTTGTAGCACATAGAGACAAACTGGCCTTCTGTAAGACATTGATCCACTGACCAAAACTCTCTCACGAGAGGATGTGCAAACCCTCTCTTATCATGTTCCTTCAATGAGAAGGAATCCCTTACACATGCTAAGGGACTAATCGTCCTGATTGGTACCAGCTTCCGACAAACTCGACATCGGCTTGCTTCAACCTCCTTTGTACACTTACATCTACACTATAAGGTTTAAGCATTCCATCTACATTCATAGAAGACCACTACACGAGCATAAAGTCTAAACCATATACATCCTCTCTTAGATGAAAACGAAATTTAATCACAAACCATGCTTTACGTAATCCCTTCAAAAATGAAGATGCTCCACCATAAGGCTTTAGCTCATAAAATAAAACCCATGGTAATTCTGCTTTGATAGATGTCGTACTATTAGATACACATAAGAGTAATGATTGAGCAGGAAGTTTTAGAACCTGCCTTACAATGAAGGTCAATGTTTACCATTCCCAAGCCTCCATTCCAAATACAGTCTCTCACTTCTTCCCTGAGGGAGGAAGAGTCATAAGCCATTAGTTACTTAGCTTGGGCTACAGCAATGACTCTACGAACATGTGAATAAATGCCTTGGAAAATGTGCAGCCTATATGATGCTCCCAAATTGACCACAGTAACCAACCAGATCCGAGATGAAATGCTTTCCCTTTATATGGGGCCCATGCATCTGGGTAGGATGCTAGAAGAATAGATTGGCAATCCAGTGTACTATTTAATTCTACTTAAAGCCAGGATCATGCTAGTTGGACTTTTGGACAAGAAAAGAGGCAATGCTCAAGTGTTTCAACATCTGAAAGGAAAAGTGGGCATATATCAGAGTCGCGAGGATCATATTTATGCCACAAGGCCTTTACATACAAACACGTATGTAGGACTTGCACCCAAAGCACAAAAACTTTAGGATGGAGCAACTTATCCCAAAGCCAGTGCCATGTGCGAGCCCACATGGGTTCTGGGATCTGTAATTGCCATCCATTTGGCAATGGAAGGGAACATGGAGCTAATAGCTGATGGTATATAGAGCGGACAAAGTACTTGTCTTTATGAATATCCTCGTGATAATTCCATGGCACCCTTTCCGTGACACCGACTTCTACTATGAGAGGGAAGTTCTCTGCCACATCCCAATATGAGAGTAAGAGCCGGCCATGACAAAAGGCGGCCACCTTCATATCATGCTTCAATAGAGATATCTGCTAGGGCCCATTGTCTCTGCATAAGGGGATGAACAGATGTAGTGAGTGGAGGTGCTAAGGGGTCTGATGGCAATGGTAGCTGTTGCACTCAGAAGTGTGTACCTCAGTACAACACCTAGTCCTAGACTATCGGACAGTTTCTTGAATGAATTCTTCTCTCCTGTATTTAAGCTGAAGTGTATGCAAAGTGGTATCCCAACACAAACGAGTTAGCCCTCCCTCGTAACAATTCTACCATCAACAACCAACAACAAGCTTATAGAATTTTTTCTTCAATTTGCATCACACATTTATTTTTTTTCAAACAAATCTATTACACAACTATAACCTCAATCGATCTCCACAAATTCTTTATTGCTCATAAAGGATTGCCCAAACAAAATATCTATTCATGTTCCAAATTGACAAATGTTTTCACTTCCTAATCGTCTAAGTCGTATTTAATTAAAGTGGGACAAATCTTGAATTTTGGGACTCGGACTGAAAATGGGACTCACACATCATAAAAGAAATTTCTGAATTGATTGCTTGAATAGAATTACACATGACACACATAGAATTGGGTTACTTGTTTTCCTCATAAATTTTACAAACCACTAGTTGAGATAGTTTTCAAACTTCTCAATATTATGTGCCCTCATACAATGATATAGCATGGAGGTTGCTCATGGCCTTGTCCATCTCCCTTCTTGGGATCTTGTGTGTGTTGTCCTTTGCAACGTGAGAACTTGGATATGACCATACCACACACTCCACCAATTCCCTCCTTTGAGGGGGGGCATAATTGCCCTCCACTTCTTCTCCCGCCCGATGCGGTGTATTGCTCCTTCAAGTTGCCCTTCTTGTGTCTCCCAATGGGCTCCCAATATTGAATTTGGAATCCGGGACTTAACTCCTCTCCATCGGGCATAGTGGTGGTTACATCGAGAGAGTGCCACCCCTAACCATATTGACAAATCGTCATCATCAGGCCTTACTAGCACAAAGTATCCTTCCTTGATGTCCTCAAAGGGATCCCACTCAGGAAGATCAAACCACTTCGGCTTTGAGGCCTTACTTCCCACAAACCACTTGGAACCCTTGTTGGGACCCAAGTGAGCATTCTTAGACGTGCTTGCACCTTGAGAACCCTCCCATCTTGACTGGCAAGAACCGTCTCTTAGCTCCCTCCCACATGGTCGCTTGGGTTTCCAAGCATGTCACAACTTTCTCCCAAGTACTTGATTAGGGAGTCCATTTGATTTTTCTTAAGAGTGGAGGTGTGCTTTCCATTTCGAACATCATCCCAGTGTGTTATGTAATCCTTGATGCCCTTCACCAGTTGGCTAGAGTCTTTGACTGTCTTGAAGGGAGGTAGTGGTTTTGGTTGCCCTTTAGGAATGAGAACTTCACCAGCAGCACCCCTTTGCCACAACTCGATACCTTGTACAGGCATCCACAACTTGTCACTGGTCTCCACTTATATTGCATGATTGGTATTCCATCCCTAACCCAAAACTTGAACTGAAGTGGCTTTGTGTGTCTGTCAACCGGGTCCTTACCATCTAGCAAGTATCCTTCTACAAATGATTTCCAATCGCAACCTCATCCATCAAGAAAGCCATTGGGTTGGGGTCAATGCAGCTCTCAAACACATCCATTAGTTCAGGGAGAGTGGTCACGTTTTCTCTCTTGAGCTTGGTGGAGAAAGTTCCAAAGAATCCATCTATATCATCATGCGTATGCCCAACCATCATGAATCCCACTTTCACAACTTTGAATACTCCCACTGCTGTCAAGTATGACATTGCCCCAAACATCCATCTATTCTTGTTTTCTTTCCAACAGTTGTCCAACCCAACACATAGCTCCTCGAGTGCATTGATTTCTCAAGTAAGGGGAAATCATCCCAAGTCCTCCTTGATTCACTAGACACCTTGGATGTGAGCTTTTTTATCCGCCTTTGGTAACAAAGCGGTTGATCATCCATCAAAGCCTCAAAAATGGGTGCTTTGAAGGGGAATACCTCCTCCCTTCTATCGATCCTTTCTCTAGTGTTCTCGAGGCACTTGAAAATAGAGCTCACATGGAAGTTTGGATCATCTCTCCATAGATCAAGCACAAAATGACCATATGTTCCAGTTCCATGACCATGTGTTAATACACCCGCCGGACTTACTTTCATCCGAAAAGCGTTTTGACAACGCTTGGGTAAAGGATCTAGCTTTGGCAAGAAAGTCTTATGTTGGTCCATCTTATCATGAATTATACACAAAAATTTGTCCTATTTTGCATCTCGGAAAATGTTCTCCACTTTGCCAATACAACCTGCTCTACATGATATTTGGTCCCTTTGGTGATCGCAAATTGCTCCCTAATTGCCATTCTTTCTTTCTCTATTGCGGTTGATGCAAGTGTATCCTTGAGTTGAATGCAAGTGTTGCACTTTGAGAATGGCATGTGTTGTAGGACACTCACGCGTCCAGAAGTGAGTGCTCCATAAACCTTGAAATGTGATTGAGAAAGAGGCCTACCTCCAGTGGTTTCTAGGATGGAGTTGACCTCCTTAAGGCACTCCTTACGGATATAGTGTTGTGGCAACACTCTTTTGCACCACTCGCGCACACCGTGCTTTCGTTCACCTTCGACTTGTGAGGCATAGATTGAGACATGTATCTCACAAAGCTCTCAAGACTGCAATGGCCTTTAGAGTATTTGCTCTAGTTTTCAAAGTGAGTGCATTACCATGTTGGAACAAAGTGTGCCATTTTCTAACCTGCTCTCGATTATACGTAAAATGAAGACTTGCTCACCCCAAGAATCCATCTCAATGCTCTCATACATACCTTCATGCCCCTCAATTGATATAGTAGCCGAATCCCTGTGTTTTCATCATAGCTGGAATTCCTACACGAGGAGTAAATGAAATTAATCCTATCTTTTTTGAAGTTTGTCAATGTATTGGGACCTTATCTCGCCGCGAGGTCATCCACATTGTAATCTTTGACCGTGCGATCTAGGTTGCAACACTCTTGTCCCCTAATTGCCTCGGGTTTTCTTTGGTTGGTGCCATACTTTCCATCCTTTCTAAATATTTGTCACTTCTAGGCCTCTTGGGCACCTTTTGGTCGCCTTTTATGAAAGACATAGCGTCTCTTCCTTGTGATCAAAGGATGCTCATCGACCACCAAATCTTCCACATGGCCTTGGGTGGGCCTTGGGGTGTGTAGTTCAATAGGGCAATCTAGAGTATCACCATTCTTGTGTGTAATATATCTAATTGGCCATCTCAATCTGAGCTTGGGACTCCGGCAGCCCAGCACACAATGCAATCACTAGAGCTTCCACAGGACATGATTGTATCAACTTCGATAAGAAGCTTCACAATGCCAACTCCAAGATGTTCATCTCCCGACCTCTCATCATTCACACTATCAAATGGATCAACTGCTAGGTTATTATACCCTCTGCAAATACCGGGTGCAGTTGCAAGGGTGCAACAAAAGGCAACCATCTTCCTCTATTGGAGCCTAGGGCAATGGCCTCCTTTGGACTTCCACGGCTCCATTTTACTCATCTCACATGTTCCCCTGAATGAAAAAGCTCACATTAAAACCATATAGCCCCAAACACCACAAATATGACCATATGAACCATATAAAACCATACAAACATATTAAATATAATCATATTAAATCATACAACCATATGTAAACATTGTAAACATATATAACCATTGAAACTATTCAACCATTGAAACCTTATTAAATACATAAGATAACATATATAAACATATAACCTACCCTTTCATATCTTGTCATGTCCACGTGGCGCCTCTTGATTTGAAACCGTGGGCCATGTCAACAATCCGCGACTTGCCACGTCATGGAGGGCATGGCCCTGCGTGACAATGGTTTTATTATTGCACTTTTCACGAGGTTCGAGGGTGCGGCCCGAGAATTAAGCGCACCCTCTTCCTCTCCCCAGACCATTCTTCCTCCCCGTTTTCTCTCGATCACTCATCCTCCCTGTTTCCTTAGGGCGCTTTTACCGTCGGTGATCGATCGAACCGAGCGATTCCAAGGCCATCTTATGACAGCAGCTTGGTCGACGGATCAGGACGCTTCCAGCGCCGAAGTTCTCGCGCAGATTCATTGTTCGAGCGGGCGTTACCGCCTGAGAAGAAAGTGAGGCCCTTTTTAGTGCTGCTTTTTAGTTTTCTGTAAGTCCTTTAGTGCATTTTTACTTATATTCTGTTGTTAGAGGCTCTTATTGATCCCTGATACAATTTACAGCCCGAGAAATCCTTATTCACGCTTTGCCAACGACTATACCCACATGGAAGCGAACTCGGAAGCCTCCTCCTCATCCAGCAAATCTTCCAGGTATGTTTTTGTAATATCATACCCTTTTTTAATCTCATTTCTCTGTACTGTTCTCCACTGTTCTCTGTACTCTTCTCCACTGTTCTCTGTTTTCTCATTGATCTCTGTTTTCTGTTTTTGTTATCTTTTTCTTGCTTGTGGTTGAATTGAATACATTGTACAGGCACAAGTGAGAATAGTGGTTAGAGTAGTAGCAAGCAACCGAGATAGAAATCATCAGAGACTGGTGTTATGAACTAAGATATTGCGTGAGCATTAATGTGAACATAACTAGGAATGTCTTTCTCCCAAAGAAGAACTAAGAATAGGAATTTGCTTCACGTAATCTCCATTTCTAACTCACAAAGAAATAACCCAGAGACATGCAGGAAGGGAGTGGCGAAGTTGGGAATATTGCCGCCAGCGGTCAGAAGTACAAGGCCGCTTTCTCGACTGCGCCGTTCGAGAACTTCCGACAGCGAGGCGAGAAGAGGGAGTGTACACTCGACCGCTGGTAGGTTGAGGGATTTCGACTGCATGATTCGGGATTGCACCCGGCCACCAATGTCTTCACATTCTTTAGAACCTGCCGGTAGCCTTCTCGACTGCGTGAGTCGAGAATGATACCATGCCAATGGCTCTTGTAATGCGATCGTTGGTGCCTCCCACCCGGTCGAGCCACTCTCCCTTCAACCATGCTCATCTAATATTGCGAAGAGGATCGGCTCCGCCCGGGTGGGAGGCCTCGGGCTGACTTCAACCACAGTTCGAAATACGCTTCACCTCGTGAGTCGAGAAAACGCAGTTCTTAGTGTACTTAGAGCTGGCCTCCGGGGGCGATCTTTTAACCACTCTCCTTCTATCTTCCCGGACATTGCGAAGGGAAGTGGTTTCCTTTGTCTGGCAGCCAACTCTAGCAACCCAATTCTCTTTGTGTGGTGTGGCCTCTACCCAATCAAAGACCGTCTCCTTCAACCATCTTCGCCGACATGTGCGAGAAGGGGATGGGCTCGATTGGGTGGAGGGCACCTCGGCGACTAACTGAGAGGTCTTGGCCGCTTTCGACTCGTGAGTCGAGAAAAACGGCCACCGCACTTAGCTGGCCGCTGCAGACAGCCTTAACAACCTCCTTCTATCTTCCTGTTGGACATTATGAAGGGAAGTTGTTTTGTCTGCGCGGGAAACTCAAAGAACCCGCGAGGGGAAACCACATTGCAGTTTGTCAGATGCATTCTCGGCCAAGGAAGCTCAGAATGCCTTACCCAACCGGCACTCCATGTGTACCATCAGGAGTTCGATGGTTAAGGCATTCTCGACTTGCGAAGTCGAGAATATAGACACTTTCGGCCAAACCAACTCTCGCGGCAAACCATAGAGCTGCCGCCCCCATTCTCGCCAAGGAAGCTCCGGGAATGCCTTAACCAACAGGCACTTTCAGGTGGTACTAACCCGGAGTTTCGATGGTAAAGGCATTCTCGACTTGGCGAATCGAGAATGTAGACAAACTAATAATGATTGCATTCTCGACTCGCCAAATTCCGAGAATCCTTTAGCCACCAATTCTCCGGTATGGTAGCGGTGGCCTCTACCCGTTGAGTCACTCTCCCTTCAACCATCTTCGCTTCAGCACAAGTGAAGGGAGGGGCTCCTGACCGGTGGAGGCCTCTACAATAACCATTGTGGAACCTCACGTAGAGGAAGCCAAGGCTTGCATTTCTCTACAAGTCTTGCACTTTCTATTCTCCCTCGCTTTTAGTCCCAAGTGCCTCTAGCCTCATTCGAGCCACTCTCCTTGAACCATCTTCCTCGAATATTGAAGAGGAGTGGTTAGGACAGGGCGGAAGAAGAGGATGCATTTGAACCCGATCTCACGGGCCTTAGTCCTAGCCTGATCTATGTACAACATTCCAAGTAAGCAGGTCCATGAAAAAACACACCTAAACGGGCCTGTTTCTTTACCCCGATCCATTGTTTCCTTGCCGAGAGCATCTCTCAACCCGAGAGAGTAAATCATCTCTCGAAGCTGAAAAATCTTTGGACAAGGAAACGATGAATCCGTCGAGCTTATCGGCGGTTCCATTATTTAAACATATACGGCATGTTCTACAAGCTTTAAATAACATAGGCATCTACGAAACTCACCTCTTCACGGTGATTCCTTTGGGCCATCAGATATCCACGGATCCCATGACCTCACCTAGAGTCTTTGCTTTTCGGCCGGTCTCTTCAAGAGTGTATTAAAGATCTAATACTTGTATCAACTGCGATTCTCAAGCGTATCCCGTTCCATGGCGCCCGCAGTTGTAGAGTTCCAGTGTTTGGCAGCTCCTCTCCGCTTCCTACCTTAGCTCCGTGCTCATCGATCAAATCAATCGCTTGCAATAGGGCTAGCGGTGAAAAAAACACATATGCAAAGTATTGTTAGCAAATTTTAAGGTGTCAGCGGGCGCCATTTCGAAATCGCTAACGATCGATGCTCCCCTCGAACTTCGAGGTCCCCAATGCAGCGAGGGAAGATAAACTACGCTCCGCTCACTTAGTCCCTTGATGTGATTAAATTTCGAAATAGTGTTTGGGCGGGCTAAAAGCCGACCGTCTTTGCACTTTAGCCCGCTTTTTTCATAAATGATTGCATGTCCTTAACTTCAAATTAAAGAACACGCCCGATCTTTTTACATGCGGTCCTAAAACTCACAACGTATGGAGGAGACTTAATTCTGAGGGGTCCGAAGAGGATGAGAGGGCATCTTCGACATGACTCCGCCCAAGAAGCGAGGCGCGGAGGGGATGCTTCTACCGGTGGCAAAGAAGAAGAAGAAGACAAACACCCCGTGTGAGCTCGAGGTTTTTCTTTTGTCGGAATACCTTAATCGATCCATCCTTTCATCTTGCAAAGCATTCACCGCGGACTCATCGGGTGATCATCGGGCGAACTCCATTCTTCGCCATCGAGGGATCGGAGACAGAGCTTCTTGAAACAAAGGTAGATTCTGGTGGTATGTCGAGGTATCGACAAGTGGGAAGGAGAAAGATCTGTTTCTACACCAAAGGGACAAGAAGAGCTCCGGAGACAAGTACAAGAAATGGGTGTTGTGCTCTCCGCCTCTGCGCTGAGATTCAAAGCATTTAACACTACATGTCGAGGACTGCCGGAAAGAGTAAGTTCTATCACACCAAAAAATTAGCAAGTTTCAAATTATTCTCACTCTTCCATGAGCAAGGCTAAGGGCATCGAAAAAAGGCCGCGCCTTTAAATTGTCGAGGAACCTTGGGTGGAAGGATCCGAAGGGATGAAGGAGGCCGGAACCCTAACATCCGAGGGGAGCTTGGTATGGAGATTTCCAGAGTCGGGAAAAACTGTTCAACACGGGAGCTTCACTTCTACCGTCTTTGAAGACTCTACAACACTCTACAAATTGGGGAATGAAGTTGTGGTTCATACACAAAAAGTCCACCAAAACAAAGATGGGGATGATGACACCCACGGGAGGAATCGTGATGACGAAGGAGACGAAGATATGGTCGAGTCCCCAAACCTCGATCCAGATGATCGATCAGGATTTCACAGAGAGAGGGGCATGTAAAATGGAGCCGCCTAGCTCAAGATTATCCGTTGGGAATATCACACAAGCCTTCAAAGGCTGGACATTAGGACGGCTGAAGGTTTGCACGGGAGATGCCGCCTTGTTCAACCATTGGAATTTAATCCAAAGACACATGCTGGAGATTCTGAATCGATGGTGCGACATCCCGTTGCAGATCCAATGCCCTGCGGATGTCATACCTTTAGCGATCGACAGTGAGTTGTTCACCGAAGTCCGAGGGAAGATCCAAGGGAAAGACGCCCTGGCTTCCAGGTTGTAGACACAAGACTCTGAGGGCTCAAGTATTCGTAGACGGAGAAGGAGGTGCCGCAAGGATCAGGATAGATATGCCAAGCGAGAGTGCAGAGTTCTTTCTACGGAGACGCCAAAGAACCGAACGGGCCAAAGATTAGCCACCGCTGTAACACAATAGCGCGAAAGTGCCGCCTACGTAAGATAAATAACTCTCGGTTTCCATTTCTCGCGAAGTCGAGAAAGCCCTCGCCATCCTAACATTTCGCCGATTATCATCGGGGTTTTCGACTCGCGAAGTCGAAAGCCGTGGTAACACGTAAAATCAAAGGATGCGGAGCTTTCATTCAGCGAAGTCGAGAAAAACCCTTAGCCAAGTAAAAGAAAATTAGACATTCAAGGGATTTTTCGGACTGAAGTCGAGAAAGCCCCGCCATCCTAACATTTGCCGACATATCATCGGGTTTCTCATTTCGCGAAGTCGAGAAAGCCAGGGTAACACAGAAAATCAAAGGATGCAGAGCTTTCTCGACTCGCGAGTCGAGAAAACCCAGAGAAGTAAAAGAAAATTAGACATTCATGGGACTTTCGACCAAGGAGTCGAGAAAACCCGGCTACTATTTAATTGCTTATTAGGGTGTTTGTAGATACTTTCATGCTCGACATTGGTACATTGTCCAATGCGCCCCTTTATCCCGACCGGATCATACACGCCTAGGCAAATTGGAAAGCATTGGGTTGTCCTCGGCCCTAAAGGGAAACGTGGCTCCCCGGGATAAGTGGAAGACCTTTGAGAAACTATGCGCATATGTTCTCACTGAGGGACAGGAAGATGACGAGGGAGAGGAAGAAGAGGAGAAGAAGAAGAGAACACCAAGGAAAGGCAGTGGAGTCTCTCGCACCAATATGACCTCATTCTTAATCGAGGCTGGTGGGAGAAATGGACTGACATATGGGCTCAATGGACAAGAGGCAAAGTCAAGGACAGCAATGGAGAATTTCCAAGCAGGCCGGACCCCAAGTTGTTTGACAAGCAGTTCATGAAGAGGATACAGGGCCTCACGGACAAAGAAACGCTTGACCTACAAGGCAAAATCTTGGAGGGAACAATCCTGCTAAGGAAGATCAGGCGTTCTAAAATGCAGGACGCAAAGGATGGGGAATTTTTCTTGGAGGGTTTTTTCTTGACTGGTTAAGAGGGTTTTTTTTATTTCTAGTAGACGAAATTGTGAATTTTTTGGTGGCATTAACATGTAAATAGGATCTTTGGTGCCTAGGATTAGAACTTGAATTGGACAGTTGATTTAAATGGAGAATAACTTGGCACACATTTATTTAATAAAGTAATTGAAAGAAAACATAGAAAACGAACATGTTTCAAAGGATTGATCGCAGGACATCATCTGTAACTACAGGTTGGATGATGTCAATAGTCAATCTTGGATCTTGGTTTAATAGCCTTGCAAAGACATACATTATATGCTTGCATGGAGTATATTGCTTCTTCATTGTTCTAGCTCGAAATCGACGGTGCATGTTGGATATTTGCAAATGCTTACCTTGTAAGTTTCGTTTGGCCTTCTAATACAATACTCAACATGTAAGTGAGGTATGATGACTCTCGTTGAAAGCAGTTCACATTCCAAATGTAGAGCTTGTTCAAGTCTGATTTCTGCATCCTTCCCCAATTTTGTCCTTCTATTCATGCGTTTTCCAAACCGCTCCATAACTGTCATGGGCTTACTTGTCATGGGCTCACTAGAAGCTGTAGCATTGCATGAATTGATCCCTCTAATAGAGAAACTTCCTCTCTCCAATATTCCCAACTCTTGGCTGTTTAGATTGACCCCAGTACATACTGGCCAATCAACAGGTCTAACTGGCACATGTACTATATTGGTAGAGGGATACCATGTGTGTTGCATATGATCAGGGCAGAACCAAAATTTTTGTACGACCTCCCTTCCATTTGCTTTCCTTACCCCTGTAAAACATGGTGCTGCAGTGGATTTGGTTATAATCTTATTGATATAGGAATTACATTTCCTACCATTCGGCCCCAATCTTCCCTGGCACTTCACTCTACTACCTGGCTCAGTTCTTCTTATTGCCCACTCTTCGTCAGCCACATCAAACTCATGAACAACATATACTGCTTCATCAAATACTATGTTACGCCTTCGTGATGCATCCATTCTAACTCTAGCTTGCGTATGAGCTCGCTTATCTGGACGATGACTTCCTGATCCCATGTCTCTGTTGTACTCAGAACTGTCTCTAGTTCGCTTAAGAACTGTTTGGTTGTTTCCTCCGGAACCTGGATCTATGGGGCGGATTCCGGTATGCAACACAGCTGAATTGACTGCATTAACACAAACTGAAGGACTTACATTGCTAGTAGCGGGAGTACCTAATCTTCGAATCAATGTAGCCAATCCAGGACCCGTGCCAACAAAGTTATGTTCTCTATGTGCTTTACACTTTGCACTTTGTAATACAGCTTCTGTCAGATCATGTAGACAAGCGTCATACAAGCTTATCTTATTGACGTAACCTCTTGATGCTAACCAGCTGGCATGTCTAGATTCAGATAAATTTGTGTTTGGTATCTGAGCTGCTGCAACTAGATCAACACCATCATGCATGAAATTACCCCATCTACTAGCTCTTTGGTGCCACCATGCAAGCCAAGATCCCAATGCTGGTAAATCTCGTGGATTAGCTTTTCCTGGCCACCAAGAAATAATATTTTGATATGCCACTTCAGCTTCTTCCACAGAAGCTGCTGATCTCCATGCCCTGCATAAAGTTAAATGTTCTTGCCTATGCTCATGAATAATGAGTTTATTTGTATGTCTCTGTAGACACTGCTCCCAATGAAATTTACAACCACGTTCTCTTCCTTCCATTGGTTGTCCATCATTGAATACCAGACGAATGGCATTCCAATTAGCTTGAGCTTCGTCAGCCATAAATCCTCTAAATTGGGCCGGCTTAAAGCTCTTCAACATCATTACATTATTAAGCTTCTTCCAGAACTTTGCTTGCGAGGCAGTATCTTCAGTTTTCATCTCACAAGTTGCTATTGTCAATAGACAACGCATACTGAAAATTATAGAGAAAAGAAGTAAATATGTGTCATTAAAATGAATAAAATAGAAGTCCAATGAGTACCTAGGGTCATAAACATGACAAGCCAAAGTTGTCCATCCAGGGATACGTTTAACATGATCAAAATGAACCCAAGAATTTTCTAAGTCACCTCCAGGGCGCATTCTGTTAACAAGCTCCACTCCAGATCCAGGACCAGTTGTGGACATTTTGAATATATAACATCGACCAGTATGTTCATTGTGAAGTTGGTAGGGAAACTTGGATCCATGAAAGAATTGATATCTGCAGTACTGCTTCAGGTAAAGAATCTTCCCAATCTCATCTTTTTGTGTGGTGCGACACTCCAATGTCTTATTTATCCATTGACGTATCCTTTAGAACCAAGAAAATTGTCAAAAGACAAAAGAGATATATATTAATAGCAATATCTACATTAAGAAAAGTACCTTCGCTTATTGCAAAGGGGCTCCAATTGTCTCAGCAACCCGTCAATTTTATCTCGGTCCCACATGTGAATGTCAGAAGCTTCCTCTGTTGATATCAAACTATTGATTGTTATTTCCATGGCAATCTCTTTCTCTATTTCTTTTGGCCCTTTCCTAGCAACAGATCCACTGGACTTGGATTGAACCATTTGCTGCATTTGCACTAGTTCTTCACGACTTGGTAGTGATCTAGCTGGGTGTTCATGCCTGCCAATATGAATGGCCAATCTAGTGTACCTGAAATTGTCAGGCAATACGTAATAGATTATACATTGGCATAGCTCGATGCATGAAGGTTGTTCATCACAATATTCACAAGCCAAAACACCTGCATCCTTAGACAATGGACCAATAATAGGTTGCCTTTTCAGAGTTCCCTTCCATTGAACATCATTTGCAAAACCTCTAGAAGAAAATAATCACAAGTAGGATTCATGCATCTTATGTGCCCACAACATTTGGAATACTTAACCACGCCATCAAATGCTTGACTTGTTTTCTCTGGCTTGCTCCAGATGTATGGATCAACTTTGCGTTCCATTCCAGACATGGACTTGAGTACATCAGGAGGCAACTCAAATACTATAGTATCATTATACTGAGATGGTAAATATTCCACTCCTTGTGCTATCTCTGTCTTGGATGTGATTTTTTTCAACTTACTAGTTCCAACGCTCCACAGAATTGACTCAAAAGTTGATAAAGGTTTCTTGGACACATCTCGATTAGGACTTTCAATCAATATTGGGGCATCAGGAGTGCCGATACAGATGGGTGCGCCTTCTACAGAAATAAAGTGACCATTTACTGCAAAAGCTCTATAGACAACTTCACCTCTGTCATTGGTAATCTCCGGGAGTCGTAAGGTTGGTAATCTCCGGGAGTCGTAAGGATCTACCTTCTCGACCATTAGAAGATTGAATTACACATAGCCCCGCTGCTTTAAATTGGAAACTATCACAAAGCCATTTTCTACTCATACAACATTCTCCATTTTCAAAAGTAGCAAAGATTCTCAAACGCTTTCCTGGTGAAGTGATGATAACATCAGTTTTGGTGAAGGCCAGAATATCGCATTCGCCTAGATCCATGTCAAAGATGAATAAAAACTTGAATCTAACGAGCCGGTTTAAAAAGATGAAACACAACATGCTTGAACGTTCTTAACAAAATTTTGTCATAAATGCATAACGTTGTAGTTATGAGTGCTTGCCATAATCATAAAACCAAACATTATGAATGCCAATAGAACACTATCTATATCATAATCATAAAACGTTAGCATTAATTGTCATAAAACGTTAGTGGGGGTGCAAATGTGGGGCAAAATATTAAAACGTTAGCATTAACGTCATAAAACGTTAGTGGGGGAATGTGGGGTATTGGCAAATGTGGGGCAACCCGTTAGAATTTTTTGAGGCAAAAATTTGAGGCAACCCGTTAGAACGCAAAAATTCCTAAAGCATGTCTATTGCCCGCAAGCATTCCTAAAGGCAAACATTCTTAAAATAAAAAGACAACTTTGCTAAGACATGATATTTTTAAAAGTATATTGATCATCAAAAGTAACGAAAGAAAAAAAAAGAAGCAAGAAACGAAAGAACTTTTTCTTATGCGACGGCGCGTTTAGTGACTCTGCCAGATGCTGCTCCAAATCGAACTCGCACGCCAGATCACCCAGCGGTAGCCAGTCCTCCACTAAATTTGTAAGTATTTGTTATGTTGCCTTCTCTTTCACCATTTTTCGCAGATCATTTCGCGGATCATTTTTTGATTTTTCGCGATCTCCTCGGATAGAACTCCTGCAAATCACCCCAGGCGGCGCCGTCCTACCCAAAATCTGTGAGTATTTTGTAAGTTGTCTTCTCTTTCACCCTTTTTTTTCCCAGATCATTTAACTGTACTCGAACTCCTCCAGATCTTTTCGATGTCTTGGAACTCCGAAAATCAACCCAGCGGCCCTCCCAAAAAATGTTAGTATTTTGTAAGTTGCCTTCTCTTTCACCGTTTTTTTTTTTTTTTCATTTTGATATCTTTTCTTAGATCATTTAAGCGTACTCGAACTCCTCGGATCTTTTTAAGCTCTCTTGGAACTCTTGCAAATCACCCCAGGCGGCGCCGTCCTCCCCAAAATTTGTAAGTATTATGTAAGTTGCCTTCTGTTTCACATTTTTTTTTCATTTTCATTATCTTTTTGCGAGCATTTAAGCGTACTCGAACTTCTCGGATAAAGTCGCTCTATTGGAACTCCTGCAAATCACCGTAGGCGGCGCCGTCCTCCCTAAAATTTGTAAGTATTTTGGAAGTTGCATTACGTTTTTGAGAGCATTTAAGCTGTACTCGAACTTCTCGGATAAATTTTGTTTGCTTGAACTTCAGAAATCACCCCAGTAGCCGTCCTCCCCAAAATTTGTAAGTATTTTGTAAGATGCCTTCTGTTTCACAGTTTTTTTTCATTTACATTATCTTTTTGCAAGAGAATGAACGTGTGTCCACTTTGAAAAATAAGATTGTGGACCTAAGCCCTTTGCTCTGTGAACCTAAGCCCATTCATTTTTGAGCATTAGCATTTCATTTTATTTGAGTGGCATTGTATTTTATCCTTCAGGCTTTGTTTGTTATGTCCGATTTGGGTCTGTTCCTTGTGTCAGATTTGATTCTTTATGCGGTTATCCTCCCCATTCTTTACACATACATTCCAATCCCACATCCTTGTGCGTGCAACATAGCCATTTGCATCTTCTAATAATCTACACCTGTCCTATTTTCCTATCAGTTGTTGCGTGAAGCTAAAGTAGTTCTCTTTCATTCTGCAGATGTAAAAGTTGAAGGTCAGATGTAAAATTTGAAGGTTTTGCAAGATAGTGAGGTTGTTAATGGTTCAAACTAGAGGCAGGAATCTAGATTTTCAGCCTATCGTTTGGAGTCCCCTAAAAGCGGAATAGAGGAAAAGCAAATAAAATTATGTCTAATATTCTTGGCGGTCGGGACCATGAAACAATAGAAGAAGAGGATGAGGATAAAAATGAGGAAATGGAAAATGAAGACGATTGATGGAATTGATGCATCAGGAAGCGGATGTGCAACAATGTCATAAGCTTGAAGATCAATTTCAAAACCCGAAGGTGCCCGCATGCAGAAAGAAACAACATAAAATCAAGACAACATGAAGCAAAACCAGCCACATATGAAAGTTTGGAGGATGATATTAATGAAGATTTTGATGCAACCTTCACGATGGAAATGATTTCTGAGACCCTTGATCAACTCAGGTTAACAAGACCTACACCACCACCATTGATCCCTCCGTAGAATTCTTAGAAATGAGGCAGTGAGAACAGTGACTAGTTCTACTCAACAGATGCGAGAAGTATTTCGATCTGATGGTTATATTCAAGAAAAAGGCTCCTTCATTTTATCAATGCAAACTTTGAGGAAAGATGATGTTTGGCTTGATGACACCATAAAGGCAAACTGGGATCCCATCTGGAGACAAATAATTGAAGAGTTCGAATTAGAAGTTGCAAATTGAGGAGGATTGGAAAGATTTGAGTGGTCGCATGTTCTTATCTTTGGGATGGGAATCATCGTCATTGTGGCATGGATGGAGGAGATTGCATCCAATTACACATTCAATAGGTCGAGACATATTCGAGTATTGGCATCATTTGTGGTTGTCGATCGTGATACAAGAAGGTCCATTGATATCATCATTGAATCGCATTAATGAGTATGTATTGCCTTCTTGCATATATAATCACTTAATTTATGTATGTAATCAACGATGTTGATTTAAACTTATGTAATGTATTCTGAGGTTGAATGAGGTTGGAGTTGTCAAAAATACTCTAAAAGATACTTTGTATAGTGTATACAAAGTGGCAACATCTAATCCTGAAAAGTACACAAGTAGATTAGAACCTTCATATCTGAAATCATTGAAGCTAAAGGATTCTAGTGGCATTCTTTGGTGACCAATGGTATCCATTACCAAGACTTGCTTACTGCAAAATATTGTTTCAGGTAATTATTTTTAAATTTTGTTATGGTAATGTATAAGATGTATTGATTAGTTGTTTATTGCATTGGTCTATAGCGTGCCATTGATAGAGATATAGAGCAAGAAATCAAGAAGATTGGACAATCGATGATCTTTGAGACAATGAGATCAAATGCCAAAAGGAAGGTCCATGAAAAGTGGATAGCAAAAATGGGGAAGTATCTTGGAATTGTGAATCCATCTTTAGGAAGTAGTTGGTTGCATGCTGTGACTCGTCTTGACTTGGAAACTAAAAGCATGAACATTACAGTAGAAAAGTTGATTGAAATGGTTAAAGCTAAGGTCCCAAATCACGTTAGGGACAAATGGATTCATTGGATGTCTTCTGGTGTTGCAATTATAAGTACTTATGGCATTCCAACTAATGATAAAGATTTTAGAGATTGGGTAAAAAAGAAAGTGTGGTTGGAGCATTTACTATCCCGTGCAAAGGAAATTTTTCTAAGAACATCAGAGGACTTCAACATTGTTATTGAAATCCATAGAGGCGATGACCTAGAGAGTTGGTTTCGTCAATTCAAATTGGAAAACAGAAAAATGATGTTCAAGAACTATGAGAAGGAGATGATACTTGGTTCTACAATGCATGATGCATTTGAAATTGAAAAGTCTGCTACAAGGGTTTGCCACAGGTACATCCTATTTTTCTTTATCAAGTTTACTTGTTTACGTTTGACACTAACTTCTTTGTCTTACACGAGATATTATAAGTATCTCGTGAAGCAAAATCTTTTGCATCAAATTCCTATCCGGATCAAAGTATGGTGCAAAAAAAGGCGAGCATGGCATGTATTCAGAGAAGGGCAATATGGATCGACCGGGAGGCATGGCGATTATGAGGAAATCCATTGTCCTTGGTGGTTGGATTTTCCAATCAATAGTTATCCAAAGAGGAGAAGGATGAATGGCATAAACATCAAAAGGCGTTATGAAAGCAAGTGATCCTATCCCTTCCGTCACAAAGGTTAGATGTACATGGTACTAAAAGCGATGAAAAGAAAAGGAAGAAAGTAAAGCACAAAGATGTTGATGTATCGATGAGGAAACTATAGAGGTTGGGTGTGGAGCATCCATGTCCACAACCTTTTGAAATTATGTGCAATGTTGCTATTGAAATTCATTGTGCTGATGTTTGTCACATATCGGAAGATTTAAATCGTAAGATAGAAAGCAAATCTTTCAAAGAATTAAGGGGAGTTTGCCGGGTCACACGCATAAAGCCATTGGCGAGGTACATGCATTTGGAAAAGAAAGGGATTGGGGATTTGACGTACTTCTAATGGATTTTTCCGACTAATGACTTCCTTTTCTTTGGTATTTGTCGGAGATACCGATTGGAACAAATGTCCACAAACATTGATTGAGGCGGCCTTTGCTCTAGGTAACTTATGTTTGGATGATGGTGTTTGGATAGTAGCTATTTGTTCTTGAAGCAATGCAAACAAGTCCAAAGGGCTGGAAAATTGAGGAACATAGAAATTATGAGGACTTACACCCTCGTATCTGATAAACCTTTTGGGTTCAAGATAGATAAGCTTGGCACTTTCGCTCAACTTTCTTTGCAGGTTTATGTTATGGGCAGAATTGGCACAACACCGCGCATTCAAGGATCAGCAAGTAAGTTCTTCTTGATTATTTTCTTGCTTATATAGATGTCACATTTTGTTTAAGGATGTCTCTTTCTTTTGTTTAAGGATGTCTATTTCTGTTTATAAAAGTTAGATGTGTTTTGCATTGCCTCATTTCTTCTCTTGTTTCCTAGGTACAGATTATGCAAAATCTATCATTCATCATCATCATTTGCAAGCCACCAAATCTTTGGCAAGCCCAGAAAGACAATGCCTTTGAAAAAAAATCTATTCAGTTCATGGAGTATTTGTTAGAAATGCTTTGCCCAGAAGGTGGTGTAGTCCTAGATTTATTTGCAGGAACAGGCTCAATGTTAATGGCTTGTGCTATTCGTGGATGTCATTGTTTTTCATTTGTGGTGATCCTGTTTTTATGTGATCTTGTGAAAGCTAAGTGCATATCAAAATTTATGAAGCCAAATGCATTGATTTGGAGAACAAGAATGAGAAGTATGATTCGAGTCCGAAGATGAGCGATGTTGTAGGACAAGATGTTGAGGAGCTGGGAGGAATAGTAAACTCTCACTCTTTCAAGAAATATTGTATGCATTTATAGCTCCATGCAAGTAGTTGTCAAATAGTTCTTAATATTGCTACATGTTTGCAGTGCATTACCAGACTATGCTGAGAAGATTGCTATGGAGCAAGCATCACAACCTTCACCTATTATAGTCGTTTCGAAGAGAAAGAAATGCTTATTTGTGGACGATGAATCTAGTGAAAGTTTGAGGTAGACATAGCAAATTGCTATCGAACTTGTGTCCTTCTATAGTCAGACATTTAGTTCGTTCACTTGTGGTACCTACAAAAACTATGGCTGCTATTGTTTGACATTTTCCGGCTTAACTATGCTTTTGCATTTTTTATTAGTTTCTACAAACTACCTTTTCATAATATTTTGGATACTTGATTGAAGCAAAGGGAATGGTTTATGTATTATAAGATTGTATAATTAAATCAAAGTTAGGTACTAAGAAATACCATAGGAAGATACACGCCAAGGATTAAGCTGAAGTAGACAACATAGAAAAACCCTCTAAACCATCCCTAAAAAAACCCTCCAAAAATTTGCACTCGCAAAGGATTATGCCACAGTCCTAAAGCGACAGCGTGCGTTAGAAGAAGGCATCACGGAGTTCTGCAACGTTGCATCTAATGAATACCATGATTTTGATTATTACAAGGAAAAGGCTGCCCTTGATGAGGAAGACATGAAGGAATTGAACCGTCTATGTCAACCCTACATCAACACCAAGTCAAGCGTAGCACGTCAAAACCCTTCCTTTCCCCGAGCGTGCTATGGCACCACGAAAAAGGAAGCTTGGATTAAGGGTGGTCCCATTTAAAGGCGTGCACGATAGCTCCCCCCATTTCGGGTTACTTTGGGACACAAGGGATTTGGTGGTGCAGGCCTTTGGACCCGTGGCACTATTTGCCATCAATATGATCGAAGACCCCACCCTTTTTATGACAAAGCCGACATAGGCGATTGGTACAAGGCGTGTTCTGGACATGACCGACTGGATACTTTCGGTTTCCTTGTCTTTTGCATGCTTAGGGCAATCAAACAGCCGCATTGTCTCCCAATAGGCGGTGATATTAACTTCACCAACAAGATCATGCACTCCATATACGAACTTGATCATGAGTGCAGACTTGGCTTGCCGAAGGCATCAAGCTTTGCCAACATAGTTTTGGTTTTGATTTCAAGATCGGCGGTCGACCTGGATAAGTGGTGGTCTAGCGAGCATCATTATCTCGACAAGTTCATGATCTCTCAAGAGCAGATGGAACCCTGGAAGGGGGGCAGGTTTATGGAGGATGTTCCATCGATGGACAAGGTCAGCAAAGATGGTGCGACCGGTCCTATACATAGAATTCCTAACAAAGTTTAAAATGAAACGCACTTATTTGCTGCAAACGCACTTCAAAAGGAATCTTTGAAAGATTCCCTAAAATTCCCTTAAAAAATGCCCTTTTCTTGGTATATTTGTGACAAGTGTGACAATTTGAATATTTTAGGCACCATTTTTGGATGGGAATTTGAACTCAGCTTCCATTCAAAATTGTTTGGTACCATTTTTTGGCCCCCTAGTTTGGTTTGAGAAATAGTAATATTTTTAAGGACAAAACAAAATAGACATTGAAAAAAAAAACAAAGAAGCTAAAGAGTGCCCAAAAACGTATTTAGTTCAAAGTTTATAAATTCACTACAAAATTATGAACAAAATTGCAAAAAATGCAACACATTTTGATATTGCCTCAATGAAGCAAATATTGTCACCTTAAAGTATGCCTCACACGCGAGGTGAAGTCGAAGATGCTTGCGCTTTGCTTTATACACTTGCTCTTATTTGCTCCTCCCAACTTGCTATAGACTTCAGATATCTGCTTGATGGCGGCATTATGTATCAATCCGGACTTTTTAAACTTTGTAATTTATTTGTTCTCTGTAGTCTTTAGTTTCTTCCAAATAAATTTCAAGATGGTATAAATTTATACCTTAATAGATAGTAATATGTGGACATAGTATGCTAGAGAGTTCGCGGTATAAATTTATACATAAAGAAGACTTGATGGTATAGATTTATACAACAAAAAGAACTCGAAGCGGTATAAATTTATCAAACAAAAAGGACTCGAGCGGTATAAATTTATACCCAAGAGGACTTTTGGTATAAATTTATACCGCAAGAGTTTTCTCGGTCTAAATTTATACCAAAGATATATATATATATATATATATATATATATATATATATATATATATATATATATATATATATATATATATATATATATATATATATATGTATATTATATAAATATATAATATATATATATAATATATATATTTACATATATATATCCAAAAAAAAGAGAATCTCTTTGGGTATAAATCTATCTGTGAGACTTCCTCATGATATAAATTTATCTGGTTTTTTTTTTTTTTATATATACAAATATGTGAGCGATATATATATTGAATATATATATATATTAACATGTATAAGATGTATATAGATATATATATACATAAAATATGTAGTCCAGAGTATAAGTTTATATCGCGGCAAAATCTTGTGGGGTCTTTCTTGCTCCCAAAGGTTTTTGCAACTTAATCTTGTTGAAATAACACACTCAAGGGATAATTTTATGCGTTTTCTTAGTTTTTAGTTCAAAAGTTCTAAAATAGTTCTAAATTCTCGACCTTGTAATGCAATGTTAGAGCATAAATTAGTCGAATCCCGTTGTTATTTTTATTTTTTTTCTCTACACACATGCTAACTTCACTTTAGGAAGCTCAAAAACTGTTTCTAAAGGCAAAGGACCCCAAAATGTTATGGAGACACATGTGTTCAACGAGAAGGAAACTATGTAGTTTGTCCATAGGGGTGCGAGGAGTAGCAACCCCTCAAAGTTTACCTATTTCTTTGCAAAAAGCGGAAAAAAAAGCAAGATAGACAAATACTTCTCTGTGGAGAAATGCAATGGATGCTTCACTTTTCTGAGATGATGGAATTGTCTTTGAAGACTCTCAACATTGACAAGGAGCTTGACTATCTTCTCAACATCACTATATTGTGGATTGGTATTGTGCAAGCCCAAAGGCATGATGAATACATCTCAGAGAACAACAAAGAAGGCCATGTAATCACGAGAGCTTCACTACTTCAACTTTTTTTCCCTCGGTATAAATTTATCTGACATCGTCGGTTGGAACTTCAACTAAGCGCATGATTTCGTGGATGTATTATCATTTGTAATACCATATGATGCAAAAACAATAATTTTTCATTCAAGCAGTTTGTTCAACTGTCTCCCAATGTCTTTTAAGGTCAATTAGGATGTTTAGCCAAAATGGTTGTGAAATAATAATTTTTTTGTCTTTTATAACAGCCAATATAAACGTTCTAAGGGATAAGATACAAAAGCGTCTAATTTTTTCATATGAGTTTGCCCCATAATAAATCTTTGGCTTTTCGTAGTGGTCCTTTTCCCCTCTAAAATGAGATATTTTTTTTTTGTTGTTCTTCTCCTTAATGTTAAGTCTTCCTAAAATGTCTGTTTTCATGAGCAGCGGTTTTATAAATCTTTAGACACAAGATAGTAAAAGAGTCCTTTTAGGGTATTTTAGAATTTTGTAAATTTTTAGAAGGAATCTTTCAAACGCACTTCTTAAATAAGTGCGTTTCATTTTAAACCTTGTTTCCTATCCGGCCAAGAGTTATCAAGTACTTCATAACCAGCTTGGTCGAGGAAGATCAAATTGTATCAAAGAGTGGTACATGAATGGCTGTTTCTCTCAGGGGGCTATGCCGTTTGGAATGAAACCTATATCCGTGGTTGGAAATAAGGACATGGTTGAAACCATTCAGTCATACACGGATCCGCTTCATGAGCATTTCAAGGGGAGGAAGACAAATGGAAGCAAGAAAAGCGGCGAGAGGACGAGGGAGACAAAGGCGGCGCGGAGACGAGGATGTCGAAGGTTTGGACGAGAATGCTGCCGAAAACATTATTGAAAACCCGGAGACAAGAGGTGAGTTTACTTTGCTCTATCGGTGTTTCGACTTCGCTGAAGTCGAGAAAACGTTCCTTTCAATACCTTTTTTTTCATTTTCACTTCACTGCGGTCGAGAAAAACTCATTTCCTTTCGGCCGGATGTCATCACTTTCGTGGAATTCCTTGTCAACGACTCCGCATCATTGTCATTGGAAAGCATCGGTTCACTTCACGAGGAGGAGAATGCAATTCCCAAAGACAATCCACAGCGAGACACCGCTATGACCCGGAAAGGACCGGGAGAAGATAATGATCCCGCGATTTGGATCCCGATGAACCGGAAATATGGTCGAGCCAAACTCCAACTGGGATCCAGCTGGTCCCACCAAGCTTGTAATATTTGACGTCAATGGAGTATTAGCTGCAGTATACCACGACAAAGACGTCCCCGAGATTAACACCTCGCAGATCCCAATGAAAACAGAGCATAAAATAGTGTATCCGAGGGCCTAGAGCTAAGGAAATTATTGAATGGTGCCACAGAAGGGGATTGAAGTGGGCATATGGTCTTGTATGGCAAAGAAAAATATTGTCAATGTTCTTGGTGTTCTCGGCATTTCAGTTTTGAAGTTCAAGTTCGTTTGGGGAAACGAAGGGTCGAGCATGTGAAGGACCTCGATCCAGCCATCACAAAGGGGAAGCCTATAATGGTGAAAAGCTGGATAGGGTTTATGAGCAATTCGGGACTATGGCAAACACAACACGGCGATCATAGGCGACTCCGCCTACAAGTGCTATCATAACGCGCAAAAATACAATCATTGCTAAGCCATATCGACTGAAGAATATGAGGCGGATAGGTGGTTGTCCTTCGGACTACTGTCTGTCTTGGCGGAATCCCTCTTTGCCATTCTTGTCGCCCGATGTGCTTACGAACTATCCGAGGCCTCACGGAACCCGATCCGAGAGAGCAAAGCCGATCATGAAAGCTATGGACGACAAATACTTTGGTGAACAAGAAGAGTGACCCACGCTTTCGGATAGTCAAATTGTGTGAATATTGTAATCGAACGTGAACACATGTATTGACCATTTTGTAATGAATATACTTGTATATTGAGTTTTCGATGCCTTTCTCGACTCACGAGTCGAGAAAGGCATGCTTGTCGTGTTGATGAAACCATTTGTATGTTTGATTGTGTGACTGGATGCAGCCACAATCTATTATGATAATGCTTGTACATTGGGTTTCCTGGGCCTTTCTCGACTCGCGAGTCGAGAAAGGCATGCTGGTTGTCTCGTTGACAAAAGCATTTGTATGCTTCCGTGTGTGATTGGATGCAACCATATTCTAATGAGAATGGTTGTACTTTGACTTTTATGGGCCTTTCTCGGCTCATGAAGTCGAGAAAGACACTACTTCCCACGCCATTGGATGCGTTGTATGGAATGAATGTTCTCCGTTGTAATTTGATTTCAACATTCTTTTCTTCGTTTTGACTAATGGCACCGTGAATTGTTAATCATACTCTCCTTGCTCCGGTGGTTTAGGCACGGATCCGACACCGATTGCATCCTTTCGGGCATCACAGAGACCGCTCCAGGCGACACAGATCCAGCTCAAGGCGGAAGAAATACCGTTCTGGCACAGATCCCGGTCACGCTACACTCTTGCCCGGCCTTTGGGACAAGGTTGCTCGCTACACCCTGGGGATAAAGAACAGGCGAAGAACAAAGAGAAAGTCCAGGAAGCTCAAGGCATCTTGCAAGCATTGCATAACATCCACGGAGGTTGGGGAAGGAGCATATTCGATGAAAGGCTGCGGGAGGCGAGTGGAGAAGTCGGGTGGGCAGGGTCGGTAGGTAGCTCGAGGCACCTCCACGTGAGGCATTCCACACTCTTCAGGTTGCCCCCAAGGCTTACAGACGGCATGAAGAAGCGCCACAAGTTAATCCCCTAAGGTGGACCACCTACCAAGATGATGTAACTGTAGTGACAGCAAGACCGCCATGGTCTCTGCGTCCGATGTAAAATACATTGTATCTGTTCAATTTATTAATAAAAATTCATTTTCAACTAGATCTTTGGTTTCAAACTTTAATGAATTTCCTTTGTTTCAGTTGCATTGTTTTTGTTCTCGACTCGCGAACCTGGGAAAACTGCAGCACAGCTCGGATTCAGAGTTTTATTCAAAAATTCGAATTAAGGATAGTTTTCGGGTCGGGGTGCTACTTTTTATGTAAATTAACCGGGTTCCGAAAAAAATTGGGAATGGAATGAGTCCCACTTTAATTAAATACGACTTGTCTCAACATCTCAAGTTTTCACAAAATCTTAATGGTTGATTAACCTTCATATTCTTGAATAATTTCGAGTTCACCAAGTCGCCACTTCAAGCTGCCGGGAACTGAACTTCTTCTGCCGACTCTGCATCAGATATTCCCCCGAACCCATTTCCAATCGGTCCGGCACTTCTTCAGCATTCAGCTAATAGATTTAGAAACTTTCTACTTCAAATACTTAGAATCAGACATTTACTGTAGCATTTTACTGTAGCAATGAGATATACGTTACTGTAGCTAGGTTCCTTAGTTTCATTTTCATATTTTATTTCAATGGTCGTTCATCCATAGTAACTCTAAGACCATTGAAAATGAGAACTTCTTTCTCAAACTTAGAGTCTTCTTCAACTACGGACCTTGCATTGGCTCACGCTGTAAATAACTCAGAAATGTCTATAGGGCAACAACAAGGCTGAGCATCATGAATGTATTAGTATCACAACTGCATTTCCTTCTCTGTAGATGTAGCGAACTTGATGTGTCATAATTATCAACTTGGCAAAATGGAATTGCTCACTCTGACCAACTGTCCATGCACTCATCTTCTGTCATTTATTTTAAACTGATAACGCAGATTCTGTTGAAAGGATGATGTAAACATTGTCTGATGTAAGCAAACAGCATGTTTTCTCAAGTCCAAACCTGTTTTCTCAAATCTCCATAATTAAACAACATACCTAGCTACAGAAACTCAACCACTTGCCTGCACCTTGCTATGTTAACCTTCTCATCTTTTGGCTGCTGTTAAGATTCTGCACCATGATAGCTATTAAGATTCTGCACCATGATAACTCCTTCATGGCCAAGGTGTGTTCATAAACACACCAAGAGGTGTTCCAACACACCAGGCCTTCTTGCAAACTCATGGCTCTGCTCCCAATTAACTCTAGAAAATGACTTACCTGCAAAAACACACAACATATTAGATTAAAAAAGACTTCTGCTCAAATGTTGCACAGAGTGCAACAGTAGCCGCCACCATGGAATGTCTAGAAGAGCATGGGTGGATGGATATGGCCAAAATAGATGTCTGACTGCATCCCATGCTGCCAATAGTCCTCGAAGGAAAGGAGATGCATTTGGAAAAGGCTCAAAAGGGTGAAATAGATCCTAAGGAAGAACTGGTTTGACTGCTTTCTTGCCTAGAGGAGTACGATGGCCGAGAGATTGTTTGAGAAGGCGAAGACTAGGAGAGTCATCTTCACCATTCAGGAGCCTCCAAATGAATTTTGAGATGAGGACTTTACTCTGCAATAAGAAGCCCAGTATATCCACGCCACCTGCCCACTTAGAGGGGATGCATTTAGACCAGGCAACCTTAACCACGGCACCCTCCTCTGTGCCAACCCATATAAAATTTCAAATTATTGCAATGAGCTTCTGTATTTTAACTGTGGGACTAGCAACAAGGAAGCCATATATATATATGGATACTGCTGAGCATTGATTTAGCAACTGTAATGCGACCAACGAGGGATAGCTTTGCAGTTGACCACCAGAATAGGTGTTTCTCCAAACCCTTTATAATTTTTGCCTATGCTGCTCCTGCACCAATATGAATGCCAACAGGAATTGCAAGTAGCTTTGTGGCCTATCCATGAGCAAAAAGCTTTCATGGATAATTATGAAGTCATGCCGGAATTGGAGTGTCCAATGTCCATAAGGCCATATACCTTTGCCAATCCACCAACACACTAATAGCTTCAAGGTTCTCGGAGTTGGAGACAAGAAAGAGGAACGTGTCATGAGTATATTGATTGCGAACTTCCTGTGTGTACCATCCTCCATAGCGAGGCTCTGAAGGATCGTCCCCTGATGTAACATCAAATAACTGCGATCGCATCTTCGCGACAATTGTGAAAAGGAGTGGCACTAAAGGGCATCCATGACGAATACCTCGACTAAGTGTAAAGACCGTTGTCGGGTCACCATGAAAGAGAACAGCAGCTCGGATAGAGACATAGGCAACTTCATGACGTCGGATGTAAATTGTTGTCTGAATTCCAATCTGAGCATACGCAAGCGCATGCACTCCCAGTTGACATTGTCATATACTTTCGCAAAATCTAGCTTAAGATACACAACGGGATAATTTCGCCGATGTGCTTAATAGATCCCCTCATATGCAACAACCACATTATTAAGAATG
Organism: Isoetes taiwanensis; assembly: GCA_021234155.1. Taxonomy (NCBI): domain Eukaryota; kingdom Viridiplantae; phylum Streptophyta; class Lycopodiopsida; order Isoetales; family Isoetaceae; genus Isoetes; species Isoetes taiwanensis. The sequence continues at coordinate 43,384,555 of JAJEKV010000002.1, forward strand.
CATCTTCTCAGAAGAAATCCTGACTGAGTTGTAGAAATGGACTCAGCCAAAATACCCTTCACTCTCCCCTGCAAATGCCTTGGCAAATATTTTATATATAGATGATTATAAAGTAATGGGTCGCCAATCTGCAATAGTTTGGGGATCTTTGCTATTGGAGATCGGCGAGATGGCACCTGTATTCAAAATTTTGTCCAGGGGAGTAGACCGACGAAAGTAAGCGTCAAATACATCTGGCTCCAACCATTCCTAAAATTCGTCAAAGAACGCAATTGATATACCATCCAGCCCTGGGCACTTGCTCTTTTTAAGTTCAAATACTGTCGAACTCAGTGCAGTAATAGTTATTGCAGCCTTTGCCGATAGACGTGTTCTTCAGAAATGATGGAAGATATCCTAGATAGGACTGCATCTCGCATTTTTTACTGAAAGGACGGATGCTTCTCAGCAAGAAATGCTTGAAAGTAGTCATGCAGATGCTGCTTGAGCTCTGTTGGCTGCAAGAGTACTAAGTCATCTGACAGATGCAAGGATGATATGGCTGACGTCACGCGGCGCCGCTTAGCTACGCGAAAGAAAAAGCCCCTACAATGGTCTCCATATAGACTTTCATTCCAATCCTATTAGAAATGGTCTCAGTTCCTTTAGAGGTCTTTCATCTCATTTCTGTTAGAGATGGCCTCAATCAAGCCAGTTAGAGGACTGATATCTTTATAATCGTGAATAAAGAATTTAAAGTATCAATTTCTTAATAAAGCAAGTGCAACTTTAATATTAAAGAATCCCAAATACAAAAAAATGAATGTCTCCTAACTTTGCTTATTATTCTTGCAAAGTTCGTTCATATTCCTCCACAAGTGAGCTGTATTCTTTAAGTTGGAACTTAGAATACCATACTGCATCAGAGGGTTGATGAAATTTGAATTTCACAAGATAAATTTGATAGGAGAAACTTCTAGTCTTCTTATCTTGGCGCATGAGTATTTTCTCTGGTTCAAGCATTTCTTCATCACCCTTGATGTTGGGAGGCTCTGAATGTTCCATTTTCTGCAAAATCTCAGGAGAAATTTCACTTCCCTTATAGGGTTTTAGTATTCCCACATTAAAAACTGGATGCAAGTTAGTCCATTTTCCATATAAATGTAAACGATAAGCATTTTCACCAATTTTGTCATCAACTTGAAATGGACCATAATACCTAGGTGCCAGTTTTACATACCGATTACCCATTTTCCGTAAGCGCTTATTAGGAAGATGAATCCAAACCCATTGATCTTTTTTGTAAACGACTTTACTTTGTTTCTTTGCAAGTCTAGAAATTATTAACTCTTGGCTCTGTTGGATTCGTGATTGTATCTCCTATAAGATATCTGCAAAGTCTGCATTTGCTTCGTCTGAAGCGGGTACTTCTCCTCCAAGCTTCGCAATCGGGGATTCCAGGGAGTATCTATATACTACCTACAAAGGAGTTCTCTGGGTAATAGAATGGACGGTGTTATTGTAGGCAAATTCCAAGAGATAAAGGTACTCTTTCCATCGACTTTGTCTTTTGGCGACATAAGCTCTCATCATATCTTTAATAACACGATTCACAACTTCAATTTGGCCATCCGTTTGGGGATGATAGGCTGTGGAAAACTTTAAAGTTGTCCCTAGATTTTTCATGAGTCCGAACCAAAACCTGCTGCAGAATAAGGGATCTCTTCCGTTATGATTGCATCTGGCATTCCATGGATCCTAAATGTCTCCTTTAAAAAAATCTTGCTTGCTTGCGGTGCCAGTCATGTTGGACTTATTTGGAATAAAATGAACCTGTTTAGACAACCTGTCTACCATTGTCCAAATCTGGTTATTCTTGTGAATGGTCTTTGGTAACCCCTGAATAAAATCCATGGTAATATGCTTCCATAGTTTTTCTAGAATGGGAAAAGGTCGTACCAGTCTGGCAGGCTTACCGGTAGAAGCTTTCATTTGTTGATAGATAAGGCATGCTTCTACATACTTTTTAACATCTCTTTCAAGTTTTGGCAAAAACAATGTTTAACGTTGCCAAAGTAGCTTGAGTTCCTCTATGCTCGGAGTATGGAGGTTCATGACATTCTTGTACCACTTTCTGTATTCTGTATTCTGCCAAAGAATCTCTATCATCCTTTTGTATCTGTGCATACAGAGCAGCAAAAGAGGGGTCGTTCGCATATTCCCCTTTCATTGGTTCCAAGTCAACAATTTCTGCTATGGATATGGCTTGAATATTTACTCGGCTTAGTGCATCAGCAACCTGATTCTCCTTCCCCAGTTTATACTCAAGCTGTAACCTTTCAAAATCCTTTATTGAGTCAATGAGCTTTAACTGTCGCGCATTGATAATATCCTGTGTTCGTATATGTTTCAAACTCTGCTGATCAAAACGGGCAACAAACTTTGACCCTATAAGATAATGTCTCCATTTCTTTAGTGCATGAACCAAGCAATCAATTCCTTTTCATAAGTGTGATACTTTTGCTCCAATGATTTGAGCATGCGACCAACATAAGCTAATGGATGCCCGTCTTGCATAAGTACTTCACCAATAGCATTTCCACTAGCGTCAGAACATATGGTAAAAGGCTTGTTCCAATCAGGCAGTATTAATACTGGTTCAGTTGCCATTTTCTCTTTCAGAATTTGAAAAGCTTCATCGGCTTTCACATTCCAAACAAAGGGTATGTCCTTCTTTAAAAACCTGCTAAGAGGAAGAGTTACTTTTGTAAAATCGTTGACAAATCTTCAATAGTAACTGCATAACCGTAAAGAACGTAAATCCTTGAGGTTTTCAGGTTGAGGCCAATCAATAATAACCCTAATCTTTTCAGGATCCATCCTTATGCCCTATTTGGATACAATATGACCCAAATATCCAACTTCTTGCATAAAGAATCTACTCTTGGACTCATTAACAAACAACTTGTTCTGCCTGAGAAGATCAAAGTACTGCTGAAGATGTTGTTTGTGCTCCTCAATAGTTGTACTATATATAAGGATATCGTCAAAGAATACTACAACACTTTTCCCCAATACTGGTGCTAAAACTCTTCCCATGAGATGACAAAATGTTGCCGACGCATCGGTCAGTCCAAAAGGCATTACACGAAACTCATAATGACTAAAAGTTGTTCTGAACGCTGTCTTACCAATGTCCTCATTCTTTATTCGAATCCGATGATATCCTGATTTTAAGTCTATCTTGCTAAAGATGCAAGCACCTCATAGCTCATCAAATAAATCGTCAGCTCTGGTACTGGAAACTTATCCTTAATGGTCAGCTTGTTGAGGGCTCGATAGTCTACACACATTCTATATCCCTTGTCTTTCTTTTTTATTAGAATGACTGGTGCACCAAAAGGTGAACAGCTCGGGCATATTAACTGATGGTCTAACATCTCGGGCGTATTAACTGACGGCATTTCAAGCCCCAGTTTTTCAAAATGGCTAACTCGGTAAGGTGCCCTATTTGGAGGTTTTGCATTTTCTTGCAAGTGTATCGCATGATCTTTTGGGCGATGAGGAGGTAGATCTAAAGTTTCCTCATCTTTGAAAAGATCATCAAATTGCCTGAGACAGCTATACAATTCAAGAGGCACCTGTGGTTGTGGATCCGAGTTCCTCGAGTAAATGAAATACGACTCTGCTTCACTTTGTATTAACTTCTTAGCTTCCGAATATGTCAATGAGGGTTCAACCTGAGATGCAAAATCTGAGTGCAGTTTAAAAGGTTGACGTTCAATAGTAATTAGGTCATCAAATTGTTCTCGCCATCCAATTCCTAATATCACATCCATAGATCCTAAATGAGTTAGAATCAAAACTTTTTCTTCCGAGTACTGCTCTATTTGGATAGGAGCTATCATATATTTATCGCACTGATTCTTGGGCCCCTTCAAACCTTGCACAACTATGATTTTAGTTTGTAAATCACAAATAGGTAATCCTAGTTTGTACACCAAGTCCTGCGAAATAAAATCATGTGTTGCTCCATCGTCAAGTAAAGCAGTCACTTCATGACCTTTTACTGAACCTTTTATTTTAAACAGCCATGTTTCTGGAGATCCTGTATCTACTCCAGACAAATTCTTTAGGTATGGTATTTGCAGTCTCCATTTTTCTTGTTCAATAGCCGCGGGCTTTCCTTTACTCCTTTCTTCCCCTTCCCTAGACGTTTCTGGTCTGTCCTCCACATGATGAGATTGAGCAATGGGTCGTTCTTTAGGTACGGGCCCTTTGAAATGTACTTTCTTCAGGTTCTTATCCGCTGAAGCCGAATTCTTTGGACAGTTAGATTGATAATGCGGTCCTCCATAAATATAACATCCAGTCTTTGGCCCTTTATTCTGCTTTTGCTTGGCCTTCTGTCCATTATTTGAGCGCTTTCCGTTTCTTCCATTAAACCTTGACGTACGCTCATCGCGCCCTCTTTTATTTTTCTTATCCTTCCTATTTTCATATTTTTCACACTTCAATCTTTTCTGTTCCCGAGAAGGTGCTCCTTCCCAAATAACTAGTTTGCGGGCCTTGGGATTTAATTTTCATTCTGAGGCTCATGCTTTCTGAATTGCATCTTTCATATTGATTGATTCAATAAGATCTAGTTCTCCCTTAAACCATTCACAAACTTTCTTAGAAGCTTATTTTCACCCAAGTTTCTAACTTGTGAACCCAAATGACTGAATTTCATATAATAATCGGACACAGTTTCTCCGTCATCCTGTTTAATAAGATCCCACTCCTTTTGCAATATTCTATGATAATTTGCGGGCAAGTAATGGGCTTCGAATGCGCTACGGAATACTGTCCATGAATTAACCTCAGGTTGCATCAATCTGCGGCCTTGCCACCAAACTTGTGCTTGTTCATCTAGATAAGTGTCCATGGCTTGCAGTTTCTCTTGTTCAGTTGCGCTTACTCTCTTAAAGAACTTCTCCCAAATTCTAAGGAAACTTATCATCTGCATTGGTTTAACAGCTACTCCGCCACTAAAGTATGGCAAATCCACTTTTTCTAACCATTTAGGAGCCTTATTCTTCTTATTTTGAGAGTTAGTTTCTACAGCAATCATAGGATCTGGGTTGGAATTAATTAGTGGTGGATTTACGGGTGGCAAGCTTTCAGGTGGTGGCGGATTAGCAGGTGGAGGTTCACTTGGCAGTGGAGGCTGCTGAGCAATACTGGGTAGAAACCCATAAAGTAGAGCGATCTGCTCTAGTTTATGCTGATAATCTTTTGGAGATGAAGGCGGTGGCAGTGCTATCTAATTAGCAATTTCTTTTGCTATAAAATCGGCAGTTCTTAATGCCTGCTGATACTGGCTTTCAGGGATATTAAATCGACGAGCCATTGACACAAGTTTCCGGAAAGACCTTGCTCTGATACCAAATTTGATACGGTAACAACAAACTTAGAAATACAAACAACAGAAACTTAAACTGAGATCCTCCAATCTTTAGGAGATAATTCGCCTCCCAACCAGGCTCAGATCCAACTTGCCAGCTCAACAATCATAAGAGAATTCTTTATCTTTAACTTCAATCAGATTAGATCAAGGGCAAGTAATGACGTAGAGTTCAGCGCTAGAGCAGGAAAGCTTAGATTTAGATAGGAAGAACAACAAATATTTATAACGGGTGGAAAATACCTTTTTCCTGAATTCCCTTTTTGGCTGCGAAAGGGCTAATAGGAGTGGCTGACA